>JARCFY010000002.1:68349461-68949461 GCA_029233225.1 Lepidodactylus listeri
ACTGTCAACTCTTTTTGCTGCTATTGTGACTCCTATTTGATCGGAAGCAGATTCACTGAGAAACCATAAGTCATCAGTAGTATCTGAAACAACAGCAGTGTCTATATCCTACAGAGGAGAGGAAGGAAAGACATACAGCATTTTGCAGAAATACAGCTTGTTAGTATAGTGTTCAGGTACAACTACAACAAGTGGGGTATTCTTTCCCTCCAGTTACATGGGACAAGATGCAATGTTGATTTAACAATTTATGTCCTCACAGCTCTTGATCTCATATCAACTAGGTACCCTAATACTTCTGACATGTATTAGTAGCTTTACTTCAAAAATGCCCCTAATTAATCTAAATTTTATCTTTTATTTATTAAAGCATGTATATCATTCCTTTTTTCGTAGTTCAAGGCAGCTTACAATAATTAAACATTTTCAGTTAAAACTAAAATAAACAACAAACCTCCAAATCTCTCCCTCCCTCTTCTCCTTTAAAAGATGCCTGCTGTTCAACTGCCCCCCCCCAGCCCCCCAAAGCCCTGGCAAACAAGCAGGCCTTGCAGTACCTCCTGAAGATCCTCAGGGAGGGAGGCCCCTCACCTCTTCAGGGAGCTCATTCCACAGAGCTGGAGCCATAATGGAGAAAGCCAGGCCTCTGGTCAATGCCAGACACACCACTCTAAGTGGTGGGATGGCCAACAGTTGGCTGCCTAATAACTGTTTTTGGCACTCAGGGACATATGGAAGGAGACAGTCCTTCAAATATGTGGGTCCAAGGTTCTGAAGGGCTTTAAAAGTCATAATCAGCACCCTGAACTTGGAAAAAAACTGGCAGCCAATGCTGCTGTTTCAAAACAGGTTACATGTTCCCAGTGACTAGCCCCTGACAATAGTTGGGCTGCCACATGCTGTACCACTTGTAGTTCACAGGCTGTCTTCAAGAGCAGCCTTACGTGAAGCACACTGCATTAATCCAAACATGTGGTTACAAGAAGCATGGATCAGCATGGCCAGATCAGCCAAGTCCAGGTAACAAGCAAGTTGGTGAATAAGATGCAGCTGACGGAAGGCGCTCCTAGAGATGTGAAGGCCCAGGAAAAAAACGGAAAATTTTTTGGGGGGAAACCCTTTCTTCAGAAGCCTTGTTTTTTCCGAAAAATTGAAAAAAGAAAAAAAATTGATTATGGAATGTTTCATTTTAACATGATGAATAAAATATTTTAAGACAAGGTGTTCAAATATTTTCCAAATCATTTCTAAAAAATATGTACGGTATCAGATTAATCTGATTTCTGTGTATGAGGAAAAGCAAGTCCTAGGTTGCAAACTGAACTCTCCAATGCAAAAACAAGATGCATTTCTTTCCTTAGGTGTTGCTATTGTCACAAGAAAAGAAAAATGTTTCAGTTTTGTTTTTGCATGTGGGTAGGTATACTGGCACTCAGGCTTCACTAGGCCTCAAAGCATTGGAAGAAAATACAGAGCAACAAAAAGGACCTGAAAGTATAGTTTTTTGAGGTCCATAATAACTGTGATAATGACAGACACAATAGAGTAGCTGCAGAAACTGATACTGATAATACAGCTCAGAAAATGATTCTGATTACATTTCATGCCCATTCATTGAAACTCAGTCCCACACTCCCTTCTATACACTCCCCCCCCCCCTTCAATCCTTTTTATGTGAATGGGTTTTTTTTTTTTTAAATACTGTGGAAATATGAATAATTGTTACTTCCGGATTTTTAAAAATTGTTTTGTGGAGGTTTTTTGTCTGTTCCACATAAACTAGTAAACAGTTCAGGAGATGTTGCTCCATTTGCTACAATTACAAATAAATATTATTTTAAAAGTAAATTCTGTTTGTAATAATTGTTTGGATACACTATATTTTTAATATGCTAGTTGTGATAATTTCATGCCAAGTAAAATTGTTCGGAGTCATATTTTATGTTCCTAAAGTAACAGAATGACTTTCAATCTGGAAAAGAAAAAAGAAGTGCTAATGTAGCATTCTTTTTCCATTTTTCCAAAAATTTCTGTTTTCCGGGGGGGAAAAACCCAGACGGTCCCTGGGCGGAATGGGTTTTTTTTGTAAGCTTCAAAAACGGGGAAGTTTTCTGAGCTTCAAAATTTCCGGAAATTTTACATCTCTAGGCGATCCTGACCGCAATGACAACCTGCTTTTAAGGAGCAAGGCAAGGCCATAAGCAACCACAAGCACTTAACCTGCTCTGAAAAGGCCAATGTCACTCCATCCAGGACAAGTAGATTCAGTCCCTCTACAGTATCATCCTTCCCAACCAGTATGACCTCTGTTTTATATGGATTCAAGCTGTTCTGCCTTAGTCACCTGACCTCAAAGCCCCAGTTCAGAGCAAGTTCAGAGCAAAGACAGATGTACCGGGTGGCTTGGATAAGGAAATATACAGCTAGGTGTCATCTGCATACTGATGACACCTAATCCCAAATTCTGGACAATCTCATTAGTAGTCTCATGTGTGTGCGCGTGCGTATGTAAAAAGAGCATGAGTAAAAGAATAGAACCCTGTGGTACTCCAGAAGACCAATTCCACCCAATTAACTTTGGACCTCCAGTGGAGACTCTGTGTCATCTGTCAGACAGAAAATAAAGTAAAACCATCAAAGGGCTATGCCTGTAACACCAACTCTGTATTCAAGCCGGGGGATAAGAATGGAGAGGTCAACTGTGTCAAAAGCCACTGAGAGACCCAACAGTATCAACAGGAACATTGTTCCAGGTGGTCAGCTATGTTGGTCTGAAGCAGTAGAACAAATTTAGAGTCCAGTGGCACCTGTAAGACGAAGGTTTATTCAAGGTATGAACTTCTGTGTGCAAGCACACTTTTTCAAATACACTGGAATGGAAGATAGACTGTCTACAAGTTTGAACTCTACTTTCAATGTATTTGAAAAAGTATGCTTGCACATGAAAGCTCATACCTTGAATAAACCTTTGTTGGTCTTAAAGATGCCACTGGACTCTAAATTTGTTTAACAGGGGAGATTGTCCTGTGTCCATCTTAAATGAAGATCATCCACCAATGCCACTACAGCTATCTCACTACCAAACCCCAGTCTGAAACCAAATTGAAATTGGTCCAGTGCAGAAGTGTCATCCAGGAAGCCCTGGCACTTCTCAGCCACCACATACTCTATCACCTTCCCTAGAAAACATAAACTGGGGACTGACCTGTAATTGGCCACCTTATCCCTAACCACAAAGGGATCTTTCTGAGCAGAGATCTAATAACTGTCTCCTTCAAAGGCTTATGGATAGCCCCCTGAATCAGGGTGGAATCGATGATTTTCACTAATGGCTTCAGTATCTTTTCCCAGAAAGATTTTAAATTCCATGATAGGCATGGGCATGGGTCCAAAACATGTGTTTTAAGCACACCCCAAAGGACCCTGGCAGCATCCACAGCAGAATCAATCTGAAACTATCCATAACAATACATATACATTTTACAGAAGATATATAAAGCAAGCTTCAAATAAAACTAATTTACATTTTCTTGGGACTGAAATGACAAGGCAAGCCTCTGAATGAAACTAAACCCCAACAAGCAAAAATGCAGATCAACCTGCCACCACCCTGCCCACCTCACCTATATTTTTCATTGTCTTGATAGATCGGGTCCCGTCTAATCATGCAGTCTAACATGAACGTCTAAATCCTTACTTGCACTGACTGTAATGCAGGACAGTGGAACAATCCCTAATTCCATTTACCCAGAGATGAAATCAAATACTGAAAACTTCAGCAATAAAGATCAACCTAGAAAGAGGTCTATAAGAATAATTTGCACATATCACACAAGTCCTGTTGATCAATATTTACCTGATTAGTCTGTATATCTGTTGAGCCATTACTTCTGGACTTGTAATTGTTTCTCAGATTACCTAAAAACCACCATGGAAGACCAGCTACATCCCATTCTTCAAGCACTAGATCTAATGTGTGCTGTTTTTCTGAAAGGTTCTCTATCAAACAAGAATAAAATATTTATCTACTATTATTTATTTATTTCTTTAATTTATATCCCACCCTCCCTGACAAAGCAAGAATATGAATGTTTACAACTTTTATCAAACAAGCCCAAACCAGATTGGAATATGCCAGCATGTGAGAGAGACAGCAACCCACAATGTGGTGGTCATGCTTTGTCTTTATTTCACACATCTTATACTTACCTTTATCTTCTTCGCATGTGTTTTTGGAGTCAGACATGGCTGATTGTCCAGCGCTGCAAGCTCTCTCCATGCTACTCTGCTTAAAGCAAAGAAAGATACTCATTAGCCCATCAGAACTTATAGAGACACAGGGATGTAACACTTCCTTTCTGAGTCACCAGCTGCAGAGCAACACCAAGAAGTTAAACAATAAAAGTCTGAGTACACAAGAACACATTATTAACTATCTGAGAATATTGCCAAGGATCAAAAAACACATGTGAGTAAAACAGCTGAAACACAGGAAAAGATCTTCAAAATTGACAAGTGTTTAAAATCTGTGATCTGATATTGACATTAATCTCCTTATCTCCATCCCAAATCAGCAGTTGAGCTAATTCAATCCAAGGTAAATAGGAACAAATTAAGTTATGCTAAAATTTCCTAGGGTATTAGAAGGAGGATGCTACTAAGCAAATCCAGACAGGGATCTTTTCTAAAGCACTATCTCTGTTTCAAAGAGAGAGAGAAACTAGGAAAGACACAAAATCGTACCTGGCAAGTTAACAGAGCAAGCTGGTGTGACTGAGGACAAGAAGTGGTACACCCCGGAAACACACACACAGAGAATTGAACTCTGTTAAGACAGAGAATGGTCACTCTGTCCCTGGTCTGAGGACTCCTGAGAACTTCTGAGGAAGGCAAAAGCCTACCAGTCAAGCAAGTCAAAAGTTCAGGCAGTCCACCATGCACAGGTACAGAGAAGGGTCACTCTGTACGACAAAAGAAACAACCCAGCACTGGGTTTACCTTCAGGTGATCTTGGCTTGGATTATCCACGCTTTGATCCTTTGCGAGAGCATGAGTCTGTGCAGCATCTAGACAGCAGGTAAAATAAAAGAAAAAACCTTCCCCGGTAATAACCATTCTCACAAACATTGAGGGGTCCTTGACAAGCAGCCCACAAACTAAGCCTGGTAACTGTGGGCAAAAGGGGTTAAGACAAATGAGGATATAGTTTTTTCATTCAGCAACACGGCCCCATTTCCTAGGAAGCTCACATTTAGAGAATGGGTTTCCTGCTTTCTCTGAATGAGTCGCATTCTGGCCAACTACTTTTCATTCTGGCTTTCAGGGACAGTGACTCAAGCTGCTGTGGGTTCCATGACACACAGAAGAAAGAATTTCTAGATGTTTTCAACTCCTTAGTTTTCAGGTGGAAAATAGATGTGGCACTGAGTCATCAAGGAAGATACATTAGCTGGTTTATGGCACCCTGGTGGGAAGACAAAGTCACCAACTAGCTACACTGGAAATCCTCCCTTGCAACAGCAAGGCCTCCATCCTTCCAGAAGCTCAGTCCTCAAACTCCCATGGGTGTTCTGAGGTGAGGCAATGAAGAGTGACAGATCTTGTCTTATCTAGCATCAAACACCTAGCGTTAGAGGAGACTCTGAAAGGAGAAGCCAGAAAGACCCTTCCAGTGCAGAGTCCAATTTCTGTGCCCGAATGGATTCATGAATGCAACATCAAGTTGGAGCGGGGAGCCCAAGGGTGTAGCCCCAGCACTGCTTCTAAAAAGGGCCCCAGAAACGTAAGAGGGTGAGGATCATGCAAACACAGCAGCTCGAAGCCACAATGCAAGTATACACAAAACTCATCGAGTTACTAATCAGATATAGATAAGCAAGAATAGGGAGATAGCTACACTGGTCACTAGTCTAATTAAAGATGAGTCTCCAAACCATTTCACAGAAGATGTATCTTCCAACACTGAGAACAATCTCAATATTAGAAAAAGTACATGCCCTGCAACAGCTGAAAGGCAACATGAACGATGTTTACCTTCAGTACATACACTGGGAAGATTCTATTCACAAGTTGCAGTTACACATGCGAAATAAAGCAGGGGGGAAGAGAGGCTATTTCCTCAGGCAGAAGTTGACCCGCAGTTGCATGATCACACGATCTTTTGAAGCTGCGGGCACAGCCAGCCACTGCATAATTAGACGCAACCATGGGTGAGTCAGGGTTTGTTTTGGTTTTTTGCCGTTTGTCTCCGAGGCGCTTAAACAAGGGATCGATCATTCGCACCTCAGCCCTGATAGCTCCCTATGGAGTGTGCGATGAGGCGCATACTGAGAAGGGCAAAAAACAATGGCATGGATCAGACCATCCCGACGCCATGAGAAAGCGCTGGAGCGATCAGGCACAGGAACGTCCATCTGTGGCCCGTAGCAACCCATTTGCTACTGGACTTTCTGAGGTGTTTTTTAAATCCGCTTGTGCGGCGGAACAAAATGGACTGCCAACAGCTGCGGGGCGCTTCCCAGATAATGTTGTGTGATCGCACTCCTTTAATCCACCCGGCATTCGCACCTATGTCGGGGCTAATTGTGCATGTGATTGCAACCACAGTAACTTTGTAGTACAAGCAGGAAAAAATAGGTGTTGTAACTTTGGTTAGGCGGTAAATGAGCAAAAACCAGCCTGCTTTTAGCATTAGATATTTCCTCCCACTTTCCAAACACTGCAAACAGTATTTTACTATGTAGCTTGCAAGATTTAACCATGAAGAATACACTAACTACAGAAAAATCTGCACTTTTTCCAAAATGGGGCTTGGCTAATGTTCCAGACTTTAAAAATAATTTATAACACACACTGACAGTGAACCACACTGACAGTAACATATAAATGAATATGCACTGTGTATTAGCACTGGCTTCTACAAAAATCGTACCATCAGTGCACTATTCCCACTATTCAGCCTCCACTTAGTTGCTCGTTCTATTCTGTGCTAACACCATCAATTCAACTCCAAGCATATATCAGATTAGCGGATCTCAATACTAATCTCAAAGGGATTAAACTGGGCTTCAAGGGTAGAACTGTAAGAAGACTGAAAAGCAGCAGTGTATCTCTTTGCCCCTGAAGCCAGCATATCCTTATCTATAAAGACGAGTTGGGGTGGCAAGATTCTATGGGGCGCCAAAATCAGTTGGCTGCAAGAACTGCCACTCAAAAGGGGTCCCTGGCCACTGGCTGCATTCCCTCGCTGCGCTGCCTCAGTCCCACCCAGAGAGCCACCGGCCAGTGTCTCGGCCTCAGTCTGGAGGGAGCTGGCGAAGGAGACAGACTGGGTGCTGAATCCACTCCTCTCCTCCGCCCACTGCCAGGTGGGTCTAACTGTCCCCTCAGTGGCCTGCTTCTGTCAGTAAAAAGACAATGGACTTCCAGCATAACCCCCTCTCCCGCCCACTGCCAGCTTGCCCACTTTCCTGTCAGAATAAACTGTGAAAACAGCTCTCTCTCCTGCTTAGCTCCACTATGGCTGGCTGGCTAATGAGGTGGGCCAGCAACCATCAAACCATTCTCTTCAATCCCTGCTGTACGGCTGACTTCCCCCTAGGGGACCTGGAGATCTCCAGCTGTTACAATTGATCTCCAGATGACAGAGATCAGTTCCCTTGGAGAAAATGGCTGCTTTGGAGGGTAGACCCTATGGCATTATACCCTGCTGAGCCCTTCCATCTCCCCCCCAAATGCTGCCCTCCACAGGATCCACCCCCCAAATCTCCAGGTATATCCCTTATCAGAGCTGGCAACTGTACTTTCTCCTCAGTGCCTGTTGCTAGGCAACCAAGCTTGCTTCTCTCAGTAAAAGGCCCTTTCCACACCTATGTTGGCCTTTGGAAGAAAAGTCACTGGGGCCAGTCCTGACTAGGGGAGAGGCCTCAGCTGAATAGAATGCCATAGAGGCCACCCTCCAAAGCAGTCATTTTCTTGGTCGGGGGGAGATCTGTTTTCTGGAGTTCAGTTGTGATACCTGGCGATCTTCAGGCTCCACCTGGAGGTTGGCTACCCTAGGCATAGCAGTCAGTGCTTCAGAGCAGGGTCTGCTGAACCCAGGTTCTTGCTGAGTGGGTGATTTGGGGCCAGTCACAGACTTTCAGCCTAACCTACTTCACAGGGTTGTTGTGCAAGTTAAAAGGAGAGGAGAATGATGTCAGCTGCTTTGGTCCCCTTTGCAGAGAAAGACTACTTTTCCTGAAGGGGAACTATGGTTGCCAATCTCCAGGTGAGGGCTAGAGATCACTCAGAATTACAAGTGCTCTCCAGATGGCAGAGATCAGTTCCCCTGGAGATGATGGTGGACTCTGTGTCCTTATACCCTGCTGAGATGGCCCCCTATGACAGCCAATGTGACACAGCAGTCAGGGCTTCAGAGCACAGTATAGGCTTCAGGTGGGGGGGAGAGATGGAAAGCTGAAGAGTGAGGGAAAAATAAAGATAGGTTGATAACTGGCTGGGAAGGAGATAGGGTAGCCAACTCCAGGTGGAAAATTCCTGGAGATTTGAGGGATGGAGCCTGGAGACGGTGAGGTTTGAGAAGGGGTGGGACCTCAGACAGGTACAATGCCATAAACTCCCCCCTCCAAGCCAGACATTCCCTCATGAGGAATCATTGTTGCCAATCTCCAGGTAAGGGCTAGAGATCACTCAGAATTACAACTGCTCTCTAGGAGGGGGGGAGGGGGGAAGCTGAAGCCGCGGGGCAGATAACAATATGTTGACGGTTGGCTGGGAGGGAGATAGGGCTGCCAACTCCAGGTTGGGATATTCCTGGAGATTTGAGGGGTGGACCCTGGAGAGGGTAAGGTTTCAGCAGGGGTGGGACCTCAGACAGGTTCAGCCATAGACTCCACCTTTCAAACCACCCGTTCCCTCATGGGGAACCATTGTTGCCAATCTCCAGGGGAGGGATGGAGATCACGCCGAATTACAACTGCTCTTCAGATGGCAGAGATCAGTTCCCCTGGAGAAAATGGTGGACTCTGTCATTATACCCTTCTGAGGTCACCACAGCAAATCGCCCCTGAGTGCCCAAGGCTGGGGCACTCTCCCAGAGCCCCTTTCTAGAGCCCATTGTATTTATTTCCATAACGGGCCTTATTCCTAATCCAAATATAAAGATCATGCAAAATCTGATAATGCTCTTCTCCCTTCCTAACCTACCAATACAGAGTTGTGTTCTGTTTCTTCTCTACTCCATCACAGTCCACTTTATATATTTTTTTATCAGCAGCATTAGAAAAATGCTCCCTGCACTCCTCCTAGCTCCTATGCTACTTAGATGTCAAATTCAAAAGCCCTTGAGCTGATGCCCCCACAATGTGCAGTAAGACTGAGCCCAGCCACAAATACCAACTAATTAAACAACTTCAGAAGTTGTCTCAGACACCATGTAAAGAGCTACATCCTCTAACTTGGATACCGGGGAAGCGGAGAAGATAAATCTCAGGGCATGTCAACCCTTTCATTATGCCTCATGGGATTCTTTGGCTCACAGAAAAAACATCTGTCAGAAAGTCTTTCAGAGTTAACAGCTTCAGAATACCTATAGCAAGCCATTCCATAAATTTGCTGGATTAGGTTATTTTACACCCACATACCAGGACCACTTTATAATCCCATGGTCTAGTCTCAATCCTGACATTCATGTTTTTTAAAACTCAAAGTATTATGAGTCTTGTTCCCCATTATATGCCTACAACAACTACTTCTGAATAGTATCACATTCACCACATAGAATCCAGAGCATTAATAAGTAATCACCCCACCATTAAATATATGGTACTACAAAAGCTATGAGGAGTTCTGAAATCATAAAACACTGTGGAGCTGTAGGGAGCCTACATCTTTACAAATATACAATACACAGGCTAGGGCTGCCAAATCTGGTTTGCTTTGGCTACATGTGCACACTCAAGGTAAATTCATGTAACCACTCACTTTCAACCTGAGAAAATACTCATGGATATCTTGTGGCTGTGGATCAGCATAGCAACAAACATTCAGCAATTTCTTCTTTGGCTGAATTCAAACCCCTATGCCTGAGGTGAATTTCCTACCCCAGTTGTACAGCCCAGAAGTAGCTGTACAACTTTGTCCTCTTAAGACATTGTTTACTACTACACCTGTGACAATTAGGGGTGTGCAAAAAACCCCCACAACCTGGTATTTTTCGACTTTGGATAAATCAGACCCAAAAAATATCGGTAAATGCCGAATTTCCCCAGTTCAATACCTGTAAAGTATCAGTATTGCCTGAATATATTTGGGTCTGATATACACCACCAAAGGGAAAGTAAGCATGTTAAAATTTCATTGTCAATTTCACTCGCCAGTCAGCTGTGAGTGAAATTGACAAAGGGAGAGCCTGGGCTCTCTGACACAGGGTAGCTGGAGAAGATCCAGCAGGGAACCTAGGCATATTTAAAATGTTTAAAATTTAAAGCACCTCCCCTTCCCTGAGTTTCTCCGCAAAAGCGGAAAGGCTCAGGAGAGGAAGGGGGCATGTCTATATGCCTGCCTTTGCTTTCCTTGCCAACCCGCAGTCGCGGGCTGGCAGGCGAAGCAAAAGCAGACATGCAAACGTACCTAGGTTCACTGCTTGGGGCACCTTGAGAAGATCCAACAAGGAGCCCAGGCATGTTTAAAATTCCGTTCTTACCCTTCCCGATCTGGGGAAGGGAAAGAAAGGCATTTAAACATGCCTGGGCTTTCTGCCTCAGCCCTGGGGGAGCTGGAGGAGGGAAGGAGGCTTTCCCTGTCAGTTTCACACCCACAGCTGACTGGCGGGGAGTGAAATTGACTACGGAATCTGTTTTGGGCTATCTGAAAGCCAAATGAATTCGGGATACTGTACTCCAAAGCCAAAAAGTTTCCTGAATTTGCATTCAGCTTTAAAGATACTGAAAAAATATCGATAAGGAATTTATTTGGGGGGTTTTCAGTTCAGGAAAGCCAAATGCACATCCCTAGCGACAATGTCCCCAGAATACAGCCAACTGACAGTTACAGTTTGCTTTCTATAAGTGAAAATTCACACAGAGCATGAAACAACACAAAAATTGATGTACTTTGCAACAGGGGTATTTGGGATATTTTGGGATAAAAACAATTCCCCTTGTATGTAAGAGAATATTGATCCAGAAAAACATTTTTAAGTGCTCTAGAGAGATAAAGTCTTTCTTGATAACCTGGGGAATATTTACCTTACCACAAAGATACATTCTTGGAGTAGAAAAATACCCCAAGATTCAAAAACATTAGAAATGATTAATTTTAAATGTTTTCCTTTAACATTAATAGAAAGTTTATTCGTGTTCTAATATCTTAGTTCCAAAATAGAGTTTTCATTATTTAAAACTGTGTGTGTGTGTAATGGAACTATACTGTATATGTTAGAAGAGAGGATTGGATCTACCAAAAACAATGTTCTACCTCATGTTAAAGTTTGATTTCAAGTTCCTAATGCTTTAGTACTGTGGAACACAATTACTTTTGCCCCCATAAACATTTTTATTTTTGTAGAATTTCTTCTAACCCAAGATATATTGGAATTTGGCTTGGGGTAGAAATATACCCCAAATACAATCTTTCTGTTCTTTTTTTTTTCCAGTGTTGTTAAACTAATGAGTTAGACATTCACAACCATTCAAATGGAGGTAAGCACCACACAATTTTCACTTATTATGTTATGTCCACACCTTACATTTTAATATTTGGCCTTGAAGGTAAATAGTCAGTAGTTGACAGAATCTGAGGTAAGCCAGCTTCCAGATACAAATAATGGAATCAGCCATTGCTCGGTGACTCAGCACATGCTTTCAGAGGGTAGCTGTGTTGGTCCACAGTAAAATAGCTAGAGTCCAATAGCACTTTACATACCAACAAGATTTTGGGGGTATATGCTTTTGAGAGTCAAAGGTCTTCTGGAATCTGACTATTGAAAGCTTATACTCCAGAAATCAGTCTATTCTAGAGGAGCTTGTGCACATAATGTTTGGAGTGGGAGGAAGAATCCCGCTTGTTGTGGCTGAGATTCAGCATGTATGACTCTACTGTTTCTTCAGTCCCTTCTCTGGTTATAGGGTTTGCAACAACCCTTCATGTCATTTGGTGCCTCTTTTTAGTGTTACTTCTGATAATTGCTAAATTTTTTTGCCTCTTCTTTGATACGATTCTCTTTACCTTCTCTCCATAAGGTACTTTGAACATGCAGAGCTGTCCTAGGTCAGTTAAGACCATTGGTCTGTTGAGCTTAAAACTGACTAATCTTCTGACAGATGCTCACCAATGTCTCAGGCAGGTGTTCTTAGCAGTTATGGCCTGAGATGCTGGGAGCTGAATCTGGGACCCTAGATTCAAGTCCAATAGCAGAAATCAACAAGTTTCTAGACTGTAATACTTAGCCTCATCAGAGACGACATTTGCTGATTGCCTCTACTGTATTCATTGCTCTGACCATCCACAAAGTTTAAACAATTTGTTTCTAGTCCTACTTCTAATCCCATGTGTGTCAAGTAAAGCATGTCTTTTCATTAGCAATGTACAGCTAGTGGGAGAATGCTACATGTTCCCTAGCCCTCTCAGTGCTGTCATTAGCAGTTCATTTCAATGCAAAGACTTCTCAGTGTTACTTACCAATATCAAATTTTACATAACATTGAATAAACTCGACTAATATTAGAAACAAACCTACCTGTAACAGTAGCAGACGTCACATTCCGTTTCAGCATGTCAAAAACTGGACTGTGGGGGGAAAGGGACTTGTGAGAACTGAATTCAGCAAAACACAGAATACTATCTTCTCTGTTTTGATCACTATGCAGGTCAAGACTTGACCAAGCTATCCGAAGTGCTGAAGTTAATACATGGTTTCTGTCAAGCAGAGTGTCCTAATGGTAGACATACTGCCCTGTGTGCAGTAACCAGAGAAACAATACAAAGCAATACCTGCAAGTCAATTCAGCCATTTTTAATACATTTCATTTCAATCTTTGCTTCTGAAGAACAAGCAGATAAGTTCTCCATCCATGCATTAAGTTCCTAAAGCAAACAGATGCTGCTAACATAACTATACCACAACAGGTAAATCACCACATCCATGATTTATGCAGGTATCACACTTCTTTGACAATAGAAAATTAGGCATACCAAGAATTGTCACTCTATATGCACATTCTACCCCCCGACCTGTGAAGCAAGAATCAAGAATCTAGACCTCATAGAGCAGGAGAGCTTGCAATACATCTCAATAAGACAACGAACATAAAAAAGGAAAATTGAAAGGTTCAGTAAAATTGACAGACCAATGACTTGAACAAACAAGGTGTCACACTGCTTGTCTGAGGGCTGGTCTATACATACACACCAGAATGAGGTGACACAATGGAATGCATCTCTAAACTGCAAGAGGGAGATCACATTTAATGCTCTCCTATGTTAAAAGTTCTGTGCAAACAATAAGGCAGCCCAGGAAGCAAGGCTAGACCCTCTCTCCTTATAAACTACTTTATTTGCAAGGACGTTTGTTTTATTTTTCTTATGCAGGGGGGGAAAATCCAAAGTGGTGCTCCCATGTACCCCAACCTACTCAGTCCATTGTACTCTCATTATATTGCATCAGCAGACCCAGCCTTAAGTGAGATTAAGAAAAATAAAGGCCAGATTCATGCACTGCCTGTAGCATGGGCTCTATCCAAAGGTTTCTCCTACCTGGCAAGGACTACATTTGCAGTTGTATCATATGCAAGTAACACCACACCAGTTTACATGGTTGCTTAGCACACCACCACCAGCACCCCCAACAGAAAGCCTGCTGGTACCAGAAACAGGCATAACCATAAGGAGATTTAAATGAACAGTACTTGCATTGCTGCAGCTAGGAACCTGACTATGCATGCCAATGGAAGTAACACAGTAAAGGCCAAAGAACTGGGCAGTGGCAGCATATGATAACCATTATTCATGAAGATGCAGAATACATTATTGTTATACTCCCAGAGCACAGGAAATCAGCGTATAAATTGGAGTGCAAAACTTCAGCCCCACCCACCATACCACTAGTATAATGCTGCAAAGTATAACATGTCCCCATTGTATTTAAGTCTTCAACATCCCCACTGCAGAGCAATCATTCAACAGAAAATCTTTCCACATATGCAAAGGCAGGAAGAGAGAACACGTAATATGTGACAGTCTTTACTGCAGTACTACAGAATTACATTACTAAATATTTTATGTGATAGTTCAATGGTAATGTTCATTAAATGATTGGGCAAATACTTGCAACCATCTACATTATTAAAATATTCACCCGAACTTTTAAGGAGTATTGCAAAGTTATTCATATAAGAGGATCAAGGTCAAAATAGAATACACTGGGTCAACTTGGACTGTGTCCACACAGGAGAATAAGTAAATGCAAGTCAGCATTAGGGAGCAGTCCTCATCGATTCTGGATCTCTTTACTTGTTCCAACATGTTCTTTTTAGCATTCAAACATATCTATGCCTTGGTATGCAGACCTTCTGGCCCCCCTCTGTAATAATTCTCCCCCCTCCCTTCTACTTCTACAAACATGTACACATACATAGGCATGAAGGTGCATGCGCACACAGAGGCCAGTACTAGCTCACAAATCCTTACGCCACGACAACTATGTTAGTCTTTAACACACCGCAAGAAATCACTGATTTGATTACAACAGACTAATGCAAGCTTCACTTGGGGAATATGTCAAGTACAGTAGATGTCAAGCATATGCATCCCAAAGGGCATTCTACGTCATTTTAATCATGGGGGGAGGGGAGTTGCTCCTCAGTTCTCATCTATGTCCCCAAAACTGAAAGGGAACTGACACTGGATCCCCTATTCAAAAGGCTTAATACATACATCCCTATGTATATTTCTGAAACACCCTACCTTGGATCTTTCACTGAGAAACTTTCAAGACCTAGAAGATCCCCCAACTGGTCTCCTCCACAATACACGATATGCTGTTGCTGCTTGTCATACAACTGCTTCAGCATGATATATTCTCCAAGGTAATGTAGGATCTAGACAGAAAAAACAAGCTCAGTTATACCTACCGCAAATATTAAATCAGTAAGGCTTATCTCAATTGCTTCAATAACCATACAAAATAGAGGCCCTTTTCTACACTCTAAAAACGTGGTTTCTATATGGTTACCACCCATATACCACAATTTTGTGAGTTAACTGACCCCTGATCTTGTAAAGTGACTAAATTATCACCTTATTAAGTGATAATCTAAATAATTTAAACTTAACCAAGGAAGTTTACATAAGTCAGCTCAGCAGCAGAAAGAAGTCCAACTAACAAAGTGATATCACAGCAAAGTGAGTTTGCTGTTTGCGAAAAGGTAAAGATTCAGCTACTGAAATGCAAGTAGAGTATTCCCAGATGTTTCTCCTACCTCAGCACTAATCCTTCGATTGAACATCAACTTGAATAAACTTCTAGTACTTATTATTGCTGTTACTGCATGTGAGCCAAACCATATACCAAGGCTTAGTTTGGATGCTACATAGGTGAGACTGCAGGAACCCACAAGCTCCCTCCCCTCATGTGCAGCCAGCTAGTGAATGATTACCATCCACTACATAATCAGAGCCCTGACCAGGATAGCCCGATCTCATGAGATCTCAGAAGCTAAGCAGGGTCAGCCCTGGCTAGTATTTGGATGGGAGACCTCCAAGGAATACCAGGGTCATGGAGGCAGGCAATGGCAAACCTTCTCTGAATGTCTCTTGCCCTGACAACCCTACGGAGTCATCTTAAATCAGCTGTGACTTGATGGCACTTTCCACCATCACCACAGAAGCAGAACTCATTCATTAGCTTGTCAGCCACAGGGGGAAGAGGGATCATGTGAGCTCCAAGGCTCACTCACATAGCAGCAAGCGAAGGCTGGGCATTCTGCATGAACTGAGCCTAAGGGTACTCTAAGCCATTTTCTCATTCTTCTGAATAATGAAGCAGAGGCTGAATGTGTGACTGGCTCAAACTAACCAGAAAAAAACAGGACTCAAATTTTCCTGGGTCAGGATCACAGTTACTTTGCTGTCAACTTACTACCATATGGGCTAGTTGAAAGGAAACCGGTGTAGTTTTTAAGTTATACAAAAGCAAGTTTCGTATAGTCTGGAATGATTTTGCAAAGGCATAATTCCATTAATCTAGTCCATAAAGATATCTGCAGTTGTAAGAGAAAATTGTGTTCCTCTTCCTTCTAGTAAATCTGAGCTAGCTGAAACAATTGTTACATATTTGTTCTCTGCCAAATGGAATACCACTACCTGGACTACAGCCCTTGAATATACTACACCAGAATACAACTGCTGTTCTCAAAGATGAAATAACTATAAATCAGTGGTCTGAGATAAGGTAGTCAACAGTGGTTATTTTGATGTAACTCTCTGGGAAATCTGAAGCAGATTTCATAGGAGTGCTCAGATATATGCATACTGCACTGAGCAATAAATACTCAGTTCCTATTGAGATGTGTTAGGTGGATGGGTTAACACTATGCATATCTATTAACCACAAGTAAAACAGATTGTTACAAGATTTTTTTTATACACTCACAATTCCAAAATAGCTTACACATATTTCCCAGGTGGTACCTCATCCATGACCCTGTTCAGTGCCCCATTCCTTCAGCAGTTTTACCACAGCATGTTCTTTGAAACATAGCAGTGGCAACAGTTGATAGACAAGATTTACATAGACTGCTACTGGACACAGACTGCCACCCTCTCCACTGGAGTTGCTTATATGCAAGTTTGAATTTCAGGTATTGTTCAAACAAACTGTCGCTGGCTTAGATACAATCCAGACCCAATGACTCCAAATGGCGCAGTTGTATAACAGCAAATATAAAATGCAAATGGTTCATCTTTCAAACAATATATTATGCATAAAATCTTGTCTTCTCTCTTTATCAGCAGCAAAAAAAGGTTGTCAGTCAGAGGCAATAAACACAAAACAAAGAGCTGCTAGCAGTGTTTCTACCCACTGCAGGGGGAGAGGTTCTTACTATGCTAAATAAGGGTGGCTATAGCAAATTAACATTTTAACACTGAAACCCCTTCCATTTAAAGTATTCAATTTATTTTTTTGCTAAAATATTAGAAGCTAAATAAGTTATTTAAATGCATAAGTGTTTAAAATAAGTCACACAGCTCTGCAGGAGTATCTGACACATTCCTAATGAAAAACCACTGCATTTAATTCCTAGCTGACATGCTACTCCAGTAAGTCACAGCTGCTGTCATTTTTCTAATCTTGTGCACACTTTGCATTTTAATCTTAATAGAAATGATTTCACACAGTGCCCTGGGTTTAGCTGACAAGACATCTGAAATAAAATGAGAGAAAATAAACGTATAATTTAAAAATTTTCAAGCATCATTTGGCAACAAGAAAAAGCCGAAAGCATCTCTAGCAATCCCTAAGGCACACAACCATGCACTAAAACATTTTTCCTTATGCTTAAAGCTGCTTCTGATATCCCTAAACTACATGGTATGTAACAGAGGTTTAATTTGGATTTTGCGCTCTTGGAGCAGACTGCATGCCAGGCTCTCAAAACCTTTTGATAAATACACAGGCGCTCGTGGCATTGAGAATTCCCGTTTTGCATGCAAATCACAGGATGGGGTTGAGATATAACCCCAAACCCACAGTATTTCAAGCTTCACAGTTCAAATGCTAACAGATGATTCCTTAAGGGCAATTAGAAATAGTCTTCAGCATCTTCACTCACATTCTGTTCTCTCACTCTGACCCTGGAGCACTTTGGCCACAAAGTACAATGTTGAGTGTTTTAAACTTGCAGAGTTATGAAACCAGAATACCATTCATCAGCAAGGGATCAAATAGGTAGCAGCAAAGAAAAACTACCCCCCATACACACACATGCCCAAAGAATCCAAAAACTGGAAGAGAATCTTGTGTCAAATAGTCAGCAATGACAAAATGAAGGTAAAAATTATGGAGCACAAGGCCCACTTCAAATTCAAAGAAAAAGACACCCAGCCAACATTATGTAGAAGATACTGAGGCCTTCTGCTATTCCAGTATCCAAAATATGAGACAAATACGAAACTTCTGCTACACACACACACAACCTAGATTCCATGAGGAATGATGGTGGAGGAAGACTTCTCATACTTGGCAAGGATTTGCTTTGGTTCGAGCTACACAGCTACTGTCCTTAGATTAGGAATTAACAGCAAATAAAATTCTGGGCCCCAAATCCAGGGTTCCTTCCTTAGTGCAAGTAGTATCATTTGGGCAGCCAACATTACCTTCTGAGTTCAGAATAATCTGAAGATAAACTCACCTCCTTTAGTGTGAAAGTTTCACCCTGAGCACCTGCAGTTCGCAAGATCTTCAGGAGTGGCAGTTTTGGCTGTACCTAATGTATAAGGCAACTGTTATTTTCATGTCACAAACCACTTAAACATAAACCAGATCTTGCAAAGTATTTAGAAGTAACACTACAGGGTGTAAGAAGATGTTCTACTCCCAGTTCCAATTAGGAAATCTGGACTAAACTGTTCTAAAGGAATAAATCCATTCTATTTTTTAGAATCAGATATCTTCAGGATCTAATAAGGTCTGTCTATCAACCTTTAAATCTGACAGAACAAATGAGGTAATTGTGAGTTCTGTTCTTTAAAACGAAAGCAACAAACCAGGCACAGAATCTGCCAAAATATATTTTCACATTGCTCAACTGAAAATCTAGAACACTATATGTATCAAAATTAGCACTTGCAGCCAACCGCATGAAACCTAAGCCTTATGAAGAAAAAAAAATCCTAAAGTATAGGTCAATGCACACGATAACACACCTGCTTGTATGTTCAAATATCTTTTTACACCAAGAAGCACTGCTTATCAGCTGTTTCTAAGCTGATGAATAGATAACTATTAGAAAAGCCAAATACCTTAAAATCAAAGAGTTCTTCAACTTGGTTTTACTATTCAAGATCCAGATACATTACCTGTTTAATTGATGTTCTGCAGGCATTTTCAGATGGCATATATTGTGCTGAGGTGGAGGTTGTCATTGTGGCAGTGAAGTAGCTATCTATAGTACAAATCTGAAAAAAGAAATGAGATTTAGCAACTACTGTGAAAGAAAAAGCATACAGAACTACGTTATAACATTGTGTACTTTTCAGAAGCTCTAGAAAGCCATCTGGTACAAAATACAAGATGCAGCATCCTGAAGATACCTCCCAAAATGCAAGAAGTCTAAAGCACTGGACCAAAACTATGTTATTACCTTTTTTAATTTGTTAACAAATATCAGAAATCTTTAAATCATTGGTCAAGTGGATGATCGTCTAAACTATCTTGGCAAAGACTATAATTTCTAGTTTTGGATCTTTCAGACTGCTCAATGATACTCTTCTTTTCTCATTTTTAAGAAATCCATCTCAGAATTTCTTCTTTGAAATGCAGACCCAAGTAATCTTTACTGTTCAGATCCTCTGAGCATGGAAGTCCCCTGTGACATGTTGAGACAAGAATTTAAGAGTGAATTTGTTAAGCTGACTAACTGGAACTCAGCTGAGTCACTCAACTCTCACCGGAAATTCTTGCCAGCAATGATTAATTTAGCCCAGAAAGGGCTGGAGCAAATTCTGAAAATGAATAGCGATGAGTACCATTGTGGGGGAGGAAATGCTATCAAAGAGCTTTCAGATCAATAAAAGGGATGCATTACCCTCACTCAAAATCCCAGAGAAAGAAGAATGGTTGAAATGGCAAAATAATCTTTGAACATCAGGACAGTTTCCATTTTTATTTTATGTCAGATTACCATTTCACCAGAGCACAACACAGAATGGTCCTACATCTTACAGTAGTTGCAAGCTAATAGGATAATTTCTTATGCCTTCTGTGCACATCAGACCATATAATTTCTCTTTCATTCCTTAAGAGCAAACAAAGTGATATCAGCCAACAATTCAGCTTTAAAGGTGTCACCAATTTTTCTGATCTGTGTTACTGACTCCAGTAGGAAAAAATGGGGGGGTTCCCCCTCAGACTCTGGAAAACATTCCTGATTATCTAAGCTTAAAGGTAAATGCCAACTTCTACACACTCACCAGCTTTCAAAGGAGTAGAGATGCAAAATTTCTGGAAATTCTGAAACCATGGAAAAGAGGCTTTTCTCCAGAAAGAAAACTTATTTTACTGATTTAACTTAAAATGCATAATTTCTAAATTACAGATAGAAAAGAAGTTTTCTAAATTACAGATAGAAAAGAAGTTAAATGTAGAAGATACTGTAGTAAATAAAAGAAAGTGTATTATTGGGCAGAAACATTCTCAAGACAATTGCAACAGGCAGAACCTACCAGCATATATGGTTATCAAGTTAACTGAAAATATTGCAAAAGCATTCTTGAAGTTGTATATGTCTACAGTATACATAGGTATTATCTAACACTATACACCTATAAACATTTTTTCATACTACATGTTTTGAGCAAAACTTTGCCTTAAACAGCATTTTACTAATTCCAAAAGAGGAAAGTAATTCATAGTTTGTTTTTTTCAGTGTTCTGCAAAATTTCCATCAAAAAACCTCATTATTTGTTCTTGCTATACATTTTGGTAAGAAAAACATGGTATTAAGAAACTTTTCACTCATTTCAAACACGAAAATATTTAATAAGTTTTTTAGTGCTCCCCCAAATTTTCCAATTGAAAAATCCTCAGAAAAAATGAATGATTTTTCTACCAAGGAGTAGCTTTAAAAGTCTGCTGATTTTAAGCAACCTGACACAAAATACAACCATGTCACTAGCAAACTGGATTCCGTTTAACCAAGCCTGTTATGGTATATGAAAGCAAAGAAAAATTATTGTCATCTTCTCCAGAAATCTTGCCAACAGACACCAAAGACTTCCATTAGTTACATGCTGTTAATCTAACAATCCTTTAATGCCTAGACATTCATAAAGCGGTATGCAAAAATCTAGGCATTGTTTTAACTAGATTACTTTCATATGAAAAGACTGAAATTAATATTTATATTTTTAGTGGATACTAAAACTAGATGCAGAACTTGCTGCATTCCTATTCCAATGGCCTTGCTCTGCATGTGCAAACTATATGCTTCTCCACCTACTGAACTACACACAAGATCTAGAGAAACACTTCCAAAAATTCTTGTATTGTTCTGCCTCACATAGTAACACACGCATAGCACTCCAGACTCTAAAACCAGCTTGACACAGAAGTCAGACCATTGGTCTACCTAGCCCAATACTGCTTACTCTGACCCAGGCCCATATCCCCACTCAAACTTTATGCCCAAAGACTTAATTTATTCGATCTTTACCCTGCCCTCCCGGCCGAGGCTGGCTCAGGGTGATTTAGGGCTATCACCCTCTGGGTAACTTAGGTGTAAAAGTGAGGTGAACTAGGTTTGCTGAGGGTACCTATCTACTTCAGGACTAAAAAAAAATCAACTAATTTTGGAAAATCCAGGTTGAGATTTCTCTGTACATACAGAAATTCTTACCCTTGACTTCTTATGGGCAGTAAAATAAAGGACAGATTCCCATCTATCACTGGACATTAACTTGATCAGAACATATTAATTACGAAGTAAGACAGAAAGAATCAAGCTTCAAATACAGCTATTAGTATATGTGTTTTTATATTAAGAATGAGACAGTATGTAATTATAGGAACACTGATGTTCTACATCTCATTATTAAAGATGTATTATGAACATAGCCTCTGAAAAAACTTAAACAAGGGGGAAATGGAGAAGATTCTGACAATGCATAAGGCAAGTCTGCTTGGTTATTTCCTTCCTGGAAATGCTCAAAGGTACACATGATTCCTTTGGCTGGACTGCCCAACATGATCACCACCAGTGTTCCCTCTAAGCTGAGTTTGTGTGAGCTAGCTCACCGTTTTTTAGCCCCCAGCTCACAGAATTTTGGTTTTCGCTCAGGAAGGATGGCTCCAGAGCAAACTGCTTTAGGCAGTAGCCAAATCGCTTGCTCACAACTTTAATGCCAGGAGATCACAAAGTGACAATTATTGATTTGCAGCAAAACAGCCCACTGTACTATAGATAAACAGAAACTAAATTTACATATAGATTCAGGTGGGTATCTGCTTTGGTCTGAAGTAACAGAACAAAATTTGAGTTCAGTGGCATCTTTAAGACCAACGAAGTTGTATTCAAGGTACAAGCTTTCTTAAAATATCTGAAAAAGTGTGCATGCACATGAATGCTCATACCTTAAATAAAACTTTGTTGGTCTTAAAGGTGCCACTGGACTCAAATATTGTTAAATTTATATGTGGGGGGCAGAAAAATTTCCATGGAAAAACAGTTAACTGTGGGAATTTTTTGACCTCAATATCACTCCCGCCCATGTTCTTCATATAAAAAAACAGGAGGAGTAGCAACAGGGAATAGAGGGAAACAGCACAGAACACAGTACAAAAGCTACAAGCAGCAAGAGTCTTCCGAGGAGTCTGAAGTACACTCACAAACAGCTTCCAAATGAGGGACTTTGAGACAGACATACTATTGGTACATGTAGCAGTCATTTTACTGTGTCCCCTCCTCCTAGCTGTGTGCCTTTAAATCAGTGAGTGCCTGCTGAGAAACCCCACACTTATTCACTGCAAAGTACCACTGAATTATTTTGGATTGCATAGATAATGCTTATATTCCAAGTACAAGATAGTGATCTCACAGCTGTTTGGCTTTAATTAGGCCATGGAAATAAGAAGCATCTGAAATATCCAAGTGAAATGCCCTGAAGTGGAGTGGGAGGATTGATCAATATAACTTTCAAAGGTTTAAATTAAAGGGTGCTTCAAAATGCTGTCACTATTTACATAACAGCTGCATCTAAAAACCCTTACTATAAATCCTACTGTATTATTATCAGAACTCTTGTGTATTATTTGTCTCTCTAGCTTTAGTTGTGGTGGGACGAGAAACAGAAGAAAGAAGATAAAAATCCACAGAATTCAATCCAATCATTATGGGGCTTAGGGATCTTGCTGGTAACCTTTTTTATTAACATGCAAACAAGAGAACAAGGGCTGAATTGAAGCAAGGTATACAGCCTTCCAGATTACAGACCCAGTGATTTAGGCTGTGGTCACACGGCCCCTTTAAATCCGGGAGCCCTCCCGGATTAAAGGAACCACGTTTTTTTACCTCGGGTTTGCACAGCCCAACCCCTGCAGCAGCAGACGGAGGAGGCCGCGGTGTTCTCAGGCATTTGGCGGCAGCATTCTTGGGTGTGTGGCGGCACCTTTCCCTGAGCCCCGCCAGCTGCCTGGTAAGTTTGAGGGGTTTTTTCCCCTCTTTTACACTTGGGCGCTTGAGTGTCCAAGCGCCCAAGTGTAAAAGAGGGGGGAATGGCGGACGGGACCATCTGGACAACCCTGCTCTCGCAATGATTGCGAGAGAGGGCTGTCCAGATGGCTCAAATGCAGGCTCCTCCCGCGACTCCTGGAAAAACACTTGATTTTCCCGGGGTCGGAAAATCCGGGAGGAACCCGCATTTGAGCCGGCTTCAGTGTGGGAGTTGTCCTGGCCGTTCTGAACAGTCCCTTTAAATGCAGGAGGAAACAGCTCTTCCTCCCGCATTAAACGGCAGTGTGACTGCGGCCTTAGCTTCCCTACAAGAGCTCCAAACTAATCAGAATGAGGTACTAAGCCTAACAGCACCATGTTAAGCAGAGTTACACCCTTCTAAGTCTATTCAAATCAACGGACCTAGAAGGATGTAACTCTGCTTAGGGTGGACTGTTAGTCACTAAAATTGTCATATTCCATGCTTTAAGCATTTCCTTTGCTTGAGGAAACAATATCAACACACTTTTGCAGAGTCATTGTGAAAGAAGTTATTCACACATCCCATCAACTTCAGTGGGACTTACTTTGCAGTAAGTATGCATGGGACCAGGTTGCTAGTTATATTTGTCATGAGTTTTCCAAAATCCCATATATTGTGGGTTGTTTTTATAGCCAACTATTTAAATAAGTGGCAGACTCAGTATATTCCTTTTGAGAGAGGTAACACAGATGAATTACCTCGTAGCCTACACTTCTAAGAATGAATCACTCTATATAGACACTTACAGCATTGCACATTGGGTTAAACATTTTATTACACTCATAGCTTATGCCAAGTACATTATTTTTATTTATGAAAAAGATTCATATGTAAGTATTAGTCTCTTCAATACAGGCTGTATGTCAAAGCCAGTAAAGACATCTAATGTCTGGATCAGTTTAACTTTTAACACTGCACCAGAAACAGTTAAAAACATAGATGCTGCCTGAACCCCATTTGGTCACAACCACTACAGTTTAGACACAGTGGAGCGACTGACTGAAAACAGTACAGTGGTTTCATGTGCAGAATACCTGTACACAAAAAGCAGTCTTTTATTGTTCTTTCAGTATGGAACTGCTACATGTGTAGGGAACGAGCTGCACAATACACTCCCATAGGGTTCTCCAAAACAGAACCATTATGATGCAAAGCTTCAAGTTATCATCATCCAATTCTCACTGCAACCAGCCCAGTCATCTGCTGAGGTCTTACATTTTTCGAGCACTAGTCTACCACACTTGCTGTCAGTATCTTTGTTTATGTAGCCTGTTACCAAGTTTACATGATCCGCACTAAGCCCAAAACTTGCAATACAGCTCATGCCAATACAAGTTTCAAGTAAGTGCAAAGGTAAAGCATTCAACCGCTTGGCACCAAATATTAATTTAAGATGCAGAAAGCGTCAAGGGAGTATACACCATACACTACTCAATTAAGATACAGGAAGCTCAAAAAAAAGTGTACCACACACTACGCAGCTCGACACATCTGATTACGTGTCTAAAAAGTTACATATTAGATTGTTAATTTTGTATTTTTAGCATTTTTGAATATTTCCTTGTGTAAAGGTATACTTAAATGGCTAGTTGGAGAACCAAAACGGCAAATATTGGTTACAATTCAGCAGCTTTCATTTCAGCACATTACATAAAACTTGCAGCCTAAGGAATGACGTAAGGACTTGCGCACTCGCCTCACTTTAACTTTCCCTCTAAATCTCAACACGTTCTGTAGCCATTCCTCCCATGTTGTCAAAGCCAACTCCTGCTTTAAGAAAAGTAACACAGAGTGTCAAACCCAATACAGCCTCAAACAAAAACACTTCATGCTAAATCCACAGCCTCTAGTGACCATCAAGCATACAAAATTTATCGAATATGTCCACAACAAAAATCACAGGGAAGAAACTGCTTGAAAGAAGTAGGATGGTGAGAAAAGTTCAGTATCCTTAATTTGAACTGCTAAAGATCTTCAAAGACTTTTAGTTCTCTAAACATGGAAGTCAATCAAGAAGTCAACGCAAGTTATATAAACTGAAACCTCTAAATATGTAGTGATTTCAAAGACATTAATTTCTGTTAAGGCTGCTTTTAAGGGCTGTTCTCATGCTGACAGAGAAAAACAGGAACTTAATTGCAGAAACCCATTCCAGCAATCAACATGAGCCCATGCAAATTATGTCTGACTCAACAGCATTGCCCTCTCCTAAACCAAATAAGTACTGCCTCCCAGTTGCTAGAAAAATTATTTCAACCTGCTCATAGCTGAGAGACCCTCAACAAAACAACAGGTAAAGCATCAAATAGATGCTCATAACAACCAGGTTAGCATGTGTACTAAGTTCCACAGTGAAGCTTGTATCTAGCTTGAACCTAGTATCTCTTTGGATCCCCACTTTTTATTCCTTTGCAGATGTCACTAATAGGCCCCTTTCCCTCTCCCTTTCTTTCTTCTCCACAACATCCAAGCTACCTAGCTTTTATCGTTTCAGAGAAGACATTCCATTTTTTTGCTTCTCCATCCCAGTGCATCTTGTAACCTAAAAGGCTACAACCTCTCCTGACCTCCATTTTAAACTGCTGCAGATTTTGGACTTTTCCACTAATCCC
The DNA here is from genome assembly GCA_029233225.1 of Lepidodactylus listeri. Lineage (NCBI taxonomy): Eukaryota > Metazoa > Chordata > Lepidosauria > Squamata > Gekkonidae > Lepidodactylus > Lepidodactylus listeri. Next base: position 68,375,543 of record JARCFY010000002.1, read on the forward strand.
TGGACCATACTTTTCTCATGCCCGACGTTTCCTTTTTGCCTGTACACCTGATTAGGAGTTCTAGGCAAACCAAAATCTTGCACTCGCTACTTTGTCCTATTTGAGGCCTAATAAAAAGAACATTACGCTCCTGTTTGGAGAGTGTTTTTGCCATTTCCCTTAACATAAAACTGTTACCTACAGTTTAAGATTCTTCGTAGCCAACTCCTCGTTCCCCCCGCCTTTATCGAATTGCTCCCCATATTACACAGCTGTTACCCACACAGCCACTCCAGACATCGGCCACCAGACCCCAGGCATACGCTCACCCTGAAGTTACTCCATGGCATCCAGTAACTTCTCCTGGAAACCAAGAACTGGAAATTATCAGGACCTTCGCCAAATCTTCCTCGCCTCCATTTCAAGAAGGGCGGGAGAACAGCAAGTCTCCACTTGCCTCTCAAGTAACATGGCTACCCAACTACTTCCGCCCAGACCATAGAGTTAACGAACGATGACAGTCACACTTTATAAACTTCCGGTATTAAATAGACACACACCCCCTCCCGCAGGTTGCGGCATCCGATGTCCACTCTGGCCGTATTCAACAGTTACAGACAGAATCTAAGGGAAACGGAACAGGGGGCTGGAAGTGTTTCTGTAGTAACAGGAAGCTTCACCAGACAGAGTCTTCTAAGGGAGGAGTCACGTCTCCCTTAGGGGACGTGGTTCAGCATTTTTGTGAATAGAGTCCTCAAAATACGCGCCAAGGACAGGAGAGGAAATGCACAGTTCAACGAAACCCCCCCCCCCCTCAAAGTCACGAACTGGTCACACTGGTTTCTGTGTCTACAGTTAGTGTCCCCCCTTAGTAGGTTTTTTAATGCACCGTGAGAAGCAGAACATCCGTAAACAGATAAGGGAAGAAAAAGGCTTTGCTTGTTGAATTTGTTTCTATCAGCTAAGCACGGGAGTGCCATGTACAGGTTCCTCTTTGTTGTAAGTGCTTTGAAAGAGTTATGCCCTCTCTCCTGTAAAAAAAATTAAAATATGTTGTCGAGGGCCATACAGCCCGGAAAATCTACAACTAAATTTAAAATAGTTTAAAATTAAGGTAAAAGGTGAGGACAGGATTCTATTTTTAATCATGAACAGGCAGAACTGTATCAGGTACAACCACCCACGGATGCAGCAATTAAACTTGGGATGTTATGCAGCTAGGGTTGCTAACAGGCCTGAAGAAAAAATGCCCTGTTCCTTTAATAAAGAGAGGCATGGAAACTGGTAGCTGAAGCTTTTCATGACAGAAGATAACGTCCCATTAAACCTGTTCTATAAGGACAGGACATTTTTTCTCTCTCCAGGAAGTTGGCAACTCCAAACACAAGCTTTTGCATGTCAGAAATCCTACGGTGTTCAACCGCATTTAATTCAAAATAAGCACAGGATTACAGTCTACACTGTCAGGACTTTGTCTTCCCCAGTCACTGTGTGTGAGATGGCAGCATTAGGTGTAGTTTTACAGTGCTGACCTCAAAGATTCCTTCTTCTGTCCCTGTTTTTTTCTTTCTTAGCTTAGAGCATAAGTAAGAGCCCTGCTGGATCAAACCAGTGGTCCATCCAGTCCAGTGTCATATTTCACACTATGGTCAACAAATAGAGCATAGAGTCTGCTAGTGCTGATGTCCAGAGGTTTACTGCATCTGTGGAGAATCCCTTAGGTCACCATGGCTAATAGCCACTCCTAGGCTGCCGTCACACACACTACATAATCCACTTTCAATGCACTCTCCAACTGGCTTTTTCCTGTGTGAACTGACAAATTCAACAGTGCATTGAAAATGGATTGTTTAGTGTGTCTGACCGCAGTCCTAGTAGATTTTCCACTCTTGATACACTTTAAGAAATATTTGTTATCAATCTAAAAATGTCTATGCTTTATAAAGCCTACTTATTTAATTCATTTATATGCTCATGTTTCTCCCCAATGGAGACTCAAAGCGATTTACATAATTCTCTTCTCCATTTTATCCTCACAACAGTCCTGTGAGGTAGGTTAGGCTGAGAGTGCACGACTGGCCCAAGATCACCAAGCCAGTGCTCCCAGATACTAGTCCCACACCCTTAACCACTATACCTCACTGGCTTTCAAGACAATTCATACTAAAGTTGTTAGCAACAAATAAACAATTATTATACTATATAACAGTTTACTGCACTATTTTATAGTATACTACAGTGTATAGTACACTACAAATGAACAATTACTATACTATTTTAAATTCAGTATTAAAAACCCAAGCAGAAAATAAAAAGAGCATGAAACACTGAAAACCTTAAAAAGAGTTTCATAAAACAGTACTCAGCTTAGAAATAGGTCATAAAAATTACGTTTTAAAAAACAATTAATAATGGCATGGATAAAATGAACCATTTTGACCTGGCTCCAATGCATACCTCAATGGGAAGGAAAGGTGAGGTTTCACAGCTGAAAAATTCCTGTCTCTGGCTACTGTTACCCAAAATTATCTAATTAATTAATTGGTTGATTGAGGAATCTAGCCTTTAGTGAAAGCCGGCAACTTGGGACCTTTTTCACCTTTGCATACCAGAATCCTTCCCTCAGAGAACTCCTAAATAAAGCAGGCTAATGTTCAACTAATAAAGTTTTATTGAAACTGATAGAATAGCAGAGCATTCATACAAAAGATACAGCAAATCAAGCATACAAGATCTAATCAAGAAATAAAGATTGTAGCAGGGAGTAAAGTTGAGGGCAGGTTATATTTACCTGAGCACCCAGGGCTGGGTGCCTGTGGTTGACGGTGACACACATACGTACAATGGGGGTTGGGTCCCCTTGATATAGGAAAACTGTGCTTTGATGCAGAGTGACATATGTGCCCAAGGTCAAAATCTTGGTGAATTTGCCGGATGAAAAACAATGAAGGTGCTAGGTATTTTATGGCTTTCTCAAGGGATCAGTCTTTCTCAAAAGATAACTATAATGGGAGTGTTGTATCAATATCTCTTGACCCATTGATTTATGGAATGGAAGAGAATACCAAATGTGAAGTATTGCTTTGGGAGGGGGGTAAACCCATGGAAAGAGAGGGCCAGTTGAGGAGAGAAACTTAATTAAAAGAAGATCAAGGTGGGCAGCCATGTTGGTCAGAAGCAGAAGAATAAAGTTAGAGTCCAGTGGCACCTTTAAGACCTTTAAGTTATATTCAAAGTGTGAGCTTTCACATGCAAAGCACACTTCCTCAGACAATGAAATGGAATTACAGATCATAGTTGTATATATGACTTCTTAAATTAGCATGTATAATAGTGAAGATGTTTTTTAACGGATAAAAGGAATGACAAGCTTGGTTTCTGGTTATCTCTTTGGGTTTAACTGGGGGGGGGGACAACATAGGTAATAAATATGTCAGAACTGGAGACTGATGTACCCTAAATTGTGAGAATTCAGTCACTGGATCCCATCCATCTCCTTTCTAGCATGGATGCAAACTTTAAAGCATTTTTAGTTGTGTAGAGTATTTTTCTTGTCACCAGAACAGAGAATTACATTTAAATCTACCATTCCAATGTAATTATCTGTTTTTCCTGCCCACCCCTCCTTGGCAGCAAGCCACCACCACTAGGAGAGGTCAGGATAGGGGGTACAGTAGCCAGCCTCCAGGTAGGGCCTGGTGATCCCTGAGTTAGAACTGATCTCCAGATGACAGAGATCACTTCCCCTGAAGGAAATAGCTGCTTTGGAGAGTGAACTGTATGGTATTATACTCCTCCGAGGTCCCTATCTTCCCCAAACTCTGCCCTCCCTGGGTGCCAACCCCAAATCTCCAGGAACTTCCCAACTTGGAGTTGGCAATCTTAGCAGGGAGTGGCAACAACCATCTGTTTTCAGGCAAAATTTAAAATGTTGCTTCTTACCTTATAAGGACCTAAATGTTATTGGTTGGGAAATTCTGGGAGATTTTAGGGGTGGAGTCTGGGGAGGGAAGGGACTTCAGTAAGGTACAATGCCATACAGTCCACTTTCCAAATGTTATGTATTGACCATGCGGTCGCCATGTGCTCTCTTCATTGCAACCGCATGGCCAGAGCACATGGCCAGAGCATGGCCAGAGCACATGGCCAAGAAACTACCTGAGCTTCAGCCAGGTAGAACAAAGGCCAGGTGGATTCAAACCGGCCACCAATCCTGTACCTAGGTTTCTCCCAGGGAACCTATGAAATGTAAATAGACTTCTAATAGCCTATCAGGCCAGTTGGGTGAGGTCAGGGGATTGTCCCTGACCAGCATAAAAGGAGGGCTTGGAGCCCTGGGTTGTATGCTTCATCCGGACCAGCAATAAAGATCTAGCTGTTTCACTATTCCATGGACTCCCGACTCCAATACTTATCAGTGGCGACGAGGATGGGATCCCGATGAGCGACTCTCCAGCAGACCACAGCAGCACAGCGAGCTCCGTCCCGCCAGCCGCAGGCATCTCCGAGCTCCAGCGCTCCAACGCCTCGCCGCAAGCCGCTCTGAGCCCAATCCTCCGGCACTAGCCAGCGCCAAGCCTCAGCGCTCCCCGGCACCGCCACAAGACACGAGGACATCGCTCAAACAGCCGCCGCCGCTCCTGCTCTGGTAAATATGGCAAACGCTCCGGGACCAATTACCCCTTTCAATACGTCTCGCCCCGAGACGTGGGAGTCCTGGCTCAAGACGCTGGGTTGTGCCTTTAAGGTCCGCGGAATCACAGATGCGGACCTGAAGAGTGCCTGGCTCTTGAGTTCCGGAGGGGTGGAGGTCATGCGGGTGGCCCAGAACCTACTAGCCCCGCAAGACCCCACCGAGGTGTCTTACGACGTGCTCACCAAGACCCTCGGCGATTACTTCGCCCCGAAGCCATCAAAACTGGCCAGGCGCTGGGAGTTCATACAGCGCCAGCAGCAGCCGGGGGAGTCGGCCGCCACTTTCCTGGCTGAACTCCGTCGACTAGCCGTGGGCTGCGAATTCCGCCACATGGATGACCACGTGGAGACCGCCTTCATGGGAGGGGTCCGGGAAGCCAAGCTCCGCCGGCGCCTCATTGCAATGCCGGAGCCAACCTTGGAGAAGATGCTCGAAACTGCGGCAGCCTTCGAGACAACGCAAAAGGACAAGGCAGCCACCAAAGTCCACCAGGCGGCTCCTCCCGAACCCGACTCAAGCGAAGAAGAGGACGTCCACCGGATGCAACCACGCTCGAAGAAGGGTGAGCCCGGCGTCCCCAGGCCCAAGGGCCGGCACCCAGCATCTGTCTCTGTTCCCTCTCCTGCTTCCCTCAACAGGCAGGCCCCAACGTGCGCCAGCTGTGGGGACCCCCACGACAGACGGACATGCCGCTTCCGTGATGCCATCTGCCGCGCCTGCGGGAAAGCAGGACATCTCGCCCGGGCCTGCCGCCTGAGGAACAGCCACCGTGCCCCAGCAGCGAACTTCGAAGAAGTGGGTAGTGTCGTTCCCACGGCCACGGTAATGAACTTGCCTCAGCCCATCCCGGGCGCAATTTCCGTGTCTCTCCGAATAGAGGGAGTTCCTTGCTCCATGGAACTGGACTCAGGGTCAGCATATTCAATTGTGTCCGCAGCTACGTTCCGCCGCCTCTGCCCGAAGGGGGCACGCTGGCTGCGGCTGCCGGCTGGGTTGGTCCTCCGGGACTTCCAGAAAAACCCAGTGGCTATTAAGGGGCTAGCCAGGGTCCGGGTCCAGTACCATGCCTTTAATGGCCTGCTGGACCTTCTCGTGGTGGAGCGCAATCTAACCAGTCTCCTAGGTCGCGCCTGGTTCAAGCCGCTCGGAGTGCAGTGGACCGGAATACACCGCATGGGCTCTACTGACTTCTCATCCATCTGCGAGGAATTTCCCGCCGTTTTCGATGGCTCATTGGGCTGCTACAAAGGACCCCCGGTTTCCTTCGACCTGGACCCGGCAGTCCGGCCCATCCGCGTGGCCGTCCGCCGGCCACCACTCGCCTTCCAGCCCAAAGTGGAGGCAGAGTTGGAAAAGCTCGTGGCACAAGGGGTGCTCGAGCCGGTCTCCCACGCCAAGTGGGAGACTCCCATTGTGACCCCCCTCAAAGCTAACGGGGAAGTCCGCATCTGCGCGGATTACAAATGTACAATTAATAAGGCATTACAGGACCACGCGTACCCGGTACCGGTGGTCAGCCATGTTCTGGCCTCCCTCGCGGGTGCCAAAATATTTGGAAAATTAGACTTGGCCCAAGCCTATCAGCAGCTTCCCGTAGACGAAGCAACGGCCGAGGCACAAACGATTGTGACTCACAAGGGAGCGTTCAAGGTAAAACGCCTCCAATTTGGGGTCAGCGTAGCACCCGGAATCTTTCAAAATCTAATGGATTCTCTCCTAAAAGATGTTCCAGGAGTGAAGCCGTTCTTCGACGACGTCCTCATCGCCGCCCCGGACGCCGACACGTTCGCAGCTCGCCTCCGGATGGTGCTGCAAAGGTTCCAGGACGCGGGTCTCAAGGTTCGAAAAGACAAGTGCACCCTGGGAGTCTCCTCGGTGACCTTCTTGGGGTTCCAAGTCACCGCAGACGGCATTCACCCTACAAAGGAGAAGGTAGTGGCAATTACAGGTGCACCCCGCCCGTCCTCGAAGGCGGAACTCCAGGCGTTCTTGGGACTTGTGAACTTCTACCACGCCTTCCTTCCGCACAAGGCGACGGTCGCTGAACCCCTGCATCGTCTCCTGGACAAGGGAGCGGCTTGGGCCTGGGGTCCCAAGCATGATGCAGCCTTCCGGGCCGTCAAAGACTTATTAATTTCAAATGCGGTCTTAGCGCATTTCGATGAGAGGCTCCCTGTCATCCTGGCCTGCGATGCATCCCCCTACGGCGTTGGGGTGGTCTTGGGACACCGGCTACCCAACGGAAAGGAGGTACCGGTTGCCTACTACTCCAGGACCCTGTCGTCGGCAGAACGGAACTACGCCCAGATCGACAAGGAGGCCCTAGCAATCGTAGCTGGCGTCAGGAAATTTCACGACTATCTCTACGGACGGTCGTTCACCGTGGCCACAGATCACAAGCCGCTGCTGGGTCTCCTTGCCCCCCACAGGCAGACCCCTCACATGCTGTCCCCGCGGGTCCTGCGGTGGTCAATTTTTTTGTCAGGCTACTCCTACGAATTGGTACATCGCCCGGGGAAGGCGATGGGTCATGCAGACGCCCTCAGCCGTCTTCCGCATCCTTTCCCGTGTCTCGGACTGGGTGGGAAGGGGGTGGCCGGAAAAACCGGGACCAGATTTTGCCGCTTTCACGGCACGCAGGCACGAACTATCGGCCCACAAGGGATGCCTGCTATGGGGATCTCGAGTGGTGATCCCTGGGCCCCTGCGGCCCCGAGTGCTAGAGGCCCTCCACGAGGCTCACCCGGGAATTGTGCGCATGAAAGCTCTGGCCCGGAGTTACGTATGGTGGCCAGGCCTGGACAAAGACATTGAGGGGCGGGTCCAGAAGTGTACCAAATGCCAGGAGTCACGGCCAGATCCGCCACACGCTCCTGTCCGATCCTGGGAATCTACTAACAAGCCCTGGTCCCGCCTGCACCTAGACTTCGCGGGACCGGTCCAGGGCCGGTTGTTTCTTATCGTTGTTGACAGCTACAGCAAGTGGCTTGAGGTAGTGCCGGTAGCTTCGACCTCCACCAACGCTGCCTTAAGAAGTCTCTGGCCGATCTTCGCGACACACGGAATGCCAGAAACTCTCGTGACCGACAACGGGACCGCCTTCACCTCCGGCGAGTTTCAACGGTTTGTGGAAGCCTGCGGTCTGCGCCACATCCACTCCGCTCCGTTCCACCCCGCAACCAATGGCCAGGCCGAGCGCATGGTGAGGACAACGAAGGACGCGTTAAAGAAGATGGAGCATGGCGACTGGGAAGAGCAGCTGTACAAGTTCCTGTTCTGCCAACGGAACACACCCCACTCAGGGACCGGGCGCCGGCCAGCCGAACTTCTGATGGGAAGACGACTGGGAACCGTCTTGGACCGCCTACATCCCGACCGAGCAATCGAGGGGAACCCGACAATGGAGGACCGGCCAGCTGCCCGAGGATTTGCTCCCGAAGACCCCGTATACGCAAAGAACTTCGCGCGGGGTCCAACATGGCTCCCCGCGAGGATCGTCCGAGTCACAGGGCCTTATTCCTATGAGGTCCTTACGGAAGATGGCGTAGTCTGGAAACGGCACATTGACCAGATTCGACGCCGTACCCAGAACCACGATGATACCCAGGCCCCCGAACTCCCTGCACCAACAGACCGTGACATCGACACGACTCCAGAAGCAGCGCCAGACCCTGATCCGGAGACTGCGGAGATGCCGCTCCTGCCCGCGGACGAAGCAGTCGCACCATCCACACCTGAACAACCCCCGAGCAGACAGGCCCCGCCAGCAGAACAACTACCCACACCGCAACCTGCCGACACTAGCAACACGCCCCGCCTTACAACCCCCCGGCGCTCTGGACGTGAGCGCAGACGCCCGGACTATCTCAAAGACTATGTGTGCAGAGAGGTTCTGGACTATGGGGGGAGGGGTGTTATGTATTGACCATGCGGTCGCCATGTGCTCTCTTCATTGCAACCGCATGGCCAGAGCACATGGCCAGAGCATGGCCAGAGCACATGGCCAAGAAACTACCTGAGCTTCAGCCAGGTAGAACAAAGGCCAGGTGGATTCAAACCGGCCACCAATCCTGTACCTAGGTTTCTCCCAGGGAACCTATGAAATGTAAATAGACTTCTAATAGCCTATCAGGCCAGTTGGGTGAGGTCAGGGGATTGTCCCTGACCAGCATAAAAGGAGGGCTTGGAGCCCTGGGTTGTATGCTTCATCCGGACCAGCAATAAAGATCTAGCTGTTTCACTATTCCATGGACTCCCGACTCCAATACTTATCACCAAAGCAGCCAGTTTCTCCAGGGGAACTGATCTCTGTTGCCTGGAGGTCAGTTGTAATCCCAGGAGATCTCCAGCCGCCACCTGGAAGTTAGCAGCCACTGTCCAGTCCACCAACTAAGATCTCTCTCACAAGCCCTGGTGTCTGTGCTCACCTCCAGCGGTCAGGCAGGTGGAGGCTAGAGACAGGGTTTTTTCAGCCATGGCACCTCGCTGCTGGAATTGCCACCTTTGTTCAACACTGAATTCTTTTCCAACAGCCAATGAGGGAGCACAAGAATGTTCTCAGATAGAGAGGATGGCAACTTAAAAAGACGACTACCCTCTAGGGTTGCCAACTGTGGCTTGGGGAATCCTTGAAGATTTTGGGGTGGTGCCTGGTGACAGTGGAGTTTGGGGACGCAAGGGAACTCAGCAGGAGGCCCTTTCCGCATTTGCCTGCCACTCCGGATTTTCTCTGTGTTCAGGTCGAGGCAATTTAAATCCAGGGCGAAATAGCATCCAAATGTGGGGCAACAGCAGGCTGAAACCAGGCTGACCACTGGAGGGAGGTAATGTAATGCAGAATGGGCGGGAGTGTGATGCCATACAGTGATCCTGTGAAGTTGCCACGTCTCCTAAGGAAACTGCTTTCTGTAGTCTGGAAATCAGTCGTAATTCTGAGGGATCTCAAGGATGTTGGCAACCATACTCCTGCCCTGTTTGAGCAAATTTTTAAGCAGCTTCCCACTCTTTTATGTTTATGGGGGATTCAGATTGCAACCGGAAGTGATAGGTATATCTACTTAGTCACTTTTATTTTTAATTTTTTTGAGAAGAGTGAGAGGTGGAAGGATAGTCTGCCACAGAAGAGCCACGTAGTTGCGGGAAAGGAATGGTATGCTGTACTAAGCAGAAAACCAATGATCCAAGTTTCCCTAGCTCATCGATGCGTTGAATTTTGTCGCGGCGATGCCCTGTCCAGTTAATGTGTGGATAGTGGCCGAGATTGTGTTTCCGACCGGGGGGGGGGGGGGGGGGGGGGAATGCACTTTTTTTGTGAAGTATGCCAACCTTAGAACCTGCTCTTGCAAATGCGTTTGGCCCTCTAAACCTTTGCAGCAGAAATTATGTTCTTTGCCAAGCATGAGTGCAACTACTTCTGCTTTCAGCGATGCATAATTAAACTTTTATTTCCCAGAGTGAGTTGGTTGCAACGGGTGTTTTCATGTTCTGTTATTTATTCCGTAGACATAGTAATTATATATTGACGATGTCTTCCTGGTTTTCTTTTGTATAGCGCCACACTGGCTGCTATCAGTACAGAGCCCGGATAGCTCAGTCGGTAGAGCATCAGACTTTTAATCTGAGGGTCCAGGGTTCAAGTCCCTGTTCGGGCGGAAGTTTTTTTCATGGTTTAAAGAATGATCTTCGTTTCTTATTGCGCCAAATGGATTCTCTATTGGAAGGGTTGGTGGGGTTTTGTTTTCCCCCCCGGAGCTGTGTATTAGCCCGAGGAGAGAAACCGTGGATTTTACATAAATATAAATAAATAAATACTAGTGTTGTAAAAACAATTTTTTTTACTGTGTTTCTTAACATCTCTCCTGTTCTATAGAATTCTTGGGTTTGTGGTATTAAAAATTAACGCCCGAACAGGGACTTGAACCCTGGACCCTCAGATTAAAAGTCTGATGCTCTACCGACTGAGCTATCCGGGCACTCTGCAAGCTTTTGTTTCCACTCTGCTGATAGTGTATATCTGTACATAGCTTGCCATGTTACTAATCATTTGTAATTATAATTTTGTTTATAGGGCAGATTTCTATTATTATTCTCGCCCCCCCCCCGGGTATATTAACTTAATGCATAAAGTTCTCCTTCCAGCTAGTGTGCCGAATGGGGAGGGAGATAAAAAGCCCTACCTTTTTGGGTTTTCTTCTTTTAAAAAACCTTGCAAACAAGAGACGGAAAAAGAATTCACACAGCGGCAGCTCTCTTTCGAGCATCATAAAAGCATATTAATCTCTAGTTCCAAACCCTCAACCCCCTTCCCATCAACAGAGCAAGGAAATATGGATGCCACGTGGCGTCTCGCAATTCCTGAAATATGCAACAGTCCGACTCAGGAGGATCTGCAACAAATGTATATTTTTTCACGCAAAACAGTTCCGGCAGCTAAGGCTGTCTATCAGCGTAGAACTCCAGAACCAGCTGGGACAGAACACAGGGAGTTCCTAGAGCACGCGAAGAGGAGTGTTTGTCTAGCAGAGCGTGGCTCAAGAACATAAATTTATTTCCCAACCGGCTTGGGACTCATTCCTCCAAGATTGTGATTTGGACTTGCGATAAATTCGTAAGAATCTGAGACGCCTTTCATAACATTTTGGAATCACTATAATCCATCAAATATAGTTTTTAAAAAGAAGTCTTACAGTGCACTGAATATAGATTCAGGTGGGTAGCTGTGTTGGTGTGAAGCAGCGGAACAGTGTTTGAGTCCAGTGGCACCTTTAAGACCAACGAAGTCTTATTCATGGTATAAGCTTTCCTGTGTATGTGCCTTGAATTAACTTTGTTGATCTTAAAGGTGCCACTGGACTTAAAAACTGTACTGAATAACTTACTTATTGCTTCTCATATATCTTTCTGTGAATAATTTTGTATATTATGATATAGATATATTTACTTGATAAGTAGAAAAGAGCAAGAGGCCAGTAGCACCTTTTGATGTTGATTAGTCGCACAGTCGAGTCCAACTCTTTGTGACCCCATGGACCATATCACACCAGGCCCTCCTGCCTTCTGCCATTCTCTGGAGTGTGCCCAACTTCACACCTGTTGCATCGATAACACTGTCTAACCATCTAAAGACTAACAAAATATGTGGCAGGGTATGAGCTTTTCTGAGTCACTGCTCACTTCCTCAGATACAGCTAGAATGGGAGTCCATCTGTCCTATTTATTGGAAAGTGGAGTGATTTCAAGTGCTGAATGACATTAACAATCAAATGACAATAGCAGGTGAATGACAATAGCAGGGATGACTGGATTTAGGTGAGATATGCAGAGGGGTAATAGGTGTGGCGAAATCAGCATTTGTAATGAGACAGGAAACCTAGGTCTCAGTTCAGTCCAGGAAAATGCATTGTCTTGACCTTCATTATCAGTTGTGATTCAGCAGTCTCTCTAATCTCCCTTCTAATCTCCCTTTGTAAGAGAACTGCTACTTTTAGATCAGCAACTGAATGTCCTGGAAGGTTGAAATACTATCCCACTGGTTTTTGAATGTTGTGGTTCCTAAAGTCAGACTTATGTCCATCAGTTCTTTGTCAAAGGGACTGGCCTGTTTGTCCAATGTACAGGGTGGAAGGGTATTGTTGACACGTGATATGGGTATATTTACTTTGAAGGAATCCTGGAAGGATTAGTTGGGATTCTTTATGTATCTTTGTTGATCAAAAAACATTTTAAAAGGAAATGCCTCACTTTGTTTGACCAGTCAGGAATGCTGATTGTCCAGAAACAGCTGGCCTGAGCAGAAGGAATGGTGTCCCAGACAGGCTTTCAGGCATCTGAAGGAAAGAGACCAATGAGGCAAAATGTGGGAATGCAGCTTGCCCCCCTGCACAGGATCACAGCACTTCTCCAGTGCACCCTCCAGCACTGTTCTTGTTGCCTATCAGCAACCTTAGCAACAGCCATACAAAATTATAAAGCCCCTGTTACCCAAGAAGGACACTTTAGGTTGACTCTTGCTATATGGCTGCAGTTAGGGCTATCACTGGGCTGTCACTAGGCCACATTTGACTGCTTTAGCCAGAATTTGCCCTCTTGCAGGGAATTAACATAACATTCCAACTTGGGGGGGGGGGGTTCTTGCTGCTCCTGTGCATGCTTGTGATGAGGTAGTATATGTCTGTGCACTGTGATGTTACCTGGAGAACTGTGCTGCTTTCATATGAATTTTTTAAATGTATATCCCACACCTCTCTAGATGTTTGTCAGTACAATCGTAACTCCAGTCTAATTCCATTAATTTCCAGAGATTTAGACTGGCATGACTCTAAATAGGATTACACTGCAGCTAGCAAACCATATCAGATTAAAATACATTTTCATAAATCCCAGCATTTAAAACTATGAGTGCTGCCACAGCTCCTCTTAAGCTAGTGGATGTTACAAAACAAACACAAAGCCAGTTATAAATTTGTTTTATTAAGGGCAAAAGTTGCCAAAACAGCAGTGAAGTTTGCAGAAATGGGGAGTGGCCTTCCTGAGAAAACCACCTCTTTTCTCTTTTTAGGAGGCAGTGAAGAATAAACTGCAAGTCCCATGCAAATACAACTGGGGGGGGGGGGGGAGTAGCCTGGGTCTAGTCCTCCCCATTCGTTTTGTGTCCCCTTCTTCAGGCAAGTGACCAAGAGGGCAGAATTCTGGCTAAAACAGTAAAAAAGTCTCTCAAGGCCTCCTTCAGTGTGTTTGTGTATAATAGCCCCATCGCTATTATCATCAATATAGCTAATTCTCAACATTGCCAAATCTGTGAAAACTTAAATCTGGAGGTTGGAGCCATGAACTGACAAGACAGATCTTTCTAGAAATCTGAGAAAAGCCTCTGATTTGCAGAAAAATCTGAAATCTAAAACAAAACACATGGGGGAATTAACATCCCCCCCCAAAAAAAAATAATAGAAGCAGCTCTTTTAACATTAAGAAACAAATGCTCTCTGTGGTCATTGCTAGGCAATCACAAAAGTATTGCCAGTCAAAGCCTGGGTTTCTGTCAGCAAAAGGCCTTTTCCAGGGCTGTTTTGGTTTTTGAAGAAGGACTCATAGGGACCAGACCTGGCAGCAACCACCAGATGATTTGATACAACGCAAGTTCCATGACTCACCCAGGCCCAGCTGCTTGCAACTACTCTACATAACATTCTACACAAAAGCCAGTGTAGTATAGTAGTTAGAGTTTCAGACTAGGATCTGGGAGACCCAGGTTTAAATCCCCTCTTTGCTATGGAGGCTTACTGGATGACCTTGGGCCAGGCACACATTCTTAGCCTAATTTAAGAACATAAGAGAAGCCATGTTGGATCAGGTTTATGGCCTATTAAGTCCAACACTCTGTGTCACACAGTAGCCAAAAAAAAAGCTAGATGCAGTCAAGAGATCCACCAGCGGGGCCAGAACTCCAGAAGCCCTCCCATTGTTGCCCCCCAATTTACCTCACAGGGTCATTGTGAGCCTGCTTTAGGACTCTTTGGAGAGAAAGATGTGGTGTAAATGTAGCAAAGAAATAATAAATATAGCTGAAGATGGGGAGGGGGCTGATAAAATGTAGGTTGGTTGATGGATGGGAAGGAGAGAAGGAAGCAGGGGAAGATGAAGATGGCGGGGAGGGGGTTGCCAGGAGGAGGGAAAGAGGAAACAGTGTAGGGAAGGGAGTGCAGGGTGGTGCCCCTCCACAAGTCCTTGAAGGCTCCCTACCGTGCAACTTGGCTAGACTTTTCCCAGGGATAGACTGCCAGGGGTAAGTAAGGAGGGGAAACTAAAGATAGGGTACAACCTCCAGGTGCTGGCTGGAGATCTCCTGGGATTACAACTGATCTCCAGAGAAGGGATAATGAGATGCCCCTGCTTGTACCTAATAATAACAGACTTTCGCCTGTGCGGGTAGCCAAATCCACAGGCCCAAACCAGCTACAGATGCCATTTAGTGTTCTGCAAACTTCAGGAAATCCCCAGGTTTGCTGAAAATGCAAAGGTTCTCAAAAAAACAAAAAATGCATCCCATCTTACCTGTGATATCTAAACTTGCAGAGACGGGGGGGGGGGGGGGGGAGACTCTGGAATTCAGATGGTATTTTGGGTTGCCATAGCATGAAAACTGGGGGTGGGTGGCCAGGACAAGGAGGAAAAGACAGCAGCCCGCTGGAGGTGATAGTGAGCTGGCGCGGGCACCAGTACAAGGCTGGTTCGCTGGTTAAGCCACTCAAGCAACTACTGGGGGCAGTACTAGGAGATGGGTGCTGGGACATTACAGCTGGGGTTGTTCCTGGCTCGTGGTGCTGCAGGCAAAAGTGGCCATTGTCTCCTGGGCTCACACCACTTGGGGCCACATCTGAGTTAGTCCTCTGTAACGACACCACAGGAGCTCAGTCACGTTCTGCTGGCAGGGAAAGAGACAATGGCTGGACTTTGCTTGGGCTGATGAAATACCAACCTTGAACAGGCCTTGAACCAGCAGCAGGCAAGAAATATGATTTCTCCTCCCCTGAGACTGAGGTCTTACTCTTGTAGGTATCGTAACCCCATCTTATATATTTCTAGAACTCTCTCTCTCTGCCTTGGAGACAGTGCAGGCTGCATAAGAACTTTAATACAGAAAATGGGGCAACTATTACTCACCTGAATCCACACATCTTCTACGTTGGTACTTTTGTTCTGGTAAGAGTGCACCGGCACTGCACTAGCTATGCTGTAGTTTTCTTCAGCTATTTGAGAACTTTTATTTATAACGTGTATATAATCTGTTATTGTATTGCTGAAAAGTGACGTGAGTTTTATTTTTTACGTCTGGAAGACCATTCTCTTTGTTATTTCAGGCAATTTACTTTTCCAGCTAGCTTTCTGCTTACCTTGTATATTTCACTTTTGTGTGAAGCCAATGCTCATGTTTTCAGTACCATCCTATGTATTAGAGGGAGCAGGAGCAAGGAATATTTCTTACATGGGGTTGTAATATCATTCCACTGGTGTGGGAGTAGGGACAGCAGCAGGAGTAGAGATCAAACAGGTTTGGGTTTTTGCTTAACTGTCTGGAAAGGCTCGAGATGAAAACAAACAACCTCTTGACAGGTTTCTCCCTGGCTCAGTCAAAAGTCACGCAACAACTTGCCTGGGAGTATGGCTGCCAAATGGATTGTTCGTCATTCAGGAGACACACAGATAGATAGCTAGATATATGAAGACAGAATTGTCTCTCTGCAAAGGTTTTCAGCTAGTCCTTTCTCCAATCTCCAAACTCTGCTTTCAAGGGAAAAAAGGGTTTTTTTTCAAGGCAGCAAAGAACAACAGTACTTTTAAAAAGAGAAATCAATAAAAGTAAGGGCCAAACAGCATTAGTGATTCATAATCAGTATTCTTTTAACATTTAAAAGCAACCATAAAGGCCCCGATTTGGGCTGTGGCTCTAGCATCCCCACCCTTTCCCACCATATCATTTCCCCAATAAAAAAAAGTCTTAAACACACCCCAAGAGAATACTTTTGCACATACCACGGGTCTTTTAGCCCCTGTTGTTGGGAAAACAAACAGATAGCATGGATGCCTGTTTCCACCCCACCCCACCCCACCCCACCCCACCCCACCCCACCAGAGAATCAGCTGGGGGAAAGGCTGATTTCATTTGGGAAAATATTGCAAGGGGAGGATTAACCCTCTCCCAGCACCATGACCCTCATCCAAATCACTCTCTCCACAGGTTCTTCTGAAGATTAAAGTATATAGTGAGAAACCTAACAAGGTATTCTCCCTTCAGTCTGTAGTCCCTCAATTTTCTAGAAATGAATGTCATTGCCATTTTCTTTATTGTATCTATTCTCAAACATGGAATGACTGCATAGGATAAAAAGAGGTTATCATAACCCATTAGGAAGTTGTGCCTGCTTGCCGATTTAAAGGAAATAGATGTGACCAGATACCCTGAAACATAATGCAACTTCAGTAAACCTCTTGATGCCTCCTCATTTTGCACTAGTGAAGGGATAGATGGCAAGCTAGTACTTATCTAAAACTAAAGTGCTTTCTGCTCTTTTAAACATTAGGGAAACAAACTCCTCCGTGAAAACACTATGGGTGGAGATACTGGGCCCTGCAGGATCCTTAAAAGTAGGGGTGTAGTATTGCTGCCCCCCCACATCAAACTCTTGAGACTAATCTTGAGAGAGAGCAGGAAATAAGGGAGGTGGCTAAAGAAGAAAATGTTGCAGTAGTGAGGGTTAATTCAGCTGCCCTCACATTAACTGGGTAAATGTATGCTTGAGTCATGCTGTAGAAATGAGGTTCCTAAAAATCAGGGGTCCTTTCGTAAAAAAAGAGGTGCAGGAGCTCATTAGCATAACTTATTTGCATATGCCACACCCCCTGACGTCACCGGAAGTGTCAGAAGGCCACACCCACCGCTCAGGCTCCACCCCAAAAATCTCCAAGGTATTTCCCAGCTCAGAGCTGGCAAGCCTATCTGATGGCACACGTGGGGGAAAACAAACAAACTACCCATGTCATGTAAAGAGGGGGGATGCCAGGGTACCAGGTCAATATATTTTTATTCTCCTTGGCATTGATAGCTGAGGTGCTTTTAGTGTTCCTTTTCTGTTTGACTGGGAGTCTTCCTCTCTGTTATAGTTGACTGTGGGTTTTATATCAATGGCATTTAGTGTTATTTTTGTCAGCCACAAGGTCACTTTCAGAGAGGAAAAGCAGGTTCAGTCAGCTGAACCTCTGCAGTGTATTGGTCCCCTTTTCACTGTGCCCCCCCCCAGTTGCTTAACTAGCTAACCAGCTCTGGGCAAGGTCTATTTGGTTATCAGTAAACCTTGGAAGACCACTGCTTGGAGGCAACATAAAGTTCTGAGGAGCAGAAAAAATTGCTCCCTATTAAAAAGTGCCCAAGCTAGCCTGATCTTGTCAGATTTTGGAAGCTAAGGAGGGTTGGCCCTGGTTAGTATTTGGATGGGAGACCTCCCAGGAATACCAGGGTTATGATGTGGAGGCAGGCAATGGCAAACCACCTCTGAAGGTCTCCTGCCTTGAAAACTGTAGGGGGTTACCATAAGTCAGTTGTGACTTGCTGGCACTTTCTGCCACCATTAAAAAAATATTAAATAGCTGTTGTTTGAGAATTTCTTTTTTTACCAGATTGTATATTTGGTATTTAGGAACAGCTGTTCACTATACATATGTAACAGAGGACTACGGTCAGTTTTAGCACACCATTTAGCCTTTTATCAATATTCCATTAATACAATCAAAGCTGTCCAGAAACCAGGCTAAATGCGGCTGTTCAGTTTAGAGGTGTGACTTCTGGCTCCTTAAATTTCCCAATTAGGGATGCCAGCCTCCAGGGGGGACCTCAGGAACCCCTGGCATTACAGCTTATCTCCAGACTACAGAAATCAGTTCCCTGGAGAAAATGCATGCTTTGGCGGGAGGACTCGAATCAAGGGCGTAGACTTTCCATTCCACCCCCCCCCCCTCAGGTCTTTCCCTCCTCCTCCTTCCCCACAGGAACAAATAACTTCACCTGGAAAAGGGGGGTGTGGTGGAAAGACTGTACTTTCCCTACAACGGTGAGAAATCACTGGTTGGCTGGGATTTAGTCACAATATTGTTCTAAGGAGCTTGGGGGGGGGGGGGGGGAGACCATGTGCCATTGCTCCTCTGTCCCTTAACCTGCTTCTAAGTCAGTGCAACCAAGGAAGGGAGAGCAAAGAAAATGACAGGACTGGCCTCCCTTCCCCTCCCTTGTTTCAGCTCCGAGAATGAAGGGATACTGAGGTGATGCCAAATGTCCAAAACCTTCTTGGTGGGGGGAGCATTGCTCCATGGCGGGCAACCTGGGCCCCCACCCTCATCCCCTGCCCGGCAGTCAGGCAGCCAGTCAAGTTCAGGCAGAGCCATGCAAGGACTGCCGCCGCCGCTGCTCCTCCCGCCTGCCCCTGCCGGGGCTCTGCCAGGATCCAGTCCAGAAAGGGATGCAGCAGCAGCGCCAGGGCTGCAAGGGCCCTGTACCCTCCCCCCAGTGCTGGCAGCGGGAGGCCCACGGAGGGGCGTTGGGCCAATTGCTGGCCAAAGGACATCAAGGGGCCCCAGGTGACTTACCTGATCCAGCAGGGCAGGGCAGGAGAATGATGACAGCGCAAGTGGGGTGGGCCAAGCAGCGGGAGAGAGAGTAGAGAGCGTGCCTAGCCCAGCAACCCACCGCCCTGAAAGCCAGAACAGCGCCAGGAGGACAGGACGGGCCAGGCGAGGGGCGGATGGCTGGCTCCCCCTCCCCGGGGCTGCCCAGCTCCCTCGCCCAGCCACTTTGCCAGTGGTCCCCGGGTGAGCCAGCCCACGTGCGTCTCCCCAGCAGGTCCTCCCTGGCAGCGGCAGCAGATCGACGAGTCCCACTGCCAGAGGCCTGCCAAGGGAGAAGAGGGGCGCACGCAAGAGGGGCGCACGCAGCAGGAGGCACTTCCCCGCCAGCAGGAAAAGTGAGGGAGTCCGGGGCGAGCAGCCCGGCGGCGGCGAGGTTGAGGAAAGAAAGAGGGTGGGCGGGTGGCAGCTCACCTGCCCTGGCTCCAGCGCCAGTATGTGGGGGCACCCAGGGATCCTTGTGCAGCTGTGGCAGCAATGCCATCAAGTTTTGGGGTGGGGAGGAGAGGAGCGGCGGGCGAGGGCGCAGCCTGCGGGACCTATTGCAACTTGGCCAGCTGGCGCCCTCTCAGCCGGGACTGGTGCAGGCCTCCTAGCTGGCTGAGAGGCTTCTCAGCCAGCTAGGAGACCCGGGAGCCGCCGGAGCGCCTGCCTCCGCCGCTTCCCACCCCCCCTCCCCCAAAAAACACCCCCGCCTGGCTCCTAGGCGCCCGGGACTGGTGCAGGCTTCCTAGCTGGCTGAGAGGCTTCTCAGCTAGCTAGGAGACCCGGGGGCCGCCGGAGCGCCTGCCTCCGCCGCTTCCCACCCCCCCCCCCAAAAACACCCCCACCTGGCTCCTGGGCGCCCGGGACTGGTGCAGGCTTCCTAGCTGGCTGAGAGGCTTCTCAGCCAGCTAGGAGACCCGGGGGCCGCCGGAGCGCCTGCCTCCGCCGCTTCCCACCCCCCCTCCCCCCAAAAACACCCCCGCCTGGCTCCTAGGCGCCCGGGACTGGTGCAGGCTTCCTAGCTGGCTGAGAGGCTTCTCAGCTAGCTAGGAGACCCGGGGGCCGCCGGAGCGCCTGCCTCCGCCGCTTCCCCCCCCCCCCCCCAAAAACACCCCCGCCTGGCTCCTGGGCGCCCGGGACTGGTGCAGGCTTCCTAGCTGGCTGAGAGGCTTCTCAGCCAGCTAGGAGACCCGGGGGCCGCCGGAGCGCCTGACTTCACCGTTTCCCACCCCCCCTCCCCCAAAAAACACCCCCACCCGGCTCCTGGGCGCCCAGGAGTGTTGCAGGCCTCCTAGCTGGCTGAGAGGCTTCTCAGCCAGCTAGGAGACCCGGGGGCCGCCGGAGCGCCTGCCTCCGCCGCTTCCCACCCCCCCTCCCCAAAAAAACACCCCCGCCCGGCTCCTGGGCGCCCGGGACTGGTGCAGGCCTCCTAGCTGGCTGAGAGGCTTCTCAGCCAGCTAGGAGACCCGGGAGCCGCCGAAGCGCCTGCCGCCGCCACTTACCCTCTTCCTTCTCCCTCCTCCTGGCTGACTAGGAGCAGGGGGGCGGGGCTTGGCCATGTGTCCGCCCCCCCAACTCGTCACTCCCGGAGCGTCGCTCCCCCTAGCTCCGGCCCGAACGGAGCCCTGCTAAAAATCATAAATGATTGTGCACTGAAATAGTTGATCATGGAGCCCATAAAGTCCAAAACTATCACATTTGACTACAACTTTGTTCAGCCTGCAGGCAATTGTGATAAATGGTAGCATGTCATGGAGGACAGCCACAAAATGTTGGGAGGTTCTAGGTGTCCAGAGTTAGCATACCAGACAGGCCCAAGGAAGGCAACAACAGAACACCACTAGTCCTCACCTATGACTTAAACCACTCCAGTGCCTCATCAGTGACCTACAGCGTCTCCTAGATAAGGGTATTTCTCTTTTGTAGGCCTTGGGGGGCAGGCCTTTTCTTGCTTACAGTAAGCTCTCTCCCCCACCCCCCAGCTTAAAACAGCTTCTTACTATCAACAAAGGACCACACAACACAGACACAAACCCAGGAACCAATTCCTGCAACAGACTTAGATGACAATTTTGTTCCCCCATACACTCAGGTAAGACTATTATGGGACCTAATAACATCAGTGACACCATCTTGGGCTCATCCATTTGTGCCAACAGAGCCCTTCTATTACCTACTTTCTACAAAAGTGTTGATCCCCATACATGAGAGGCTCAAGGAAGACAAATCTCACAAAAGAAATCACAGTACTCAGAAACCAGAGGGTGAACATTTTAATCTTTCTGGTCATACTGTTGCAGATCGGAAAATTCTGTTTCGTTTTTCTAAGCGAAGAGGCTATTTTTGGGCAGGAACACACAGGAACTGAGTTCCGGCGGGCTTTCGAGCTGGCCACGCCTACATCCTCCCCCCCACTTGGGTTCCCCAGGTGCCTGGCAAGCCATGGGGTGCCTGGGGAAGCCAAGCTGATCCAGGGAGGGAAGGCAGTTTAAACTGCCTCCCCTCCTTGGGTTCCCCAGGCGCCCCACAGTTGCGTGGCACCTGGGGAAGCTGGTCCAGAAACTGCCTTCCTTCCCTCGGGTTCCCTATGTGCCCCGCAAGCCGTGGCACACCTGGGGAAGCCAATCCTGGGAGAGAGCTGCATAGTCAGGGGTGTGGCCTAATATGCTAATGAGTTTCTGCTGTTGGGTGTGGCCTATTATGCCAATGAGTTCCTGCTGGGCTTTTTCTACAAAAAAAGCCCTGTCTAAGCCAATCATCATCTATTGGAAGCAACTATTTTTGGAATTGGTGCATCCTGAAGAACCAAATGTGTTATTCTTCTGGGGTCAGTTGAAGAACCTTCTGCTCTGTGGAGGAAAGGCAGGTCTGGCTCTTTATCTTCAGGAAGAAACAAATGGGTATCAGGGGTCACAGTAGTGGGCACCACATTGGGGATTTCTTTAGGAACTATTGAGTGCTGCTGTGATGGACTATCAAGGGTTAATGCTTAACAGAGTCTGAGAACCTTTGAGTGACAGGCTGTTTGAATGGAATTCTGTTGAGAGGGTCAGTTAAGGAATGATAGTTGGGAACTGACAGTTGAAGAAGAGACAGTTAAGCACTGAATGTGGACTGGGAAGGAGGCTAAGAGAGTGAGTGGATCAAGAAGGATCTTTATTCAAGGCAAAAAGGGGAAATAGCTTCTTGTAGTGATCCGTGCCCAATCAAAAAGGGAAATAGCTCTTAAGGAAAGCAGTGATTCCTGGTGTGCATAAAAAGAAGGAAAGTGGAACTGTCTTCTAAACTTTATGTGTCGGTGAAACTTAGAATCCTATGCTTGAGTGTAAAGAAGAAACCTATGCTTGAGTGTTTAAGCAGAAACTGAAAAGAAAGCCTCTCTCCTCAAAGTTTTACAGACCTTGTATGATAGCAGGAACACTTACTAGTTGGCAACAAATTATCTGGTGCTTGTGTGAATACAGAGTTACCTCAGTTTTACTATCTGTTCACCTCATACATGCTATTCCTTTTTTTAAAAAAAAAAGATTTTTATTGATTTTATCTATTTCTACGACTACATCGCTACTTTTCTAAGCTATATTTACCTTATACAGAGTGTGCTTTAACATTTGCTTAATATTACCTTACCATTAATACATATGAAGCATTTTAAACCTTGGTTAATATTCAATTAAAATTGTTACTGATGATATATGAAAAATAAAAAAGCTGTTTGACAGACATGTTCTTTTGAAGGAATGCTTAATTATACAAATTATATATAATATATAAGTGCGATTTCAAAAAACATTTCAGCCTTTATTTCTTTTTTCGTCCTCTTCTTGTCTTAACAGTCTCTTCTTGTACCTTTGGAGCTGCTGCTCCTTTTTCCGAGTCAGAAATTTCTTCTTCGCTCTTTGAGCTATCAAATCCATACATACTTTCTTGCGATGCCTTCGAACCATCTGAGTCTCTCTCTTTTTTCTTTTCTTTGCTTTTTTCCAAAAAACTTTTTGCCTGTTGAACAGAGTCAATCTTGTATTTTTTGTTTTTGATGCTGAAGCTCAGTCCTTCCGGAACATTCCACCTGTAGATAATAGATTCAGACTGTAGCCAAGATGTCAGTTTTCCATAGGCTTTCCTTCTTTTCCTTATTTCAAATGGGATATCTTTCATCACTTTAACTTCTTTTCCTTTGATCTTCAGAACCGCTTTATTTGTGGTCCTAAGCACCACATCTCTTGTTGACTTTTTGGAGAACCTTATCTGAATCTCACCAGGCAGGCTTTTCTTTTTAGTATAGTCTGGATAGGTTCTGTAAACCATATCCATATCGCTTTTTATTTCCGCTGCTTTTAAGCCCGTCACTGGTTCGAGCGCTTCACTTAACAGATTTTTAAGGTCTTCTCCTTTATCCTCTGGTACATTCTGAAGTCTTAGGAAAAAATTCGATCTTTCCATCTGTAGTTTCAAAAGCTGATCAGAGTGGAAGGCCTTTTCTTTCTCCGCTTTTTGTAGCCTTGAATCATGATTTTTTACTGAAGTCTTAACTTCCAGAAGTTCTCGCTGCAGCTTCTCTGTAGTTTTATTCGACTCCTTCAGGTCCAGCTGCATCTTGTCCATCTTGACGTTGAGAGCTGTCATTTGGTCCACTAGAGGTCGCAATAACGAGGAGAACACAGTGCTCATCTCTGTGGTATCAACCTTTGAACTCAGAGCTGTACTTCCTAGTTTGGGGGAAGGTTTTGGTTTCCCCGCCATTGTTGAGGCTGCGCTTCTTTGTTGATAGTTAGATAAGATGGACGAAAGAAACAAATTCTACGACTGCGCTTATATCTTTTTAAAGTTCATATCCTCTAAAGAGCGATGCCGCCATCTAGCAAGCCGAACGTACGTTTTTTCATGCAGTAACGCCACGTAAAGAGTCCCGTAAGTACGCCAGTCTCGAGAGGGGGGGGTTTTGCTCCACCCGCCTTTCCCGCTGTGTTCTGTTTATTTTTACTTCAGACTCACGTTTTCTCCGTGCGTAACTATAAGTTCCAGCTTCAAAGCTTCGCACTCTCTGCTGCTTCTCGGTTTTGCGCTTTTAGCCATACGGCTCCCACGGACGGGGGAACCTATGGGGGTGATGAAAGGGGACCTCGATCCCTCGATCGCCACCGTAGGGAGAGATCCCCTTCGTGCCACCCCAGGCAGAGCCCCTTCACTAGGGTCTCTGGGGGCTCGGCACCAGTCCGAAGCCCCTTCTTCCCGCCGGGTACGGATCACGCTCCCCGCAGATGCGGAGGAGCGCGTCCGCCATGGTCGCAAGTCTTGCCGGAAGTCCATACATGCTATTCCTGATTCCACCTGACTTTTTCTTCTTCAAGTTAAATAAAGTGTTTTATTTTGAACTTGCAAAGGCCTCTTGTGTGCCATTTCAAAAGCAGAATATAAGAAGGTGATTTCATCTCTTCCCTCACTTCCCTGGGCTGGTCCAGCATCTATCTATCATCTATCATATACCTATCTATCATTGATCTAGCTCAGGGGTGGGCAAACTGTGGCTCGGGAGCCGCATGCGGCTCTTTCACATATATTATGTGGCTCCTGGCAGGGTGGATGGGGAAGCTAAATATCATTAGCAAACAAATATCATTGGACAAATTAATATCATTATCAATATCTGCTTTTACCCCTTTTGTTATTATTTTTGGCAGTCTCATTTAATGTTAATAAAAAGCAAATTTGCTTATTTTCCAATAAAAGCAGGTAATATTTGTTCGTGTCTTGTGGCTCTCAAACATCTGATGTTTATTCTTTGCGGCTCTTATATTAAGCAAGTTTGGCCACCCCTGTTCTATGCGGCTCTTACGCTGAGCAAGTTTGGCCACCCCTGATCTAGCTATTTATTTTAACTGGGTGGGATAGCCAAAGACAAACAAATAAGAAGAAAATAGAAAAGGGGGCTGCTCAGCATGAAAGAAGTCAGAAAGGAGCACAACAGTAAGAGGCTACAGTTAAAACAACAACAACAGATCAGGTTTAGTGCCAGGTCTCAGAATTGGCTACAGGCTCCGCAATGCCTTTTATTTAACTTTTTGATAACATTTTAACATTTGCCAGCAGGGGGCAGCTTTTACCAAGCTTTCTCCTGTAAATGTTGGGGTGGAAGGAGACTGGAAAACTTCAGTACCAACAGCTTTGTGATGCATTTTTAAATTATTATTATTTAAGAGCATCCAAGCTATCATAACATAGCAAGCTTTCTAGTTCCTCAGAACTCAGTTCAACTTTGCTGAAGATCCATTTTAGTAATATCTACCATGTCCATGCCATTATAAAATTTTCACTTAACCAATCTAGAGGGTTATTGTTCTCCTTCATAGGTATGATCCAATCCACAACTGCTAAGTTAGAATTTAGATCAAGATGGGTAGCTATGTTAGTCTGTCTGTAACAGTAGAAAAGAGCAAGAGTCCAGCAGCACCTTAAAGACTAACAAAATATGTGGCAGGGTATGAGCTTTTGTGAGTCACTGCTCACTTCTTCTGAGCTTCTTCAGAGAAGTGAGCAGTGACTCACAAAAGCTCATACCCTGCTGCATATGAAGTTAGAATTTATTCACAGAATTTATTCACAGAATTTATTCACACACACGCAGCCCAAGTTTAGCTGGAACCTTGCATTCCTAACTCACTGTATGTGCTCATAGTTTGCATATCCCACCCCTTACTGGCTCATTTCATCCTGCATTAGACATGATATTCATCCTTTTCTGCTGTTGTTGGTAAGAAGTGTTTCACACATACTTTAAGTAAACTGATTTCTCTTCTGATTGGATCTTGTTTTATGCCAGCCTTTCTTTGTAACATCTCTCCCCCTTTTCTTCTGCTACTGGACTCCTGATGGGTCTGCCCTCTAGAATTAAGACCTGAGAGGATAGTTGACTTTTTGCTGGAAGATGTAATTACACCTAGGAAAATAAGCTCTGCCCCCCTTTTCCTGATGGAAACTCTGTGCCTTAGCCACTGCACAACAGGAAGAAATTGAACTGGTGCAACTTTCCCCAGCAACACAGGGCAAAGATTTTAGATCTGAGAGTGTGTACTTTTCTCTTCCAATCAACATACTGTTGAGTGCCAGAGTCATTGTCTTGTTCCAAGACTGCAGTTTTCTTCATACAAATGAATCTGGTTTGGCAGCCGTTATATGCTTTTAAATATGGAAGAATATAGGAAGGAAATGGCAGCAGAAAAAAAGTCAGAAGAGAATGTATGAAATGAAGTGCTGTGATGGCACCTTAGAAAGTAAGTGACAATGGTATGACAGTAGCCTCCTATTTCTTTGGATACAATTTCGTAATTAAGGATTCTTCATTTCCTGCTTTCAAGCTCTCAGAGTATTGCTGAGTGAGTTCTGTAAACGAAATGCACTGGTAATTCACACCCCCAAAAAACCACATTCCCAAGGATAGCGCTGAAGCACAATGGGCTGGGTGGGCTTCATTTTCTATACCTGCAACAAAACAAGCTGCAGACTTTCTTTAAGAAAACAAAACAAAAGAAAGCTGAAAATTCAGAGGATCTGCTAAATAGATTGTAATGCAATGATATGTCAATTTTTAAAAAATTCTGACAGTCCTCCAGGAGCAGCAGGAAATGACAGCCACAGGGGGCTGAGGCAAGGACAATATGGGGGAAGCTGCTGTGTGGATGCTCCATTTTATATCTGCAGTAGCCATGAAAGCTCCTTGCAGAAGCGTACCTGTATAGAAGCAGCCCTTGTAGAAGCTCAGTGTATTTAACAGCTGCATGACAGGCAAGAAGTCAGTCATTCCTGTTTCTCCAGCACAGAATACCATGATGGACAAGGTGTCACTGGGTGCATTTCTGCCTGTTTTAAAGATGCAGAGACAACATAAAGAAAATATAGGCAGCAAGTGTAAAAGTGTGTATATTCCAGGAACTCTGTGGGCCTCAGCACACTCTATTTTGAAGTATATCCCGTTAACTGGACTTTTTACATACATGTGCTCAAGGTCAGGATGGGAGTGAGGTTGCCAGCTTTTTCTCTGGCGGAGCTCCTGTCTCTTTAGCAGTAGTCCAATGAGCAGAAATTACCTGGGTTAAGGCTTCTAACGTGTAGATGAAGTGACAGCAAAAACTACACCTGATATCCATTGAATGTCAGTGCAGCTGATAACAGGCATGGGAGTTCAGCTAGAAGGGGGGGCACTTTGAGGTGCTGGTGGCTGTCAATCCCACCCTTTTAGTTGCCCTTCAGGTTTAGGAAGACAAGCTGAAATAAATCAGTGGAGGAAACAAACCTAACACGGAGTATAATGATGATGAAGGATTCAGTTTACAGCAATTCTAGTCTCAAATCCCTGTATTGGGAGCCAGAACAATTCTGAGGAATTTAATTGCAGGTTGGTATAGGGTTGTTAAGATCACATAAACATGAGTATTTTTGTGAACAGAAAAGATCCTGTATTGTTCGCTCAGCATTAAAAAAAAAAAAGGACTCAGAAGGTCATTATGGATGTGGAATACCATATGCTCATTTTTTTCAGTTGCACCAGTGACAGCAACCTCAGCTGGCCTGGGAATGACAGCAGCAACATATAAATGGGCACTTAGTTACAGCACATGGGGCCTCGTTTTCTCAATGTGCTTTTAAATTTCCATTTTAATTAATAAATTTCTGGAATAAGATCTTATTTATTTATTTATTTATTTCTATTTATATCCCACCCTCCCTGCCAAGCAGGTTCAGGACGGCTTACATTAAAAGTTAAAAAGCATTAAAATACAAATGATAAATATCATAAAACTCATACATTACAAATAAAGTGCTGGTGGTGGTATAACAATACATAGTGATCCCAGTAGGCCATGGTAAGATGATGACAAAGGAGTATGGCCAAAGTCAGTATCCAGTGTATCACAGGCTGTTGGTGATAGCATAGAGGGCCTTATCACAGTTCAGTTGTTATCAGTAGCGGCTCCTAATCGAAGGCCTGGTGGGAGAATTCTGTTTTGCAGGCCCGATGAAACTGTAAAAGGCCCCGCAGGGCCGTGATGTCTTCCAGGAGCTCATTCCACCAGTATGGAGCCACCACTGAGAAGGCCCTGGCCCTGGTGAAGGCCAGTCTGGTGTCTTTCAGTCCAGGAAGGGCCAGATGATTTTGAGATCCTGAACTCAGTGCTCTCTGGGGAACATGTGGGGAAAGGCGGTCCCTCAGGTAGGCAGGCCCCAGACTATATAGGGCTTTAAAGGTCAACACCAGCACCTTGAAGCAAATTCAGTATGCTATCAGCAGCCAGTGCAATGCCTTCAGCACAGGCTGGATATGCTCCCGCACAGGGAGACCCATCAACAGCCTGGCTGCCGCATTTTACACCAGCTGCAGCTTCTGGATTTGCGACAAGGATAGCCCCATGCAGAGAGCATTACAGTAGTCCAGTCTTGAGGCGACCATTGCGTGGATCACTGTTGCCAGATCATTGCGTTCGAGGAAGGGAACCAGCTGCCTGATCAGCCGAAGATGGTAAACGGCTGCCTTGGCAGTGGCTGCTACCTGGGCCTCCATTGTTAAAGAGGCACCCAGGAGCACTCCCAAGCTCCTAACCTTTGGTGCTGGCACCAACAGCGCCCCATCAAAGGCTGGTAGTGGATCCCTATCCCCGGTCCACTCCGACTCAGGCACAGGAACTCCGTCTTCATCGGATTCAAATTCATTCAGCTCAGTCTAAGCCAACCAGCCACAGCTTGTAATACCCAGTCCAGATCTTCCGGGGTAGAGTCGGACTGACCACCCAACAACAGATAGAGCTGGGTGTTGTCCGTGTATTGGTGACACCCAAGCCCGTGCCTCCGGGCAATCTGGGCAAGGGGGCGCATACAGATGTTAAATAGCATCAGGAAAGCACTCCCACCCCTTGCTCTAAGTACACAGAGAGCATTCCCTTGTCACCAGTGTCCTAGTATGTATGTTATATGCTGTCAAGTCACTTCCAACTTATGACAACCTTGTGAATTCATGGACTCCAAAACATCCTTGTACTAACAGCCTTGCTCACATCTTGCAGACGAAGGGCTGTGGCTTCCTTTATTGATTCAGTCTATCTGATGACGTTGATCCAGTGCCTCTTTCCTGAGAATCCATTCTGACTGAGTTCAATGGAGTTTACCTCCTAATACGAGTGCATACAGAGGCAGCTTGCTTCCACATGTCTTGGTGTAGTGCCAGTTTGGTGTAGTGGTTAAGTGCGCAGACTCTAATCTGGGAGAACCGGGTTTGATTCCCCACTCCTCCACTTGCACCTGGCTGGATGACCTTGGGCAAGCCATAGCTCTGTACCAGCTGCTCTCTCAAGGACAGTTTGGGAAAGAGCTCTCTCAGCCCCCCCTACTTCACAGGGTGCCTGTTGTGGGGAGGGGAAGGGAAAGGAGTTTGTAAGATGCTCCGAGACTCTTAAGTGAGTGAAGGGTGGGATATAAATCCAATCTCTTCTTCTTCTTCTTCTTCTTCTTTTCCAACACTGATGAAATGTATTCCTTCTAGTTCAATGCTGTTAATCCCCAAAACATTTAATTTATGTACTTTTCCCTTTTGCAGCTTGAAAAAGCCTCCAGTGAAGCTGTTGCATGAAATGTTCAGGAATGTGGGGGAGGAGGGGGAGGTGAGTTGGTTGTATACCCTGCTCTTCATGTCCTGAAGGAGTCTCTGAGTGGCTTACAATCATCTTCCCTTGTCAATTTTACCTGCTCTTGAATTTTGAAGCAAAATAAACCATTGCTGTCTGCACCAGAACTGGTTAGTGCACATGTCCCATCCACCCTCTTAAAAACAAAAAACAAATCCATCTAGTTGGAGCACAAAGCCAAAGAGGGGATGAGTTCCTGTCCAGACTGGGCAAAGGGACTGGCATAGGGTCTCCAACTGTAAGAGGGAGGGGAGTCTTGTTTCTTTAATAGAAGCTTAATGCAATGTTGTTTACCTCCATGCAGGGCTATTTTTGGGCAGGAATGCACAGGAATGGAGTCCCAGCTGGCTTCCAAGTTGGCCACGCCTACAGCCTCCCCCCCTTGGGTTCCCCAGGCACCTCGCAAG
The DNA here is from genome assembly GCA_029233225.1 of Lepidodactylus listeri. NCBI lineage: Eukaryota > Metazoa > Chordata > Lepidosauria > Squamata > Gekkonidae > Lepidodactylus > Lepidodactylus listeri. Next base: position 68,405,452 of record JARCFY010000002.1, read on the forward strand.
CTGCGGGGCACCTGGGGAAGCCAAGCCAATCCAGGGAGGGAAGGCAGTTTAAACTGCTTCCCCTCCTTGGATTTCCTATGTGCCCCACAAGCCGCAGGGCACCTGGGGAAGCCCATCCTGGGAGGGAGCTGTGCTGTCAGGGGTGTGACCTAATATGCTAATGAGTTTCTGCTGTTAGGTGTGGCCTATTATGCTAATGAGTTCCTGCTGGGCTTTTTCTACAAAAAAAGTCCTGCCTCCATGCCTTGAAAGGCTTTATTTGCCCACTTCTACACATTAAGCCTCTATTAAAGGCAGAGGACATTTTTCTCCAGGGCAGTTGATAACCTTAGGGACAATAACCAATCTCTGTAAATTAATTTTGAGACCTTCCACATTTGGTATACAGCTTTGGGAATGGATGCTGTTAAGTACTGGGACTGAAACATTCCAGGACTATTCTACCAGAGACTGGCTGAGCTTGGAGCCCATGAACAATAGCCCACCAGGACTCTGGAAGTAACCAATCAAGAAGTATTGTTATGTAAATAGCCAATCATTGGGAGTGGGGTGTGTTTGGGTGTGGCAACTGCATGCTATTTAAACAGGACTGGGGCCCTGGAGCTCAGTTTTGTGCTTGCTGAAATCACTAATAAAAGTAGACCTAATCATTAGTAGTGAGTCTGCTGCTCCAGTTTGGTGTAGTGGTTAAGTGTGTGGACTCTAATCCGGGAGAACTGGGTTTGATTCCCCACTCCTCCACTTGTACCTGCTGGATGACCTTGGGCAAGCTATAGCTCTGACACAGCTGTTCTTGAAAAAAGAGCAGTTTCTGTCAGAGCTCTCTCAGCCCCACCTACCTCACAGGGTGTCTGTTGTGGGGAGGGGGAGGGGAAGGGGAAGGAGTTTGTAAACCACTCTGAGACTCTAAGTGAGTGAAGGGCGGGATATAAATCCAATCTCCTCCTCCTCCTCCTCCTCCTCCTCCTTCCATGGAACCCACTATTTAACAGATGCTAAGGCAGAGAGCATGGCCTGAGCAGATGAGGCAGCTCTGGTACCAATCTGCAAAGAGCTTCACCTTCCCTAAAGACCAGCTCAAAATGTGGCGGTGGGTCTCCCCCTTCTGCTAAGACTATGGTTCTCCCAATCTCCAACTGGTAATGGGGTAAAGTATCATTCAGCACCATTTATAATGGCTCAGTATGGGAAGTAGTCTCCCAGCATCCTCAGAAATAGGGCTGGCTTCCTCCAGGTATGATCTTCCTGCAGGTTTCCCATTTCAGTTCAGCGGGGGTTCCCTGTCCCCTCACTGGCAGCTCTGTTGTACAGGGCCGTGTGCTTCCACAGGGGGAAAAAAAGGCAATACTTCTGCTAACGCATGGCAACTGAGTTGTATAGGCAATTGTCTCAAAAAAGACCTAGTACTGGTATGGCATGGTCAAAAACAACAGCAACTTAGTTCCTCTTCTTCTTAATGGTAGGAAGCTCCTTAAGTATTACGTGAAGGAGACCAGAATACTTCTGGGTTTGACCACTAAAACAAAAGTCAGAACTGCTGTGTCAGTCTAAACACCCCTGCTCTGAAGCAGATAAGGCTCAGTAGAAAATAGCTTTCCATCAGCATTAGACTTCAGGTCAGTGGAGAAGTTGTTAGGAAGTCAGAAGCTGAAAAGAACCTAACAGAGCAGGAGCCTGAGCAGAAATTGCCAAATAAAAGCAGCTAAACAGTGGAGAGGGATGTTTTGGATTTACAGCCAGAAATGTCTAGGGTTGCCAACAGGCCTGGAGAGGGGGGGATCCCTTAATAGAGGTTTAATGTGTGGGGATAAGCAGCTGAAGCTTTTTGTGGCATGGAAAGGGACTTTTTCTCTCTCTCCAGATGGCTGGCAACTGTAGAAAGATCCAAGGAGTAGGAACAAAGAGCATCTGGGCAAGTAGTTTCAGCTTTTCCCAGACCCATAAAAACAGCCATTACCATCAGCAAAATGAAAGCCCAACCAAAAATGTAGCTTATCTTCAGGATGATGGGATCTCCTTTAGCATTTTGTTTGTGCCACAAGATAACCTACAGTATGTAATCCTTTGTCATTCACAGCAGCTAACACAAACAGAAGCAATTCTATGGCATCAAATAAGTGTAAGAATAAACGGCAGCTCCTAAAGCAACTCGGGTCCCGGTCACACAAGTTAGATAATCCGGGGGGGGGGGGAGTGAGGCTATTTGCTCCAGAGTAATTTGACCTGCAGTTGCGTGATCACACAGTTCTGCAAAGTTTGTGGGCACAGCCCACCACTGCATGATCAGACACAATCGCGGGTGAATCGGGATGGGTTTTTTTTGCCGTTTCCCCCCGATGCGCTTAAACGGGGTATCGATGAATCACATCTCCACCCTGAGGGCTTCCTATGGCAGTATGCGATGATGCGCATACTGAGAAGGGGAAAAAAACAACGGCATGGCATCAGGATAGCCTGATCAGACTATCCCCAAGGCCATGAGTGTGCGCTGGAGCAATCACATGGGGAAAGTCCATCTTTGGCCCGTAGCAAACCTGTTTGATACTGGACTTTCCCTAGTATCTTTTAACTCCGCTTCTTTGGCGGAGAGAAACAAGTTGCCGACGGGTGTGGGATGCTTGCCAGGTGTATTGATGTGATCGCACCCTTTAAATCCACATGGCATTCGTGCCTATCGCATGGCTAATTCTGCGTGTGATCGGGGCCTCAGGGCCAAAGCATCTACTTTGGGTTAGGTGATCTATTCCATTAGTTCCTGCGTTGTCTTTCACTGTAATTCCTTGTGTGATACATGAACACATGAAGCTGCCTTATATTGAATCAGACCATTGGTCCATCAGAGTATTGAACGTAAGAAAAGCCAATCTTGGATCAGGCCAATGGCCCATCCAGTCTAACACTCTGTCACACGGTGGCCAAAAACACCAGGTGCCCTCAGAAGGTCCAGCAGTGCGGGCAGGAATCCCTCCCACTGTTCCCCCCCCCCCCCCCCCAAAAACACCAAGATTACAGAGCATCACTTGCCCCAGACTGAGAGTTCCTACCTATACTTTGTGGCTAATAGCCACTGTTGGACTTTTTTTTTCTTTTCTTTATTGAAGGGATTCAAAAAGGGTACAAGCAGTAAAGAGTGTGTTACATTTTAGGGATACTTAATAATATATTGGAATACAAAGTGAGAGACTTAGCTTGTATTACAGCAATTCTTAAACATTCCAGTCACATTAAACTAAGGTTAACTCTAGAGTTACTACTGTTTATGTCGGACATCAGTGACCAATCTTGGAACTAAGCTGAGAAAAGGTGGGTTTACTCCTTATAAAAAGAGATATATGGAGGAGTTGTTTGCCCAAGATTTTGGGAGTGTCACATCTTTACTTTCAGAGTATTTGTTGATGATAGGGTACCATTTGAGCATTGGGTTTTTGTGGGTGTCGTTTCCGTAAAGATGTTCTTTCAGTTATGTTATCGAATATAAAATAGTCCCATACCTTGGCTAGCCATATGGAAATTGGTGGGCTGGAGGGTTTTTTCCAGTTGACTGCTAATATATGTTTAGCTGCTGTTATTAGGACTTCTACTAATTCTCTTGTTTCTCTGGGAATCTTTGTCTTAGGCCATAAGTTGAGTAGAATCAGAGCCGGGTCATAAGGGGTAGAGACTTCAAGCATCTGTTCAGTTTCTGAGAGAATCTTTTTCCAGAATGTAACTATGAGAGGACAGGACCACCAAGCATGGTAGAAGGTCCCAGTAGAGATTTGGCATTTCCAGCACATTGGTGAGTGTGTTGAATATATGTGTGATAGCTTTGCAGGTGTAATGTGCCATCTAAATAAAAATTCTAAGGCTTGAAGTTGTATTGGAGTGGACTTGGACTGATGGACTTCTGCTCCATATGTTTATCTAATTCCCTCTTGAAGCCGTCCATGCTTGTAGCCGCCACCACCTCCTATGGCAGTGAATTCCACGTGTTAATCACTCTTTGGGTGAAGAAGTACTTCCTTTTATCTGTTCTAACCCAACTGCTCAGCAATTTCATGGACTGCCCACGAGTTCTTGTATTGTGAGAAAGGGAGAAAAGGACTTCTTTCTCTACCAGCTCTATCCCATGCATAATCTTATAAACCTCAGTCATGTCACCCCTCAGCCATCGTTTCTCCAAGCTAAAGAGCCCCAAGCGCTTCAACCTTTCTTCAGAGGAAAAGTGTTCCAACCCTTTTATTATTGCCCTTTTCTGCACTTTTCCCAATGCTATAATATCTTTGTTGAGGCGTGGCGACCAGAACTGTACACAGTACTCCAAATGAGGTTGCACCATCGATTTATACAGGGGCATTATGATACTGGCTGATTTGTTATCTATTCCCTTCCTAATAACCCCCAGCATAGCATTGGCCTTTTTCATTGCAGTCGCACACTGTCTCGACATTTTCATTATCTACTACGACTCTAAGATCTCTCTCTTGGTCAGTCTCCGCCAGTTCGGACCCCATCAATGTGTATTTATAGTTAGGATTTTTGGCTCCAATGTGCATAACTTTGCACTTGGCCACATTAAACCTCATTTGCCACATTGATGCCCACTCGCCCATCCTCAACAGATCCCTTTGGAGTGCCTTGCAATCCCTTTGGAGTGCCTGGTTCTCACCACCCTGAACAACTTAATTGTCTACTCAGTCAGGTAGCAGCGCTCCACAGTGTCAGGCAGAAGTTTTTCATATCACCTACTGTGTGGTCCTTTTGACTGGAGATGCCAGGGATGAACCTGAGATCTTCTGCATGCCAAGCAGATGCTCTACTGCTGAGCCACAGCCCAGATAGGTACTGGGCCTCTGTTTAGTAACTGGTGTCATAGGACACAGGTGCCTAGTTCAGAATGAATGATCTTATCACACTGGAAGATGGCAAAACCTGAGTCTGAATACTGTACTTGGCCTCAATTTTTTTTCCCTTACTGAGTACCAGAAAGATATCTCATGTTTCAAGACTTGAGAAGCACTCAGTTGCAAGTCTGTTTGAATGGCCTAGCTGCCTGCAGCACCATTAACATGGCTTGGGACTATGATGGGGCAACAGGAGCAACATTCCTACTTGTAGATCTGTTGGTACACAGTCTCATGAGCAGGTTTCTGCAAACCATCTTGTTTGACTTTGTGACACTACAGACTTAGCAATGATTACATTATCTAAATGTCTATAATCATTGCAAATCAACAAATTGACAGGGAACATATTGTAACTTATGTACCATGCCATTTTGAGAGATAAGGAACAGTACCAAGTGGCTGGAGAAAAATGTTAACTTAATAGAAGTTTAATGGGCTATTATTTGCCAAATGATGTCACTTATCTCCGTGCCATGAAAACCTTCAGTTTCCAACGTCTACACATTACGCCTATGGTAAAGAGGAGGACATTATTCACCTATCTAGTTGGCAACCCTAATAAGGGACTGAAGGAATAGAATTCTAATGTTTATTCAGCAGGCTATGAAACCACAAGGCCATGCACACACACACACACACACACACACACTTCTCTGGGATGAGACGCCTGCACAAAATATAGAAACCCCTATTGTTCTGAAAGCTGTGGGAAATCTTAATATTTAGTAACACTGTGAGAGAAAGACATTCCTAATAACTTGACGATGGGTGGGATTGTAATTAAATGCCTTGCTTACAAATATGACACTATATGTATGCAAATGACATCTCTTCTTTAACTCCCTGCCCACTGGTATATAAGTGAAAACGGGGCTTGGCATTTTCTTTGCAAATTCTTGCAAGCCAAGACTGGCGTCAGTAAACAGCTTCTCCTATCCTGTTGTTCGGTGCCTCCATCCTTAAGTTGGTTCTGATTCTGATTTTATAGTGCTACAGGACCATAATCAGTCTCCATGAACTGACACAAGTACAAGATGCTCCACATTTGGCATACCACTTTGGGTACTGATGCTCAAGAGTTGTGGGGGTATAATTTCCAGGAATGTTAAGGCAATGAAGGGAGACTCCAGTTTCCTTATCTTCAGACACAACTGCTGTTCCAGAGCCACTCCCATTCATTTCAATGGAGCTTTCAAATAATTTCCTAGACTGTGCCCCAAATTTGCAATTTCTGTGACTATCGAAAAGCTGGATAGCACAACTCAAAGAGGAGAACCCAGAGACATAAACCTGTCCTTTCATGGATCTTCGGGCGCACTTGAAAACTGTACCAAATCGTTTTCTCGGAGCAGACATGCGATTTCCTTCCGAGCAACAATTTTGCAGGGCAAATGGGATTGCGGCATTTGCTCCGTACCCGCAATGCAGTAGCAAGGTAAAGCTTCATCGCCGCGGGCCTTAGGGGGGGTCAAAGCGGCTTATGGAGACCAGGAAGCTCGCCCACAGTCCAGAAAGCAGCCAGAACACCAGCAGCTGGCTCTTTAAAGCGAGGGTTCAGAGCGGCCATGCGCAAGGTCGCCAGAAGATGGCGCGTCCCTTTTCATCCCGTCTCCTCTCTATTGTCTCGCTCAGTTGTATCGTCTCTCTCTCTCTCTCTCTTTCAGTCTAGTTCGTTCTGTTGTGTTGGAAATTTGCAGCTCGGTGGCGGCTTCATTCTCCAGTAACCTTGCAAGAGTATCTGCTGCTTGGATTTTTAATGCCCGATGCAGCAGGATTAGGAGATCGCTCCGAGGCGCTATCGCTATCCTGGAATTATCACGGGAGGAGGCGGGGGGAGGGGGGGCAAACAGGCATTGTGGAAGAGAGACGTGCAGGCAAAATAATCTCGCTCGAAAACTGCTGCAGCAGAGCAGGAAATTGCTGTGCAAACAACACCAGGTAAGAATTGGGAGTATCGGTTTGGCGGGCCGTTGTGTGGCTATGTGGTATATTAACTAGCCAACCATTTGAGACCGCCACTTCAGTCCCGGGAGAAATCCACAAATCTCTTCTTTTACATTCTCTCGTGGAAGGAAGGGGGTGGGGTGGAAGCTCCTCCACTGCAGCCCCGGCCTTGGGATACAGCACAGCCGCTCCAGCTTTGGAGAACAAGCAGATTGCAGGCATGGAGGCTACTCCCAGCCCTAGCTTGTGCAGGAATGTTTTAGAGCGGGATCCAGTTCTGGTCGGTCTAAATAATCTTTCCTCACTTGCAGCGACATCGTTTCTTTTAAAAGCTAAAGCTGGCTTTACTTTAATCTTTTCCATGGGAATGAGTTTTGTGTGTGTGTGAGAGAGAGGTTTTTGCAACGTGTGCTGGGAGGTAAGAGATCTCCTTGGAAACATTTGTTTTGCATTCCACCTCTTTTCAAGGCGACGGTCTCTTGGCAGAGGCGGTGTGTGTGTGTGTGTGAACAAGTGGGGAGACAGGGCCACCCGAAAAAATAAATAAATAAAGAGGAGCGAGAATCCAGGACCTCAGACACGGACAGCAGTCTCTTTCTGCTCGGCTCTCTCAGACTGGCAGGCTTTCGAATACATTTGGCCACCCAAAGGTTTACAGTGGAATCCGAGACAGAGTTACACCCTTGGAAGGTTAGTACCGCTCCCCTCCCCCTTTGAGGAACCAGATACATCTTCGAGGAATGGCTGGGAATTCCCTGCGCTTTTAGGAGAACGGTTGGCCCCTGTTCTCGAAGGTGCGTCCGTGTATTTTATTGTAAGGACACTTGGTTTGTCTGTCAGCAGAATAAACTGGTTATACTTGAGTGTGTCTTTTGCCAGGAATGCCAGTATTGTTACTATCGTTTTTCTTGTCTATTTTCATTCCCCTCACCTGCTCATGTATATACCTCTTTTTTAAAAGAGCTCAGTTCTTGCATTTGGGAAAACATAAGGAGCTTATGGTTTCTCTGTGTAGTCTGGTTTATATGTAATTTATAGGGCTCTTACCATAATCCTAGTTAAAATGATGAGCAGGAGGGCAAAATCCCTAATTAGAGGGGCATTCCTGTTTTTCTCTTGTGGAGGAAGTGGGGGGAGGGCTTGACCTACTAAGCAAAGAGAGGAGTGATGGTTTCTTGGACTGAGCATAGAGTAGTCTGACATTCATTTCCTTTATGCCATTCACCCTAGCTTTGGGTTTTTTCCCCCCAGCGCTGTATATGCTTTTTTAAACAAAGTAAATTATAAAATCAGACTTGAAGAAGTGACTGTGCATTTAAAGGAGCAGATGGGAGGAAAGGCTTCAGCTTTGTGCAGGCTTAACTGCATGCATCAAACTGTTTAGCTGTAAGATGAACTAAGCAGAAATTCAGTGGCATCTTAAAGACTTAACAACATTAATTCCATCGGGACTCCCTTTTTCAGATAATTTAACTTCAGCAGTCTGCAGCCAGTCTCCTTTGGTGCCGCTTTCCACACTGCCGTAAACTTCTATTGAGTTGAAGCAGCCTGGCATCTGCAGGTGCCTTTCCTAGACTCCTCTTCCTTACAGCAGTTGTAGGCTGTGATCTGATTTCAGCAGACCAAACTCCTACATGCTTGTTCCTTTGACACCGGCTTTAAAACCAATTGTTTGGCATACTATGATTGTGTTATATGATAAAATGCAATGCTGATTTATTCCCTGTGCCTCACAGCCACAGGCATGCTTTACTCTAAGCATATACAAATAATTGCACCAAACATAACAAGTCTATTTCAGATAAAGATATTGGATTTTTCCCATGGATAAAGCCAGTAGCATAAGCACTCCCCCCATATATTTCCCCTCACTTCATTTTTCATACAGACTGGGGTAGGGTCATCTGCATTGAAATCTGATTGACAAGGGAGGGTTTTAACCCAGCTAGCTAAACATACAGGTCAGGGCTCATAAGCTGCACTACCATGGACATATACAAAGTGACATTCATGCTAATGGCCAGCCTGTGTATCAGAGGAAGAAGATATGACCAGTTCGCTCACACTTGAAAATTCCATGCCTTGGAGGCTGTTGGGCTGAAGCTGCAGTGCATTCCAGGGCCAGGAGTTGTTGTTGTTCAGTCACACAGTCAAGTCTGACTCTTTGCGACCCCATGGACCACATCACGCCAGGCCCTCCTGTCTTCTGTTGTGCTCCGGAGTGTGTTTAATTTCATGTTTGTTGCATTGATAACACTGTCTAACCATCTCATCCTTTGCTGTCCCCTTCTTCTTTGACCTTCAATCTTTCCCAGCATCAGGGTCTTCTCCAGTGAGTGCTCCCTTCTCATTTGGTGGCCAAAGTATTTCAGCTTCAGCATCTGGCCTTCCAGGGAAGTCAGGGTTGATTTCCTTTAGGATTGATTGATTCGATCTCCTTGCAGTCCAAGGGACTCTTGAGGGTCTTCTGCAGGACCTTAATTCAAATGCATCTATTCTTCGGTGCTCAGAGCAAACAGTAAATGCTTCCTGCCTTATTTTGAATGTTGGTGTAAATACCATGAAGGGAGGATACACTGGCAGGAGCCAGGATTTTAAATTAACCACATTGTAATGGAGGGGCTCACTCACTCTTTGGGTATGAAGATCTTCAGGAAGCAAATTTGTTGGTGAATGAGACTAATGAAGGAGGGCTGCCACAGAAGAACTTCCTTAGACCTTACATGGGAATACCTGAGGTTCTGTCCCTGAGAAGGGTTTCTGGAAGTGTGTATAGTACTTCATCTGATTTTGTGTATTTATTCAGCTGCTACCTGTAAATGGAAGTATGGCTCCTAGCTTGGCATCAGAAAAATAAATAAATAAATAAGTAACATTAATTGCCTAAGGAATATACCTATAGAAGTTCATGAGAAAACAAAAATGCTTTGTTTCAGAAGGTAGCTGTGTTAGTCAGCATATCTGATGAAGAGAGCTTTTGACTCTTGAACACTTATACCCCCCAAATCTTGTTGGTCTCTTATGTGCCACTGGACTCAAATCAAACCAATGCCTGTCCTATATAGTATTTGTAGGGCAGGTTATTACTCCTCCCCAATTGCCCCCAAATAAATCTGACGCTGGTTACTGAGTAAATCCTGGCTATTTCCCACATCTGATGTTTTGCTCCACCTTTTGTTGTGGAGCTGTTTTCAGGAGCATCTGTATCATATTGGACTCTATCCATCCTTCTCCTGTGTGCGTGTGTGTGTGTGTGTGCCCCCTCTCCCCCTTCTGTGATTGTTTCCAAACCTGGTCTGGTACAATCTTTTAGGAAAGATTATGATCTGTCCATTTGGACAGGAAGGGGTGCATGTTTTGTAGATCCCACATGTTTGCACCATTTTTCTTGGTTCAGGCATCATGCCCACCCAAAAAACCTTAAAGGGTTTTTAATTTAAAAATCAGAAACTGCTAGAATTCTGTAGCATTATAACCATGTATTGCAGCAATGGTAGACCCAGCTTTCATTTTAGTAAAAGGTAACTCTCTAGCCCTTTTTGTTGTGGAGTTTTAAGGGGAAAGGTACAGGTTGCACTTTCCCCCTATAACTCCACAATGAAAAGGAACATATACTAACTTCTTATGAAAGTTGGGGACCGATACACTATTGCAATAGATAGTTTTAAGAGGGGGAGGAAATTATGGCTGGGGGGGCTGATTAAGGTTACAGGGAAAACTGCTTTGTGGATACTGTCCTACCAGTGTGACTGCTGAGGCATTTGCAGGACCTACACAAAGAATCAAGAAAATCCCTGTATGGAAGTAGCCTTGAAGGTGCTGCCTGAGGGATGTTAGGCTTGTGAAGAAAAGGGAAGCAAAGGTATGCCAAAGAGGGCTCTTCCTTTATTTCTCAAGTGAGAGTACCATCTCTCCTGCACCTCCCTGCTGATGTGCCTTGAACAAAATAGTTTTTCTCTGTGGTCTAGAATCATTATAGTTATGACTAAACTAAGGCCTGTGCTTGCAAGACACTGCAGTGTGACACTCTTAAGATAGACTTTGGCTCTCCAGCCTTCTGAGTTTAGGACACTGTGTGGGAAGGTCTGTCTGCAAGGTGACAGCCTCCCCAGCTGTGTTTTCATCTGCTGTTTCCTGTCCTGTCCTTTTGATTCTTCCTTGCTGCCTGCTCAGCATGATCGGTTTAGGTGAACAATGGAAGCATGTAGCTGTAGATGGCGGCAGATTGGAATTTTGATTTCACTAAAATAGTTTAAGTCAAGGGAAGCTGAATGTTACAAGTGTAAATGTTCTCACCATGGATTTGGAGCAGGCTCACATAAAGGAGAGTTTATTTTCTCCATCTGTGTGCAACCAAATGAAGAAGCTTTAGTGCAAACCAGCTGCTTACACATGCAGCCACAACCATTTGCAGCTGCCTTCTTTTTAAGTAGCTGAGGTCACCTAAATTGTCCCTGTGTAAATGGATAAAACAAGGATGGAGGAAATAAATGCTGCATGTTGGTATGGACCAACTCTAAAATGCCACTCTGCAGGGACTGCAGTTGGGAAGAGGGAAGTAATTTTTTCCAGAATTTTGCTGCAGGCTGGAAACCAATCTGGCAGCGTGGTGGAGAGTAATCAGAAGACTGCTAGCCCTTACAAACTGAAGACTGAAAGGCAGCAGCAGTGCCATCCTAAGCAGAGTTACACCCTTCTCAAACCATTGAAGTCAGTGGCCTTGGAAGGGCTTAACTCTACTTAAGATGGCACTGTAATACAACTGTGGATAGAAGAAAAGGTTTTGAAGCCTTGGAGATTGTTTCTCTCTCCCCCCCCCCCCCCCCTTTTCTTCTGGTTTTTTTTTTTTTTTTTGCCTGAGAGGCAGGGAGAAATAAAAGTTGAAAATTTTAAAAAACCCAGTAATTTTGTAGGAAGGAAAAGAAAGTGAACAGATGGAATCTCATATAGTCCCAGTAGGACCATCAGCATATGTGGTTAGCAAATTACACATAGTACTGGCAGCCTGACCTGACCTAAGTGGCACCAACTAGCCTGATCTGGTTAGATCTCAGAAGCTCAGCAGGGCTGGGCCTGGTTGGTATTTGGATGAGAGACCATCAAGGTCTACAGCATGAGATAACTCCTGTGAATCTAGCAGACGCATACAAATATTTTCAAAGATATATTTGTTTCAAAATCTTCACCTGACACTTTCTGAGTGAGTAAAGCCTTTAATCATTCCAGACTAAGTGTTCTTTCCCCACTGTTCCCCAAATTTTCCAGTTATTCATTGGGGGAGAGGGTCTCCTGTGGAAAAGCCCAGGGAGAAACTGTTGTTATATCCCCAAATTTTCCATGCCCCCACTATCTCTAGGTGGGAGTCATAACATGAAAGTCACCTGATTCTTTTGCAAACAGAAGTAATTCTTTGTTCTTCAGTCACTTAACAGAGAAGTCGTTCATCATTTCAATGTTAGGACATGGTACTGGGGATGACAGTGTACTAATGCAATTATACCTGCCTTTTTAAATTACATTTATGCATAATATTATCTTTACACATTTTGTATTTGTGTAGATGCAAATGCACCTGCTCATTTGTCTCCTGCCAGAACCAGACTTTCAGGATTTCTCAGCTTTTGAATTGTGTTGTGCTTAGTTTAGCTGGAAAAAACAGTCTGATTGTCAGTACTTAGAGCTCGTAAGGCAAAATGAGGGCTTGTCTTCCACCCCCACGCCACCCCACCTGATTGTAAATTCCTTTGAGAACTGACATCCTAACTGTGGAGGTACAGGGGCCTATGTCTGAGGTATAAATTTGTCATGCACTGCTAGGCTGTTCTGCAGAACTGAAACTTCTTCGTCACAAATGAAAGGATATGCAGAGTGCTGTTCTGTTTGGTGAGCCTTGAGGGTGTTCTACATCACTTAGCCCAGAAGGAGTGAGACTGCTGCACAAGGCAGTGAAACTTGCTTACTCTGGTGCTACTGACAATTGAATTGATGTCTGTTAGATCTCAGTCTTATAAGGCTGAATGTGATTTTTTTTCTGGTGCACAGAGCAAGCATGCTTCAGGGCAAATAGAAGCACAGCGTACGAGAATTCTACACTAGATGCTAAACATACGTGGAACCCTTTGTACGCAGCTGCTTCATATTTTTTTGCAAGTTGAAAGGGTGCAATGCAAAGGAGCTGGAAAGGTCTTGCAGAGACACCCTCCTTATATTAATTAAATGAAATGGTCTGCTCATCCAAGCATGGGTTGCCAACCTCCAAGTGGGGCCTGGGGATCTTCTGGTATTACAGCTGATCATCAGATTACAGAGATCAGTTCCCCTGAATAAAACGGCTGCATTGGAGAGTGGCCTCTGTAGCATCTCATCCCTACTGAGTTCCCTCCCTTCCTAGAATGTCAGGTTCCTCCCCCATATCTCCAGGAATTTCCTAACCTAGCACTGACAACCCTAAGAAGCCTTAGTCCCATAGTCTACTGCAGCATAACCCTCATGGTTGTACACAAGCAAGATTTGTGCCATTCCTTCCTGCCTCCCCGAACATTACTCTGTCCTGGTTTTAGTGTTTTCACACTCATGTCTCCTAGTAATTTGCTAATTCCTGTCCCACCTCACTGTACTTAATGCCCTCTGGTCTGGGCAGTGGTGTTGCCATGCTGTGGTGGGCCAAGACCAGCTAGTGAGAAAAATCTTTCTCCCCTGCCTTCCCAGGATCTCAGCCACAGCTAGTGCATGAGGCACTGTGCTGCACTGAGTGCAGCAAATTATAGTTCTCAGGTGCCTGACATCTAAATTCTGCCAGAATTCTGCAAACTACATTTCTGAGGCAAGGCAAGGGAAGCATTCCTCCCTGCTGGCTCCTCTGCCGCCACCACTCGCCACCACCCAAAGCACCATAAAGTGTATTGGATGAGAAGGAATGAGGAGAATCCTCTCTCTCCTTGAAACTGCCATAGTCTAGGGAAGTGAATGAATGAATCTGTTGTTTTCCTCATCTGTTTTCATGAGCCAAATGAATAACTATCTATATATGTTCATATATATTCATTTGGGAACCAGTGCATGCCCTCACTGTATGTTGGACCCCGGCAAGAAGGTAAAATATTGGGCATTCTATGGGATTTTCTGTGGAACAGATGGCATGGATCTCGTGCTCGAGTATTGCTGTGGTATAAACCCAATTCATGTTATTAAATATGTTTTATCTACTTTCATTATTTGCTGATATGATTTCAGCTTTAGACATAAGAGTGAAATAGCTGTATTTAAAGCTCATCTAAGCAGTTGTCTGATATGGAGATACCATCTGTCTGAGATCCATTCTCCTCTGATGTTAGATATTTCAGATGCAGCTCAGAGGCTGCAGTCATTTGACTTGCATTCCTCATCCGGGCAGCCAGCACTCAGTATTCCTGCAGCGTGCAGCCTCTCCTGGAAGCCAGTTGCCCACACAGCAAATCCCACTGGACTGACTATCAGTCACCTACACAGCCTCTGGCAGTTTTTCTGGTGAATGTGAAAATAAATTTGACATGTTCTGCATAACTTCCAGACGAGCCATCATGTACTGTGTGGCAGCAAAAAGGCAAATGGTGTCAGAATGCTGCAGAGATTCACTGACTTCTTGTAGCAGGAGTGTTGGTAGACCTCCCTGTCCTGCATGGTTTTACGCAGGGTTTGCAAGCAAGATTTCACCGTGGCATGAGCACCAAGAGCAGTGAACAGGCCACTTCCAAGGGGCCTGTAGGCTTGTGTGGTTTGTTGCAAGGCTTTAGGAAACTGCAGAAGGTTTTCTCCCACTTGGGAAGAGGGAGAAGGACATCACATTCCATGCCATAAAATCTAGCTCTAGCTGCTTTAATTTTTGGAACTCGGCATGTACTAGATCATTACATGTGATGCCATAGTAAGACACTGGCACACCATCCTTTTCTACAGGTTGCTGATGCTGCATCTTTTGTAGGGCTGGCCGAGGGAACTGGCATTTTGCACTTCCCTAGTGCTCATTCCAGCTGCTCTTTTCAAACTGTCAGAAGTTCCTTCTGTGAGAAGGGGTGGAGGGCACAGGATAACACAGCCTGCAGCCATATGGTGCTTTAGTCCTCTTCTTTTCTTAGATGTGTAGCTTCCAAGCATACAGAAGGGGGGCAAACCAACCATACAAAGGGAACATACCCCAAATTGGATGTAAAGACCACCTCTCTGCCACCTAGGATGTTAAGCCCATGGCTGCGTGGCTAACAGTCTATTCCCACAGGGTTTGTTTTCTAATCACTATTGCATGTGTAGGAAGTGTGTTAAGTGGCCATGGGGAAATCAGAATATTGGGTCTCCATTCATATAAATCTGGGTCCTGCGGACTGCAGCCTGCTTGCTATCCCCAGGCTTTAGATGAAGAAAGGTTTTGCAGGATGAACAGTCGGGTAATTTCGTAGAAAAAGAGGTGCAGGAACTCATTAGCATAACTCATTAGCATAACTTATTTGCATATGCACCACCTGACATCACCGGAAGTATGTCAGAAGGCAAGAAAGAAAGGAGAGAGGGAGGGAGGGAGGGAGGAAGGAAGGAAGCTGGCAGAGAGGGGACAGCTACTAATCCAAGCCTCAGAAATACCACTATTCTGGGAAGATAGCTTCAGTGGTGGCTGAAGCCTTCAGAAGGCTGGTCGGAGGAACAAGGACCTTTCCACGGAATGGGGTCCTTTTACTGCAGCCATGACACAAGCAGGCATTCCCCCCCGGGGGGGGGGGGCTGGCACCAACTCCCGGAGCTGCACTCCCCCGAGCTCCTGCTCGAAATGACCCCTGTGAACAGCTAAGACCTTAGGAGTCACCTGAGTACCAGCAGGGAGGGAGGGTAGCCAACAGCCTGGGTAGAAAATGTCCTGCCCCTTTAATAGAGGCTTACTGGGCTGTTGGTTACAAGGTGATATTCTGTACCTGCATACCATGAAACACTGCAACTGGTTTATTAAAGAAACAGAGCATATTTTTCCTCCAGGCTATTGGCAATTCTAATCACTAATGATGCAAATCAGGAACATTAATTATGCTTTTTTCTCTAAATTAATTTTTTGTTTTGCTGTTGGCACATACCATGAAAGTTGGGGAGAGAACAGTGCCAAGAAATCTGATGGTTTGCTTAGACCCAAAAGAGCGGTCTCTCTCTCATCTGTTCTTCCTGCCTTTGCCTTTGAGTACGGTAGCACAGCAGAGCAAGTTAGGAGAGAGAGGGGAGGCCGCTGTGTTCATAGCGTCTTTGCTTCTGCAGTTCGAGCTCTATCTGGCTCTTCAGTAACACATACGTGGAAATTCTGAGGGAGTTCCTTGTTTTCCTTCCCGCATTTGAATCCTTGGCAGTCGTGTTCTAAAAACAAATTGCCATCCATAGCTTGCAAAGCTTAACCTGGCTTAGAAGGAAATGTGGTGGTTTCTTAATTGGCAAAAGTAGTATTTACCCTGCAATCCATCCTGTTTAGGAGTAAACCACACAGAGTTCAATGGAGCATCACCATAATTAAAGAACAATCACATTAATATAGATTTTTGAATGAGCCATGGTTCTCTTTTTCAGTATCCATTCACTACACCCACAGTAATTGTGACTGGATATCCCAGTTAAAGGAAAAATGAAGAACAAGCTGCAGGACCTTTGGATTGCTGTATTCCCAGTTGCAAGTTTGCAACTGCCACCCTCTGGGCTGCTACTAGCTCTTGTGCTTGTCTTTTTGCCCACTGAGGCTTGTTGGTGTGGTGGAATTATTTCAACTGCACTGGTAAAATGATGCAGGAGGGAAAGAGAGAAACTCCTCCTCCTCTTCCTCCTCTCTCCTACTGCTTGTTATCATGTAAGAGAAACATTAGGAGATAGGCTTGCTGATCCCAAGGCAATACCTTCAGAAAATTCACCTCTGTCTCTGCATACCTTAAACATAATCATGTTACATGTTAATTTGCTGTTAAGTCCCTGTCTATAAGTTTGAACCTCACCTTCCATTCCAATGTACTTGAAAAAGTGTGCCTTGCGCACAAAAGCTGATACCTTGAATAAACCTTTGTTGGTCTTAAAGGTGCCACTGGATTCTGAATTTGTTCTGCTGCTTCAGACCAACACAGCTGACCACCTGGATCCCTCCATAGTCAAGTAATCTGACTTCTCTCTCTGCTGAGAACCTGGAAATCCATGGCTAGATGGAGTCATAGTCTGACTTATTACAGCTGGGGAAGCCCAAGCATGTTTGGGCTTCCCCAAGGCCAAAAGCTGATCCCGGGTCCCCCCCCCCCCCCGGGTCTCCCCCCCCCCCCCCCCCCCGGTGCTTCAGAAGAGTTCAGTGAGTCCCCTTTAGGAAGCAGACAATGCTTGACCCAGAAGCTCTCTTTCAACTGGAGCTATTTCCCATGGCAGTTGTTTTGTGGTTGGCCCAACTATAGAGCATACAATAGACTACATTTTTGTCCTGAAATAGTTGCTTTTACTATAAAATGTTGCATCTCCATGCCTCATTTCAGGTTGCTACCCAGACAGAAGTATTTTGTCTTTTTGGCCAACTGGAGGGTGCAATGCAAAAAATAAAATAAAAATGAAATAAAATCTTGCTATGTTGTCCCTGTACTTAGTGAGATACATGTGCTATCATTGCTCATGCCCAGAGCATTCCCTTCTCATAATATGAATTTCTAGCCATGTTGTTCAATGTTAATTAATACACAGCTGGTGCTGATGGTAGCACACAGTGACCACCTTTGGCTAGTTCAGAAGTAACTGCTTGACCTTTTGCACCAGGTAGGTTCTTTTGGTGAATAAATCTCCCAATTAAAGATTTTGAATACAAGTTCCTCTAATTAGCATGCATACTAGTGCCCTGGGTTTGGTAGCAATCGCATCCATAGACATTAACACCCTATTCCAAAACAAAATGTCTGTCTTTCTCTCCCCCATCTGTTGATGATGAACTGTGGGCCCTGGTATTAATATCTTGGACTTGTCTTTCCTGCCTCACACTTGACAATTTCATAGGCGTAGGTGTAGTATCATTTTGACCAGTGTCCTGATAAGATGCTGGTAAATGTTTAAGCATGTTGACAATTTGAAATTGCTTCTGGTTTCAATTGACTACTCAAATGTTGACATCAGACTAAAAATCTGCTTTTCAGCACCTGACACATCACTTTAACATTTATTTTCCATGTTGGGTCTCAAATGTCACTCACAGTAGAGCAACGTGATAAATGTCAACACACCTGTCTTTAAAATGGCTACAGTGTGTGTCCCTTACAGGCAACAACAACCTCAGAGGCATTTGCCCCTTGCCTTTCATTATGAGAAGACGTTGAAGTATAAAGGAACTGAATCCCTTCTCACATGATGTTTCCCTCCATAATTTTAGCTAGCTGGAAAGGTCTTGGTCAATCAGGGGAAGGGGGGGACTTACCAGGAGAAAGAGAAAGGCCCGGGCCATGTTGCCAGTATCATACAGGAAGTGACTTCTAGGCAGCGCTCTGGTATTTGGGCAAAAACTCTATGGTAAAACCAGTTTCTACGATAGAGTTTTTGCCCAAATACCAGAACATCACCTGGAAGTCACTGGTGTGATGATGTCATGGTGTGACAGCTGGTGACATGGACTGGGTCTTTCCCTGTCTACTGGTAAGTCCCCCCACCAGCCAGTTGATTGGTGGCTGGAGGGCAGGGCCTGATGGCAGGGGACCCCCACCTCCTCTGGGGAGTCTGGCAACCTTACTGATCTTTGTGTGTAGCAGATGAGGTGATATAAAGGGTTGTATCACAGTATAGGTAGAAAATTAGCACAGCAAAGATCAGGTTAGACAAGCCTGAAGTTGATAGGGAGTAGATTCAGGACAAGCCAAAGGAATTACTTCTTTACACAGAGAGTGATTAAAATGTGGCATTTGCTGTCATGGGATGTAGTGATGGCTACAGGTGTAGATGGCTTTAAAAGGGGACTGGACAGATTAGTGGAGGACAGGTCTGTCAGTGGCTAACAGCCATGGTGACTAAAGGGGAACTCCATATTCAGAGGCAGAAAACCTTTGCATATCTTAGTGCTAGGAGACAGCATCGGGGGAGAGGCTCGGCCTTTAAGTCCTGTTGTTGGCCACCCTGTGAGACAGAATGTTGGACTGGATGGACCACTGGTCTGAGCCAGCAGGAGTCGTCTTATGTTCTTAAGCCTGCCCCCTTGTTATCTTAGGGGTTTTTTGCTAGCAAGGAAGTTGGGGGGGGGGGCATTTTCAGAATTGGCATTCCCTCTCCTCTGCAGTGGGACAAACCATTCTACCACGTGATTCTGCTGCATAAGTAGGCCTGCAGCCCCCACATGATCTCAGTCCTAGCAGAAGTTTCCCCTGATTGGCAGATGGAAGCAAACATGCTTTTTATTAAATAATTGGACAGAATCCTGCCTGCATATGTTCCCAAGTGTCTTTGAAACAATTACTTTTTGAAAATAAGAACAGATGCCCTAAATAGGCATTAGTTTGTGAACCTAGAATTTGAGCCAAGCTTGATAATAGCTATATCATTTTACACTGCTTGCTATTGTCCCTTGCTAGGTTTGCTTTCCCACCCTATGCATTGCCACACCTCAGCCCACCTGTACCTAAGGTTACCAACTCCAGCTTGGGGGATTCCTGGAGATTAGGGGGTGGTATCTTGGTTAGGTGAGGGAGCTCAGCAGGGATGTGATGTCATATTGAGTCAGCCCTCCAAAGCTGTCATTTCCTCCAGGAGAACTGATAGCTGTGGTCTGAAAATCTCTTGTATTTCCAGAACTTTTGGCCCTGCCTGGAGGTTGGCAACACTAGCCTTGTTTCATTCTTCAAATCATGGCACTTTGCATAACACTTTGGTGATGAAACCAAAGGAAATCTTCCAGTCATTTCAAACTGAACCAGACTTGAATCCCCAAATGCCACTCCACCTCTCACTAAAACTCACCATGAGGCCCAGAGATTATTGGTTTTAAAGAAAACACAGAGTATCATCGCTGAAAGGTACAGAAAGGATTGTTTGAGGCTTGCCTCAAAAACTGGAGTGAGAGAGACTGGCTGATACTTTATCCTTCCTGTCCCTACTTCTCTCTCATTTCGGAGGGAACAAAAATGATTCCCCCCCCTTTACCTACGAAACCTCAGTCTCTCTAGCTCTGATGGTATTAGAAGGCATCCTCATCTGAGATATGCTCTACTTCAATGACCTTGGATGTCAGATGCCTTCCCAAATAGTTCTAATGTTAGTAGCAGCTGCAGAATTACTGCTTACACTACACATCACACCATAAGCCTCCATGCATCCATTCGCTCCCTCTGCAGGCAGATGAGCCTGCAACTGCATCCCCCTCCCCAGCTTAGCTGCAACTAGAACCATCCTTCATGTGACTGCAGTTTTTGTTGCCTGTTGGGTGGTGGTGGAGGAGGGAGGGAGGGATTGCAGTGAATTCCCACAGACTTTAGCACTGTCTTTCTGCTTGATTTCCCTTGTCTGTCCCCGGAGCCAAGCAGGTGGTGCTCAGCTGCTATTAATACAAGAGCACAGGTCGTGGGCTGTTCACTTCGGGGCTATTTGTAACCCTACAGTCCACAGACACATGTCCCTCCGACCAGATGGGTTGCCCTCCCCTCCCAGCTTTCCTTTAATGTCCAAGAGCAGCCTCTTTGCATGAGGTTTCCTGCAATTATAACCAGAAACTGGGGGAGGGGGAAGGGTAGAGACAGGCAACAGACTGGGACCCTTCTGGTTTTGCTGCTCTATCTTGGGCACTAGCAGCCCCTCTGTGCCTGTCCATTACCCTGTCATAATCCAGGGAAATATGCTGTGATTTTGTGATCTCTAACATAGCAGGTGGGGCTAACAAGGTTTAAAATGGGCTAGGAAATCTAGCTGCATTTTGGACCGAACCAAACTAGAGAGGGTGACTTGTGTCTTCAGGGCAAACAAGGAGGCTGAAAATGTACAGATCAGCGCATGGGTCTTTCTAGAGCTCTAAAGAGGAGCAGAGGTACCCAGACCCCCCCACTGACAGTTCATGTGCTGTGTGTGCATTGAGAAGCAGCACAAATGCTATCCCAGCAATTCTCATCTGGTTGCTGCAACCACAGCAACAGCAGGGCCCACATCTGCATTTTTGAACAGTTTTCTGTCTACCCTCTTTTTGGAATTAGCTTTTTTCTTTTGCTTGCTGTCTTAGGCTGGTGGGCTTCACATACTACATATAGGGTTGCCAGCCTCCAGGTGGGGCCTGGGGATCCCCCACTTTTACAACTGATCTCCAGCCAACAGAGATCAGCTCCCCTGGAGAAAACAGCTGCTTTGAAGGGTGGATTTGATGGCATTGTACCATGCTGAGGCCCCTCCCCTCCCCAAACCCCACCTTCTCCTGGATCCACCACCCAAAGTCTCCAGGTATTTTCCAACCTAGACCTGACAACCCTAACTACATAGGAGAAACCTGGGACATCTAGCAAGTCTTCCAAATCATCTGTGTGACACATATGTTTGTTGCATTCACTGAAAGACTCTAATGTATATCTTTTAAATCCTAATGTCCAAACAGGCTGATAGGTCTCTTGCCCTAGTTTGTCTGTTCCTTTGCAAATTTACTCTCCAACCCGTAAATGAGGATTCTAGCCCAACCCACAGATTTTGCAATTGCTTCTAATATGCTCCCCCCACCCCCAAGTGCTGAATTACATTCTGCTATTGTACCACACTGACATTTGCAAATAAAGAGATTGCAGAGGCGGATGGGGTTGAGCAATAGTTGAATAAACTGGAATAAAGCATGCTAACATGTACAAGAGTACAAGTTACTTCATTAACCTGTGGCACTCATCTCTGTAGCATCAGCCCTAGACAATGAGGTTCTTAATATATTGTAGAAGCTAAAACGGTTCCAAAGTGATCCTGGCTAAGAGAATTTGCTAATCAGCTTGCCCTCATGGCAGTACTTGCAGAAGGATGCTATGATTAGGGCTCATGGAACTAAGTAAAATGGTAAGATATCTTGCCTCCTTTCTCCATGGAAATGGACTGCCAACTTTTGAAGCAGTAGTTGTCTCTTCAATAGCAGTTTGTTCTGCAGCAATTAACAGGAGACTGTGGGAAAGTATCACCTGCTGATTTTTGCATATCAGTCTCCTGTTAAAGGGACAAGAGGAGGCCAAGCCACTTTCCCCATGTCCCTGCACAGATCATCCTGACCCCATTTTCTGAGTCACTTTTACTTGCAATTGATTAGCCATCTTCGAATTTTTCTTCACAACTATGGCCATTGACAAGGCAACCTCTATAGCACGTTAGTTTTCATTTGGATTTTTCTGCAAGGCTCAGTAATATAATTGATGTTATTTAAAGTCTCTGATAGACCATGGAGTAGAGTTGCCAGTCCCCTGTCTCCTGCTGCCACTCAGAGCAGTGTCAGAAGAACAATAAATTAAAAAATGGCCATCAGGCCTGTGGTGTGATGTCACTTCCAGGAAAACACAGGAAGTAACATCATTCCTCTTTAGGAATAACTATAAGCTCTGTGGCAAAACCTGAGTTTAGTTCAGATAAGATGGGGATGATGCTGGCTGGTTGGGACAGCTAAGATTCTGGACAGATGTGCTTTTTTATTGAGTGTATTTTATATGCTGTTAGCCAGCCCAAGTCTTGTTTGGGGGAGAGGGAGCGGGATATAAATTTGATAAATAAATAATGCAGCCATCTTTGGATGGTGTGGCTTTATCGTTAACAGACTTAGTCAAGGGCTATTGTCATTTTCCTGCTAATGTAATTTGGCAAATGTTCATAATTTGGCAATTACGTTCTTATAAAGGCCAATGCTGTGCTGAGGATTATTAGGAAGGGAATTGAAAACAAATCAGCTAGTATCTTAATGCCCCTATATAAATTGATGGTGCTACCTCGTTTGGAATACTGTGTACAATTCTGGTCACCACACTTCAAAAAGGATATTATAGCATTGAGGAAGATGCAGAAAAGGAAAACTAGAATGATAAAAGGGTTGGAACACTTTCCCTATGAAGAAAGGTTAAAGCACTTGGGGCTCTTTAGCTTGGAGAAACGACGACTGAGGGGTGACATGATTGAGGTTTACAACATTATGCATGGGATAGAGCAGTTGGGTTAGAACGGATAAAAGGAAGTACTTCTTCACCCAAAGAGTGATTAACACATGGAATTCACTGCCATAGGAGGTGGTGGCGGCTACAAGCATGGACGGCTTCAAGAGGGAATTGGATAAACATATGGAGCAGAGGTCCATCAGTGGCTATAAGCCACAAGGTATAGATAGGAGCTCTTGGTTGAGGCAAGTGATGCTCTGTATTCTTGGTGCTTTGGGGGGGGGGCAACAGTGGGAGGGCTTCTAGTGCCCTGGCCCCATTGGTGGACCTTCTGAGGGCACCTGGTGTTTTTGGCCACTGTGCCATTGGTCTGAGGACATTGGCTTCTCTCTCTCTTATCTCTCCTATATAATAATTCTGTTTTCGAGTGGCAACATTCTATGCATGCCAAAATCAGTTGGCTACCTGAACTGCCCATCATTGGTCTCCCTAGGCATTGGCTCACTGCGTTGACTAAGTCCTGCCCACATAGCCGGCAGCTAGTGTCTCACCCTCAGTCTGGATGGAGCCAGCGAAGGGGATGGATGCTTTGCAGGCGGAGGCTTAGGAGGAGGTGGGCCGCGGGGCCAGCTTGGAGGATGCTGGAGGAAGTGGGCCATGGGGCTGGCCTGAAGGGTGCCAAAGGAGGTGAGCTGTGGGGCTGGCCTGTAGGATGCCAGAGGAGGTGGGCTGTTGGGCCAGCCGAGAGGGCGCCAGAGCAGGTAGGCCACGGGGCTGGCCTGAAGGCTGCAGGAAGACATGGGCCATGGGGCTGGCTGAGAGGGTGCTGGAGGAGGCGGGTTGCGGGGCCAGCTTTGAGGCCGTGGGAGGACATGGGCTAAATCTTTACATTCATTTAGATGGAAAAGTACCTACAAAGTCTGGCTATATGTATCCGTCAAGAATAAAGGAAAATAAGGCAATTTTGAGACATTGCTGCCCAATAAGACAGTTTGGAGGCATTATTGGCTGAGAAGTTCCTGTTGCTGTGCCTCTTGGGGAGTTCCCGTTTTCAGTCCTGATGAAGGAATCGAAAACTCATTGAATAATCTGGAGGATGAGTTGACTGCAGCCTATTTCTTATTGTCTGTTTCAAGTCCTAAGGACTGGATCTACTTGCTGATTGCAGCATACTTCATATTGTTTATCTTAAGTCTTAAGAAGTGGATGTATTTGCTTTGTTTTATGGTCATTTGAAAATCATGTTTTCCAGTCCATTGAAATTGTGAAAATTGCTTTTGGGAGTGCTTAAGAGCAAATGTTAAATATTGCTTTAAATCTCCAGCCTATCTATTGTATTTCTGGTATTTCATGTATTGAATATCATTGTATGTTTGAGAAATATTTGGAGTCTTATGTGATGTTAAGTCATACATTTTCTATAGAACAGGCTTCCAAGGAAGTGAGGAAGGCCGTGAGCTCACAATATTTTCAAAGACTCTGCAAAAACAAGGTTTTTCCAGTATGCTTTTATGAGCTGTCATGGCTCAGGTGGGGTGTCACCTGACACTGCCACCACTCTGGTTTTAGGATCCCTTGAGAAGGCCCAGAGCACCCTCTAGGGTTGCCAAGTCCGGGTTGGAAAATACCTGGGGACTTTGGGGGTGGAGCCAGGAGAAGGTGGGGTTTGGGGAGGGGAGGGGCCTCAGCATGGTACAATGCCATAGAGTTTACCCTTCAAAGCAGCCATTTTCTCCAGGGGAGCTGATCTCTGTCAGCTGGGGATCAGTTGTAAAAGCGGGAGATCCCCAGGCCCCACCTGGAGGCTGGCAACCCTAGCAACCTCCCTTGTTCGGCCAGATAAGATGTGTGAGGACCAGGCAGAGTGAACAACAAATAAAAGGTTTATTTTACAGGAGGTCAGTCAAATATGGGAAACAAACAAGGTGCAGGAACAATAGCAATAACTGGGTGAAGAGAAAAGAAATCAAATGCCCAAACGTGACTAGACTCACAGTCCCTAGTTCACTGTCTCAATTGGGCCTGACTCTGCTCACCCTTCCTCTCAGTGTGAGGGTCTCTCCCAGCAGCAGCCTTCCATCTGGCCCTGCTCTCTTGGAAGAAAAAACAGCTTTTTTTCTGTACCAGGTCTTTTATTATGTCCCCCTTCTCTGTGATTGGCTAAAATTGGCGCCAAAACCTTTCAGGGACTTCTGGGAATTGTAGGCCTGGCCTCCTCCCACTGCTACTCAGGCTCCCTGGGCCTGCTCAGTCTCTTCTTGCACAGCCCAAATCATTAGAAGTCAGTTGTTATGATGGGGTGATAGCTTGCTTTCTTCTTGTTTTTCCTGTGAATTGAGATTTTATCTGGTTTTTATGATGTAAGCCACGTAGGACTGCCAAGTCAACCCGGGAGGTGGGGGATCCCCCGCTACAGGGGTTCCCGATCCGCCGGCCAGCATTCGGCCAGCGGGGGGAACACCACCCCCGAAGTCGTCCAGCCAGGACGACTTCTCCAACATAATGACGTCACCCGGAAGTGACGTCATCACGTTGGGGACGTTGCCAGGGCGACGCTCTGGCAATCACCCCAAAATTCTATGATACCATAGAGTTTTGGGGTGATTGCCAGAGCGTCGCCCTGGCAATGCCCCCAATGTGCTGACGTCACTTCTGGTGATGTCACCGGGCGCGCGCGCTTTGCGCGCGCGCCGGGGAAGCTCCCGGTGGACGGAGGACTCCCCCCTGCCGGTGAGTAATACAGACTTGGCAACCCTAAAGCCACATCAAGTTCAGGATCAGGGGGAAACTGGGATATATGTATTTTACGTAAATAAATGAAGATTAGAAACCTGAGAACTATATTTAGATTCTCAGCAAGCTACAGGCTACATCAAATGCCACATTTGATGTTAAGAAGTATGCATTTACCTTGAAGATCACTTGCATGACAGGCGCTCTTCTGCTGGAAAAATCAAAACTTTTAAAGTGAGAACCTGGTAGAGACGATTTGTCTGTTCTTTGGACCTGTATGCAAATGGGATTCTAAGGGTTGACCCAAGCATTCTGTATAAGACACTGCTCTGATACTATGAAATAAGACAACCACAGGGACCACATTAAGTGTTTGTTTCCTGGCATATACTAGGTTTAGAAGATGCCAGAGCAGGAGGCCAGTAATATATTTAGTGTAAGGATGCAATGCATTCTTAGCTCTTCCTTTTTAGGGCAGACTCTGGCTCTTTTATTAATAGTATCCCATGGAGGGAAGTGAGAGGGAAGTTCTGTTTGGAATGCACAGATTCTTATCTAACTCTCCTTAAATGGCCAGAGAGGAAATGGGAGGCATTTTCATTAGCAAGTGAAACCTTGGAAAAGCAAGCAGCAGCAAGAGAAGAAACTCTTTTCTGGACTGACCTCTTGGAGTTCTGCCAATAGTAGTATAGCGCATAATAAGAATACATTAATTTTAGATTTGAGTGGAGATTTTAGACCTGGTTAAAATCATTTTTACTTTCATCTAAGATTGTATTTAGTTATCACTCTAACCTATGATTTGTTTATATCAGCCACACTTAACAACAAATGGTGGCTACCCTAGTAGACATAAATTAAAAATCCTAGTTTGTGCATGAACTCCTTTTGCCTGGTATTGCCTCTTCCCTTGTTCCCGGAAGGAAAGATGTCTTTGCACTGTTGTCTCTTTGGCCTGGCAGTGCTGTTCATCAAAAAGTCGCTTATGAATTCAGATGTCACAACAAACCACAACTAGTACTATCTGGGTTTTATAAATCATCAATGAGAAGCTCTAATTTGAAATCCTTGTTTGGTGCCACCCACTGGATTCAGATGGCACCACTAACTGGGGAGTCATCAGGGCCCCTCATGATGAGTGAATGAAGCCTTAGAGACACTTCACACAGTATCTGTGAGCACAACTCTTGCAATATGGATACACATCACAGGGAGCTGTGGCCAACTAGGAACTTGCCAGAGCAGAGGCTCTTGTCAAACACTTGTTTGAAACATGTTTTTCAAAATATATGCTACATTTTAATGTATGGTAGAGGTATGTGTTCAGACTTAAAGGATGAAGAGATCACTTTGGACCGGGCCACTCCTGTGCTCCCATTTATTACTGTATCCCTTTATGCCTGCACTGTGTTAAGAATCTTCAAGGTAAGTGTTGTCACTATTACCTTCTGAATCAGGACAGGTTGATTCTTTGCAAAGTAAATAGATAAAAAAGATATGGACTGAGAGCTAGTTGCCCAGAGTCTTTGGAAGGGTAGGGTAGGATAGATAAACTAAACCCTTACATGTTTTTGATTATTTAGTGCTCTACTTTGGGAAGAAGCCTCTTTGACCCACTTATATAGCTTAATATAACGCCAATAGGTTTAATGTCTTTTTTGTGATTGTGCTCCTGCCGCTGATTTTCACTAAGTATGCATGGGGTTGTGATTCCATCCATGGTTCTGTATCAGGCAGGATGCTGCTGGCTTGTTGCAGGGAGAGCTTTCAGATAAACACATAAGCAGCTGCTGCCATTGCCGACTGAAGGGCAACTAGAAAGTTAGCCTTTCATGTGGCTTCTCATTTTCCTTTGATCCTCTGTTGCTGCCCACACGCATGCCATGCCGCCTTCTTCGGGACTTAAACACCATTTCCACAAGAGGGCTGGCAGCATTCCCATCTGCAGTCAGCTTAGCTAGCAGTTCTAGATTTACTTGTGTTTCACAGGAGATTCATGTATGAAATCCCTTTTTTGCCCCAAGGTAAATTTTTGCAATCATATCATGATGGAGGTCTTCTGTCCCAGAGTTTAGCAAATAGCTTTCAAGCTAACCCTGTTTTCAGAAATCTGGTTGTTTGGGGGTGGGGTTGTTTTTTGGGGGTTTTGTTTTTGTAGTTGATATGAACATTTGTTTAGTCACTCACAAGATCAGCTTCATGGTTTATGAAAGTTGTACAAATCTGCCCTGTGGCAGAACGGGCCTGCTCCCACCAGCAGGCCCAGTTCCACCCTGCCCTTCAAGGTTTTCCCAATACCTGGAGAGGCTTTTCTTTCTCTCTTGGGTAACCACTGCCACCGTAAGTAATCGCCCCCTGAGAAGGTCCCAGCTTCTCTTCCAAGTTCTGAGGCCTTGCCTCTGTGTCTCCTTCTGCCCAGCATCTGGTCACCACAGGGACTGTTTACTGCCTTGTGTGCCCCTGGATGAATAGCCACTTGCCAACTGCCTTCCTTCCTCCTGGCGCTCCTTTTAAAATAGTGTGTCCAAGACAGTGGAGGTCTATGTGGTACAGAGAACCACTACCAGCATCCAAAGTTATAAAGTATGTATTAAAGAGAAAATGTTCACAAGCATACTTTTAGCACAGCACCAGACAAAGAAAGGGTTTTGAAAGAAATGGGTAAAACACAATTTTCCTCTGTCCCTCTATACATGCCCTATCAGATGTTAAAGTATAGGACAGGTTCCTTAGTTTAGGATGTTATAGATCTCTACAGAATTACCATTACTTTGAGACTTCCTCCAGCTCCCCAGGCCTGCACATGGTTAATGGCTGCCTCCTCCAGACCTCAGTTAAGAGTTCTGTCTTCTCTGATGGACTCAGTACAAAAAAGAGAGCTTCTTCCTTGTTCCCCTTTATTACCTCTCTTTCCCCCACCCACTGATGAGGTCAGGCCAGGTCGGAGAAGTTTTTCCTGAAGTTTCCAGAAATTTCTTTCTGAAGTCTTTCCAGTCTTAATCCCTCCAAATCTCTGTTTCCTGCTTGGGGGGTGGGGGAGGACTGGCTCAACCAATTGTCTCTAGCTAGACCTGTTAGCATTTGTATGAAGGTGGGCTGAGGTAAATCTGGAAAGCAGTTGAACTGACTTCCTCCCTTCCTGCCTGTTCTTTGCCCAGAGAGGGGGAAAAAATTAAAACTCAGAGTGAAGGTTTTGCTCATTTCAAACCTCCAAAGAAAAAATGCATTTCACCCTAACAAGGTGAAAGAGCTGCTTTAAATCATCCACAGACAGCAGCGGCCTGTTTTGCTCTTCTTATTGATTATGTTACTGTCATATCCTCAAATATACTTTGCTCAAGATTGGTGATGCTGGGGAGAAATTTATTTCTGTTGTCATCTGCCTTTCTCATTGAGACCTGAGGCAGAGTTTTGATTCCAGTCCTCATTGTAGCAAACGTGCCCATGTTTTGATATGAATTCCTCAAGAGAATTAAGCTTTCCTATCAGTTCAAACAACTGGCCTACATGCAAGGTGGCTTGGTTTTATCCTGTGAGCTGGTTAGATTTTTATTTCAGTCACCTGTGCTGTCTTATTGGCCATATAGGCAAAAGTATAGATTTATAAGTACTGTGACATGAAAAGCCATTAGCATGCTTCCCAATCCACATAAAGGATAAAGTGGATTATTGCTGATAATAACACATGAAGGAATTAGCCGTTTTCCAGGGGCATTATGTCCCTATGTGTGTTACTGAAATATAACCTATGGAGGAGGTATCACTTATTTGGAAAAGTTGTTTCTTCACATGAATCCACTCTGAGTGTTCCTGGTCCATGTGGGTCTCTCGCAGAGACCTCTGTTAATCTGTCCACTGCAGGTTAGAATACAGAGAGATAAGACATCTGTTCCCATCTCTCCCCCAGCCATTTCAAGTCAAGCAGTGACAATTAACAGGTGATCTTTTGTGAGGATAGACAGGAGGAATCCTGTCTTCCACTTTGCCTTTTATCCATGCATTTCCCCATTATTGAAACAGGGCAAGAATTAGGGATACAGGATTCAAAGGTGAATTGTCTCTTCATGCTCCAAACCGTGACATATAAATCTGCACAGTGGCTGCTAGTCCATAAAATTCGTTTCTAGCATTCTCCCCTGAAGAAAATGGCTACTTTGGAGGGTGGACTCAATGGTATTAAACCCCATTGAGGTCCCGCCCCTCCCCAAACCTCACCCTTTCCAGATTCTACCCCTCAAATCTTCTGCTATCTCCAAGCCTCATTACTACAGTGACATTGATCGAGCCTCTTTCAGTCGCTGCAGTGACATCCTGTTGCCGCTAGGAGAAACTACTGTAGTATCTGCTCAGGAGTGGAAGATGGCTGGTTCTAGCCTTTTTTCACCATGTTGCAGGATGAGACTGATCTGAAATAGGATTGCCAACTTCAGTTTGGGAAATTCCTGGAGATTTGGGGGTGATTATAGGCGTAGACTATGGGGGGGCTTGAGCCTCCCCCGAAATTTCCCAGGGGGGACTGAGTCACCCCCAGGAAAACATAGCGCTTGCCGCTGCGCCTCCTGGGGCCCGGCAGCTGCTGCCTCCAGTGCCTCTCCCCCCCCCCCCCCGCCTGGCCACTCTTCCATCCTTCCCTCTCTCTCCCTCTTTTCCCGGCAAAGGGAGAGGGAAGGAGTGGGGGGGGGGAGAGGAAGAGGCTTCGGCAGCAGCGGCTGGCAGGCCTCGGAAGGGCCCCAGGAGGCGCGGAGGTTTCCGGGGGGGGGGCATTGCCCCAGCGAGTGCTAAGTGCAAAGCGTGCGCGCTAAAGAGCCCCCCCTCTGGGATTTTCAAAACTCTACGTGCCTGGGGGTGGTGTCTGGGGAACAATAGAGTTTGGAGATGTGAGGGAGTTCAGCCACAAGCCTCCCATTTATCTGTCCAGGATGAGGAATTACTAGCCCCCAATCCCAAAGAACTGAGGAGTAGGAGGAAAGAATGGTAGACCATAGGGATTAGAGGAGGCAGCCAAACTCCACCCTTCGCAGGCACTGCCTTCCAGATTTCCTGGGATTTGCCAGAGCCAGATTGGTAACCCTGTTGATCAGTGATGTAATGCCATAGACTTGGCCCTCCAAAGCTGCCATTTGCTTGTCAGGAACTGATCTTTATAGTCTGGAGAGCAGTTGTAATTCTGGGAGAAATCCAGCTCCCATCAGGGGGTTGGTACCCTTGTCCTGAGAGTGGGAAGGAACTTGCCAGGTGTCATCTTTCACTTGTATACCAGTTGTTGCTGTTAAGCTATCTGTTTATAATAATGGACCATATTCTCCAAATTCTCATAAGAACATAAAAAGAGCCCTGCTGGATCAGACCAATGATCCATCTAGTCCAGCATCCTGTCTCACACAGTGGCCAACCAATTCCTCCCTGAATCTAGCCGACCTTGTCAAATTCAACCATATGCAAATAGACAAAGACGTTCAGCAGATGCTATGGAAATGGAACTCCAAATCACTATTTTGGCTAGATTGCATCATCACGTTCAGATCTTTTATATTTCTCAAATATTTATACTGTTTCAGAGCAATCCCAGTCTTCCTCCCTGAATCTATGATCTCAAAATGGCAATGCAATGCAGTCAACTTTCTTTGGCAATTTAAAAACCCAGGGATTAAGTCTGAGACAATGCGCAGGCCCTTCCAGAAAGGTGGCTTGGCTGCCCCTGATCCCCATTTCTACTATATGGCAGCAATACTGTCTAACCAGGGCCGATTCTGCACTAGTTGTTGCCCCAGCTTCACTCCCCATTAAAATCCGGGGCTAAGCAACAGTTCCCCACCTGTTGCTTCGGGTCTGCATTTGTCCCAAATTTAATAAGCGTTTTCCCCGGATCTTCCGTTTCCGGGATGTTGAGGTTCTTTTTTTTGCCACGGGAGTGAAGTCGGGGCATTCAGGTGGGGAACTCCAAAATCGGAGTTTCTTGCTCCACCCCTTTAACGCCCTCTCTCCCCTTACCCTCCCCTTTCCCGCCCTGGCGCGAGTGGAGTTTTTTTTTGTTTGCCGCTTTGTTGCGTTACAACAACATGACATGACATTGATCCATTGTTGTGTGGTTAACATTTTCTGCGGGCGGGGCCAATTTTTTGCGAGCCCCCACAGCCGAACGAGTGATGCCAACCCAGGGGGGCAGGATGGTGGTGAAGAAGGCACAGCCCGAGGAATCTGGGCTGCTGGGAAGCCGCCTGTCCCGCACCAGCACCGTGCGCCAGAGAACGGGCTCCTCCTCCTCCGCGGCCCCCTGCAGCAGCCGAGGGAGGGATCCAGATGAGAGCGAGATGGTGTGGTCAGGTGGGGAGGGCTTCTTCCTTCGGCTGCGGCAGGCCACCGGGGAGGGGGCAGGTCCCAGCACTGCCAGGGCAGCGGCTGCTGCTGCAGCTGCAATCCTTCCAAGCCCTTTGTGCTTGTGGGTCCTTCGCCCGCCTGCCTCTGTCCACCACTCTGCCCTCCAGTTCCCAGACCGAGTGCTGCCAAGCCGGATCACAACACTCTCCCCGTGCCCTCCTCCTCCTCCAGTTTAAAAATATCCCTGCCACCCCCATACGCCAAAAGGGGCGGCGGCGGCGGGGGGGGGCTCAGGAACCCATCGGGAGTGGGGAGAGAGGATGGCGCATGGGAGTGTTGGGGGGGGAGCAGATTAAGTCATCTGAGCATCATCCAGGGAAAACGAATTTAATACTCTGCTTCTTTCTCTCCCCTTTCCCTCCCCTTTCCCGCCTTGGCGCAAACAGGGTTTTTTTTGTTCCCCACTTTGTTGCGTTACAACAACACAACATGACATTGATCCACCGTTGACTGGCATTTAAATGTCTTTTTTAAAATGTAGTTTTATTGTTGATGTATCCACATTTCTGTGTAGCATTGTTTGCACAAAAGTCGCGCCTGAGTCACGCCACTGTAAAGATATGTATTGATGGCTTTGAGGCGCAGTGCGAGCTGGTCCCCCCCCCCCCCCCACGTTGCATTACAACAACACGACATGGCATTGATCCATCCTTGTGTGTTTATTTTGTTCGGAGCCAATGTATTGTGGGTGGCGTGGTGGTGTGGACACTTTTTTTACGGGGGGAGCATATGTAGTGTTGCATGATCCCCCTCCATTTCCCATCCCTTTCCCACCCTCCAATTCCCCTCCAACCCTGGTGCAATTTTTTTTCTTTTCGCGGGCATTTCCTAATGGCGAAGGTGACCAGAGTTGTTTCATGCGCATGCGTGGAGGATCCTTGCCACTCTGTGGAATGGTTCATCACAACGAAACTCCACCTACATTAAAAGGGGGGGGGGAAGGGGCGGGTGCATTATGTACTTTCCCGGGAATTATGAAAACCCTTGGCCAATCATGACCTTGTTGCATCATGACGTTATAACGAAACTCCGCCTACATTTTTTTAAAAAAATGGCAGATGGGGGCTCAAGATTCGGGGCAAGGACAGATGCGGAAATGAATAACCGACATCAACCCGGGTCAGATTCATGTAATGCGGAAACGAGCAGACTGATTCGGACCAATTAAACCCGGGAGGAAAGGGAAGCAAAGCCCTTGTGCAGAATCGGCCCTGGTGAGACAATATCACTGCTCCAATGCCCTGGATTGGACAATATTGGAAGAAGCATGTCTCCAATCTACCAGCTTCAGAGAAATGCTATGGCCCCGCCACCGCTGCCTCTCCTCCCTGGCCACTCCTGCTTCCGTCCCTCCCTCCATCCGTCCAGGGGCCAGCTGGGCATTTGCTTAGCTGGCCCCTGGAGGGACGGAGGCAGCCTGGCCGGGGGGGGGGGAGAGACAGTGGCGGCAGCCCTAAGAAGGGCCCAGGGAGGTGCGGCAGTGGGCGCTCCATTTTCCCAGGGTGGGCTCAGTCCCCCCTGGGAAATTTCAGGGGTGGCTCAAGCCCTCGAGCCCCCCTGTAGTTGACGCCTATGCATTAGCTTATACTTGAAGTTGGGATTTTGTTGTCCCATTGTGCATCATCTTTATACTAAGAGCTGCTCCAAGCTTGGCCTCAGTGGTGGCAGAGCCAAGCTGCTGCTCCAAGCCCAACCATGGTGGTGGTGGAGCCTGGCAGCTGCTCCAGGCCTGGCCATGGCAGCAGAGCCTTGGCAGCCCCTCTGGGCTCAGAGCAGCTCCCGGATACCACCACTGCTGTGGCTGGTCTCCCAAGGAGTCATGCTGGACAGCAATGAGGGGAGTGGGATTCCCCCACACACAAGTTTTGTGGGGCCCCACTTGTAATAACATTATCCGCTTTAGTCACCTCCCTTATTTTCTTCTCCATCTCGTCAGACTCAAGGGTTTCATCAAGTGGGAGTACATGCCCACTTTTAAGTAACTCTTAGGGCCCAGTATTCCCACCCAGTTAATTCCCCTGATGTTTTCTAACTTATTTGATTCTGTCGTCTTTGACATATAATACAACACCTCCCCCAACCCATCTCTCCCTGTCCTGCCTATAGAGCTTATACCCAGGAATGACTCTATTCCATAGATGTTCTCCATTCCATACTTTTGCTTTTGCTTGCATTTTATCCTAGAAGATCCACATATCCGGATCAGTTACTACTCAGACACTGATCTCTGATAAGTTCTGTCCCTGTCTAAATGATGACAGGGAGTACCTTATTTCTATACTGTTCAAACACACACACTTTTTATATTTCATGTAGGAGATACTATGAGCACATTTTTCCTAAGGAAATTCTCTTCTAGCTTACTGAATTCCCATTATTGTATAATAGTTAGGTTAGGGTTGCCAGGTCCCCTCATCATGCCAGGGGTAGGGATTGGGGGTGTGTGTTCCAGGACATCCCTGATGCAATGACGTCACCCAGAAGTGACGTCATCATGCTGGGGACGTTGTGTGGTGACACGCTGGTTTTTGGGCAAAACTCAATGGTAAAACCAGCTTCAAACCAGAGAGTTTTGCCCTCAAACCAGAGCGTCACTATATGTGTGACGTCCCCTGTCATGATGATGTCTCTTCCAGGTGACATCATTGCATTGGGGACGTTGCACAGCGACATCACTGTTTGGGGGTGGGGTTTCCCCTGTTGGCCAATTGGCCAGTGGACGGGCAGAAGCCCAGAAAACCAGGGAAACCTCTGCCGGGACCTAGGGACTGGCAACCCTAGGTCAGGTTAAAATTAGAGTTGGCATCTTAAAGTGGATGAGATTCTTGCCTTCCCTAACCTGGTGCTTTAAGCAGCTCCTTATCACTATGGGAATGGGATTTCAGATGAAATGGATCAGAACCAATTGCCAGTTAGTTTCTGTACCCAACTTTGTTGTCTCCATTTCAGTTTTGTAGAGCTGTGAACACTTAAAACAGAGAAAGGATTGCTAACTCTTTTTTTGTAACCTTGAGTCAGTTTTTTATTTAGTCTCTTTTTACTTAAAGTTTCTACAATTAGCAAACTCAAATATCTTCTTACTCCTTTTGAATGAACCATGTAAAGATGTGCCTTCG
This sequence comes from Lepidodactylus listeri, assembly GCA_029233225.1. Classification (NCBI taxonomy): domain Eukaryota; kingdom Metazoa; phylum Chordata; class Lepidosauria; order Squamata; family Gekkonidae; genus Lepidodactylus; species Lepidodactylus listeri. The sequence goes on from JARCFY010000002.1 coordinate 68,440,594, forward strand.
CAAATGAACCCACAGAAACCCACAGAAGGCTGTGGTTGTAATAAACGTACCCTGTCTAGGTCTGAACTACGTGGGCAACTCTCTACAACAGCAACCAATTTAATACCCCCCCCCCCCCAAATACGGCAACAGTGCTTCTTGGCATTAGACATTCTAAAAGGAAGTTTCCTGAGTCCCTGATGTTACAGCTGGATTTTGGCTGCTAGGCTGAGTCAGAGTCTAATCTCATTCTTAATTGATGTTGTGACCATATAGCTTGTTCAGCAATTTTCACCTGGCTTTGCCCCAGTTTCCCACTAGTTTTACTGTTGCTTGCCCCACTTTGCTTGTTGTGGGAAGCTGTGGGCTGCCTGGGCCTCTGGCATGCTGCTGTTTTACAGCCTAAGAAAGTAGCATTAACAGCTTGTTGATTTTTTTTCTTTCTTAGTGCAAATTGCAGCAAGCCACTTTGATCAGGCAGAGTGCTATTAATTAAGTGCCTGAAGCACCAATTGATGGAATGTAGTGAAGGGGGCTAAGGAGGACCCTGCCATGCTTCTAGTGAAGAGTTTGGAAGTCTTGCTTCAAAATCTTTTGTCTTGTTTGTTTTATCATTCTGTACATTGGTTAGATGCAACATTCTAATAGAGAGTTGGTAAAATGAGGATAGTTCTCTGATTTTCAAGCAAGCAGATGTGTTTATTGCATGATGTTGGATAGGGTTTGGAGTCTTTTAGGATTACCAGATTCCCCCCTAGCCATGGGGATGGGGGTAATGTGTCAGATCCAGGTTGGGAAACTCCTGGAGATTTGGTGACGTAGCCTGGGGAGAACAGGGACCATAGAGTTTCCAGGCTGATTGCTAGAGCAGCAGCTGGTGGTGTGCCCAATGTGATGACATCACTTCCGGATGATGTCATCGTGCCATGTGCGCGAATGTCCCGGAATGGGACCAACTCTTCCCCGCTAAAAAGGGTAAGTCACTTGGCAACCCTAGGTATGAGTGGGTGGGAGTTTAAGAAGTGTTGCTCCAAGCCAGCCATGAAGATGTTAGCATATTGTGGGGCCATGCGGGTACCCCATATTGTGGGGCCATGCGGGGCCATGCGGGTACCCATTGATCTGGGCTGAGAGAACATGACAGGCCCAAGGTAACCCCTGGCATTGATCTGGAGGAATAGTTCGTCACCAGATCTGAAGTGGTTATAGGTGAGAATGAAACGGCACAGTTTGGTGGCAAAGTCAGCTGTGTTGCTGTCAGAAATTATATTCCTTATGGTTTGTAATCCATTTTAGTGTGGGATGTTGGGTACATCCATGGTGGCTAAAATAGTGTTCTCTGGGAGGTTGTTCAAAGATTGTATTTCTCTCAAAAATTCTGTGGTGTCACAAACATAACTAGGAGTGTTGGTGGCATAGGTTCTTAGAGCAGAGTCCATATACCCAGATACCCCCCATGGTGATAGTGCCTATGACTGAGACTATGGGGTGTCCTGGGTTGCTTGGTTTGTGTATCTTGGGTAGAAGATAAAAGGTACCTGGTCGAGGTTCTTGTGTCTGAAAGGATTTGTTCCTGTGCGTTCAGTGGTAATTCCTTGATAATCTTGTTCAGTTCCTTTTTTTATTCCTTTGTGAGTCCAGGTTTTTTTTTTGTAAAAAGCAGTGTTTGAGAGTTGTCTTTGGGCCTCCTGGATGTCGTCTGATCTGTCCATGATGACAGTGGCTCCCCCTTTGTCTGCCTCTTTAATTGTAATATCCAGATTGTTGCTGAGACTCTCTATATAAAATAAACCAGGCTGGCACATGTGCTGCTATGACAAGCTGTGCCTAGGTTACCATGAATATCCTCAGATTAAAGAAGAAATGAAGAATGTTTGGGTTTTTTTGTTGCTTCTAGTTTCTTCCCAAATGTTCTCAGCACGCTTTTTAAGTCAAATGTCTAACGTCCCCCAGCTAATCCTTTCCTCTCTCCTGTTTCAAACAAAGTTTGAGTCCATTGGTACCTTTAAGACCAACAAAGTTTTATTTAAGCCGTCGTAAGCTTTTGTGTGCAAGCCCACTTCCTCAGAAAAATTGAAACAAAATTTCTTCTAGCCTTACATACAGGAAGATGTAGGGGAGTGTCAGGATGGACCAGAGTTAAGATGCATAAGTGAAGCTGAGATTGGATCATGGCGGCAAGATCAATGAATGGCAGCAAATTAGCACACAAATGTGAGAGCTAACAAACAGATGTGAGAATAAAGCCTGAGTCCAGTGGCACCCCCAAGACCAACCAAGCTCAACCCTGGATACATGCAAGAATAGAGAGACTCTGCATTTGTAGATGCACACTTCTGTAAATATATAGAAACAGATTTCCTCAAATATTACATAGAGGTATGGGGCTTTAGTTGCCAGGAAGGGCTAATTAGAGTCAAGATACATAAATAACTAAGCAATAAGCTAAGACTGGAATAACACATTTGGTAAGACATATAAATAGCAGCAAATTAGCATACAGATAATAAAGGAGTGAACAACAGGTGAGAAAAGTTTGAGTCCAGTGGAACCTTTCATGAGCAACAAAATTTAATTTCTGGGTATATGTGAGAACTGAGTGACATAGCATGTGTAGTGAGATAAGAAGTCAATATCTCTGTTAAGTCCTAGGAGTTCTATTATCCTGAGTGTTGCAATAACTTGTAATAACTTGTAGTTCAGCAATCATGCTTGCACATGAAAGTTTACACCTTAAATAAAACTTTGTTAGTCTTAAAGGTGCCATTGGACTCAAATTTTGTTCTGCTGTTTCAGACCAGCATGGCTACCCACCTGGATCTGTTCCAAACGGTCTTTGTAGCGTCAGTTATTCAGTGGTGGTTTTTGAAAGCAACAAGTAATATGAGTGAAGCTGAATGATATTTTGAAGGGGTGGTTTGGGTAACTGCCCAGGTCATTACCCCCTGAATTCCCATTAGTGAGTTCATTAAACATTATTATACATTTCCCTCTTTTTTTTACACATTATTGATTGAAACCTATTGCATTCTTGTAGTGTAGTGCTGACGGTCTAATGATTTCCATGTAAACCATACTGCGAAGTTGCTGAACAGGCCATCTTTTTAGGAATGTGGTGCTTTTGATGCTGACATTATCTAGAGACTCTTCCAGTCCCTGTAATCTTTTATTTCTTGCACACCTATTTTACTTTGCTAATTGAGAGACAGGAATTTGTTTAAGCTGTTTATTACTAGCCCTGCTGGCAATTTTTAAGATTACTTAGCATTTGTATAGTACTTTAAAGTGTTCAAAGTGCTTTGCACAAATTATGCTGTAATTCGTACAACAGGCTAGTGTGTCAGGCTAGGATTTGGGAGACCCAGGTTTAAATCCTTGCTCAGTCATGAAGCCAGTGAGTGACCTTGGGCCTGTCATATTCTCTCAGCCCAACCTACCACACAGGGTTGTTGTACAGACAAAATGGAGAAGAACGGAAATATATAGTGCTCTGAACTCCATGGAGGAAGGGTAGGATAAAAATACATATTAATAATGCAAAGTAAAAGAGTATTACCACCCAGGGTCAACAACCTCCAGGTGGGGCCTGGAGATCTCCTGGAATTGCAACTGATCTCCAGATTACAGAGATCAGTTCCAGTACAGAAAATGACTGCTTAGGAGAGTCGACTGTGTGCCTTTATTACCTACTGAGGTCCTTCTCCTCACAAACCCTTCCTTTCCCAGGCTTTACCCCCAAATATCCAGGAATTTCCCAAATCAGAGCTGACAACTCATTCACTACTCCATATTTCAGATGGGAGCCAAAGATGAGCAAAGAGCAGTTCTCTTAAAGCCACTTAATCTGCAATCCTAAAAACAGTTTACTTGAAGTAAGTCACAAATAAAAGAGGACTGACTTCTGAGTAGACCTCCTTAGGACTGCTCCCTTAACGAGTTAGTCATGAAGGTGAGACTTCCTGGTAGCCCCATCTCCTAGGTGCTACACCACATCATACCAGCTCCTTTGCTTTAGTAACTGGAACTTTAGTGTAAAAGAGACCTGTCTGTGGTTGCTACAGCTTGCATACTTGTGACAGGGGATGACAAGGGAGGTATTTGGATTATGTTTTTTCTCCTCTTCCTCCCACAATGGACTCATGGCTGGGGAAGTTGGAGGTGGGGAGATAAGTGTGCTGAAAATGTGCATATCTCAATGGCTCGTAGTACAGCCAACTCACTTTGTCATCATGGGTAGCAGTTGGCTTTAGCAGTTGTCAAGTGCTGTTGTAGCCCAACACTATGCATATTTACTTGGAAGAAATGATTGCTGTGTTTGATGGGGTTTATTCTGAAGTAAGTGTGCACTGGACTGCAGCATTAGCCTATCTTCATGCACAACATCAAAGTGTTTCAAAAATAACTTGGAGGACTCTGAATCATACAGAGTGTAGGTAAACAGGCTAGCTGCACAGTCAGGCGGCCATTTGCTGGATTTTAGCTCATTTCACTGTTTTGTGTACTAAGCAGGTTAAGATCTGAGCACTCCAGCTTTACCAGGTTGTGGACTGGTCTGTAAGTCTGTGATCTGTGTATCCTATCGTAGCCTGCATCTTTGCAGTATTCTCTTATGTTGCCCTTCCTTGTTGCCTAGGTTTCTGTTACCTCAGTTTGTCTACTCTTTCATCGCTCTCTGACTTTATGCTTCCTCACATCCTGTGCCTAGTCAGCAATGTTAAGATTGTTGAATGTGGATACAGTAGGTATATTTTTGATGGAAAGCCCACAAAAAGTCTTGCCCTCCTGAGGGACAAGTGAATACTGACAGTTCCAGGTTTTGCTTGAGGCAAGGTTTGGTTTGTTTGTTCAAGTTTCTTTTCGTTTCTTCACTTGCAGGTGGCTGGTGACACAGCATGCCTTTGTTCCTAATCCCTGAACTGAGCATCAAATAGTCACCGGTATCAGTGTTTGCTTCTCGAGAGATGTCTGCAACCAGGGGCAATGGAGAGCACTGGAAGTCCTTGGAATCCGTGGGAATCAGCCGTAAGGAGCTGGCTCTTGCGGAAGCCCTGCAGATGGAGTATGATGCCCTGTCCCGCCTGAGGCAGGATAAAGAGGAGAGCCAGGCAAAGCAAAATTCTGACCAACCTCTCATTTCCTGGGAGGATCCAATTCTGGATTACAACAAACCTGCTGTCAGGAATGACTGCCATAATATCAAGGTCATGCGAGGCCTTTCTGGCTCAGACCCCACCCTTAATTACAATGCCCTCTCTGGCCAGGAGGTTTCAAGAGCTTTTGGGACCAACAACACTACCTCATCGAGTCTGCTGCCTGAGCCAGAGAATCAGCCTTGGTTGAAGGGACCTCTCTCCAGCGACTACTTGTACATCTTTGACAGCTCAGGGGGAGAGTTTTTGACTGAGCCCAGTAGGACATCCCATCACGATAGTGGTGGCAACAGTTCCCCCAAGAAACTTTCTCCTCCCCCATTGCCTCCTCGCATTGCTATCTGGAATGCTTCTGAAGTGAATCAAGCTTCACTTAAAGAGTCCCAGCCCAATGATATCAATATGTTTTCCTCAGCCCATGAGCGAGCAGATGGAAAATTGCTAGGCCGTAGAATCTCAGAGGAAGACCCGTATAGCACTGTGGACTATGATGGCATCAATGATGCTATCACAAGACTAAACCTCAAGTCCACATATGACACTGATCTTCTGAGGGAAACCACATGGAACTGGAAGGGAGGTCGAAGTATATTTGAGAAAGAAAGCAGTGGAAAGCCAGTTGCTCGCAGCAAGACCATGCCTCCCCAAGTCCCTCCCAGAACCTATGTATCCAGGTTTGGTGAACGGAAGAATGCTGCACCTAACAAGAACCGGAGGATCTCAGCAGATCCGGTAAGATCATTTTTGTGTCATCAAAATTAGCATGCAGAGCGGAGGATATTCATCCATTCATTCAGTTTAAAAGCCCATTAGCCATACACCTTTAAAAGTTTACAAGCTGAGGATATGGCTGAAAAACCTGGAGCAGATTGGATGTTATGGGAGGTGGGGGGGAGGAAGGAGATGTCAAGGAGTCTCAAGTAGCATTGAAAATCCCAAAGAGAAGGTCTCCTGAGGGATGCATACAATCCTCTCAAATGGGATCACTTTCTCACGATTTTAGATACAGTATGGAAATTCCAGGTGTCACGGGATTATCATTCATCATCATAAAAGTATTAGTAACTTAAAAGTCCTTGAATATTGTCTGTTTTCTTTTAAGTTAATCTTTAACTGTATCCCAGGAAGGGCGGTGGTGTAAAAGTAGTATACTGTACCCTTGTCAGTCAAAAGTTAGGAAATATCAGCCCTAAGGAAGTGTGCTCAATCTTTTACTTGGAACCTTTATATGTTCATGTAATGATTGCATGTGTTAATTGCATGCTTTTATACTTTTTTCCCCCCTGTAAGCCTTCTGTGCCTTATTAAGTGTTCAAAAGTAAATATTGCTTTGGGTAAGAATTAGGAATGTGTTATGCATGAAGCTGTGTTTGTACAATTCCTGTATGTTAGCACTCCCGCAATCCTATTCAGAATTACTCCCATTTAAGCTCACTGAAATCAGTCCACTTAGGTTTGAATAACTCTGTATAACTGCACAGCAAGACAGGATCTTCAAGCAGCAGCTAGACAAACACTTGTCAAGGATGCTTTAGGCTGATCCTGCAGTAAGCAAGGGGTAGGTCTAGAGGGCCTGTATGGCTCCTTCCAACTCTGTGATTTATGAATAATGGAGTATATAGACAGAATGGTCAGATCTTTCTTTACTTCAGTATTCATAATTTGAATTACAAAAGCAGCTGTAGAGAGTTAGTGTATAAACATGGTGAGTGCAAAGCTCTTCCTTAAATTTTTGCAATCTTAATAAATAGGGCAAAATGGAATACAGAGATATCAGTGGCAGCCATACTGAAGCCTACTGTTGGAAGTAGTGTAATATTTTTAGTCCACGTGTCTTCACAAGTGGCAGGAAGTTTTCAGTAGAAGAACTGAAGACACCATAACATTTTCAGAGCGGATGTTAGGGGCATGGAACATATGTCAGGGGTTGAAACTACAGGTGCATGCACATTGCTTAGTATGTGTATGGTTCTTAGCAGGCAAGTCTTCAGGGCACTGGGGCATCCTGTGTATGGGAAGACATTTGTTATCCGTGGTGTGTTGTCACCTGTTGCCTGAGTTAAGTATTTGCTGTTCCACAAGTTAATTTTTGAGTGAGACAGAAATGTTTTCTTTTTGATAGATATTTGAACACACCTTCACAGAAAACCTCTTTTGAAACACCCTCTTAATTCTGTCTGTAACTAAATTAGAATCCCAGCTATTCACACTTGCACAATAGTCCTTTGATGACCACAGGAATTGTTGACATGGAACAGAAAAATCATAAGACCCCTATAAAAATAATATTGTGGAACTTGCCGCAATGAATATATAAAGCCAGTACTTTTCAATTGTAACCAACTTCCAGTTTGGTTCTGGACCTAATTCAAGGTGCTGGTTTTGACCTTTAAAACCCAGAATGTCATACGGGCTGCCAATCCCAAGATAGGACCTGGAGTTCACACAAAATTACAACTGATCTCCAGACTAGAGAGACCAGTTCCATGGAAGAAAAAGCTTCAGAGAGCACTATGGCATTACATTCCTGCTGAGCTCCCTTCCCCTCCCTAGTTGTCGACCCTGACCATGGGTCCAAAGTACCTAAAGGTACTTGTTTAAGCCCTAACATCAATAAACGGGGCCTTCAAGTCAGAACCTGCCTGCACTATCTGGAGTTAGGTTGGCAGGAATTAGAGCCAGAGCCTTTTCTGCAGCTGCTCCAGGTTATGGAATTTATCCCCAAGGAAGTGAGACTAATACAGAATTGCCAGGTTTCTAGCTGCAGCAGGAGACCTCCCACCCAACACTGGCCCATCCAGCTACTGCTGAGCTGGGCAGCAGGGGTGGGGGAATGAAGGGGAATTGGTGTTGCCCCAAGAGCATTCCTTCACTTCTGGCGACGCTCCAGCATTCAACCATAAAGTTTTGGGTGAACCAGTGTTTTCAGCAATGCAATGACATCACTTCTGGGGTGCAAAAGTTGAGTCTACTGCTAATCACCAGCCTCTGTAGCAACCCTAAACTTATGCTGCATCTTCAGGCCATCCAGCACAAACTGAAGACTTTTTAAAATTATTCTAGAAGACCTTTGAGTGACTGTCGTGGAGATTGTTTTGGCTGTTTAAAAATTATTATTATTTCACTGCTCTTGGGATGTGATTTTGCTGCTAATCTGGCAATCTTGCAATTCGATGATTTTATGACCTTTTATTAGGTGTCTTGAGTGCCCCTAGTTTGCAGAAAGATATTTAAATGATGTTTAATTACAACAGCCAAAAGCAGTGTGTACCACAAATGATGTGTGGTCTAAAAGGTTCAAATGCCAGAGACAAGTAAAGAATGCATACTGTGTATTGTGATTTATATGCCTGTCCATGGTAAAGGAAAGACTGACTTTTCATTTTGAGATATTTCATTTCTTTTCATTTCGAGATATTTCACTTCTAGATTTTGGCAGACATTGAGATATAGTAAATCTTGAAAGATCCTTGTCATGGGCAGAGACCTGTAATCTTGTTATGGGGTGTTAATGGGGTGAGAGAGCCAACATGGTGTAGTGGTCAAGAGCAGCAGACTCTAATCTGGAGAACTGGGTTTGATCCTCTACTCCTGAAGCCTGCTGGGTGACCTTGGGCCAGTCACATTTCTCTCAGAGCTCTCTCAGCCCCACCTGCCTCACAAGGTGCCTGTTGTGGGAATTGGAAGGGAAGGAGATTGTAAAATGCTTTGATAATCCTTAGGAAAGTGGATTATAAAAACAACTCTTTTTGTTCTTCTTCTGCTCTAAATGGCCCATTTACTAAAAACACTAGATTTCAAGTCCCCACAATCTATGAGAATCCAACTTGCCACACATCCCATCCCTGGGTATTGACTCCACCAGATGGTTCTTGTGTCCAATAGGAATGCTGTCATGGCTCATACTTACTGCATAGTCCAAAAACATATCTGGAGGACCTTTCCTAAACTTCCCATTTAGCAGTAAAATGCTGAAAGGAAAGGTCTTGTTGAGATGTACATTAAAACATCTACTTTGGATTGTAATGAATACCAGGTTCTGATATTTGTTCCTAATCCCAATTTAAATGTCACCCCCAGGATTCACTGTCCCTCTAGTACATTGGCTGTGCTGAGTTTGTTGTCACATATTAAATGCTTTTGCTGCTGTGCCTACATACAGCTGCTGTGCTATTTATAAGATCCACCCAGCAGCAGTCTGAGTTGGTGTCCAGCAAAGCTCTTCTCTTTCCAAAAGTTGTGAGTCTGCTTCAGCTGCATTTCCCCCCCAGAAACGACAGCTTCCGAAACATTGCAAGTTTCTCAGGAAAGACGCAGTGTGAGGAGTGTGACAGGCTTGCTTCCTGCCAGCAAGCAGAGATCGGGAAAATTGTTGACTTCTCTAGATCAAGCCTTTTAAGAAGAATTCCTAGCCCTTTTATCATGCTGCTAAAAGTGGATTTTTGGTAAAGGGGATACCAGAGCATTCTAGGCCTGGATTGCAATGATAGCCTTTACTAGCTTTTAGTATTGTAAGTGGGTCAAGGCATGTCTTAAGATACAACAGTAGATGATAAATAACTATGGGACCACGGGGATATAAATATGAGCAAGCTGTCTTCTGCCACTAAATTTCATGGGACCAACTCCCCATGCAACCCATGAAAATGCTGTCGGGAGCTCCTGTTTGTTATGTAAGTTACTCTCTTTTTCTACTGTGCAAGAAACTAATTATAAAAGAACGCTGAAATTGTCTTTAATGTCTGAGTTGTTCTGTCCCTTTCTCTCTCTCTCCCCCTTCCTCTGTTTGGTGGGCTAATTGCTCTGACAGTGGGATCTTTGTTTGCCTTAAAGCAGTGAATTGAGGCCCTGAGACCATGTACACACGCACAGAGTGGCGTGGTGTGGCATTCAAAGTGTTTCTGTCCCTGCTTCCTCTACATCCTGCTCTGGCGTTTGGTAAAGAGGCGATGAAAACGCAGTGAAAAGTTTTAAGTATTTTTCTCGACAAAGTGAGCTTTGACTCACAAAACTTTATAGCCCTGGAACATTTTGTTGGTTTGAAGGGGCTACTGGACTCAAATTTTGCTCTACTAATATGGCTACCGACCTGAAACCGGAAGTGTGTTGTTCCTGTTGCTAAGTTTTAGAGTAAGAAAAAACAACAACATTTCAGCCAAGATGGACACAGAGTAATAGCAGCTTCCCTTCAATCTACAAAATTCTACAGTGTAGGGCAGTGGTTAGGGTGTCAGATAGGGACTGTGGAGACCCAGGGTCAAGTCCTCGCTTGTCCATGAAGTTCACCAGATGACTTTGGACCAGTTGCTCTCTTTTAGTTTAAGCTATCTCACAGGGTGGTTTGTGAGGATAAAATTGGAATTCAGAGTGGAAATATAATAGAGCAGGTTTCTTTATAGTGAGTTTAAAACATTACTTTTGCCATACAGAAAGCTGTGTGCATATTCATTCTACAGGTGCTACTCCTGTGGTTCAGACATGCACTCAGGCTGTAGACAAGTATGGGCTCTTGGATGTGTATTGCCACCTTCTTCCAAAACTGCTATATAGGCAGAACTATAGAAAATGTACCTTAAGGAACATGCGAACCAGTTAAGTGATGCCAGTACGTAATATATTTCTATGTATGAGCACTGCACACCAAAGAGTGTAAAGGTTGTGTCTTCAACAGTCTCAAGTAGGGTTGCCAAGTAGGGTCGACTTACCGGCGGGGGGGAGTTGTTCTCCCCCCGGGAGCTCTTCTGGCGTGTGCGCTTTGCGCGCACACCACGGCGACGTGATGACGTCACCCAAAGGTGACATCATCACATTGGGGGCGTTGCCAGGGCAACGCTCTGGCAATCGCCCCAAAAACTCTATGGTATCATAGAGTTTTGGGGTGATTGCCAGAGCGTCACCCTGGCAACGCCCCCAACGTGATGACGTCACCTCTGGGTGACGTCATTACACGGGAGAAGTCATCTTCACCGGATTACTTCTGGGGCGGGGTTCCCCCCGCCGGCCGAATGCCGGCTGGCAGATCGGGAACCCCTATAGCGGGGGATACCCCGCCCCCCCGGGCTGATTTGGCAGCCCTAGTCTCAAGCCAAACCAAGGGCTGCATCTCTTACATTGTACTCACTAGATCCACAGTATTAACCCCCCCCCCCATGCAAGTTAACCCACATTTACCACTGTACCGTAAAACTGCCAAGAGGGGGATGGTAAAGGCTGGCTAAGTTGAAAACTATGCTTGTGAGGAAACCATTGCACATACTTAACTCTTCTTATCTGTTCAGCCCACATTCTCAGCACCTCTACAGAGTTGTGTGAACCGCTCTGTAGCCTCAGTGTCATGGAGAAACCTACACCAGCAAGTGCACAAGATGGAGTCAGAACTGTGTTTAATTTGCTGTTGCTGTTGCAATTTGTGACTGTGCTTTCTGTTTCTGTGTGGCCTATAGTGCCAGGGCACTTCTCGGCATTATCCTGTGGCCAACGGCTATGAGTTGTTTGAGGTCTCTGAGGAGAAAGATGAAGAGGTTGCTGCGTTCTGTCATATGTTGGATGTGTAAGTACTTGTTTGGGACAGAAAATGGCTCAGTGAAATACTATTTCAGGGCTTGTCATTGGCCAACATCCCCCTTTGAATATAAGTATATAGAGTGCCAGGACAACATAAATGTCTCAAGCAACTGATTACTGTTGTTGATTTAATTATCAGCAACTGGAAGAAATCCTGCTTGACTCTAGCATTTATATTGCATTGTGTCTAAGGAACGGCATCTGTGGAAAATGTATTGGCAGCCTGGAACTGATTGGATGAGGATGAACCTATTTAGGATTATAATTCCTACCCTGGGATTGATTGGATGAGGATGAACCTATTTAGACTTTTAATTCCTACCACTGATTGCAGTAAAGCAGTAATAACAGAAGGCAGAGGAAGCATTCTAGCCATGCTTTGACAATCATAAATGAAGGAATTGGGGAATGTTACAAGGCCACTGTATTGAATTGCAAAATAGCTCAAATCAACAGAGTCTCAGTCTTTTGCTCTGTCTGAGAATTACACTTCTTTATGAAAGAGCACTCTCATCTCTCTGATATAAAGACAGCTTGCTTCTTCCCACCCTAGTCTTCCCAGTTTTTCCTCTTTCCCTGTGTCATAAATGGCATATCACACAAAAATATTCTCTGGTTTAAATGTGTAAATGATATTTGGCTTTCCACTTCTTTGCATTCTCCTTTAGTAAATCTGGCGTTATAACCTGATTATGTGTGTAACAACCAGTACAGCAGTTGTTCAGAAAATGGTTGGGTCAAGACTTGGGAAAGCAAGATCACACATTCTATGCTTTAGGGGGCACAAAAACAAGCTATTCATTTTACAAGAACTTGCCCATATCTAAGCCATTCACACTCCTCTCATTTAGTGGATGTGTCATGAGTGTCTGCTGGAACTGGCTACAGCTGAATTTTTTAAAAAAATGTTTATTGTGCCATCTGTTGTTTTATTGGTTTTATCACTTGTATTGTTTTATGAGTCTCGTGTAAGCCACCCTGAGCCCACTTGTGGAATAGGACAGAGTATCAATAAAATAAAATAAAACAAAACAAATAATGAAATAAGAAGGGAAGGAGGCCGTTGAGGTACCAGGACAGATGAAATAGGGGGCTGGGGCATGAGATAATGAGAGGGAGGAATGTGAGGGTTAAAGTTGAACCAAATAGTTGAGAAGCTAGATGAGTGAGGCATGCTTCGTGGCCATAAAGTTCAGGCACACCCCCACTGTTTGTGATCATTTTGCTAGACAGTTATAAAATGCCTGATTCTTTCAGAGAGAAATCTTACATTAGAAATTCCTTAGGTAAATTTTTTTTAGAGAAAATGAAGTAAGATCTTTGAGGAAATGGGAAAACAGATGGTGGCATCACAAGGCTTGATGAGACTATCCCTAGTAGTAAAGTGTCTGGCTTCCATACCAGTCACAAATACAATGAAACCAGGCTGGCCTCAAGGTCTCTGCATTTGGAGGACTCATAAGAACGTAAGAAGAGCCAGCTGGATCATACCAGTGGTTCATCTAATCCAGAATATTGTTTCACACCACAGCCAATCAGTTGCCCTGGAGAGCCAAACAAACAGGGTATAGAGGCCGAGGCCCTACCGTGCTGCCGCTGTCTCCCAACACTGATATTCAGAGCAGTAGAAAAGAGCAAGAGTGCAGTAGCACCTTAAAGACTAACAAAATATGTGACAGGGTATGAGCTTTCATGAGTCACTGCTCATGAATGGTATTACTCTTGCTCTTTTCTACTGCTACAGACAGACTAACACGGCTTCCCATCTTGATATTCAGAGGTTTGCTGCCTCTGTAGTTGGAGGTGCCCTTTGGTCACCATGCTTGTAGCCATGGATGGACCTCTTCTCCATGAATCTGTCTTCTCCTCTTTTAAAGCTGTCTATGCTCATGAACATCACTATCCCTACTGGCAGTGAATTCCACAATTTAATTAGTCATTGAGTAAAAAAAATATTTCCTTTTGTCTGCCCTGAATCTGTTTCCCAACTATTTCATTGGGTATCTCCAAGTGCTAGTTTTATGGGAGAGGGAGACAAAGCTCCCCCTATCCACTTCTCTACTCCTTTGATATATATATAGTAAAATAATTCTTAATAAATTAACCAAAAAGAAAAGAACACTGCCCTCATGCTAGTAATTGACTGATGAAGAGTGAAACAGCCTGAGGAGGCATAGAATGTTGAGAGCTGTTGATAGTCAGTTGAAAAAAGAAAAAAATGGGGAGAGGGGAATGGGCCTTCCTTTAAGCCCCTAAGAATGTAGAGATTTGGGACTGGCTGGGAGGAGGAGAAATGTAGGGACAGTGTTCTAGATGACTGATCTCCCTTTCCCAGGTCCTTACAGATCCTCAGGTTATTATTTATCATTTATTTATTATTTCAAATTTTTACCCCGCCCTCCTTGCAAAATGGCTCAGGGCGGCTTACAATGAGGCACTCAGTGCCAGGTCATGATATAAATTCCAAAAGGGGGAGAAGTTAAGATGGGACTAAGAGGAAATTAAAAGGTCAAGCACCAAGATCTCTGGGGGAGAAAGAGGAAAGGCAAAACAAGGGGGAAGAGGTGCTTTCTGGTCCTAGAGGGCATGGGCTGGTGATGGGACTCAACCTCCTTCATATCTTCTTTATTCCCCACAGCTTGAGATCTGGCTACAGTACAAAGGACTACTCCCTTACTGGTTATGTCTGGAGCACTGTGAACCTCAGTCCCGAACACCTTGGCCATGGGGTCAGCTTGAAAGTGACTGTGGTTTATGACAGCCTGCAGGAGCCTCTCACCTTCACCTGTGACTGTAAGTTGTTAGTTTGAACTAGAAAGTCCCTTCAGTTCATAGCACCAGGCAGAATTCACTCCTCTTCCTGGCAACAAATGGACTGCCATTACTTATTCTAGGAACGTCTTATGGAATGAATGGTCTGTGAGGCTGTTTTCTGGTTCCTTTAAAACAAATGATAGACCTTGTGGGCCCTTTTCAGACTTTTTTGGGGCACAGTATTCTTATTAGTTTGACTGGAAATCAGAAATTTAGCTAGTGTTTTTCTTGTCAGGGGGTATCACATTTTTCCAGCTATTAAATAGCTATGTTCTTTTACAGGGCGGAAATATGATGTCCGTCCTGTCTTTGTACATACACATGTTGTAGAATCTGTGTACATACATGAAGTTGCTTTATACTGAGTCAGACAGGTGGTCCATCTAGCTCTGATTGACAGCAGCTCTCAATGGACTTAGACAGAGAAAAGTTCTTCTTAATGCCTGATATCTTTTTAGAAATGATAGGGATTGAACCTAGAACTTTCTGCTTACAAAGCAGGTGTGCTACCAATGAGCCATGGCCCCTTTTAAAGCTATGCTACAGAATATGGTTTTATGTCTCTATTGTACAGCCCTTGTGATATTAGCCAGACATTACAACATTTTTTCTTCCATGTTCTCATCATTTTGTGAACCCTTTTAACTTCGCGTTTTAATTTGTAAAATTATTGTGAGATTCCAGCTGGCCTTAGTGCCCCCTAGAGGTAGTAGTTGCCTCTGTTTAGGAGGTTCAAGAATGGGCATCCTCAGAGCCGTGCAGCAGAGCCACAGACACCCACTTTCTCCTCCTCTTTGCCAACCTGCAGCTCAGGAGTCCTTTCTGGCTCTTGTCAAAGAGATTTTTCTAGCCTGGCTGACTAGCCTCCATCTCCACCCACAGCTTCTTCCACTCTGGTGACTGACAGTCATTCCAACCAATTGGGTGGGTGGGTGCCAGTTTCCTCTCTCTGCCCATCTCTCTCTAGGACCAGCAAGGCATCGAGGCTAATGACTTCTCCTGATGTTGCCTCCTATGATGTTGCCTGCCTGATGTTGCTTACTACCTCTGAATGTAGATTCAGGTGGGTAGCCGTGTTGGTCGGTCTGAAGTAGAAGAACAAAGTTTAAGTCCAGTGTAGGGTTGCCAGCCTTCAGGTGGCCCTGGAGATCTCCTTTTACAACTGATCTCCAGCTGACTGAGTTCAGCTCCCCTGGTGAAAATGGCTGCTTTGTAGGGTGGACTCTATGGCATTGTACCATGCTGAGGCCCCTCCCCTCCCCAAACCTCATCCTCTCCCTGAACCACCCCCAAAGTCTTCAGGTATTTTCCAAACCAGACCTGGCAACCCTAGTCCAGTGGCACCCTTAAGACCAACAGAGTTTTATTCAGGGTATAAGCTTTCGTGTGTATGCACACTTCTTCACAGTGAAATGGAAGTTACCAGTCCATATGTATAAGGTAGAGGGTGAGGGACCTCTGAATGTGGAGGTTCCCTTTCATTAGCATGGCAAAGAGCAACTGATGAACTACCCTCTTTGCTTTGTTGGGGTTAAAGCCATGTGTTAGGCCTCTTTTTCAAGCTGGCCCTTATAGTGTCCAGCATAACTGTCACAAAGATCATAGAGGAGCAGATGCTTGGTGTCAGTTCTTCCTTGAGGGCTCCCTATCTCATGTGCATTCCCTCTCATGTGAGAGCCAGTGTGGTGTAGTGGTTAAGAGCGGTGGACTCTAATCTGGAGAGCTGGGTTTGATTCCCCACTCCTCCACATGAAGCCAGCTGGGTGACCTTGGGCCATTCACGGTTCTCTCAGAGCTCTCTCAGCCCCACCTACCTCACAGGGTGTCTGTTGTGGGGAGAGGAAGGGAAGGTGATCATAAGCCCCTTCGAGACTCCTTCAGAAGAGCAAGGTATAAAATCAACTGTCCTCCTCCTCCTCTTCACCATGGATGCTAGACAATTATGCTTTGCTTTTGAAGTCTGAGTGTTTCCTTGTAGTCCTTTAAAAAAAAACCTTTGATGAATATGAAGAGATTCTACACAATCCCCAAAACAATTCTCTCCCATTTTAATTAAATTATTATGCACTTATCGTTATTCTTTAAAGTGGTATCATTGGTAGTAGGCTAGTATTGGAACAAGTACGTAATGATGGAAAAAATGGTAGATTTTAAAAATTTGTAAAATGTTGTTTTTCCAATGGTTGATTATAAACCAAAGGATTCTCAAGTTGGATGAGGTCAGTGTTGCCCTGCTTCTGCAGTGACTCTGTATAACATACTTTCCACTTAGAAGGCCTATAGGAGGTATTTTTGTAGTTCCACGAAGGATATTAAACAAGCAGTGGCAAGCCTTCTTCAGTCTCTCAGCTGGCAGAAGTTCATCTTTTATCTTTCTGTATTTTTTGGACAGACGTGTGTGATGCTACCAACAAAATGTGATTTAAAAAAAAATCATAATTGCGTATTAAATGGATATTTGGAAAACAATGTTGAAGACATTGAATTTGCAAGTTCATAAATGCTGAGCAGTATTTGTGAATTTCACAATTTTATCTAGAGTTATCTTGATTTTGTTCTTTGTGATTGTTCAATGTTTAATATTTAATGTACTGTTTAAAATGCATTATCTTGGCATTTTCCATTCAGTATTTGCCATCTTAATATTTATTTATCCAGTAACAGATTGACAGTTATCCATCCATGTCTTATAAGCGATGACCAGGATCTAATTTAAGGAGTGTTTTATTCATGTAGTTCACTTGTTTAATGAAGCAGATTTGT
The DNA here is from genome assembly GCA_029233225.1 of Lepidodactylus listeri. Taxonomy (NCBI): domain Eukaryota; kingdom Metazoa; phylum Chordata; class Lepidosauria; order Squamata; family Gekkonidae; genus Lepidodactylus; species Lepidodactylus listeri. The sequence goes on from JARCFY010000002.1 coordinate 68,457,864, forward strand.
GCAATTAGTTCAGCTTGACCTTGTTCAACAGGTGAACAAGTGCAATTAAGCAAACTCAGATTTCTTGTTAACATTTCCAGTGTAAATGTGGAGATTAATGGATTGTAGAATTTGCTTTCTTTAATTAATTTCAAAGCTTTCCCCCCTTCTCTAACACCTTGTCATAAATCAATCCAAATTTTACATGCAGAAAAGAAAGGCACTAGTGTGAGACATCACAGTATTAGCTCAAATCAGCTAATCCTTTCATAAACATGCTGGCATTCTATTTCCTGATGTTGCTCTTTCATGGATAGGGAATGGTTATTCTTATGTTCTGATAGACATGACATATTGATCAGGTCAATTACATTTTACAACTAGTCCCCTGGTGTCATGTAGCCTGGCTTCCTCATTGTAGTCAGTTATTTGCTGTGCTGGCAGTTTATGCCAGGCATCTGCATTCTGGTTGCAGCCCACAGCTGGGTGTTGGATCCAGTGATCTAATCATACAAGGAATTTGGATCCCCCCCCCCCCAGCAGTCCCTTCTGACCCTTGAAAAATGGATTCCTGGGGCCCACCTGGAGTAATAGCCATGCAGGTCAATGGGTTTCATTGAGGAGGGGGAAGGGACAAAACAACTCCCTCCTGCCTCTCTCATCAGTGCAGCTTGGTGGGTGGAAGACAAGATGGCTGCTTGCACCCTTTTCCCCAACTTCACCGGAACCCACTGAGCTATGTGGCTGTTACTGCTGTAGGGTCCTGTAGTCAACTTTCCTGGGGTCAGAAGAGACTGATGAGGAAGGTGAAAGCAGGGAAGATCTGCTACCATCTTTACCTTCTACTGCTGGATCACTGAACCCAACCCATTGTTTGGATTGGGATTTGACCACATGCCCTTTTGTTTCTTTCTTACCGTATTATTCTAATTTAAGCTTTCCAGGTCCAGTGTCAGCTGTGGAAGCTGTGGCCTCATGGATCTCATTTATGCCCCCATATAAGAATTCTGTTAACTTTTAGGAGGCTGTCCTTTGAGACTAAAATTGAGAGAGATTGAATGGTTCATTGGCAACACACTGTCTTGCAGCAGAGGGACCAGGAAATTAATGAGGCTCGGAAGGAGCAGTGGAGACATCATGATATTTTCAGTGCTATCAGAGGAAGTGAGTCTATGACATGAAACAGGGCAGTGACACTCACCCAGTGGCTTGGAGCCCCATGTGGCTGTTTGATATGCCCCTTTGGTTTTTCTGAGCACCATTCCCGTTGCACCTGCCCCATGTTTTAAAAAAGTTGGCAAAGTTACTGCCTGGTGGGGCTTGTGGTGCTGATGGTTTCCCCCTTGAAGCAACTTCTGCTGGAGGATGGGGAAGCTGCAAGCCTTATGCTGTTCTCTCCAACAATCCCTCTGCATCCTCTACCCTCTCATCCCAGTACCTGGACACCTGCCAAGAGGTGAGCAAGCTGGCCACAGTAGGTGGTGGTTTCCCCATGGCCAACTTGCTCTCATCTGGGTGTCTTGGCAGCATGCTGTGCCTCATGCTGGAAAGACAGCAAGAAGACAGGGAGGAAAGTAAAAGGTGCACAGAGAGGCTTCAGAATGGTGCTGGCTGGCTCAGAGCAGGCATCTGCAATGGGAAACCTGAGCACCCTTTGCTTCCCTTCTTGCTCTCTTCCTGGCACAAGGCAGAATAGCACTGGACCATCTTGCTCTCACCTGAGTAGTGAACCTCAAGCCAGGGGAGAAGATCGCAAGGGTGTCTAGGTTTCCGACTGCAGAAGCCTGCCCTGTGCAAGTCAGCTGTGCTGACTTGGAGCCTCCCTTTGGAATGCTCATGGGTTGACCAGAGGAGTTCCTGCAGTGAGAAGCCTGAGTGCCCTTTTACTTTTATCTCTGCCTTCTTGCTGTCTCCCCAGCACAGGGCAGGTTCCTGCAGCTGTTGGCCAGATCTGGAGAACCAGGCTCTGCAGAGAAAATACAGGCACTTTGCTGATCCTTCCACAACAGAGCCCACATACAGTAGTCATGTGGATTTTTTGGTTGATGGTAATTACAAATGTGGTTCTCCAGAAGCCACATAGTAAGTACCATTGCATTAGGGCAATCAGTGGTCAGGTTGGCAAAGTCTGGGGAATTTTGATGAGGTTCATCATGTTGAGTCTGTTTGTTCTCCATGTCCTTGCAGGTTCTTCCACAGTGGACTTGCTCATTTATCAGACACTGTGCTACACTCATGATGATTTACGTGACATTGATGTGGATGACTTTGTGCTCAAACTGTGTGGCCTGGAGGAATTCTTGCAAAAGTGAGTGACTGGGCAGCACTTGAAAAAAAGTTACGATTGCAGTCTTATTTTTGGCATCCTTGGTGCATTCTCAATCCCAGAATGTTTATGAGCTCTGTATGTGCTTGACAGATACAGGTTTAGAGATCCTGCTGTTTTTGTGGAGTGAATTGAAGAAATACGGGATTAGAAATGCTGCAGCTTTAGGCAGTGGGTGGGTGGGTGGGTGAGAGTGAGCATGAAGAGCTCTTCAAATAACCCTAAATCTTTCCCTCTCATGCCACGTCAAAATGTAAGCACTTAGCATGTCTTATCCCAGTTGCTAACACGTGTTATGTAACCCCTCTCTGTTCTTCAAAGGGTGTTTCTCTTAGTAATTTAATAGAATCTAGTTGTTTCAGACCAGGCCCCCCCAGCATGGCAACTGTAGGCGCCATGATAACCTGCCGGCACCTTTCTCAGCACCTGCCAAGTGTTTTTAGAAAATGGGCAGGGTCAGGTGGGACTTCTGCCCAGCAGGGCTTCTAATTGGTCACTGGAGATCTGATTGGAGTGGAGATCTTTAAAAAAACACATTGCTTTGGCACCAGCTGCCACCACAGCTCACTGACTGAAGAAAAGGTGCAAGAAAATATTTCTAAAGGCATCCTGTTAAACAAAGCTTCTGCTTGAAATGCTGAAGAGTGACTATTTGAGTTATGCATAACCTCACTCTCTGATATTTTGTGGCGGGTTCTGCCTCCTTTGGCGGCCATTTTTGTGGTTGAGCCTATCACGCTGTGTTAGAATTCCAAAGGTGCCTACAGACTCAGAAAGGTTGGGGACCTCTGTTTTAGACCATACTGAAGACTTGTTTTGCAAGGGACTGAAGGACTTAAATCTAATCCCTGTAATCTTTGCTATGATAGCATAAATTGCATTTAACAGCCATCATTCTGAACTGATTTCTCTCATTTTCTGCACACACATTTTCCACCAGTGTTCTAATTGCTTAGCACTTCTTCCCTTAAAGGATGATTTTACTGGATAAACTGGATTATTTTAGCATATCCTAGAACCATGGCTGAGGCAACATTCATTGCTTTATTTCCTGGTTCCTTACATAATTGTGATATAGTCAATAAAGCCGCACTGGAGACCTTGGTTGCCCATGGAAGGCCATAATTGAATCCTCGTACATCCTCCCATTAATGTTTAATGACAGACTTCCTTGAAGAGGTAGGAAGTAATGTTCTTTTAAGTAATGGTGGTGCTTAATATGTAGGCAGAGGAGTCAAAGAAGTTTAATATTTTTAGAGCTGATCTACAACCTGTTCTGTGAAAGGATGACCATCAGTGAAGGTGGCACAGTACAGACAGAGGCCCTAATAGAAATGTGCCGGAAACCAATACATTCCTTGCAGCTATCATATAATCCTTGGTGAAAGGTGCAGAATGCCATCTTGAAAGAACCATGTTTCAAAGTCAAATGTGTGTTGTCACCATGTTTTCATGGCTTTCATGACTTGTTCCAGTTAGTGTGGCTTAGCAGAGGCTACCAAGGTGGTCACCAACTAATGCCGGTGCATTCTGTGATATGTTAACTATACTGAGAGCTGTGGCATCCACTCAATATGAGCATCGGCTTCTAGCATGCTGGAGAGAGGTGCCTGTTTCTTTTCAGCATGCACTATCCATATATGTATTATATGCCCCATCTTTTTGGCTGTTGTTTCTTTTCTTTAGAACTGTGTAGTTGTGTTAGTTGAAATCTCCCCTGGAGTAATACTGAAAATATCGTTTGCTTTTCAGGAGGAAAATCAATAAATTTCTCCCATAGCTAACCAGGAATGAGCAAATTTGTAACAGAACATCTAGGCCATTTAACCTGCTCTTCTTGACCACATTTCCACCAGTCAAATTACTAATGATATAAGGAGGCATTGAGAGTGGCTTTGTAGTTTGTGATCTTAAGAGCTTGCGGTCCAGCTACAGCGATTGGGAATGCAAGCTGGCAAGTGGAAACTGACTATTACTATGACTGGCTGGTTAGTGAACAGACTTCGAATTTAAAACCACAGAGACCTCTGTGGAGAACATTGTGTCTGTGTGCGCGTGTGTGTGTTTATATGCAAGAGACATCATGTGCATTGAAAGCCAGATCAAGGGACAAAGCCTCCCAGATTGAAGATTTCTGTGTTTATATGTGGATATAAATGTTGTTGTAGGTCTCAAGGCTATTTTCTTCTCTTCTGGGGCTCTGGCAATAAGCAAAGTGTCTTAAAATGCAGTCTGACTTTCTCTGTATTCAAGGAAGGCAATAAGTGTTGTGCACAGGTTAGTTAACTGCTCATACATCTGAGTGTTTCACTTTTGGCATTGCTAGATCGCTTAACACTTTTCAGTCTGCACAATGTGTGTAGTAAGTTACTTGTGACTGCAATGGATTCTACAGAGAATGAAGCCCCTCCTTTCCAGGGGTAACTGGAGAAGAATGTCCCAGATGTGGAGCCAGAGAACCAGTGAGAACTGTTGCAATACTTCTCTTTGGCTTCTAGGAGTCTTTATTTTTTAAAATGGTGGTGTTGCCATCAGCAGAGAAATCTTCCTTCCTTTTATGTAATGTGCCTTAACTAAAAACAGAACTAAGAAATGTATATCAGATGAGGGAAATAGTACTGCCAACCTAGAACCCACAGGCGCCTCATGCATTCCCCCCCCCCCCAAGTAAAGGGATCTGGAGCCAGATTAGGAAAGAAAAAGACATTCACGATTGCAGCCTTTATAAGTGGAAGGTAGCAAGAAATTAGAGGCTGTGAAATCTTCAGAGGTGTGACTGTATCCTTGCTTTTGGCGGAACTGTTAGTTAGGCAGATTTAGGAAGATGTACAGCTCAGTTGGATTCCAGCTAATGGACTGCCCACATGATGCTTTCTTGGCCAACTATACTCTCACTTGCATTCCTCTCCTCATTCTGACATCCTTGAACATCTGGGTGGCCAATCCCTTCTCCTAGGTCTTACATGACTTGGACATTTTAGGCTCAATGTAGCTTGCAATCTTGACTGGGAGTGGGGGACTCATTAAGACATACTGCCTCCAATGTTTGATTATTTCTTGAGTATGTGCGTGTGTGGCATTTCCTGTCAACATGACCAGTACTTCTGTTGAAGCTTTAGTCAGTCTTTGGAAAGCAGAGATGACTCAGGCAGTGGGCCTCACACCTCCCCTGGGGCTCTTTCAGCCCTTGAAAAATTGGGGTGGGAGAACAAGGGCACTTCAGCCTGCCATGCTGCAAGCCAGATCAAGATCTGGACCTCACAGCATTTTAAAATCACTTTAAAATGGCAGTGGCCTTTATAGGTTGAAGCTATGGACAATATTGCATCTCGTTTGTCCCTAAGTTGGCAAGCTTCTAGAGTGCAAATGGAGGAAATCTAGCGATGAATATAACCAAATGCAGGTTATGACATATTTTTGGCCCTACTCTGGGGTGAAGCATGGTTAGTTTTCTACCACCGTTCCACTTACACAAAGCTGTCCAGCAGAGTTTTTCCATGTTGTGAAGGGCTTGTGCTTCATCCAGCCTTGAAGATTCCAGCATGGATTGTTCTGTAACTTGCACTGATGTGTTTGTAAGGCATTTTTCTAACACTTGCCCCCATTAGGAACTGGGCACCAATTTTGTTGTGTTTCCATAATGAAATGGTGTCAGGGCAGAGATGAATCACATTTGCTTGGATGAGTTTTATTTGTTGCAGTCTGAGAATGTGAACAAGTCAATGGGAGGCATGTGGGGTGCCATTTTGATTCTCGTCCTTGCCCTTAGTTTTTAACAGCTAACTGGAGAGGACTGCTGACCCGTGTCCTGTCTGTGATAAATGCTTCTTTGAAGGAAGATGAAATTCCTGCTGCCTTGAAGGATGTTGCGGTAAAGCCCCTCCTGAAGAAGCTTTCTTTTGTCTCATTTATTTGAATCCTCCATCAGCCACTAGCAAATATCCTCTTGAGCCAAGTGATGAAGCAGGTAGTGACTGTTACACACCAGTCTTACTTGGATGAGACAAGTTTTGTGTACCTGTTTCAATCCTCCAGCTTGAGCCTGATGTATACACTACAACTTGTAACATAAGCCTGGAATTCCTCTGACCTGACTTTAGTGTTGACAGTCAGGTATCAGGAGCAGGGAAACTTGTGTTTCAAGCACCCAGGCACTGATTCAGATTGGGACCGCAGTGTGGGGGGAGAATAGTCTTCAACCTCCCCACCCCTGTGCAGCTTTCCTGACTCAAAATGGCCTTGAGGGGCATTATTTGCCTTATCGGTGGGCTGTGCATATACTGATGAGCTACACGTGCGCCTTATGTTCTTAGTAGAATGGATAAAAGAAAGTACCTCTTCACCCACCAATAAGGCAAAGAGTAGGATCTGGGAAACCTGAGTTCAGAAAGTCCACAGAGGCTCGTCAGCTTACCTTCATATAAATAAGCAATATTGAGATACAGCAATTGCTGTTTGAGTAATGAGTTCTGGCTCCCAGTCCCTATTGAAAACCTTTCTGTTCTTCTGTAAATGTCATGCAAGAGGCAAAAATCTGTACAAGTTCAAGATGGGTAAGGAGGACAGCCATTCCTGCCATGCACATGTTTGGATTCTTTAGAATACCTGGAAGGCTGAGATTTTTGGAAATGAAGGAAGTTAGTTGTTATAGGGAGGTTCTACCTGTTGTTGTGCATAGACTGTCTCTGTACAGCCATCCCTGCATATGCCGTCTTATGTCTCCTGTGAAATACTACCTCTGCTTTTAAAGCTAAGCCTTGCAGGATAAGGACTATCTGATATAGGATTTCTTTTGAAGGCTTAATACAACAAGCCTGTGCTCTGTATGTGTTACCTTGAATACATATTGAACATTGAATGCCTGTAGAAGTTATATGACTGACTACATGAAATGTCTGATCAATATTTAGACCTATGCACAGACAAATACCGTGGACATTATTCACACTCTGGCTTTTGAAGGGGTGGGGCAGAGGGTTGTGTGTAGATTGAAATGAGACCGCCTGAGCCTTCTTTACCCACATTGTACGTTCCCTTCTTGGCAGCGCCCCAAGTACCAAATGTAGAAAGCAAAAGTGCTCCCCACTGTACCTCCATCTAGATGAAAACCACTCTAATGAGCTGGTGTGCCAAAGTTTCCCTATAGCTCAACAATGTCATTTGGGAAACATTAGGAAGAAAACTTTGTTTTCTCGTGGCTTAATCCCATTCCCAAAGACAAGTGCAAAAGCCCCTTGTTGATTCAGACAGCAGGGGGCTTGCTATTTGTCCTACGGGGGAAACATACAAGTACCATGACGCTAGGTATGAACTGGTGGAGGTTCAAATCACTTTTGTGCATCATGTTAATCTGACAGCACTTAAACCAAAAGGCAAACTACAGCAGAAAAAAAGAGCAACATGTGTTTCCCGTGTTCTCTATTTTAGAATAAATGTTCCAGCTATCCTGTTTGTTCCTGTATACTGCAGTCTGTAAAATAAGCAGAGAAGTGCTGACATCATAAATACAGATGAGATTGTTTGATCTGGAGAGATTTTGTAACCTGTCCAGTTGTGGCACAGGGAGTATATGGCAGTTGAAGATAAGGCATTGTACCTCTGACTGCTGGCCCATCCTTCCAGACAGCTTCCCCCAGAAAAACTTTGCTGCAGTTTTGGCTTGATGCATTGCAACAGTTTTCTAGCATATTTTGCTGAGTCAGCAGCTAGCTAGCAAATGGCCTTTAATTCTCAAGCCACATGTGCTTCAGCTTCCACTGCCTGGAGTTGTGCAGACATCAGTCTAAGAAACAAAGGGAAAGAAACCTGCTTCTTTAATGTGCACACACTAGAAAGGCTAACATGTTGGATGGATTCCAAAGTAACTCTTGGTGGTCTGGCAACAACTAAGTTTGGTGCCAGTTTGGTGTAGTGGTTAAGTGCGCGGACTCTAATCTGGGAGAACCGGGTTTGATTCCCCACTCCTCCACTTGCACCTGGCTGGATGGCCTTGGGCAAGCCATAGCTCTGGCACAGCTGTTCTCTCAAGGACAGCTTGGGAAAAAGCTCTCTCAGCCCCACCCACCTCACAGGGTGTCTGTTGTGGGGAGGGGAAGGGAAAGGAGTTTGTAAGCAGCTCTGAGACTCCAAGTGAGTAAAGGGCGGGGTATAAATCTAATCTCTTCTTCTTCTTCTTCTTCATGAATAGATAATGATTTCTGCGCATAAAAATAATTTCCCCATGAGCAGGGCTTTTTTTGTAGAAAAAGCCCAGCAGGAACTCATTAGCATAATAGGCCACACCCAGCAGCAGAAACTCATTAGCATATTAGGCTACTCCGACAGCAGGGCTTATTAGCATATTAGGCCACACCCCCATGTTACCAGAAGAGTGGTCATCCAGCCACACCCACCTTTTGCTTCTTATTCTGTTTACCTTGTTTGTTGTCAAAACCCAGGGCTTTTTTTGTAGTAGGAATTAATTTGCATGTTAGGCCACATACCCTTAATGTAGCCAATCCTAATGAGTTTCTACTGTTGGTTGTGGCCTATTATGCTAATGCATTCCTGCTGGGTGTGGCCAACTCAGGAGCCAGCTGGAACTCCGTTCCTGTGCGTTCCTGCCCAAAAATAGCCCTGCCCACGAGAGTGTTCATTTTCTGTTCTGAGAGAGCGATATTATTTGAGCTCTCCAGTTCCATTTTCAGTTTTAAAGAATGGATTTCAAAGCATTGGAAATCACAAGAAAATCATTATTTTTTCTGAGCCAGCTTTTATTTAAGGATTTTTGCAAAACAGAGGCAGACGTGCAATTGGATGGCTCCTGTAGCCTTCTAAATGGACTTGACTGTCACTGCCTGCAACCCTGTAATGGTACTTAAACTCCTGTTCTACAACTATGGCGGGCATGGTTTTCTTGTTCTCCTACAAGATCAGTTTCCTTTTGCTGGGTGCCCTTTATAGGGTATGGTCTGAATTTTGCACTTAGTATTGACACAGAATATATTTGTTTTGCTATTGATTCCTGTTGTTGGTGCACACCAAATATGCACCTCGTATTGGAACTACAATTTCCATCCAAGGGATCAACAAAAATTCCCCTTGTCCTATTAACGCTTGAACTTGCATGCCCTGCTGAGTTACTCACTGTGTGTCCCTCAGTGCAGGGGGTGAAGTTCAGACTTCATAAGCAGAAAAATCCTTCATAAAACATGTAGATGCTTCTCTCTGTGTTGTTCAACTTACTGAACTCAATTTAAGTTGTCCGGGTTATAGAGCTGAGAGTAGAAGAAACAAAAAGTGACCTTTGTACACGTTCCTGTTTTCCAGGATAGATAACCCTTTGAGTGACTGTCCCAGATGAGTGTAGTGCCTTTTTCTCTTAATGCATTGAACACACCTGTTTTCAATTACCAGGTGTATGAGTTGCTCTCATTGTACAGCAAAGGAGCACACCTAGAATGGGCAAAATGCCATTGGACAAATGTCCTGTCAGCCCAGTGGATGTGCTGGCCCCGAATTATTTATTTATGTGTTGACTTTATCTGGGATTTCAGCTTTCAGCCCACTGTGTCTTCAGATCTTACAAAGCAAGTAAGAATGTTGAAATCCAGTAAAGCCCTTCTTCAAATAATAAAATAAGACATCAAGATTAAATGTTGTAAAATTACCCATCATTAAAAATCAGCCCAATAAAAGTGACTTGCAGGACTTCCTGCAGATGAATGCAGAGTCTTTCTAGAGAGCTTGCACAGTTGGTGTTTCCAGAGGATTTTGTTATCTCCTTTTCCCAGTCTTTGTGGGGGTTTTCCCCTTCTGTTTTTTCACCCTCCTGTACATTTTTCTTCCCTTGAAAAACAGAGCACCGTCTGCCTCCTGGCTGTGCAGATTTCTTACTTGTGTAATGGCAGCTGTGGCAGTCCAGAGCCCGGATGTAGGCTCTGCTGAGATAAGAACTGACCTTTCTTTTTGGACTGGCAGGTGAAAGGGCCAGACTTCCTGTTATGACTGCCCTTCTGCCCTTCACCATTGCACTTCCTTTCATCTAGAACACAAGCAGAGTGTGAGTTCAGCATATATAGTGTAGTCCAGCTTTTGGTTGGCATGCACATAGTATTTAAAGAGTCTGCATTGGCAGGACACGAGCTAAAGAGGGGCTATGCACAAAGTAAGATAGATGGGCTCTTCAGATAAGGATCTGTGAGCCAGGATGATGTCATGGTTAGAGTGTCAGGCTAGGATCTGGGAGACCCAAGTTGGAATCCCTGTTGTGCTACGGAAGCTTGTTGGGTAACCACAGGCCAAGCTCACACTCTCAGCCTGTTCAAATGTTTTCACGTGTGCCACCTTGGAGACCCAGACTGGATGGAAAGGGGGTATAAAAATGTTTTAATTTTTTTTTTGAAAAAACATCAACACGTATGTCACAGGGTTCTTGTGAGAATAAAAAGAAGGAGACCAGTGTAAACCACTTTGGAGAGAAAGGTGAGTAAAAGGCTGGGTTTGACGTAAAATAAGAATAAATAAATTAACAACCTACTTCCAAAAGACTTTTTCACTTTGATTGCTTTTTATAGTTCTGTGAAGAAGAAAAGGGACTGCACCAACACAAAACGAAGATGAAGATTCAAATGGTGCAGAAGAAAAAGAATCTTTAATACTTGTACAAGCCCTATGTGTTTCACGTGCAGCTTTGTCAGGGGGAATCTTAGAGTATGCAGGAAGGAAAGTAAAAAGAATCTGGAAGATTCCCCCTGACGAAGCTGCACACAAAACGTGTAGGGACTGCGCAAATATTAAAGATTTCTTTTTCTTCTGCACCATTTGTTTCTTCATCTTCGGGTTCTGTGCAAATTAATAGTGTTGCCTACAAAGATTGCGTTTCCTTCCAAACTTTTTCTCTTCCATCTCTGCATTCCATTCTTTGCCACTGCTGTTGTGGTTTCTTTAGTAGATGTGCCATTTTAATGGCTTTAAAAAGCTTACTCTTTTAAGCCCGGTCATGAAATGAAATTGCCAATTGCTGTTTCTTTGGGAGAAAAACTGAGACACATAACAGGGGATTTGGCTTACTCATATCTCCAAGGCAAACTAATGCTAGATCTGTAATATTCCTCGTCTGCTGTGCTGTATGCAGTATTCTAGAGGCTACTGGATAAACAGTGAATTCAAATATCTTTCCTGCCTGCAGGAGCCTCTATACAAAGGGGGGGGAGGGCTTTTGGCTTCAGAGGCATAAAAAAAACCTTGTTTGCATCCTTTCAGCAAACACCCGCTGGGAAGCCATGAATATATCCAACACTGCAGGAAGTTTGACATCGACATCCGGCTGCAGCTGCTGAAGAGGAAGGCTGTGCGCAGTGACTTGGCTCGGACAGTGAGTACCTGCTTTGCCAGTGAGCACAAAAGTGTGTTGGGGGGACAGAGGCGTTGCCTCCCAGCTGGCTGGGCTGTCTGCTGTTGCTAGGTCTGGTGAAATTTCTACTCCATCTAAAGGTGACAGTATAGTGACCTTAGGGTTGCCGACCTCCAAGTGGTAGCTGGAGATCTCCTGGGGTTGCAACCAGTGTTCCCTCTAAGCTGAGTTAGTGTGAGCTAGCCTACAGTTCTTTAGCCTCCAGCTCACACATTTTTGTCTTAGCTCAGGAAGGATGGCTCCAGAGCAAACTAATTTATGCAGTAACCAAATTGCTTGCTCACAACTTTAATGGCAGTTGCTCATAAAGTAGAATTTTTACTCACAAGACTCCACAGCTTAGATTGGTTGCAACTGATTTCCAGGCAACAGAGATCAGTTTGCCTGGATACAATGGCTGCTTTGGAAGGTGGGTTTTATGCCATTACAGCTCATTGAAGTTCCTCCCCTCTCCAAACCCTCCCTTCTTCAGGCTCCACCCCTAAAATCTCCACATATTTCCGAACCTGGAGCTGGCAACCCTAGGTGACATAAAGGGTGGAGAAAGTACTGGTCTCTTGGAGATAGGAATAGAAACTTAGGGTGTTAACTCCTGATCAGGTTGTGATGTTTACCTTATTACAGAGAAAGGATCACAGTCTTAACAATACGTCAGATATCTGGTTACCTGCAATTGTATTTGGTGTTTACATTTCGTATCAGCAGAACAGTGGCGCTACCAGCTGTTGCATGACCTGTCACAAAGCATGGTTTAAGGACCAGTGCCTGCCTTTAATTACTGATCAGATTTTCAAAAGAAAAACTCAAGATGGCAAACAACTCCAAATTGGTAAAACAGGCCAAAGGGGGAAGGGGGCTTGCTGTGTCTCCTTCCTCCTCTTGCCGTGTGGCCAGCCCCTGTAGTACTCTGGGGAGGAAAAGCCTGGTGACCACTGGCCAGGCAGGCTGCTGGGAAGGAGCTTTGTTCTCTCTCCTCTCCTTCTGCAGAATGGCTGGTCACTGATGGACTCTGAGCCCCTGGCAAAAATTGTGTTTTATGCCTCCATTAGTCCAGAATCCAAATCTGGTACCAAAGATATAGCAGGTGTAGCCAAAGGGCAGCAAGAAACTCTCCACGCCCGTGGGTTTAAGCAGTGGAGTTGCTGCCTGATCTAGCTCTGAGGATTCCTTCTCTTGACCAGCAGTCTGCCTTTAGTCCCAGCTATAACAGCTGTCACAAGAGTTTCTGTTTTGCAGCACCTACAAAATCATCCCTCACTGATGACAATATATTCACAAGGAAATGCCTTTGTTGCAGCTTCTGGCTGATGGAAGGCTCCACCAATATTAGGAGTGAGGGGCCCATAGAGTGGTCCCTTGCAATGTGGTATAAAAGGTCACTGGAGGCTTAATGAGCAGTGTTTGTGCACTCTAGTTTTGGCAAACTGGGTGACGCTTCAGGCTGGGGCAAAGAGGCAAGGAGATCCCTCAGCGCTAGGATCTGAGGTCAGATCCTGTGCCCTAGTGCCTCTATACAGCAGACTGTAGGATAAAGTTCTAAATGGTCGATGAGCTCACCCCAGAGAGCAGTGCTGCAGGTCTTTTGACTCCACTGATTTCAGTGGTTCATGCATGATTCAGAAGCTTCATTTTCCTGGAACAGGATTGCTCTTGCATGTTATGCTCATGTCTGGGTTGCCACACCTTTTATATGTAAATTTCTTCCTCAATAACTCCTGGTGAATCTGACAATATATAATATGTGGTTTGGAAGTGATTCATACATACAATGCATTCATACTTGATAGGATCACTTGCAGGAACAATCCGTAAGCCTGGGAAGCTGTAGTCTCTGAAATGGCTATTAACAGGGATCTAGAAAACTTTTCAGACTTCTAGCAGGAACTGTATTTAAATGAGGAGAAGCAGGGTGAAATTCAGTGCCCATCCCTATCTCATATTATTAGGATCTGTTCATGTCAATATCAGGCATTTCAGTCACATGAGCCGCCTTCTACCAAGTCAGGCCATTGGCCTACCAAGTACTGTGGCTGAGGACAGACTGGCAATGTAAAGCGGGACAGCCCCACGTTGGAAGTGGAAGAAGGGAGCGCGTTCAGACATGCGCATCTGTCCGTCGGCTCCGTTTCGCACTTACCCGTCTCCCACTCGCTTTCCATCTGCTTTAACAGGACACCGGGAGAAACCGGTGTCCAGGGGCTGTCTTGTGCTTGCCTCCCGCTTCCAGGCAGTGTGAACTGGAAGAAGGCGGGAGGCAAGCGGAGGCGGCAGTGTGAATGCAGCGTTTTGCCAGTTTGCGCACGTGCGCACATGCGCAAATTGCCGAAACAGCCCTATCACGAGCTGCAGAGGCCGGCCCACATGGGGCCACTCCGCAGCAGTCTGAACGCTCCGTATCGGCACCGTTGCGCAATACACCGGCCGGTGTGAACGGCCAGCCCCGGGGAGTTTTTCCCCCGCAGCAGTTTCCTCCGCATTCATCCTGCTCCAGATTGCCAGTCTGTCCTCAGCCTGTGATTACTCACAGGCAGTTTGGCCACTAGTCAGACTTGGAAAGCCTAACAGAGAGACACTGAATGCACCTGAACAACTGTCTTCCTTTTTGTAGCCAAACGATGATCAGAGTCCTTCCACGCTCAACCACTATGTTCACCTCCAGGAGAGGCCGATCAAGCAGACCATCAGCAGGTAAAGATGAGTCAGGAACTAAAGCGGATGGGGGGGGGGGGGGGGGGACTGTATAGCTTTCATGGAACAGGCAAGCTAGAGCTCACTAATAAAGGCCAGCTTAATAGATCCAGGATTGGTTTGTACCAGCTCCATTGCCACTACTCCAGCTGGTAAGAACTAGAATAGAGGCTATAGCAGAGAACTTTCACATGCAGCAGGTATGGCATCTTGTTCCCCTGTTTCTTTACTGAGCTGTTCTGTTCTTTTCCCCCAACAGGCAGGCCCTCAGCCTTCTCTTTGATACCTTCCATAATGAGGTGGATGCATTCCTAGCAGCTGAGGTGAGAGGGCTGTGTTGGGATTAATGTTATAGTGCGTAGGACAGGATGGCAAAGTCCAGAAGGAGGCACTTCTTAGTATTCAATATCTAGAATAATACCCAGCATAGGAGTCTGAGATATGTACGTGCATGACTGTGCTAATGTGTTGTTTGGGCCACTATTCGCATTTCTGCCATGGCTTCCCTAAAGGAGAACTGTCTCCCTTACCAGCACTAAGGTAAGACGCTGATGGATTTACAGTTACTCTGTCTGCTCCCTTAAAAAAATCCTTGATATTACAGGGCAGTACAACACCTGATATGCTTTGCAGTATATTATTGAAGTGGTAAATTTAACACACATTATGTGACATGTTGCAAATACTCCCCCCCTCCCCATTAACACTATTTCTTTGGGCCTTTCTGAAATCAACTTATTGCTCACATTGTGTTTTGCTTCCTGCTTGAAGCCGATGAGAGGGTTATGCAGCTTTGCTAGGGTTGGGTCTGCCTATAAAATGAGAAATGACTTGAACCTTACTTGAACCTTTCCCTTCCCGGCCTCATCTGACAGTGAAGGGCTTGCCTGCTTCTCCTCTTCCTCATTCCAGTCTTGAACCCTGCATGCGAATCTGATTTCTCAACAAGGTGAGGACTGCCAGCCATGAGTATGTTTGGGACTGCAGCCAAGAGGCTGAGCTACACAGCAACATCATCTATCAGTCAGAGCAGAAAACAAATTGTGTGTAGTGAAGTGATCCCCAGGTTCTATTCTTGGCATCATCAGCAGTTCTTATGCTACTTACCTGTTCTTTTTTTTCAGTCTCTCTTGGGACAAGTACAGGTAAAAACACACACACAGTTGCATTTTGTCTGCTGTTGTGAAGGTTGTTTCTGATGTCTGTAGATGCAGAAGACTTTTTTTTCCATTTAGAGGGTTCCAGGTTGCTTGACCCTTAATACAGATTAGAATGTAGGTTTCAGACTTGATGAGTGGTGAAGCAAAGGAGAAAGTAAGTTAAGCAAGAGACTTCTGTTGCCTGCTAAGCTAGCTATAAGGTCTTCTTTTTGCTTGAAGTTGAGTTATCTGGCCAGCACTGAAAGTAAGGTTTCATACTGTTGCATGCTTCTGTCCTATGGACAGGTAGTATAGCTGGGGGTGGAGGAGCTAGAGCCTATGACAAAAGAAGTTGTAAAGTTCCTTAATAATCGTGTAGGTTTTACCTCAGTGGGCCTTAATTGTTAAGAGCTAACTCTATCCAAGCATTTGTCAGGGTTTGGCAGAGGTGCCTCCCCCCCCCCCCCCGGGCAGGTGAAGGAAAGGGGTTGAGATGTGTCAGCGTGTGAAGAAACAGTACTTCGGACTCTGAAAGAGACAGAGCGGCACAGAGAGCTATAGGATGATTACAGCACCCTGGGGATACAGGATCTGCCTCTGGAGATACAATGTGAGGTAGCACATCTGCTGCTTTGTGCGGGTACTTCTTTCCTTCCACCTGTGCTCTGCTTGTACATTTATAAATAAAGAAATACAAGTGGGGACCAGTGATACTCACCCGGGGGGGGGGGATTCCCCTTCTGGCTCAATGGGGGGGCGGTTGAGAGATTTGGCAGGGGAGATGAGCCTGGCGTCCTCCTCTGCTGCAGCCCGGCACAGCTACCAGCATCCTCCTCAGCCGCAACCAAGCCCAGCGTGGTGCCATTAAGCAACTGAGGGCTATACAGTTAGGAGAACCATAGGGTCAATTTTTCCCCAACTTCTGTTCTTACAATTTCTCCTACCTTTCACGCTTCCTGTCCAGTGGATTTTGTAGGCCTAAAGCAGTCCTGTGTTACTCTGAAGGCTAACAGAAAAATTATGGCATAATCTTTCATGGGCCAGAATCCAAAAAAATTTAGTTAGCAATACATTTGTTTGTGTTTGAGGTAACAGAAGACTCTTTTTTTTTCTTTTTGATGGAGCAAGCCATACCCATCTGCAATCTGTAGAGTCTGTATGCTGTAATCCACACTGCCCCTTAGTGGCAGTTCCATCTGCATAGTCTGAGGCATTCAGTCTGGAATTATTCTGGTGGAAGGCTCTAGCGGCAGCAAATGAAACCCCAAGTTCTGGGAAGCTTAGTGTTGGCATTCCAGCAATTAGTAATTTGAGAATTATGGCATGCTTGAAATCAGCTGAGAGGCATCTTCAGCTGTCTCCCCAAATCCTTTTGTTTTGAAAGCCAATTCTTCGCCTTGGAGATGATGGCAAGTGTAAGCAGATGGGGTATAAAGACCATGTCCCTTCAGCTCTTGTGGACACTGGTGAATAGGCATCATGGGCAAGTGAAGCCTTCAGCAGCTCCTAGATTTGTTGGACTTGGCAGGTTTCCTTTTCTTTTTGTTTGCTTTGGCCAGGCTCACCAGAGATTCTGGGACTGTGCTTTTTGAGTAGTCAGGCCAGCGTCTAGCTTAGAAAGCAAAGTTTAGAACAAGCAAAGGGTATACAACAAGCACATCCTAAGCTTCAGCAATCATCGAATGACAATTGTTGTCAAAAATAATGAGGCTTAATTCTGAGCAGTGTTTTGGAGGCATTTTCACACTTGTTCACTCTGGTTGTTGCATATGTGTCAAGTAGCACCTACATTTCTTACTGTGTGTGCAAAGGAAGAAGGAATGCATAGGACAGAAGAAGTGGAAATTTCTCAGCTTTGGAAGGTGGACTTTGTGGCATTATGTACCAATAAAGTCCCTTCCCAAAGCCCAGTCTTCCCAGGCTCCACCCCCAAATCACCAGGTTTTTCCAAACCCAGAGTTGGCAACCATGATGGTAAGGCATATTCTGAAGGAGCCTAAAAACAACAAGAAGAGACCTTCAGGATCAGGGCCCATCAAGTCCAGTGTTCTGTTTTCCATGGTGGCCAATCAGAAGTCCTTGAATGTTCCAGAAGCAGAGGCTGAATATTCCTCTTTGTGTTGTTTCTTCCCCCCCCCCAAAAAAAATTGGCTTTCAGAGGTATGATGACATCACGGTTATTAGCTATTGAGGGCCCTATCATCCATGAATTTGTTTAATCTCCTTTTAGAGCCATCTAAGCTAATAGCTGTCCTGTGGCAGTGTGTTCCACACATGAATTGTGTAAAGAAATAAGTAATTTGGATGCTGAATTAAGCTTGTTGGGATCTCTTTGATGATTCCCCCTTGCCTTGGCAATTGTCTGCATGCAGCAAGTAAATGTGGCAAGAAGAATTTAGGCAAAGGAACTTCACCTCTCAGTCCTGGACTCTCTTGTTCTGCAGTTTGTATCCATTTCCTCCAGACTCTTAAAAACAATTACACCGATTTCCCACGAGGTGCTGCTCCGCTGTTGCTCTTCCCTTTCCCTCGATTGCGTGCATCAATTTCCTACTATTTGCCTCGCGCTGCATTTTGACCCGCGGCTTTGCGATCCTGTTTTTTGAGGATTGCGAAGCTGCAGGGAAAATTGGGCGAAGCCATGGGTCAGAATGTGGCACAGGGCAAATAGTGGGAAATTGATGCACGCAATTGGAGGAAAGGGAAGAGCGACAGCGGAGCAATGCCTCATGGGAAATCAGCTCTAGAGTTTGGATGGAGAGTGGTGCTATTCTCTGATGAGGCAAAAGATGGAGCTTCCTCTGTGTGCATCTGAATGTTAGCATCCTGTTCACCCTAATGGTCTATGTGAACTGTTTGCTTCTGATTTACCTGCATGCCACATGTGGCTCTTCATAGTAGGCAAGACTGCATGGCTAAACCGCATCACCAGCCGGTGTCATGAGACATGAGCCCTTGTTTGATTTCCCCTTTCAGGGAGACTTCCAGCTGAAGGCTGAGCGGGTGATCCAGTCTGTCATGGCCATTTGCAGTGCTCTCGCTGCTGTGGAGTCTCAGGAGATCACAGGTGCCCTGAATCAGCTGCCACCCTGTCCGTCTCGCATGCAACCCAAGATCCAGAAGGTAAGAAGCAACCATTAAATAGGAGGAAATGAGGAAAAGAGTTTTACCTCTGCTACAGAGTGTAGAAGAAGCGACAGCAAGTGCTACTGCAGCTATGTGTTGTGCACTTGATGCTAAGAAGCATACTTGAGCCTGGTTCATTCTACTTTTGCCACCCATGTGTGTCTGTGCTGTTAATGCAGGACAGATGCAGAGGAAAACACAAAAGCACATTTTAGTCAGCCTAGGTTTTGCATTCGCACTTAAGACGTAAGAGCCAGTTTGGTGTAGTGGTTAAGTGTGCGGACTCTAATCTGGGAGAACCAGGTTTGATTCCCCCTCCTCCACTTGCACCTGCTGGATGACCTTGGGCAAGCCATAGCTCTGTATCAGCTGTTCTCTCTCAAGGACAGTTGTCTCAGAGCTCTCTCAGCCCCACCTACCTCACAAGGTGTCTGTTGTGGGGAGGGGAAGGGAAAGGAGTTTTTAAGCCACTTTGAGATTCCAAGTGAAGGGCGGGGTATAAATCCAATCTCCTCCTCCTCTTCTTCTTAAATTGATTTTGAGCCTCATCCTTTAATTTAGATGGGAAGGAGAAAGAGTTGTGTGTCTTCAGCATACCAATGCACTGTGCTCCAGATTTCTGGACAATTTCTCCAGTTGGCTTCATGTAGATGCTAAACCACCGGGGGGGGGGGATTTGAATGAGTCTCGAGGACCTATTATGTGTGTGGGGGGGTGCTACCAACATTCCAAATAAATAATTTGCATTGCAGGGAACAAGATCCACTGGGCTTTTCTGTCAGAGATGCACATATAAACAGGTCTCAAGCTCAGGAGACCAAGGACTTGTAGGGCATATTACTGTGTTATGGTCTATTTGTAATTTCTGAAATAGACATCTTTCTTTCATGACTCATGAGATTGTATGTATGGGATGGGTGTGTGTTTGTGTGTGTGTGGTGTGGAGAGTATTCCAAGTTGGTGCGGAGGCCAGAGAAAGGAAGCTTGAGTTTAGCCACCGCACATCACTGATCCTTGGCATATTAAACATCTTGAAATGATTTAAAGATCAGTCATTTATCCTTCCTTGCTAATGAAGAAAGATCCTATGGAAGGCCTAACGCTGGGTAAAACAAACAAAGAATAGAAGGGCAAAGGAGTAACTGAAAATGGAGCAAAATGCTTCTTTGCTTCCCTCCAATTTCTGCTAAACTCTGTTATAACACTTTGCTAAAGTGGGGTGGTTATTTATTTATTTGTTTGTTTATTTATGGGAAGAATTTTCCTATTCCTTACGCTCAGGCAGGATTTTTCAAAGAAAAGGAGACCTCATTTGAATAGAATTTGCCCTTTTTCTTCAGACCATATTCTGCTTCTAACAGCTGATATTTTTGTGGATGTGAAAACCTTGGGAAATGTAGCTGCTTCTGCTCTCCCCCCCCCCCCCCCCCAATTTTGGGTGAATTTTAAGTGCTGGGAATGGAAACGTGGCAGGAGCATGTTATATAAAGTGGTTGGCTCAGGGAACTGCTTCCATTTCTGATTGTCATGAAAATGTTCTAGTCTGGTTTCTCTTTCCTGAACAGGATCCAAACATTCTGGCCTTGAGGGAAAATAGAGGTAATTTCTCTTTTTCTGTTATTGTTACTGAGTTCCTTTTATTGTTGTTTATTATTGTTACTGAGTTAGGTTATTTCAGCAGCCTCCCAAAGGAGCTTCTAACCCTAAATTACTGCATATAGTTATTTATTGAACTGCTTCTGTTAGTAGTATTATGTGTATTAATAGCGACTGTTTAAATGGAAAAAGCCCAATGACAAATCTTTTTAGATGTTGATTCAAAATAATTAAGAGCAGATTTCAAAAATACTGATCTCTCCAATAGCTTGTTCATGTCCTCATTGAATAATGTCTGCTAGAGAAACTGTACCATTGCAGCTTTGAGTTATGTCTTCCAGTTGTCTAAGCTTAATAAAGAGAAACGAGGAGGATTAATTTTTGGTAGAATATAGTTCCCAGTGTATCTTGACATAAGTACATCAAGGTTTGAGTTGTGCCTTCCCAAAGTTAGGTTATTCAATCTGTCTATGTTTACAAGTTGCAAATGAACCCTGTTTATCACACACATTTATCACACACATTTATCACACAGCCAGTTACGTATTTCATGAATCAGCTTGAGGAGTCCTTGAGGAAGACTTCCCCCTTCAACACAACATTTGCTTTTGTGAAAAACACTACCATATAGGTACCACCCAACCAACTAACTGTGGTTTTCACTTGCCTTTCAGTTGCAAGGAACACTTTAATCCTTGTTTGCAGCACAAGCCAGTTCAGATGTGACAGCAAACTATGGTTTGCCACAAACCAGGAAGTCACTAATCAGATTGTCATGTGTGCAAAGTGGCATACGCAAGTCCAAGGAGCCATTAGGCGCGTTGATACTATATAGCGCTAAACCATGGTGTGGTGTTATATCTGAAGGGAGCCAAAGTAGGAGTACACAGAGTACACATAAGCCTGCACCAGTGGGGGAGGGAGGAGGATGAGGAAGAAGACAGTGCATTGATGGTGCAATGTCACTTCCAGTGAATACCCAGCACTGATACCATGCTACTGAAGCATGATGTCATTTCCAGGTGTTTGTTGACAGCAGAACATCTTTTTCTGACATTTTTTTCCTCCTGCCACCCCGGCAAAAGAGATGGAAGTTTGGAGGTCTCCCACTGAAGAAGGAGAAATGGCCTCCCTAGCATGCATGTATTATTCATATGTACCCACAATGCACATAACACACCAAAATACTTTCCTGTACTTTCTGCTGCAAGAAAAGCTGAGTTCCACAACCCGTGAAAATTGCAGTAGCCCCAGAAACCCCTATCCCATTTACCTGAGGCCCGCCTGGCAATGGCCTGCATACAGCGCAAGTCGCCCCCCCCCCGCTCCGCCCCGCTCCGCCCCGCCCCGCTCCGCTTTTCCAGCTGACACAACGGGACAGTCTGCCCTTCTGGTGGCAGGTCCATTGGAGCCAGGCCTGCCCAAGAGGCCATCCATTTACCTGACCCAGCAGGGCCAGAAGAGGGAGGAACAGCCACTGCGTAAGCCCTGAGCCTCAATGTGCTGGCAGCCATTAAAAGGAGATGGAGGGCAATGCTGGAGGCCAGTCTGGCCCAGTCTCACCCCATTGGCAGTAGTTCCTGCCAGTCAAGCCAGGAGTGTGAGGCCACCCTCAAAGAAAGCAGGAAGAGGAGGGGTGGGGCATAACCCAGAGAGCCTCCCTCATAAGGGCCAGGAACTCAGGCTTGGGAGGAGATGCTAGCCATCCTGCCAGTTAACTGGCTACAGGGAAGGGTATGGAAAGAGAGGAGGAAGACCTCGGGTGCTTTGGTCTGAGGCCCCCATGAGGAGGCTCTGGAGGATATTTTAGTCCTGACCAGTGGTGTAGCAGATTCTCACAACCAGTTTCTAGTCCTCATGAGTGCAAGGACAGGCTTGAAAATGTAGGACAAGCCTAGGGAAACCTCAGAGCCAAAATGGGAATAAGCAATATTTGCAGTGGACCAGAGGCAGATCCCCCATGCCTTACAAAACGAATTGTTCCTACTACAGCTAACAGAACCAGAATAAATTATATAAAATAGTATAACTATAGACAAATGCCTTAATTTGCATAACCATAAAAGATTTACAATCCATCTTTTCTTGACTTAGAAATCTGGTGTTAAGTGGTATGGTATGTCGTGCCATAGTTGAAACAGCTTACTGGGGACATCAATGATGTGCTTGCAGTTTTAGGGAGCAAACTTGGTGGGGCTTATCTGTAGTCAGAGGACTACAGAGGACTCCTGTGCATGTAAAAACGATGTAGGAGCATCATTATATCTGTTAGTAAAGTGGCTGGCCCCTGTGCCAATCACTAAAGCAGCAAACCCATAGACACCATAGGGGTATCTACATGTTCAGGTTACTCCACAAGTATGCAGATTCTGTAAATTAATAAAAGGGGGGGGTTAACCTAAATATGCTTCAGAAACTCAGCTAAAGAGAAAAGGGGATGGTGTGTGCGTATGCATGTAATTAGCTTGCTCAAGCCCCTTATAGAATCCTGGGGAGAAAGATCTTGCAGGTGGGGATTTCTGAACTGTTCTCTAATCCCATGATTCCTCATGGATCCCTCAGGTTGAATTTTAAATTGGATTTTAAATTGTTCGCATCTGTTCTTCTTCTTCACAGAGAAGGTTGTGGAGGCTTTGACGGCTTCCATCTTGGATCTGGTGGAGCTCTATTGCAACACATTTAATGCTGACTTCCAGACTGTGATACATGGAAACAGAAAGCATTACCTTAGCCAAGAGGCCCGGCTCCTTACCTGTCCCCTCTCCTTCACAGTCTATGCCACTCATCGCATACCCATCACCTGGGCTGCAAGGTAACCAACATCTTTCTCTGGTGATGTTCTCTAGAAATATATGCCTCTTTCACCCCAGCTTTATGCCTTTGATCAAATTTTAGAGGCCCAGCAGTGTGGGTTTGGAGACCTTACAGTGTGCAGCATAGCATACCTGAAATTTTAGCTATTAAAGCTTATTTGGGAAGGGAAATTGGTGCCATATTTAAAGGTATGTGGTATAGCCACCACCTTGACTTGGGAGCAAAGAACAGTAGCAACAGCTGAATTTTCACACAAACTTTAGAGCTAGTGGTACAGAAATAAATATTTAACTGAATCTATTGCCCTCCAACTTCATTGGGTGTCCCCAAGGCCTTATATTATGGGAGAGAGCGAAAAAGTTCCACAAACCACCCACAGTCACACACTTTTCCACTAGTGCAGAGTTAAAACCAGGAAAGTAGATAGCAGCAAAGACTTAATATTGTAAAGAAGAGTTCCTCCTCATGAGGAATGAGACTCGTTTGGGGGGAGGGGTCAGGTGGGATGGAGGACCAGAGGAAGGCTACTGCAAGGAGTAGCCGATCTGGATAAGCAGCATTCTGCCCCCCACCCCACCCCCCACTGTTGTTCAGATTCACTGGAATGCACTGGGAGAGTCCATTGGTCTCAGCACTCCGCCTTCCTGGCTCAGCCCCATAGACAGTGACAGATGGCTGCTTCTCAGCCTGGGCTTATGCCCCCTCAACCAATGACTGTTGGTGGAGGGAAATCACTTAATGGATGTAGGGACAATGAGGAGTCTGGGCAGGGCGGGGATATTTCTTTGTCCGCAGCCTTTGGTTGTGTGTTTGTGTTTCACTAAAGGCAGGGAAGCAATGTCTGGGAGGTGCCTGTTGGTAATCCACATCCCCAGCAGCAGGAGCATGCGAGGGGGGTGGGGGTAGGGAGGTTATGGTAACATTAGCCGCCACCCCTCCAGGGACCTCTTGCCTTTGTTCCATCCTTAATGTATTCCAATGAGTGAGTGACTCTGAACAAAACATGAGCCTGGGAAATCCAGGTCTGGCCTGACCTTTGTTGCCCCGTAACCCTCTCTGCATCATCGCTTGGCACCTGTCACATGGCTGGCCCTTCTGACAGAGCCCCATGTGATGGCATTCTAAGTGGCGTATGTCAGTCCAGCTGGCTGGGAAGGAAGCAGGAAAAGCTTCTCCCAGGAGCGAACAGCCTAAGGGAAGATCCCACACTTAATCTGTCAGTGTGGGACAACTAGTCTCTTCCAGTCCTCTCCCTTTAACCAACAGTTGGAGCTGGAAATGATTTGATTTCTGTTTAAGAGACACAGTTTCAACTACGATTCAGATCAGATTTGTACTAAGTGAATGTAATTGGGACTAAAAACGATGCTGACCAAAAGTCCCAGTTCTGCCTGCAAGCGGCACTTTAAAAAGGACTTCATTGGCAGAAACCCTTCAGTCAAAATTCCATGACTGGCTGAGCCCATGAAATATCTGGGGTTCCAAATAGCATATGCAGGAAGCAAACTGACCTGTGGGAAGCAAATTAAACCCTGTACTAACACATTATTGAAAGTATCCTTTCATACCATACCAAAGACTCAAGTGTGGCTAATAAATTAAAATGCAAATATAAGCTGTTCTATTTTTCTGTTGACACAACTAAAATAATACAGATACTAAACCCCCAATGCTTCCTCATTCTATTTCCAGTGGGGGGGCCCCCCCAGATGAAAAGTCTTACAAGGCATTTGGGGGCAGAAGGTTTTATAGTTGGGGGGCCATCCAACAAGTCAGTGTACCCCTGAGTGTCTAAACAGACTTATGCATATAGGCCAGACCAAGGCCATCTGGGGTTTGTCTGTCATTCAGTCTGTCATTCCCCTTGGGGGAAATCTGGATAGGCTCTTGCTTAGGATTAAGACATGTTCTCACCAGTGAATCAGCTGCCGAGTACAAAATAAATCAAGTCAAAGTATCCCTTTCATGTGTTCCTCCTCTTTGCTGTGTGGCTGCCACTAAGAATGACAGCAGGCTGCTTTCAGTCTCTTCCTTCAGTCTCTTGGAGATCAAACGTGTGCGCGCACGCACACACACACACTTTTTTTCTGTGTTGTCCAATAGAAGAATTTTCTCATTTTGCCTTTCCATTTTTTTTCTTTTATGCAGCTATGAAGACTTCTACCTCTCCTGCTCCCTCAGCCACGGTGGCAAGGAGCTATGCAGCCCCCTGCAAACCAGAAAAGCTCATGTATACAAGTACCTTTTCCATCTTATCATCTGGGACCAGCAGTAAGACATCTTCCCATTTATGTCTCTTGTCTATGGTGGAGTAGGTATAGAGAAGAGAGTGAAGAAGTGGCTCGAGAAATGGAATCTGGTATATCATGCTGGCCAAGAAGAGGTGGGAGAGTACCTGTAAAGGCACGCAGTTCAGTTGTGTGGGGTGGAGAAGGGTCACAAGAAAGAAAGAATCCCCCACTAAGTATTCTGTGGAGAGCAACGTTAAATATGATCACAAAGGGAAATTAATGCTTCCTAGCTGGGTGTAGACATAGGAGTCAGTCTGGTTCTTGAGTGAGGGAATAAGAATTTTGAAAAGCTGCTCCCAATGGATGTAAAATGTAGTACACATAAGTCTACTCTTTCAAGCCTGAACACTGATAGAAAGTACTAACTGTCAGCGGGAGGTTTTTCCAATAGAATGACAAGTCCTTTTATTGTTTGGGCTTCCTTTTGGTCATAAGGTTCCTTGTGAAGTGGTGTTCACTCCTAACTGCTCTTTCTTTCAACTTCCTGGTTTGCTCTAAACGATGTCCACTCCTTCTCCCATCTGATATCATGGGAAAAGACCACTTCAACATGATAAGTTTCCCAAATGGATATCATGTATATATATATAGGAGAAAAGCATGCACACAGTGTGTTCATGCAGGCCCGTAGCCAGGATTTTGTAATTCAGGGGACCTTTAAATAAGTCAGAGAGCACTGATGTCACAAAATAAAATTAAAATGTAAAAAACTTACTTTTGCAGTGTTCTCACTCTGCCTGCCTACATGGGGAGGCAAGCCGCGCTTGGGAAAGGGGCGGTGATGGGGAGTCCTCCAGTCAGCCCAGAGAGTCAGGAGTCTTCCGGGTGGCCCAGAGAGCCAGGGGCCTGGAGGCTGGATGGAAGTTGTGGGGTCTTGGCAAGAAGTGGGGGGCAGCCTTGAAATGTCCCACTGTAGTTATGGGCCTGTGTTCATGTATCATGTGTGACAGTCATGCTGGTTCCTGTTTTGCCTTCTGTACACATAGCAGGACGCTGCTATAGTCTGTGGATTTCCATTGCGAACACATAAGTAAACATGTGTATGCATGTGCTTCTTATAGCTGCCTTGGTGGCCCTGATATGTGGAAAGGTGGCATAAAAGGAGCTGTACTGTGACCAGTGGCAGCACCCGGGAGCCATGCTGGGCCCAGTAAGAAAGTGGGGGGGGATCTCTCCCTCACAAATATCATGGGCCAGCACTTGTCTGTATACTAATAACAAAGTCAGCCAAATCTTTGGATACTTAAATCCAGTGACTGGAACTGTCAGTGGGCAAGACTAGGGTTGCCATCCCCCCGATGGGGGTGGGTTTCCCCCCGATTTTGAGACCCCGAATCTGCTACCGGCCAGCAGGCCAGCGGGGGAGCCCCACCCCCAACATGCCCAGCATGATGACATCAACCGGAGTTGACATTACACTGGGCATGTCATGGAGGGGATGCCCTAGCAGTCAGCTAAAAACTCTATGGTGATCAGAATTTTTGGCTGAATGCTAGAGCGTCCCCTACACGACATGCCCGGTGTGATGATGTCACTTCCGGGCAACCCTAGGCAAGACAGATCTTTCTACAAACCTGAAAAGGGCCCCAGGTTTGCAGAAAAATGTGAAATCTTAAAAAAAATACATTGGGAGGTTTAAAAAACTCAAAGATGATAAAAGGAGTGCCTGTAGCTTTAAGCAGCTGATTCCCTCAGTGGCTGTTGCTAGGCAACTGCAGTATTCCAGGCTGGGTTTTTGTGAGTAAAAATGCAGAAGCCTTTCCAGGCCTGTTTTGGCCTTTGAGGGAGAACTCATTGGGGCCAGACCTGATTAGAGTTGCCAGCTCCAGGTTGGGAAACTCCTGGAGGTTTTGTGGTGCAGTCTAAGGATGGCAAGGTTTGGGGATGGGAGAGGCCTCAGTTGGGTAAAATACCAACCTCCTACAAAGCAGCCATTTTCTCCAGGGGGACAGATCTCTGTCGTCTGGAGTTCAGTTGTAATTCTGGGAGATCTCCTGGTCCCACCTGGAGGCCGGCAAACCTAGGCCTGGTGGTAACCTCTGGATGACTTGATACCACTCGACTTGCATAACTAGTTCCGGCAGCTTGCTACCCTTCAACATCAGCCACCCTATGAAAGCCAGTGTGGTGTAGCATTTAGAGCTTCAAAGCAGGATCTGGAAGACCCAGGCTTGACTCCCCATCTTGATTTGGAAATTTACTGGGTGATTTGGGGCCAGTCACAGACTCTGGGGAGAAAAAAGGAGGAGAGGAGAATAATGTCAGCTGCTTTGGTTCCCACTGTGCAGAAAGGTGGGGTAAAAATGAAGTAAATAAATAATAAATATAGCTGAACATGAGAAGCAGCTGGCAACCCTAAGGAGAGAAGGAAGTAGGAACAGGGGAGATTCTATGGGGGCTTTCAGGAAAGGGAAAGAGGAAATTAGATGCCTCCCGCAAATCCTTGCAGGTTCCTGCTTGTCAGTATATCTAAAAGCAAAGTCTGGCCCCCATCTGTGGATATCTAAATCCACATATCAGGGTCATACTGTCACAAAAACCCAAGTTTGCAGAAAAATCTGAAATGTTAAAAAACCCACACTGACTGGGTTTAAATTTTCCCCAAATTAAAAAAAAGTGTTGTCTTTGCACTTACCATGATTCTGCAGTGGAACCCCCTGACACCGTCACCACTGGGGCTGGGCTTCAAGGTGAGTGGTGGGACCTGGAGGTGGGTAGGATTCCCCTGCACAAGTTGTGCAGGGGGCCCATTTGTTGCATATAAATACATACCGTATTTTTCGGACCATAAGACGCACTTTTTCTCCCAAAAAAAGTGGGGGGAAAAGTGTGTGCGTCTTATGGAGCGAATACTGCACGTTGGGGCAGGGGGAGTGACTTTAAAAATTCCTGGGGGGGGGGGTGCCGTGAGACCCGTGTTGCTGCCACTGCCAGGACGCTGCCACCGGCGCGGCAGGGACGAGGCCTCTGCCGCAGCAGGCACAAGGTTCCTGTTGCTGCCACGAGGCCGCTGCTGACTTTAAAAATTCCTGGGGGGGGAGTGCCGTGCTGCTGGCTCGTGCGAGGCCGCCGCCACCTTTAAAAATTCCTGGAGGGGGGTGCCGTGAGGCCCGTGTTGCTGCCGCTGCCAGGCCGCCGCCACCAGCGTGGCAGGGACGAGGCCGCTGCCGCAGCAGGCACAAGGTTCCTGTTGCTGCCATGAGGCCGCTGCCGCCGGCTCGCGCGAGGCCGCTGCCGACTTTAAAAATTCCTGGGGGGGGGGGTGCCGTGCTGCCGGCCCGCGCGAGGCCGCTGCTGCCGGCTCGCGTGAGGCCTCGCTGACCAGCACGGAAGGCGCGAGCCTCCCCCCGTGTCTTATGGTCAGGTGCGTTTTATAGAGCGAAAAATACGGTATATCCTAAAGGGGTTATTTTTGCATGCATTTGTTTTAGAATATTTTTATCTGCCTTTTTCTGAAACCAGACTCAACATGGGTTACAGTGCTAAAACAGTATACAATTAAACATCTATAAAAATGTTGGAAATTTAGCAGAGTGCATAAAGTGCAGCAGAATAATGCATCACAAGACATGTGTGTTTAGCTTCTAAAAATATTTTACTAGAACACATAGGAAAAGGGTTACATGGAAAGAAAAAAACAATAACAGCCTAACTGACTCATCTTTCTAGTTCTAACTCCATCTTTGTCGGTTCCCACTGTGACCCTAAGAACAAAGGAGTGGACGTTTCCCCCCAAAGGCTTCACCCCTTGCATCCATGCAGAATATCATGCACTGTTTCCAATATATTGATTAGCCATTGGTCAGTCTTAAGGGCACTTCATTAAGAATAAGACCTCCCCCTTGTTGGGGGGAATATTCTACTCCACACTTAATTGGTTCTATGCTAAACTTGTTTACTCTCTACAGAAACATCAGCTTAATCCTTTCATGACTGAAGGGATGACACTTGCAAAACTCAACAAAAACTAACAAACCTATATACTTAAACAGTTAGGTAATGGTGTCAAAAGCCCTCCTGAATAATTTTGCATTACACCACTTGCAGAATCTCAGCAAAGTGGAAGCCTTCCTTTGATAAATCAGGAGCAGCAACTGAAAAAACCCTATTTTTAAGCTGTGAACATCCTGACTATCTTACAGGAGGGAATAACCAGTAGGTATTGGTCTGAGGAGCAGAGTGATCATATATGTTGATGATCAGGGAGGCAGCTATGCAGGTTCTTCTTCTTCTGCAGAAAAATTTGCTGCTGTTCTACTACATGTTTCCTAGTAAAGCCAGTAATGTTTGGAGAAGAAAAATATCTGTGTAGACACAAAAGGAAACCTCGCTATGGCATCCCAGCCATGGCTGTCTTATTCATGGCAACTGCAGATCTGCAATCCGGGCTGCTTCAACATTGAGACAATTTGCTTTGTAGTGGTGGCTGTTGTTGCAAATGCAGAGGCATCCACAGTGGCAATGGAGCACCCACAGAAGTTTTCCCTGTATTTTCCTTGCCTTAGGCCTCCTTGACTGCCATTGCATCCCCTTCCTCCAGTGGGAGGGCTTTTCCCCCAGGCTTTTTTTTTTTTTAAATCAGAAATAGCTAGATCCTGTAATGTTGTAACAATGTACTAATTCTGAGCTTTCATTTTTTAAAAGAGATAATATGGAGCCTGTGTATATTTCCCCTTACAGTTCTGCAAAGGAAGGGACATTAAAAAAAAAAGTTGGAAACCAGTACCTTGTTGCAATCAATTGGTACAATGTTATTACTCTATAGCAATCTAGTGATTTCTAATTAAAAAAAAAAACTATAGTGGAGAGGGAGTAGATGGCAGCCTGGGGTGAGGGTGGGGTGGGGGCTAGGGCTGCCAAGTCTTGAAAACTCACCGGCGGGGGGGAGTCCTCCTCCCGCCGGGAGTTTCTTCTGCGCGCGCGCCCATCGATGTCACCGGAAGTGATGCAGCACGTTGGGGGCATTGCCAGAGCGTCGCCCTGGCAACGCCTCCAACGTGCTGAGTCACTTCCGGTGACGTCATTACGTCGTCCTTGCTGGACGACATCGGGGGTGGGGTTCCCCCCACCGGCCAAATGCTGGCTGGCGGATTGGGAACCCCTTTAGTGGGGGATCCCCCGCCCCCCAGGCTGACTTGGCAGCCCTAGTGGGGGCTGAGGCAGGGAAAATGGTGCCATTGCAGTCAGGATATACAAAAACGTTCTTCTTTCCATTTACACACATCCAGACTGTAAACTTTCCAAAAACATCATACCAGACTGGGTTTGGGAAAGACTGCAGCAAAGCAGTAGAAGGATCTTGAAAGGCAAGTGGTGAAAAATAGCCAAACCAAGGGCCAAATTACATGACAGTATTTTAATGAGTCACTCCAGCCTCGCCCATCCCCCGCATTGTTTTCCCAAGCTGAAATGGTCCGGTGGGGTGCTGTTTGTCCCATGCATGTGCAGCCCTGCAAAGGGCCTTGGCTCTGGAAAATGGCATGGGTTGGGGAATGGTCCTGATCCAAAACAGGTTCTCCAGCAGTTGGAGAGTAAGTTATCTGTGGCTGCCAGGAAAGCAATTCAAGTTGAGGGAATTCTGACCTGATTTGATTAGCTTGAAGTTGAGCTTGATTTGCTGTGTAAACTGTCACATGGTTCTAATGGCTTTTATGACTCCACAAAGTATGCCTTCCGCGTCTGGACAGGCAGAAGTCTGAATCTGAGAACTTGACACAATAACTTCCGATGGCTGTTGGATTCCAAAGCCTGGGGGAGGGTCCCCTTCTAGCCCCGTGCTTGCTGGTATGTTCCATGTAACTGACTGAAGAGAGGGGGAAGGGAACCCAATCCAAAAATAGCCTTGCTGCCCTCCCTTGAGCTTCAGTGACACTTGGCATTTTTACTAGGCCAACAGAAAGAGGGATGGGAAAGGGATAATTTTAGAAGTTGCCACAGGAGGACATCAGGAGAGACACAGCAAAGCAACATGGAGATTGTGGCCTAAACTCCTTTTGGTGTGAGTGTTTTTTATTCTGCAAATCAAGATGGATCGGACTTCAGAGTGGGACAGCCTGAATGCGTCCACCCTGTAGCTGCTTCCACAGGCCCTCTACATATCTGCAAAAAGGGCATTCGGCCATGAGAGATTTGAAAACGAACCTTGGGCAGTCTCTGTGTGGGCATGAGACTGCCTTAATCTGGCACACTCCTCAATTCTGTTACTGCTACAGGATCAGCAGAGGGGCCAGCTGGTGGCACTTCCTGTTAAGAAGGTTTAAGGAAAGTGACATCCCCTTGTTCAAGGTTAGTGTTCTGCTGCCTCCCTTTCTCCCACCCAGATAGGAACACTCTGGATGGAAACTTTGGAAATAGGGCAGTTTTGCAACTGGAGACTTACTGGCTGGGTTTTGTTTGAATTGGGACTCAATGAGATTTAGCTCCAAAGCCAAGGGTTGCCAACTCTGGTTTGGGAAATTCCTGAATGTTTGGGGTGGTACAGCGGGAAGATGGTGTTTAGGGAAAGGAGGATATATGATGTCACTCTAGGACTTCAATTTCTCATAGACAGAATGGTATACCACAGAGTCTGCCTTCGGAAGTTTCATTTTTCTCCAGGGGAACTGATCTCTGTAGTCTGGAAATAAGGTGAAATTTCAAGAGAACTCCAGGTTCCACCTGGAGGTTGGCAACCCTACCAAAGGCTGAGTTTGAGCTGAGGTCCATCAGTGGATATTACCACATGGTATAGATAGGAACTCTCAGTCTGGGGCAAGTGATGCTCTGTATTCTTGGTGGTTGGGGGACAGGGGCGGGACAGTGGGAGGGCTTCTAGTGTCCTGGCCCCACTGGTGGACCTCCTGATAGCACCTGGTATTTTTGGCTACTGTGTGACAGAGTGTTGGATTGGATGGGCCATTGGCTTGATCCAACATGGGCTTCTCTTATGTTCTTATGACACCACAGTTCAGTGATAAAATTTGAAACTCTGATGTTTTGGGGCTACCTGAGATGTTTTGTTTTGTTAATTTATTGATGTTTTTCTTGTTGTTCACCGCCCTGAGCCCTGTGTATTCAGGGAAGGGTGGTCTATACATTTAAATCATAAATATAAATAAATAAATGAACTGGAGCATGTGAAGTTTTAGGAGTTTTTTAAGTGCTCTGATTATGTGAGGAATATCACTTTCCTTGGTACTGAGTAACTATGCTCACTACTGAGTTACTCGGTTAGGTATTATGAGGAAAAGTTTCGCGAGTGTGTGTGTGAGTGTGACTTCTAAAACAGTTCAGATGTGTCTCATTTTACAAATTCAAAGCCAGTGAATTTTAGTAGCCAGATTTTGAACTGGGACCCATCTAGCTTTAGTCCTCTCTTCTGCCATGGAGTGAACAGAATGGTCTTGGCCAAGTCAGTATCTTTCAGTAAAGGAAGACAGTAGCATTTTATTTCAGAGACTGCATAATGAAGCAGCTGCTCAGCTGTTTTATTTGGCACATGTTGTACAGGCAGTGTCCTAATTAGAAACTCCATGGACCCATAATAATTGCAAAATGTGTAGGGAGAGGAGTATGTACTGTACCATAACATAGTCCATAGTTCTGTAAAATATGGTTCCCAGCTTCATTTTTACAGGCTGGTACCAGTGCTTTTACACTCCTGACTGCTTCCTTCATTCTGTATCTCGGAGCCTGAAGAAGGGAAGTCCTCCTAGGCTCTTGTGTTTTCTCTCCCGCCCCCAGCATGTGGAGGACAAGCCCACTTCTTTTCCCTGCCAAGAGGGATTTGAACCAAATGCTTGTGTGTCACTGCAGTGCGATTTCTGCCCCCCTTCCATTGCCATGCAGCAGGAGTTCAAATGAGATGCTGAAAGTCAGAGCAGTGATAGTCTTTCAGCATGACCTATTTCTCCTTTGGCTGTTGCTACTTTCTGAACCATTTTCCAGAAATCTGTTTGCTTTAACTATAGTGTGTCTTGTAGGCGAGCATTATGATCGGGGGGGGGGGGGGGGAGTTTCCTGCACTGGTAGTCTCCTTTTTTCTTTTTCTTTTGGTCTTCTCTTTTGTAATGACGGGAATGAAACCCATAAATGTACAATATAGGCTTAAGGAGGGCCATTGCTGAGGAGGACTGGGTTGGAACGGAAGGCAGGAAGAATGGTCTGCCACAAGTCTAAGTCTATGCTACGGACTGATAATAGCCTTTCTCTTCCTCCAGGAAACTCTGAGAACTGCTCTATGAGAGAGAGAGAGAGAGAGAGAGAGAGAGAGAGAGCGCTAAGGATCTCTGATAGAATTTCTCCTAGGACAATTAACTATCATTAACTGTATGCACAGTTACAGTGGGGAATCCAGACAACATCACCATCAATCTCCTCTTATTTCTGTATTACAGTCATCTCTTTTTTTGCACTCATTATTATTGAGCCTAGAAGGTTTTTGAGAGCTGCTAGAGACAGAACACTATGAGGGAACCTGGGGTAGGGGAGGAACATAAATTCAGAGTTAGAAGAAACATATTGTCTACATTGGAAGGGACTGTGGCCCAGTAGTAGAACATCTGCTTGGCATGCAAAAGGTCCTAAGTTCAATCCTGCACATCTCCAGTTAAAGTATCTTGGAGAAGGTGATGAGCAAGATCTCTACCTAAGACCATAGAGCAGACATGTCAAACATAAGGCCCAGGAGCCGGGACCATCCCATCCAGGGCTTTTATCTGGCCCATGAGCAACTGGGCAGAAACAATCTGAATGTGGACCAGAAGGGCCTATATTAGCATGTTATACCCCCTGCTGAGGTCCCTCTCTTGCCCAAGCATGAACCCTCCCTAGCATCTTCCCCCAGATCTCCAGGGATTGCTCAACCATTGCAATTCTTGCCACTTGATCTTTTTAGATTGCTGTATCAATATTATTTATGTATCTATGTTATGGTTTTAATGCTTTTATTATACATCATTCAGAGTCCTGCTGTAGCAGGTATTGGGCGATTCATACGTTTAGTTGGCCACGAGCTCTGCACAGCCCTACCTGCTTTCCTTGGCTGAGGCGCCAGACTCCACCGCCTCTGGCCAGAGCACATTAGGCTCCTTTCTCTGCTGCCTGGGCTGCTGAAAAGTCCCAGTGGGGGTTCCCCCCCTTGTGGGCTTCGATCCACTGTTAGCCAGTTGGCCGGTGGGGGAAATCCCACTCCCAAACAGAGACATTGTCACATGACATGCCTGACATGATGATGTGACTTCCAGGTGTCATCACTGCACCAGGGACATCACATGGCGACACTCTGATTTTTGGGCAAACTCTGTGGTTTTGAAGGCAAAAAACCATAGAGTTTTGCCCAACAACCAGAGCCCAAAAACCCGTTGCTGACGTGATGACATCATACGTGACGTCCTGCCTACCCCAAGAATGCCCCCCAAATCTCTCCGCTGTGACGGCGAGGGGACCTGGCAATCCTGCTGGCTCTTCATGTCTGACAGGTATCTCTTTGGCCCCACCTCCCTGTGCCCAGCTGACTTGCAGACAGTCCAGGGAAGGCACCTGTAGAAAGCCACTGGCTGACTCACCAAACATGCCCACTTATGTAAGCATGTGAATGGAATGACTGGCCGGGGCAGGTGCTCTGTGTGCAGCAGCCTGGACGAGAGAGAAAAGCCTGGTGCTTATGTGAGGGGTGTAATGTGTGCAAAACGCCAAAGGTCAGGGACAGAGGAGGGCCGCTGAGTCGGGTGAGCCAGAGCCTGCTGATCCCAATGTGCGTGGCTCCTCTCCTGCCTTCCTCCCTCAGCAGCATGGGGAGGGTTAAATAAGAGGTGAAGCTAAAATGCATGCATGTTTCACAGGCTTCCTGCACACAAGTGCTGCCTTACGTAACAGTCTGAATGGAAGTGCGGGATGGGGGTTAGGTGAAGGTCTGGGATGGGAGCAGGCATTCAGAAAGGGTGCTGGGTTTGCACATGGCAGAGTCTCTCGATGTGTGTCTGTGCACTTGCATATGGAGAGTAATATTTTGTGTGGCTGGATAATGCCATGGAGCTGGTAGGAAATAAAAGTCTGCAAAAGGCAATTAAAGTGGAGCAGGCATCTTTGGCGAGTGGCAGCACTTGAAGATTGCTTGTGGTGCTGAGGAGCATCGCGGTTCCCCTTGTGGTTCAGGCTTGTTGCTGAATGTGGGACTTTGAAAGAGGGAGGTGTGGGATTGTGGGGCTGCTCCCCCCCCCCCCCCCAAAAAAAAGTCTGTTGACGGTAGCAGTTTCATTAAGACAGGGCTTATTGGGTCCCCCTGGTTGATACCACTTGGCCACTTGTCTTTGCTGCATCTGCACAGTGGAATGAAGCACTTCATGCTCCAGCTCATCAAAAGTTTCTGAAATGTGTTAGTCTTTGAAGAGCCACAAGCATTTCTGGTTGTTGCGCCTTGATTGTTAGGCAGTGGTACCCAATTGCAGTGGTACACAAATGCAGTGGTGCACAAATTTTCTTGTGCATATTGAGCAAAGGGTGGTTAGTTAGGTGCTGAGGAGGGGTGTGGGACACTGTCAGCAGTGAATTATCTCTGGTACCTGGCATTACATTTTTTGGCACACATGGCCCAACCCAACAAAGTGACATTTATGTCAGATCTGGCCCTCATAACAAATGAGTTTGACACCTCTGCCCTGCCTGAGACCCTAGGGAGCCACTGCCAGTCTGAGTAGATGGTACTAACTGTGATAGACCAATGGTCTGATAAAGCAGCTTCATGTGTTCATGTGATTCCTAAAGGGAAGCAAGGGCCAAAGTGCTTCACCATATAAAGTTTTGCATTTAGACCTGGAAGACTTGACCTTAGGCATGGTCTTCCAACCACAAGAAAATGAAAATCACAGCCTCACTGGGTTATTATAAATGGTGAATGGGATAACTGCTGTAAGGAGGCTTTGCCTTGGAGAGGGAAATAGCTTGAAACCAATGTCCTGGCTAATTCACTGTAACTTCTTTCAGGATCTGCTTTCCAATTCAAGTGAACCGTCTGCCACGGGAGTCTCTTTTGACAGCCACTCTCTATGCCGTTCCAATCCCACCTCCTGGGAGCTCTTCAGAGACAAATAAGCAGCGCCGGAATCCAGAGGCCTTGGGCTGGGTTACCACCCCTCTTTTCAACTTTAGGCAGTACGTATACTTTTGTGACTTCTTTAAGGGAATATAGGGAACTCCACAGAGAATAAACAAAGTACCTATCCTGGATGTCTGTATGGGATCAGTAACTTGGACAGCTGTTCTGAGGTGTTGGCTATTACTTGCTTAACACCTAGGACATTGTGCTGGGTTGCTTCCATACGACTCTTAGTCTGGAATTTTCATGACATGTCGGTTATTTTTAATGGAGAATCTTGACAGTGCCATTATATTTCAAAAAAATCTGGACAGCCAATCAAATCTCCCAGTAGTCAATCAGAAACCATGCTGGGCGAAAGCCCTACCTGGCCCCACCCAAAGGTGTCAGTGGGTGCCGTGACAGCAACAGGCACAGTATTGGGGACCCCTGAGTCAGTGCTGTATAGAAATCCTGTTTCAGATTCACACAGCTGATTTGATGATGAAAAAGGCATGACTGAGCAGCACAAAAGTATCCTGTTGTGGAACAAGCCTGAATCTGTCGTCTTTTTCAGAAAAGTGGGCTGGGATAGGCTCTGAGTGGCCATGTGAGTGGCACAAAAACAAGACTTGGGCCTCTCCAGTTTGTAGAATGAGAGCCTTGTAGGATTAATGTAATGCACTGATTCTGAATTTTGCTCTATGCTTGGTTTTACAAATTAACCATTACGTTTCTATAGCTTTGGCTAGCAGTTCTGTATTACCCCTAGGTCAGTGATGGCTAAGAACTTATTATCTTTGTTTTAGAACTGTTTTGTTTGGCGTAACCCCAGTAACTGTTATTGGCCCTTCTCCCTGGTTCTGGTACTGTTCGTGTGTTTTTACTGAACTTTTTAGAACTTCAGATGCTTTTAATAGGTCAGATGTTTTAATGTTTTTATGTGTACCACCTTGGGGACCCCGATCAGGTAGAAAGGCAGCATAAAAACTTTTTAAATGAAGAAATAAAATATTAAAAGGTTGGTCCTTCCAAACTGTGGCATCATTGCAGAAGAGCTCAGTGTGGTAACAGAAAATAATCCCAGTATTTTATGCTGATGGCTGAGGTTCTGTAGGCTACTGCTTTTAAGTCACTGGGTATTATTCCTAGTTAGCTACAGGACCTAATATCAGCCTCAATGTCTCCTTCCACTTTTTGTGTGTGTGTAGGGTTCTGACCTGCGGGAGAAAACTCCTGGGTTTGTGGCCAGCAACTCAAGACCCCTCCAGTGCCAGATCGAGTGCTCCCAACTTCAACCAGCCTGACAGTGTTATTCTGCAGGTGAGTTCATTGCTTTGGTTCTGTTCCCTATGAGCCTGCAGGAAGCACGAAAATACACTGAAATGGCTAGTTGACGTGCAAATAGCCGCTCACTGTTTATCCTAACCACATTTGGGCTCTTATTTGTTTGTCCCTGGAAACTGGGGCTGTGGCACTGGTCTATGAAAACTCCAGTTTTTATATACACTGGGCATGGTCAGGGCCATCTTGATTAGGATTCTTCCCAGCCAACATAAAACCAATCTAGATTAGCATGAACAATAGTATCTACACATAATGGTTTGAACAGTGGAAGGGTGCCTTTGCATACCAGCAGTACTAGGAGGGATCACACTCTTCCTTTTAGAGTCCAGTAGCACCTTAGAGACCAACAAGATTTTCAGGATATAAGCTTTCGAGACTTAAAGTATCTGACAAAGGGATCTTTGACTTTCAGAAGCTTATACCCTGAAAATCTTGTTGGTCTCAAAGGTGCCACTGGACTTGCATTCTGTACTTCCTTGTGGTTTCCCATCCAAGTACTAACAAGGGCTGACCCTGCTTAGCTTCTGAGATCTGCCTGAGGTCAGGCTATCCAGGTCAGAGCATGTTAAAAAGTAGATGGAACTAATCTGTTGAATGCTTGGCTAGGAAGAGATTTTGTCAGAATTCTAAATTAGTCATTTATACTTAGATTTCCACTATTAAATTGTTTCCTGCTGTATGTAAAGAAAAAAGCCTGATATAATTACCTGGTATCACAGACTTCAGTTGTTAATCTAAGCAACTGTGTCTTTCTCAGCACTGGCACCTCAAAGCACCCTGATTAGTGCTCTGTTTGGGGCTATGCAGTGTAAGCTCCTGTTACACACACACACACACACACACACACCATGCACACTTGTCTGGTCACAGCTCAAAATTAATGAGCTACATTTTGTTGAACAGTTCTTTCCTACATGTACTCATTTGTAAAAATCTGATTTTCAACTCCAATGTGTTCTTAAAATAGATAAAAGTATTACAAATGATATGTAGGTATATATGAAAACATCCAAAGAAAAATATAAGGTCAATTAAATCTGCCTCCCTCTTATTCCAGTTGTTCTTTCTCTCTTTCTCCCTCCCTCCTGCTACACACCAGTCATGTTTT
Source organism: Lepidodactylus listeri (assembly GCA_029233225.1). NCBI lineage: Eukaryota > Metazoa > Chordata > Lepidosauria > Squamata > Gekkonidae > Lepidodactylus > Lepidodactylus listeri. The sequence continues at coordinate 68,496,725 of JARCFY010000002.1, forward strand.
GGCTGCAGAACTAGGAGCCTGCTGTTGAGGGTGTGGACAGGAGGAATGGCCGGAGAAGCTGACGCTGCTTCAGTGGATGCTTTGTGAGGAAGAACGAATAATCCAGCTGGGCTGGATTTGGGAATCTTTTCCCCCGGGTCCTATCATGTGCACTGACCTCTGCTGACGTGGAGCAGGGAGGAGAATTATTTCTAAGAGACCAACCCAGCCCTGCCTGAACTGCAATTAGCTCCTGTCATTCTTTCCTAATTCTGCTGCAGTTCTCTGACCTGCTTCCAGAGTACTGATTTCTTTGGCCTGCAACCAAGTGATTGAGTTTTCTTCCAAAGCCACTTACAAATCCATCAAGCTTTTAATTTAAAAAAGTGAGCTATGACTGCTGATTCTTTAAGCTCCGCTGTTGCAGTGAGCTGTATTTGTATGAATGAGGTCTGCTGCTAATGAACTTTTGCATCCCATCCTACCTTGGGTTTTTCCCTGTTCAAAGATGAGGCTTGGTTATGACTTTCTAAAGCTCAGGAGGCTTGACCTTATTTCCCCCCATCTTTTCTTCTTGGAAGATTCAAAGGAAATGTCCTTGTAATCCACTTGCCATTGCCATCCCTTATGTAGTATGCACGAAGCACAGATTCTCTTGAGTCTTGATGTCACTGTAGATGGCTGGTGACCGACAGCACTGACTGATGTCTCTGCATACTCTTGAATGCTCTAGTGTTCACGTCATTCCTGTTCTCCCATACAGATATCAGCTTAGCTTTATAGGACTTTGTTTTCACTGGTGTGCATACATACATACAAACGCATCCTGTATCCAGTAGTGAATCTACTGCCTAAACTATTTATCTAGGACTTTAGGAGTGACTGTGTTGCTTGGAGACTGTCTGTGTCCTTGGAAGCTGTCAAGGCCAAACTAGATGTAATAGGGAGATCCACATGTATGTATTCACATATCCTGCTGTTCAAGTGCAGTGCTCAAGGTGAGGTTGACCTTAAGGGAGCATCTGAGGGGATGTGGCATTATCTGTCACTTCTGTAGGATAGCAGCTTATATGCAGTGATCCTGAAGTCCAGGGGGATCTCTGCTTAGTGCCTGGTATCTAAGGGTTTGCAGTTGCAGTTACACTAACACATGAGGCTGCCTTATATTGAATTGGACCATCAGCCCATCATGGTCAGTACTGCATACTCAGATGGTCAGCTGAGCAACTCTCCAGGACCTCAGGCTGAGATCCTTCATATTACCTCTATTACTTGATTCCTTTAAAACTGGAGATGCAGAGGATAGAACTTGAGACATTCTGCATGCCAAGTAGATGCTCTATCACTGAGCCACAGGCCTTTACCATGAGACGTGGGAAAGGAGACTTTGCACATGCTCCAAAACCAGACCCAACCTTCCCCTACTTAAGATGTGAATGAATGAGAGCAGAGATAAATATATATATGGATTCTCCCCCACCCCAGGGTCATGATTAGTTATCCCAACTGTCTCAAAGCATTTGTAACATGCTTGGAGGTGGGGCAACAGGATCAGTGATGTATTTGTGGCCTGCCCCCAAGGGAATGTTGCATGGAGAAGGTTGGCAGCTAGTTTGGAGAAAACTGTGTCCCTGACTGAGGGCTGATTCACACATTCCTTTTGAGGCTGTCAATGATGTAGGTTTATGGGGCAAATGAGGGTGAGTGCTGAATCAGCAGCCAGAAGGGTAACCGGCTTGTTCCCTTCCTGGTCCAGATTGTGGTTTGGCATAACGCTCAAGCCCTCTTTTGGAGGTTTTGTGATGGTGCAGCAAGTCACAGTCTAAGCAAGTGGAATGTTGAAATAGACTGACAACAGTTTTTGCACAGACCCTGTGCTTGTCTCTTCCGAAGTAACTCAAATGTGACTCGGCCTTAAAACCCCGTTGGTCATTTTTGTCAGCTCTTTGTCTTCCTGGTCTCTCTCTGGCCCTTCTAGTCAGAGAATGGCCTGTGTGAATGGGAGTTAACTTGATTTTGTAACTCTCTTCTCCTTTCCCCCAAACAATAAGGTATCTTCCTCCTTGAAACTGCATCATTAGCACTCTGAAAACCTGCTGAGCCTGGCACAGGAGAATCTTTGGGGGGGGGGGGGAATGTGTATGTTTGCAGTGTCATGAAAATCCAAATGACTTGGAAAATAAAAGTGTGAGATTGTTTGAATCTATGGTTTTATCTGGAAACCACTTTGAAGGTTTGTCAGAAAAGCAGTGTGTGATTATTTCAAATTAATTAAATAGGCATCTGTTTCTTTGATGTCTGAATTGGCCCACAGTCACATGAATAAGAGGACATCCAAATACAAGTGGGAGAGAGCAAGACCCTATTTCAGGCTAGTTCCTTAAAAGGATGTGAGAGAAGGCATTCTCAGTATTCATCTGCCCTTTCAGGTGCCTGTGAGTGAGTGTGTGTGTGTGTGTGCGTGTGTAAAAACCACTCTTCTTTGCCTTTCTCTTACAGATTGATTTTCCCAGCTCAGCATTTGAAGTCAAGTTTACTAGTCCACTGGCAGCAGACTTCAGTCCAAAATACAACTTCCACAGCCTCCTTGAGGAAGACCAGCGGAAGCTGAAGGAGGTGATGCAGAAGGAATCACTGTATTGGTAAGAGGCTGGGGTGTGCACAGGCACTGAAGGGAGGGGGCTTCTGGCCCTTGAGACACCTTTGGATGGTACTGGATGGAGCATCACGTAGGGAGGGGAAAGGGAGGGCCTCAGGGAGGGGGCTGTGACTCAATGGTAGAGCATATGCTTGGCATGTAGAAGGTCCCGGGTCCCACCCCCAGCATTTCCAGTTGAAAGGACCAGGTAGAGGGTAATGTGAAAGACCTCTGCCTGAGACCCTGGAGAGCTGCTGCCAAGTCTGAGTAGACAATACTGACCTTGATGGACCAATGGTCTGATTCAGTATAAGGCAGTGTCATATGTCATTCCTTCTGGTAACCAGGGGCGTCGAGTTTTTAAAATCCGGGGGGGGGGGGGGCTCTTCTGTGCGCGCGCGCAAAGCACGCACGCCTGCTGGGACCATGTCCCTGCCACCGCCTCCCCCCCCCCCCGGCCTGACGACTCCTGCTTCCGTCCCTTCCTCTATCCATCCAGGGGCCAGCTGGGCATTTGCTTAGCTGGCCCCTGGACAGACGGACGGAGGGAGGGACGGAGTGGCCAGGCTGGGGAGGGGGGGGGAGAGGGAGGCGGCGGCCCTAGGAAGGGCCCGGGGAGGCGCGGCGGAGGGCTGAGGACCTCCCCGGGAAATTTCGGGGTGGCTCGAGCCCCCCCATAGTTGACGCCTATGCTGGTAACTTAGATGGTACTGCAGTGTAAGGAACCAGTCTTCCTTCCTTCATGATTCCTGGATCTCCTCCTTCAGCACTACTGTGTGCCATGCCCATTTTGTGGGGGTTTAAAGGAGAGCCTGTAACCAGGATTGCTACATCTTTCAAGGACAATGGCACCAGGGTGGAGACTGGGAGCAGACCCCAGACTAAGTCTGGCACAAAGACATGAGTTTTGGAGTCCAGTAGTTTGGTCAGATTGTGGCCAAAGCCCCATTCAAAATCTGTTTGTTCTCCTAAAACGTACAACTTAAAAACGACCTCCCCTCCAAAGGCTGAAGAGGAAAAGAAGGCCTTGCCTTGTGCCTTGTTTTTCTAGCAGCTGAACAGATCTAAAAAAACTAGGCATGTTTTCCTGGTCAATTGGCAACCTATCCATAGATTAGTGATCTCATATCATACATAGATGAGAGCTGAAGTTCAGTCCTCATCACCCACTTAGCTGGCAGTAATGGGAAAGGCACTTCACCTGAGACTTTGGAGAGCTTCAGCCAGTGGGGCCATAAATCCATATTATTACAAGCAGCCCTTCGAAGGTAAACTGTGTCCTGTAACCTGGGTCATTTTTCTATGATGCCATTCTAAATGAGCTGCTGTTTTGTTTATTCACTGAAACAGACATCAGAGGAGTGGTTAGCTGGTTTCACACAAAATTGGCTCTGTGCTATTTTAGGATGGTTTAAACTTTTTTTTGAGAACCTTTGAGTTGACCCAAAGAAGTCTCTGACACTGCATTGCAGTGCATTTTGTTTGTTCTTAAAGGCCGATGTGTCTTATTGTTGAGATGGCTTTTCCTCAAAATGGCCAAGCAAAGCAGCTCAGATTATGTTCAGGTGTTATGTGCTTTCCTCAACACAGTCCCTCCTGAGGGGCTGTAGGCCAATGATGGAGTATAAGCTGCGTGTGCAGAAAGTCTTGGGATCAGTCTGTTACACTGCCAGTTAAAGAAGGATCTCGGGTAGCAGATGTTGTGAAAGACCTTTCTTGTCCTGAGATCCTGGAGATCCACTGTCAGTCAGACTAGCTCATGCTGAACTGGCAGTGTATGCAAGGATATGGCAGCTTTTGTGTGGTGAGATGAAGAATCCTGGGGTCTGATCCTTATGTGGGGAACACATAGTCTATAACAAAAGTACTCTGAAGTTTGCAGGAGATAGCTTTTCAATAGGCATTAATTAAGTCTTCATGGGTGCCCTCCTTGAGTGCAACTGAATGTATCAACTGTATTCCTTGACAAAAGTGGCTTTAAGCAGAGAAGAAACTTCCTTCCACGAAGGTGACTATATAAAGTACTGTTTCTTCAGTCTATCCCTACTATACTTTTATTCAGAATCAAAGCATCTGGCCAGTCTTTCTAAAACTTGTGGCATCATGTCCTTCCAGTAATAACTGGGCAAGATCCATGATGGTTACACACATGGCTGTCAAACTTGTTGAAGAGCATGATGCATATAAGAGGGAGGGAATGGTCTTGCTCTTCTCAAGACTGTATTTTGGAAAGGAATTATCCATTAAATTGAAAGCCAAGAATTCAGAACTCTCTTGCTAACATATGTGGACTACTGGTTTTCCATCAGTTCTGCTCTATATCTCCCTTTCCACTTTCTTTTTGGTTTGTATGAGGTGCTTTACAGAAAGAGTCTGATGTAGTGTTTAGAGTGCTGGACTGAGAATGGGGAGGCCTGGGTGCAACTGGGTGACTTTGGGCCCGTTAGCCTCTTGTAGCCCAAACCGCATTTATGGGATTATTGTGAGGATAAAACAGAGAAGAAGCCATTTAAATCATATGAGAGAGCAAAACATAAGCTAAAGAAGGGATGGGTGCCTGGAATGTGCAATTTAAAGGTTGAAGGAGAGGTAAAGGTTTTACAGTGAAAGGGATCCCTACCAGGGTCGGCCCATCCATCTTTGCCCATTCCTTAAATGCCATTGTGCCTTTTCTAGGCTCATTATACTCCCTCCCTGTTCCTGTGGGATGTCTAACATCTCGTCTAGACATCTCACCTCCTTCCTTGCCTCTCTGGCTTTCCTCATTTTCTGAGATCAGAACTCCAAGTGCACTCTGCTACAACTATTCCAAAAGCGTTCCCAGGCATGAGACTTTCATCCAGACCTCTTGTTCAAAATATATTTCTGTGTCTGCAACGTACTTATTGGTTAGAGGTGACTATTCTGGGGACAGTATCAACCAGTTTCTATGATCCCTTTCCTTCATAAATGGTTTTCTACCAGCTGAGAAGAGCTTCCAACCCAGACTGCTTGTGATCTATTAGCAAATAAGAATGGAGAAGATTTAAAACTATAAGCAGCAAACATTTCCAGGTCTGATAATTTTTTTACCTTGTTTTGTCAAACTTAATAAAAGTGTTGAAAAGAAACAATTATGATTTGAAGAACTACTATGGATTAGGACAGATTTTAGTTCCTTGCTGTTTCACATAGTCTCTGCAGACGCATGTCTGGGACTCTAGTCATTACTCTTCCAGTTGGGGCAGTCTGTCTTGCATTACAGGAGAGCAGGACTATGCTTCTCACCTCAAATAAAAAATTTCATTGTGATAATAGTTCAACACTTGTGTAACTGTGTTCAAGGACTTCTTATGCCTTCTGCAATAAAGATATAGTGCTTCTCACTGGGATAACAGCATCTCTTCTATAAGGGCTAGAAACATGCTTACAAATGCTTTTATTATCAGTAGTGGTTGGTATTCTCTTCTTTTTCAGGTGGAGCTTATTGCTCCCTTGACCTACTGCTCTGGAAGGCTTCATTTGTGTATGGACATTATTCCCACATCCCCACACATTATATTGGTTGAGTACAGGGGTCCTTTCATAGAAAAAGAGGTGCAGGAGCTCATTAGCATAACCCATTAGCATATGCCACGTCCCCTGACATCACCAGAAGTGTGTCAGAAAGGGAATGTCAGTTTCAGCCCCATTATACCCTATGGGCCATTGAAATCAATGGCAAAAACTCATAGGGTATATGAGGGGCCGGAGGAAAGGGGGTTTGAGGGGCAGGCTCCAAACTTGCAGGGTAGCTGCTGGGGCCTCTCCTCGAAATACCCACCAAGTTTCAAGAAGATTGGGCCAGGGGGTCCAATTCTACGGGGCCCCAAACAGGTTGTCCCATCCCCTCCATTGTTCTCTATGGTGGGAAAAAGTGTTACTTTTTTCCTGCCATAGAGAACAATAGAGGGAATGGGGGCAACCTGTTTGGGGGCATGTAGAATTGGACCCCCTGGTCCAATCTTCTTGAAACTTGGTGGGTATTTCGAGGAGAGGCCCCAGCAGCTACCCTGCAAGTTTGGAGCCTCTCCCTCAAACCCCCTCCTCTCCAGTTGCTTTTAAAGTTGCCGCCTAATTTCAGCGGCAATTCGGCAGTGGGCCGAATCAGATCAGAGAATCTGATTCGGCCCCTGGCTGCCCTAGTGGCCACTCCTGAGCTGGCGGAGCTTTGCTCCGCCTCGCTCCGGCCCCAACGGACCCCTGGTTGAGTATATAAACAAAGATTGTCTTCCAGAAAGAGAGGTGCTAGGGCTCATACCTGGCTGTTATAGTATGTGCTTTGGTTTCCCTGCTGCTTAAGGCTAAGCCGGAGGGGGGGAGGGGGGGGTTTCATCGTTACTGGAGTGTAAGGAAAGGGGCATTTACGGAGAGGTTTGCTGTTATTTCACATATCATAGGGTCTAGGTGAAATAATAGAAAGAGGCTCTGGGGCTCAGGGTCTGTGGCTAAGATGCTCAGATCCACTGGAGTACCAAAGCGCCTTCAGTGAATGGGGCCTCCCAGGACTGTGAGTGAAGAGGAGAAAGTGGAGCTCCATTGTGGAGAGCCTCTCTCTAATAATGTGTTTGGGGATGAGACAAAGATTGAGCCCAGATGTTTGCAGTGTTGCAGAGAGAAAGACCCTGAAACTTGAAGCAGTTGAGTCTCGCCTATCCTCATAGCATTCCTCAGTGCTTCCAGGAACAGGGACTGACTGGGATATGGGCTGTGTACAGACCAGGGGTCCTTTCGTAAAAAAAGAGGTGCAGGAGCTCATTAGCATAACTTATTTGCATATGCCACACCCCCTGACGTCACCGGAAGTGTCAAAAGGCCACACATCCCTGACGTCATCGGCAGTGTGTCAGAAGGCAAGAAGGGAGGGAGGGAGGGGGAAGGAAGGAAAGGAACAGGAAGGAAGGTAGGTAGGTAGGTGGGGGAGAGAGAGAAAAGAAAGGAAGGAAGGAGGGAGGAAGGGGGGAAGGAAGGAAGAAAGAAAGGAACAGTAAGGTAGGTAGGTAGGTGGGGGGGAGAGAGAAGGAAGGAAGGAACAGGTAGGTAGGTAGGTGGGGGAGAGAGAGAGAGAAGGAAGGAAGGAAGGAACAGGAAGGTAGGTAGGTGGGGGAGAGAGAGAGAGAAGGAAGGAAGGGGGAAAGGAAGGAACAGGAAGGTAGGTAGCTAGGTGTGGAGAGAGAGAGAGAGAGAGAGAGAGAAGGAAGAAAGGAAGGGGGCGCTTCTCCCCCCCACTGGGGCCAGCGTTTTCCTTCCTCCCCCCTCTTGCTTGGGCCCCAGGGGCTTCAGGCCTCTGAGGCCCGGCTTCTCCCTCCCTTGCGCCCCCCTGGGGCCCAGGAGCAGTGAGTGGGGGAAGGAGGGAAGGAGGAGGCTTCTCCCAGGGCAGCGGCGCTTTCCGCGGCCGGGAGTTTTAGGGCGGGGAGGGAAGGAGGAGGCTGGTACTGGGGCCGGCGGCGCTTGCCGCGGCCCCGGAGATTTGAGTGTGGTGGGGGAGGACGGGGAGGGAAGGGGGTGGCTGTCCCGGGGCCGGCGGCGCTCGCCGGCCCCTCGGAGGCTTGAGTGCAGGGGGAGGCGGGGAGGGACGGGGGCGGCTGCCCCGGCCCCAACGGAGCCCTGGTACAGACTGAGGCAGGGTGCCAGCCAGCCAAGAGCTCAGGAGTCAGTTGGTGACAGAGGGGAAAAGCCCCTGTTCTCTCAGTCTGTGTTTCCTGCCCCATCTGCCAAATGGAAATTAAAGTGATGACTAATTAGAGACTTGGTATATGATACACGCTGTGCAACAATATTGGCAGTAAATACAGCCCTGAGCCTTCTGTTGCGTGTTGTGTTTGTTCCAAATGAGCTGCCAGGGCTGAAGAGCATAGTGAAGAGTGTGCAGAACTGCTTGACTTTCCTAAGGATTAACGTTGGTTGTCTGCTTCTTTGCGGTGCCTGGGATGTAGACTCTGTTGGGAGCCCTGCTACCTGTGTAGGAGCAGAGCCTTCTGGGCTTAGCTGCATATAATTCCAGAGACACACGGACTAGAGTTGTATACAGCTGGTTTTAAATTGAAAGCTGCCATTGGCCATGCTTCATGAATGCCAAGGGGTGTGGCTTCATCGCTGGAATTTCTATGATGAAATCTTATGTGTCTTCTGTTGGTCCTTGGAGGCAGGATGTCTACCTCTGGTTGGAAAATTCAGGAAGTGCATGGTTGGAGAGCCACTTGTGGCATAATAGTCAAAGTGTTGGACTAGGATCTGGGAGACCCAGCTTCAAATCCCACTGCACCATGGAAACTTGCTGGGTGACCTTGGGTCAGTCACACACTCTCAGCCTAACCTCCCTCACAGGGCTGCTGTGAGGATAAAACAGAGGAGAAGAGAATGATGTAAGCTGCTTTGGGTCCCTCTTGGGGGGAGAAGGGCAGGGGATAAATATAGCAAATAAATAAAATTATAACAGCACAACATCCATCAATGGGTGGATCAAGCCAGAGGTGCTGAAAATTCCAGTTTAATGCCAGTATTGTCATTAAAGGCTATACTAATGTATTCTAATGCAGTTAATATTTTCACTGTCTCTGCAAGCACAAGGTAACAGAAGAGAACCTCAATTTGATTATTCCCACCACATTTGCAACTGCAGATTGCCTGTGCTCTTGGGAAAAAAGGCTTTTAAGCCGAGTGGCTGTGCTGGTCAGTTTGTACCCTGGGGTTGTGCATGATGCATCTAAAGCAGGTGTCCAGCTGCCCTCTCACCCCCCCCCCCCCTTCCCTTCATCCTTGGGAGCTCTTTGGCTTTCTGCAAGAAAAGTGCTCAGGGCTAAAAAGTGGTGGGTGGGCACTTCCTGGCATTGTACAGAAGGCAGTGCCACAGCCTTTCCTGCCTGCTATGGGTCATTGCTAGGGTGGGAGGTTCCCACGGGTGGGTAGCACTTCCATTTTCCTTCAGCTTTGTTCTGGATCTGAGTGAATGGATTTCCTGGGGGTGGTGAAAGGAAGCCTGTGGGAACAGAGCTAGCCATGAGATGTGAGTGCCCCTCCCTCCCCTCCAGCTTTGCCAGTGCCCCCAGTGCCCCCATGCCCAGCCCTCCTGCTTTCCCAGTGACAGTGTTTCCCAGTGGGGTTATTACAGTGGCCTTGGACCCAAACCTCAGGCATTTGTAACCAGCCCTGGCCTCCCTCCAAGAAGTCTCTGCTGTGGTCTTTCTCACATTGCCCTGCCAATGTGGCCTAGAAGGACTTGATTTGAGCCAGACCTCAACCCTGGAAACATTCAGTGCTAAGATTTGATGCTGGAATGTGTCAGGTAATAATTTCCCTCAGCCCTGAATAGCCATGGCCCCTTCCCACATGTCTGGGATTAAGGGTGTGTCTTCCAGGCACCTCAGTCCCCTGCATCTTTGTTTCCCGAAATTGGTCGCTGTAGCACAGTGGAGTTAAGGCAACCCTAAATAATGATTTTGCCAACAATACCATTTCCCCCTGTTTAGCCTTTGTCATTCTTCCTCTCCTCCCAGCTGCTCTTTTCTGTTGCAGACCTACACCATGTGAAGGCTGCTTTTGCCAATCCCATTCAGTCCTCTTGTGATACTCTCGACTGCTGCTTCTGTCTTCTCTCAGACCTCTCGCTGTTGACCTTTCAGGTCATCTTATCTTATTGCCTTTTGAGCTGTCAACTGCATTGATCTGTAAAAATTTTTTAAAAAGACTCTCAAGGGACTAAATGAAATTACAGCAAGCTAATATTCCAGCTGGGGCCTGAGCTATATGGGATAAATCTCATTTCCTGGACTTAGTCCCTCAGCCTTGTTTTTAGTGTAGGGCTTAACTGAACAGTAGGTGTAGACAGCCACAGTGCCCCTCACCTCTGCCTGTGAAGTAGATGGTGAGCTGGCATACAAAGCGGGAAGGGAGAGACCAGGACCGGGCTTGGCCAGACACACAGGAAACAAGCTGAGCCCCAGGCAGTGCTAGCAGCTCCTCAGGGGGTCACCTTGGTCCCTTGGGCGGAGACCCAGCCCTGCACACTCCGCAAAATGGTCTGGCATGCTGCTGTTCAGCTCGTGTGCTGGAGGTTGCTTATCCCTGCTGTTAAATCTGTGTCTCTGAGAATGTGCAGAGCATTATGGAGTGTAAGCTTTTGAGAGTCAAAGCTCCCTTGTGCAAATCCTAGTGCTTGTTGTGACATGTTTGGGATGGGGGGAGAACGTCGAAGTCAGAGGGTTTTGCCTCTGAAACAGGCTTCAGCCCCGCTCTGCTCATTTCCTTCTCTCCTTTGATTGTTGCCAGGCCTTTTGCTTCTCATTCCAGCAGTTTTAAGGAAGGATTAACCTTGTGAATCAAGTTTCTGGGAAGTTTAACCTTTCTTCTCCCCTTCAGATGCAGATTAACTTATCACTGTTGGTGCAGAGAGAGCCATAAAGCAAGAGCAGATTCCAGCAGGGAAGCCATGGCAGCCTATTGCAACAAACATAAGAGGAGCATTGTGACGTCTTTAAAGGCTGACTGATTTACTGTAGTGTAAGCTAAGGCCAGCTCCATCTGATGCATGTCTGGGTGGCTCCACTACTTCAAATGGGAACCAGCCCCTTCCCTAGTGCCCCTGCACTTCATCACGGGCTACAGCTTCCTTTCCTCCGGCTGCCCTTTGGGCAGGAGAGTTGCTGATCCCATTATCCTTGGAGTGGGATCGGTTCAGGCTTCCTCATTAGCCACCTGATCCCTCCCTGGGAGAAATGAACTGACTCGTTTGCACATTGAAACGCCCAGCTGTGTGGTGTATGCCTGAGATGAAGGGGGCAGGTTTTCCCCAGTGACTGTGCTGCTCTCTGGTGGCCACATAAAACATCACACTGTTTTTCCCTGATGATACTCAGACCATGTTCCTATGACCAGATGGCCATTTATGACACTGACCTGTTCACACTCCCACACTGCACACACCAAAAATATTTTTTTCCTTTCCTCTCTCACTGTGTGCCTCTGTTTTTCATAAAATGTCTAGAAAGTTCTCTTAAAAGGTTAAAAGCGCTCTTAGTGGATTGTACCAATGGGGTCCATCTTGACCAGCATTCTGTTTCCAACAGTGGGTGGTCAGATGCTTCTACAAGCAAGTCACGGAGGGAACACCCTTCCCTTGCTGCTTGTCCTGGAGGCGTACCACCTCTGAATGTGGAGGCTGTGTTCACTGATGGGGGCTAATAGCCATTGGGTCCCTGGTCTAATCTTATGGCCTCCTCTCACTCCAGGCTAACCAATGCTGACCGGAAGCGGCTATGGGAGAAGCGTTATTACTGCCATTCGGAAGCTGGCTCGTTGCCTCTGCTGCTTGCTAGTGCTCCAAGTTGGGAGTGGGCATGCTTGCCGGACATCTATGCCCTGCTAAAGCAATGGACACACATGAACCATCAGGATGCCCTTGGACTCTTACATGCAGCGTAAGTAATTTCCCTTGAAGCTTTTGCTGTCTGTGTGCGAGCGAGTGGTGGGAGGCCCTGGAGGGTTAGTAGGTGAACAGTGCAATCTTCAGCACAATTTATTTTATTTATTTAAAACAATTATTAGCCACCTTTCTACCTCATAGGAACTCAAGGTGGCTTGCACTATAGATAATAATAAAATGCAATAAAATATGTAAAATTCATAAAACCACTATGTAATCAATAATTTAAAACTGCGCATAGGCAAAAGAAATAATTGCTATTATGAATAAAGCTTTCTTCAGCTGCCTCCCAAAGACTGAAAAGGAGGGGACCAGGTGCACCTCCCTAGAGAGGTTGTTCCATAATTGTGGGGCTGTCAGTGAAAAGGCCCCCTCTCTCATGTACCCATCAGACAAACTTCTTTGGTTGATGAGACAGTCAAGAGGGTCTCTCCCTGTGATTTTGATTCCCGAACAGGAACATGTGGGAGAAGAAGGTCCTTCAGACACTCAAGCCATGTAGGGCTTTAAATGTCAAAAACCCCTTGAATTGGGCTTGGGAGCAGATTGGAATCCATTGTAATTGCTATAGGATTTGGGGGTCATGTGATCCCAGTAGCTGGCACAGCATTCTGCACTAGCTGCAGCCTCTGAACACTCTTCAAGGAGTAGCCCCAAGTGGAGTGTACTGCAGTCGTCCAGTCTAACCCAGAGCTCTTCTATCTTGTCAGGATTAAGTTTCAGCTTTGTAACCCCATCCAGCCCATTATGGACTCCAAGCACTGGTTCAGAACATTAACAGCATCCTCAGAATTAGGTGGAAAAGAAAGGTAGAGCTAAATGTCATCCGCGTACTGGTGACACTGCAGTGCAAACCTCCTGATGACCTCTCCCACTGGCTTCATGTAGATATTAAATAGCATGGGGCATAAGATCGAACCCTGTAGAGCCCCACAGGCCAGCAGCCATGGGGCAGAGCAAGAATCCCCCAGCATCACCTTCTGGGACTGGCCTCCCACATAGGATTCCCAGATTACACCCTTCTAAGCTCATTAAAGTTAATGGGCTTAGAAGGATATTACTGTTTAGATCTGTACTGTGAATGTCTAAGGCCTGTTCTAATATTGCATTAGACCTGTTAGAATCTGCAGGCTGGACCATTGGGTTGGTAGCTGGATCCAAGTATCTCCACACACCAGAACCTAAGGCTGCAGTCCTGCATACACTCCTCTAACAGTAAGATTCACTGAGCTCTGTGGAATTTGTAGAACATGCTTAGGGTCGGACTAGAAGTCTGGTGATGCTCACAATTCCCTGCTGTAGGATCTTAAAAGAGCTCATCCATATGGAGGTAAGGTTTATCCCCTAGTGAGAGTTTGTTGTGGTAATATGGCTACAGGTTCCCAGATCAGGAAGTGAGGAGGACAGCTGTGCGATGGATCGACTCCATATCTGACGCTGAGCTACTTGATTATCTGCCCCAGTTGGTACAGGTAAGTAATCGTGCTGCCTGGAAGAAAGGCATGTTAACTGACAAGCCTTTCAGAGTTGTGCCAATGGTTTGTGTTGGCCCAGAGCTGTACCTTGCAAGGAGGTAGCTGTGCCAGCGTGCCTAGGGCTTCACAGCCAGGGCAACGTCTACGTTTCTTTCTCTGACCTGGAATGATCCAGACCGGCTGGAATTTCAGAGGCCTTGGGGATAGGGAACTAGGCTACAGGGAGTGTGTGCCAGAGACAGCAGGCTGCAAAAACAAGATTATATTGACAGAAGTATTCTAAACAAAGGGCAAATTTCATGGAAAGTTGTCCCAGTAAAACCTTGGGTACTGCTATCAGAGAGCATGACCTTGAGTTCATGGCCGTGGGATCCTGAAATCAGTTTAATGTTACTGCTACTCTGAGATTTTGTCATCAGAATTAATGCTGTTTAGATTTGCATTTCCCTGCTTTAGGATGATAATTGTAAACAAGAGCATTTTGCACAGGTCAGTTACTTTACTAGTGATACTGAGAATGAAGAGAGGATGTAAATCCCTGGGGCAGAAGCTGCTCACTTGGCAATATGAGACACATTTCTCCTATCTTTCTGCTGCCCACCTCAGCCTTGCAGCTCACATTTCTTGGCCACTCAGGAAAACCACACTGTCTGCATGGCTCATCACTGCCTGACAGGGAAATAATCTATTTGTCTCTCCCAGGCTCTAAAATATGAGTGTTACCTGGACAGTCCTCTGGTGCGGTTTCTAATGAAGCGAGCCATCTGTGACCTGAGGATTACCCACTATTTCTTCTGGTAATGTTGGTGGATGTGCTGTCGATGTATGGAATGGGCTGGGGCTTTCATTTGGGAGAGCTCTGAATATGCAGTTCTAATGCGGCTTAGCAGAGGTCAGGGACACTTCCAAACTCTTTATAATCAAAAGTCCAGAGGCCCCAGGTTTTGTTCACTAGATCATCAAGCTTTGAATGAAAGCTTTCTTTTTAAAAAATTCTTCCTCAAATAGGATACAGACAAGGGTAGTTCATATAATCCTGTCTTTCTGTTTGCTTCACATTCCATCCATATCAAACTGCTACATGGATTATATGTGCGTGTGTTTTTTTAGCAAGTTCCAAGTCACCCTTGTTGCAAAGCAGCCTTTAAAAATACTTTCCTACCATTTTGTCTTGCGTTGCCCTTTCATGTTCCATTACCCAAACATCCTGACTACCCTTTACTACTTGTGATTTCTTTGCATGTTTTTGGAACTTCTTTGGCTTTAGAAAAAGTCATGAACATTGAGCAGACTGATCTGGCATATCCAGAAGAAGCTGTTGCTTAGCTGCACATGTACATGACACTTCCACCCACATACCTGACTACTCCAGTCCTGGTGACAAGGTTTCCATCTCTGTAGGCTGCTGAAGGATGGACTTAAAGATTCTCAGTTCAGCATCCGGTACCAGTATCTGCTGGCCGCTCTACTGTGTTGTTGTGGGAAGGGCTTGCGAGAGGAGTTTGACCGGCAGTGCTGGCTTGTTAATACCCTGGCTAAGCTGGCTCAGCAGGTCCGTGAGGCAGCTCCATCATCACGACAGGTATGCACATTTGAATATATCTCATTCTTTCCACTGTGAGTGGGATGGGGGGTGGGGAGAGCAGTGACACATCAAACCAAACAGCATGTGCTGATGAGAGCTTAGCTGCTTCTTCAGAGAGTTCAAAGGCTGATGGAAGCACTTAAGACATAATTGTCCAAAGGGCAACCACTCCTGGAAAGCGACTATGGCATGGGTTAACTGTTTACCTTCTTCCAGAAGGAATTACTGTTGGGGATGATGAAAGACTCTGGCAACAAATCACTGAGATCTCTTTGTTTCTTAGAAATATTCTGAATGTTCTGACATGAAGCTCATATGCCTGCCCAGTCCTGTAGCCTAAACCGAGGACGGATTGTCCCATAGGCTGGTGAACTGCAGTGCCCCGTTCCAAGCTTTCCCCTTCCTTTTTGGCTTCTGCCATCACACTTCTTTCAGAACTTAAAAATATTATGACTTGCTTCTTTAAAAGCTTATATCTTGGAAGCAGAGGGAGCTAAGCAAATCTATAAAAAGTTTTGTTTTTAACTGCACACTCAAGGACAAAATTTGATCTGCAGAATTTGCATAATTTACTGTATTTGTGCAACTGAGCACAGAATTTGAGGGGTTTCTTGTGCAAAATGCAAGAGGGGAGAAGCTGGTGTATAGAGCAATTTGGGATGGTGGCATGACTTATACTAGGATGACTCCTAAGTACAGACTGCAGAAACAGAGATTAAATAACGGTTTTTTCCTGTTTGTAGACTACTTTGGTATTTGTTTTTTCAGGGCATCCTTAGGGAGGGACTCGAGGATGTAAAGCAGTTCTTCAGTGTCAATGGCTCTTGCCGCCTGCCACTTAGTCCAAGCCTGCTTGTGAAGGGGATCGTGCCCAAGGTATGGCTTTGCCTGCTGGGAATGCTGGTGCACACTGTAGAAGAGCAGGATGCTTTTGTTTTCTTCTGGAGCTCTTCAGCTGAGCTTCCAAGCCCTGAAGTTTAGCAGCACCATTTGCATAGCTGGGCTTCAGCCTTAGCTGTTTCCTCTCTGTTGTATAACAAATAGGTCAGTTCCTGAGGATGAGTGTCTTTTGGTTCCCATCCATTAACATCCTCATATAATAGCCTGGCATATCATTTCTGATTTCCCCCACACACACCTGTGTAGTATCTGTTTGCCAGCTTCCACACCTGTATTTCTCATCCAGTGTACTCTTAATCTTCAGCCCTTCATATTTCCAATGATCATACAGTTCTGCCTCCTTGGCTTTGAGCTACTCCACATTCTTACAAACTTGGCCCCTACCCAGTGCCAGGAGCGCAACAGCCTGTTCTCACAGAAGGAATAGTGAGCAGCCTTCAGTGCTAGAATAGTGGTGGGAATGAAGAATAGCCTTGCTGTGGAGGATGGCTGTACTACTGGCCAGTCTTTTGTATCACAAACCAGAAAGGCCTTTGGTATGACCTCTGCCACCTTGGGTCAGGTGTGGTCTGGATCGCTCGTTTGACAGTTTTGCAGAGACCTACTTTAAATATAAGGGAGTGGGTTTCTAGTCTAGAGCAAGGCTTGTATGGAAGCTCATAGACTCTCCAGGAGACGGGGGTGGTTACAGAATCTCATTGGTGCCTCCTGTCAACCTGTCAGAACTATAGGCATCCACACACACACACTACTGCTTGCCTCCTAGTTATTGCATATTTTGATAAGGCAGCATCAAGAAGCAAGTCAAATATGAAATATTTCCATGAGAAAGGCAAATCCAGGCAACTGGGGTGGAACCAACTCTCCTTGGAAGGAATGAAGTATAGTGCTTTTGGCATAATTATGACCATGTCTTCTTTGATATCCTTTCTGCCAGTGGCAGGGAGCTTTTATTTCTGCGGTTACTGTTTAGAGTATTGATTTATAACACCACAATCCTCTCTCCTTGACTACAGGATTGCTCCTATTTTAACTCCAATGCTGTCCCTCTGAAGCTTTCCTTCCAGAATGTTGACCCTCTTGGAGAAAATATCCGTGTTATTTTTAAGGCAAGTCCTAGTGTTTCTGATTGGATTATGTGGACCACAGCCATTCTCTTTGCCCAGGTCCTTCTGAGCAAAGCTGATGGTACTCTGATCTACTATTCTGTCTGCTGGTAGTCAGACAATCTTCTCTGTACAAATTGTAAGATCATATGATGGTCTTGATTAGCCATTTTATTCTGCAGCATGTATGTTCTTGAGGAAATGCTGTGGTCCCATGGAAGAAAGCTTTTCTGCACTCCTATGTACCACTGTCTAATCACCTAACTCTTTAGCTTCCCTCCTTAGCCTCTCTTCCTTCAAGCTTTGATAAGAAACCAGGAAGGAAGTAAACAGTTCCTGCCTGCTGAATTTATAGTTTACGTTGTCTGATATCGCTTGAAGGAACTGCTGTGTCCTCCTTTTCCAAATAACTCATAGCTAAGACCCCTGGAAAGGTCTCTGGACCCCTTAGAATCCTCACTCCTCCACTCTTAAATGCTCTCGCTGCAAGAGTCTGATTTTTGGTACTGTTGCAGCCACTGTGATGAACTTGGAAGCAAATTCTCTTGCTTAAGCCTCAGAGGAACTGTTGTCATAGACACCATGGAGTTAACATGTTGGGAGGCTGAAATTATTTAGCTCTGGGTAATCTAATCAGTGGGCTCACGAATTTAGAAGATTTGGTGAGAGCCCTATACTTTAGAGGCAAAGCTAGCCACTGCTAGGATGGGCCTTTTGCTGTTATAGTCGTTGAGAATTTGGTTTATAGTTGGCATTAGAGATGGAGTAGTTGGTACAGTAGGGCTGTGTCAAATTCCCCAATAATTCTCATACTAAAGATTTTGCTTTTGAGTCAAATCTGTATGACATTGCAGAAAGGAAGCATTATTTGGATGTAGCACTTGATCCCTGAATATTATTCAAGAAGCCTGTGCAAAAGAAGCTTGGTATAATCATCTCATGTCTGATGATGATTGATCCCTGGCCTCAAAATGTCTCTGCATGGTTTCTGTGTTTTTAAGTGTCCAGGTGACAGGGCAGTCAGCCTCTCACACAAGGGGCAGAGCAAGACTTTGTCCTCATATGATGGACATCATTCTAGGAAACTGCCCTGTGGCTGAAGCACATGGGTGTCCCCTGCAAGCATAAAACCACTCTGAGAGTGTCAGTGCCTGTGGAAATAAGTGAGGGCTGCTGCTTTTTTTAAAAAAAGAGAAGGGATTTTGTTTTGAGTTGGAAGCACTTAATGAGGAAAGCTCTTTGGTGTTTTCTGCCCAGTGACAGAAGTTGCAAAACCCTGGGAACCTCCTGTCTTACTTTGTGCTATTACTCCTCACAGTGTGGAGATGACCTCCGGCAGGACATGCTAACGTTGCAGATGATTCGCATAATGAACAAAATTTGGGTGCAAGAAGGTTTGGACATGCGTATGGTTATATTCCGTTGTTTTTCAACAGGCCGTGGTCGCGGTAAGTCTGGAAACAAGTGTGAAACTTCCCTACTACTTACTCTTGTTCAGTAGCAGCTGCGGTGCTCGCAGCTTACTGGACTGTATGAGGGCCTGGATATGTCAGGAACTGTACAACCGAGTTTAGGAATCTGCAGTTTACCACCTCTCTGAGTGAAAGCTAAAAACATAAAAACTGCCTTGCTAGATAAATCCAAAGGGTTGGTTTTAGTCTAGTGCTTAGATAGTCAGATTCCTTTTTAAAAAGACATTTATGCAAATACCCATTGCAACATTGTCTTGTAATGAATAAAGTAGGTTAATTTTGCTGGACAGGTATTTATGCCTGTGGCAGATGCATGTAATGGCATCCTTTTGAGGATTCGTGTACAGGTGTGTCTAGAATGCTGTGGCATTTCAGATAGGTGGTTCAACTTAGAACTCAGAGCTGAATAGGCAATATGGTATTAATCTGAATTCTTTGTGGGTAGCACTTAACCAGTAAGAGAATGCAGACTTAAAAGTGTAAAAGGAAGTGAATTGTACTGACATATTAAAAGCACAGTGTGGATAATAAATAAATGAAATGGCTAACCAATAAAAAGGGTATAAACATCACCACTTTTTAGCGATATTGTTATATAGACAAATAGCGAAAGTTTTTTAAAAAACACCTTACACTTGAGCTCTACCCCTACAGCATTCTGTCTTCCTAATCACTTCCAGGCCTCCTAGTTAAAAGCTAAGCCTTCTACATTTTAAAGTGCATTCACAGTTACCCTTCCTGGAGTTTTGTGTGGTCAGACTCATAGCCAAAGAATTCTTGTCATGGAGGCATCGGCAGATACTGCTGGTGAAGATAAAGCCTAGCTCTCTTTGTCCTACTCTAGCATCTTATTCTTTTCCCCTTGTTCAAGATTGGCTTCATCTTCAGGTGTGGAGAAAGAAAACTAGGCCTTTTTTTGGTGCTGATACTCACTTAATTTTACTTGATCATTTCCCTCAGAGGACAATGTGACCATTGTGTTCTGACCCCATCCCCAAATATTTGTGTTCTTCATAAACAGAAAATCAGGTGTTTAAGGTCATGTCACCTGTCCTGATAACACCTGTTCTGCATTTACCTTTGTCCTGGCACATCAATTTTTATTAGACCTGGTAGTCAGCTGTATTAGAGAGACACCATCTTTGTCTTCTTTTTCTAGCCCTTCCCCCTGGTAATCAGCTGAGTTGCTCAACACACACAGCTCTTACCGCTATTTCACAGCATTTCTGAGCTGGGAAGGTCACATCAAGTCAAGCTGCTTTCATGGAGCAGGGTCCAGTTTCTTTTATCACCTGTATTATGCCAACCTACAGCCTTCTTTAGGCCAACATAGCAGCCTTCTGCCAGCTAACATGGCAACAGCCATTCAGTGTTCAGCATGACTAGATTAACACACAGTTCCCTGAACTATAGACATTTCTCTCTCTCTCTCTCTCTCTCTCTCTCTCTCTCTTTAAACACAAAAATACAGGCTTCATTTCCCAACAAGAAGATGTTCCAAAACTTTACAGTCAAAATCCCAGCCCAAATTCTTCCTTGGTTAGTTGTTTGTGCAGGAAGAAAGAGACAAGCAGCTCCTCTAAACTAACTCTGTAGCTCTTTGCTGTGCTTTATAGGGATGGTGGAGATGATCCCCAATGCAGAAACCCTGCGAAAGATCCAAGTGGAGCATGGCGTGACAGGCTCCTTCAAGGACCGTCCCCTTGCAGACTGGCTGCAAAAGCACAACCCTAAGGAGGATGAATATGAGAAGGTAAAGGCAGGAGAAGAGAGAAAATGACACCTGTTGTTTTGAGGATCAGTTACCAACCGGTGCTCAGAATTATGTTCAAGGGCTGTATGTTCAAGGGCCAAAGCCATTATGTTCCAAGTTATATATGTTATATTTGTATGTGCCAGCCAGAGCAAAAACACTATAAGGAAGGATATGCATGCTTTGCTTGCGTGCAATTCCTAAAAAGGTTTGTTTCCCTAGCAAAATGATAAATTGGAGAGATGTCAAGTTATTTATTAAGGCCTTTATTACAAATCTGAATGAAAATTTTGCAGACAGGTATACAAAAATAAGGAAGTCAGAGTACAAAATGAACAAGCTCAAATGCTGTAAATCAGCAAAAGAGAGCCTCTTAGAGGGTGTGTTCAGGCAGGCAGCTAATCTCGCCACTGGCCCAGCTCTAATTTGATCCCCATCTTTTTTATCCAGTGTTGCACAACCAGACAGCTCCCCCGTGAATCCCTTACCACGTGCGGACTCCATGGTGGATTGTCTAGACAGCGTACACCTGAAGGAGCCATGCAGTCGGATTTAAAAAAAAAAAAAAAATCTGTGCATGCACATATGTGCCTCACTGTGTACTTGTTTTTCCACGCATGCATAGACTTGAATGCTAAAAGCACCACCAGTGCCTTCCTCTAGGTACAATTTCAATTAACAAAGTTCATAAGTTTCATGGGCCCTTCAGTAACATTAAATTGTCTGGAATGTTTAAGGGGCGCTCTGCAGCCGTCACACATTTACATGTTTATGCGCACACCACTAGGAATTTTTTTAAATGGCGGCCATTCGGGATGGTCTGGAGTCAGACAATCCCAACGGGCTGATTGCACGCTGGAACGACTAGACGGGGGAAAGTCTGCCATTGGCCTGTTGGCAAGCTTTAGACTGGACTTTCACCACTATCTTTTAAGTACAGCTCCCTGGCGGGGATTGATGGGCTGATCATGGCAGCAGCACGTTTCCCAGATGTTGCTGGCTGGATGTGCCCTTTAAATCCGGCAAGCACTCATGCCTGGGTCAGATCTAAAGAGCCATCTGATCGTGACCAGAGTGAAGCTTTGCCACAAAGCCTACAGTAAACAAAAGTTTTCATTTGTTGTCAAACCATATCTGGTGAAAGATAGTGAACAAGCCCTGCCTCAAGGTTATAAGGCCTAACTTCAGATGAAGACGTCAGTTAGCACAATTTGGCAGCTGACTTCAAAGCACAGCATGGTTCACACTGGAAAATATTATGTTTAAGAGCTAAGGTGAGAGGCAACTTGTTTCAAGGTACTCTTAGGGACCATTTTGCCATCTCAGGCCTCCAGCTTGTTATTTTTCCAAACCTCTTTCTATGCATTTTCAAGGTTCCCTCCCTCCAACACTTTGTTAGCTCTGTTGTCTATGCAAGTCCAATCTGTACATGACTTTTCCAATACAAACCATCTTAATTTCTCAGGCAGTGGAGAACTTCATCTACTCATGTGCTGGCTGCTGTGTAGCCACTTATGTGCTGGGAATCTGTGACCGGCATAATGACAACATAATGCTCAAGACCACTGGCCACATGTTCCACATAGACTTTGGCAGGTTTCTGGGCCATGCCCAAATGTTTGGCAACATCAAGAGGTGAGTATTCTATGCAAAACACTCTCTATAATAGTTGACTAGTTTGTTGTTGCTTGAGAATGAATCCTGAAGTTTTGTCAGCTCAGTAGAGAAAATGAAGAGCTGAGAAATGTTGACTATTACATTGGGGTCATCTCCCCCAAAGAGATCTTTAGTATCTTTTACATTTAAAATATCTACAGACAGAAAGTCGCCAACAGGATCTCAATAAGCATATTTTATAACATTCCATCAGAACATTATAAAAATCTTAACAAAGGCAGAACAGAAATATCTTTCCTATATAATAAAGCCGTTTTCACATGGCAAGATTCCATGGGGCACCAAAATCAGTTGGCTGGAAGGACTGCCACTCAAAAGGGGGTCCCTGGCCACTGGCTGCATTTTCTCCCTGCTTTGCCTCAGTCCCGCCCACAGAGCTGCCGGCCAGCATCTCAGCCTCAGTCTGGAGGGAGCCAGCGAAGGGGAAGGACCGACTGGGTGCTGGGTCCACTCTTCTCCTCCACCCACTGCCAGGTGGGTCTAATTGTCCCCTCAGTGGCCTGCTTCTGTCAGTGGAAAGACAATGGACTTTCAGCATAACCCCCTCCCCCACCCACTGACTTTCCAGTCAGAATAAACTGTAGAAACGGTAGAGTTGCCAGGTCTGGGTTGGAAAATACTTGGAGAATTTGGGGGTGGAGCCAGGAAAAGGTGGGGTTTGGGGAGGGGAGGGGCATCAGCATGGTACAATGCCATAGAATTCCCCCCTTCAAAGCAGCTATTTTCTCCAGGGGAACTGATCTCTGTCAGCTGGAGATCAGTTGTAAAAGTGGGAGATCCCCAGGCCCCACCTGGAGGCTGGCAACCCTAAGTAACGGCTTTTTCTCCCGGGCTGTGATCAGAAGTCCAGTTTGATCCGTTGCCATTGCTGTTCCCTGCACGATCAGACAGCAATATCTGTCTGTCGTGTCCCAGTTGTCTGTGTCCCGTTCCCCCCCCCCCCCCTTTACTGCATGTTTATTTGATACCTGTTAAAGTCCGGTCTTTTTGGCCTGAGCTGGTTTCAAACTGGATTTCCTGTTGTCTGATCACCCAGACAATCAGGCAGCTCTGACAGTGCTCTTTTTTTTTTCTGCCGCCATTTTTTCCAGTAGTTAGCGAAGTGCACACAACTGCTTATTCGCACCACTCTTTCTCTCCCCCACACCCACAGGGGCTGCTCTAAACATTGTTTACTGCATAGAAACTTTCAAATAAAAACACCTCTGTACTTCAGCTTTTTCCTGTAATTTGGGGAAGGGGTACCTAGAGAGTAAACTTTTTTAAAATGGCTGACAGCCCCATGAACATTCTGGGCATGCTCGAGGGAAAAATTATTTTTAAAAATGGCCGGCAGCAACACTCCTTGGCTGCAGGGTCTGATATGTGTCTGATCACTCAAGAATGGTACAAAAGCACTTTGAAGAGTGCTAAAAGGGGTGAGTCTGATCAGTATTCTCTGTAATAAAATACTCTGGATCAATTAGAGGCGGGCAACAGTGGATTAAAATGCACATCTGACCATGGCTGGCTGGCTGGCTGGCTAATGAGGTGGGCCAGTGACCATCAAACCATTCTCTTCAATCCCCTGCTGTGCGGCTGACTTTCCCCCTAGCGTTGCCAATCTCAAGGTGGAACCTGTAGATCTCTTGCTGTTACATTTGATCTCCAGATGACAGAGATCAGTTCACCTGGTGAAAATGGCTGCTTTGGAGGGTAGACCTTACGGCATTATACCCTGCTGAGTCCTTCCATCCCACCCCCCAAAATCTGCCCTCCACAGGATCCACCCCCACCTCCCAATCTCCAGGTATTTCCCTAATCAGAGCAAGCTTGGTTGCCAAGATGGCAGTGGGCAGGGGAGGGGATTATGCTGAAAGTCCATGGTCTTTTTACTGACAGAAGCAGGCCACTGAGGGGACAGTTAGACCCACCAAGTAGTGGATGGAGACAAGTTGCCAATCTCCAGGTGAGGGCTGGAGGTCACTCAGAATTCCAAGTGCTCCAGGGCTTCAGAGCATGGTGGAGGCTGCGGGGGGGGGGGGATGGAAAGTTGAAGAGTGAAGTTGATGATTGTCTGGGAAGCAGATTGCCAACTCCAGGTGGAAAATTCCTGGAGATTTGAGGGATGGAGCCTGGAGACGGTGACATTGGAGGAGGGGTGGGACCTCAGACAGGTACAATGCCATAGATTCCACCCTCCAAGCCAATCAGTCCCTCATGGGGAACCATTGTTGCCAATCTCCAAGGAAGGGATGGAGATCATGCTGAACTACAACTGCACTTCAGATGGCAGAGATCTTCCCCTGGAGAAACTGGTGGACTCTGTGTCATTATACCCTGCTAAGGTTGCCACAGCAAATTGACGCTGAGTGCCCAAAGCCTTGGCACTCTTCCAGAGCCTCTTTCTAGAGCCCGTTGTATTTATTTCCACAACGGGCCTTATTCCTACTTAAAGTATAAAACACAGAATGCTGGTTATAAAGTTGTTTTGTATGCAATTAAATGTGCATTTCATTTTAAAACAAACATCTCTATTTTATCCTATTGCCCAATTACTGAGACAGTTTCCTTTTGGAATGATAATCATACATTCATCTTTGTGTCTTTTGTGCAGTCCCACATGGGACTGCTTCAGAGCAGGCCTGCCGTGGAGAAGTTTTCTACAAGCTTCTAGAATTTACAGTAGAGTGCTCCCCCTCCCCCTCAGCACAGCAGAGCTTCAAGCTCCATTCCCACCCAAATGATCACATGACAAGGGGTGGAGGGAGCACTCTTCTCTCAGTCCTTTTTTTGCCACCATGGAGAGAGGACGTATTACAGCTTTGCAAATATTTCTTCTACGGAATTGTATGTTTTTTCTACCAGTGTCTAATTATAATAATCCAGATGGCACTTTTAAAGAAATGCCACAATTGCAGCACAAAAATGGCACAATATGATGAACACAACCAGTGCTTCATGTGCTTGGGGGAAGGGCACAATACTTCTTCTTGTCAGGCATGTAGCCTCTTTTCCCTGAAAGTGTGGCAAGAAAGGGGTCTTCGCCTCAAAGCTGCTTTAAGGGAGCAGTCACTTGGGGTTCCCAAAATGGTGGATTCTTCAGTAGTATCATCACAAACCCTGTCTCGATAGGTGATGGCTGCAATTAAGATGTCATACACTAACACTAAAGCAGGTTTGGAATGCCCATTTCCCCTAAAAGTGCATTCAACAAGGACTCAGGCTTCCTCAGCAGGCTTTCGATGCAACCTCAACATCAGAGAGCTCTGCAGAGTAGATCTTCATCAACGTTCAACAAACACTACTCCATCAAAGTAGATTTCAGGAGAGAGGCAGCTGTTGGAAAAGCAGTGTTACAATCTCTGCTTCATTAACTAGCCCACACCCACCTCCATGGTAAGTGAGTTTGCTAATCTCCCATGTGGGTCTGCACAGAAGACATGAAGATGAAAACATGGTTGTGCTTACCTGTAACTGTTGTTCATCAAGTGTCTTCTGTGCGGGCACACATCCCTCCCTCCTTCCTCACTGTGGGCCATACACCTCCTTCTCTGTCTCCACAGTGGTGGAAGGAGGACTGAGGAAAAAGTGCACCTTCTGTCCCTTGTCATGTGATCATTTGGGTGGGAATGGAGCTTGAAGCTCTGCTGTGCTGAGGGGGCGGGGGAGTACTCAGGTGTAGATTCTAGAAGCTTGTAGAAAACTCCTCTGCGGCAGGCCTGCTCTGAAGCAGTCCCATGTGTTCCTGCACAGAAGACACTCGATGAACATAAGTTACAGGTAAAGTGTAACCATGTTTTTGACTGCTGTAGTTAATGTGGGAGGTACATGAGCTATCTATCTGCATGGATACATTGGCATTCCTATTGTACAGTGCCTATTTTCTTCTTGTACATGGAATTTCAAGGTATATGCTAAATTTTACCTAAGGAGCTTATCTGCAACATCTGCTTACTTAAATCCGAACTTTGCTCTTGAAACTCCAAACACTGTAATATGTTAACAGCAGAATATTTCTCAGAGGGTAGCCCGCCATGTTTGTCTGCAGTACAACAGCTAGATTCAAGTCTAGTAGCACCTTAGAGACCAACAAGACTTTTGAGGCATAAGCTTTGTCAGATATCTGGTGGAGCTTTGACTCTTTAAAGGTTATACCACAAAAAAAAGTGTTGGTCTGTAAGGGGCTCCTCGACTTGAATCTAGCAGAATATTTTGTGACCGTACAAAAGTTCTAATATACGGACCTCTACTTGTAAAATGTCATTTCTGATATAGGGGGAAACCTGTTGTTTTAAAATTGGTAGAGCATGTCACCAGTTCACCTGTCATTTGGCTATCTGCTAGTATGCCACAAAGCCCTTCTTCATTGAATGTAAAAGCTGTGATACTTTATTTTCTTCTGTGAAATATTTCAGGATTTTTTTCCTGCTATTGGTTCGCCACCCTCACCAGATATGTGGTTTTGTTTCAGTAGAGGGACTGGGACCATGTAGGTGTTGATTTTCAAGGTTCCTCAGAATAGTCTGGTAGGACCTAGGATTTTGTGAGGAGACGGAGGTATTTTGAATGGTGGTCTCTATCTGAGCATATATTCCAAAGACTTAAGCACACATTAGTTTTCTTAAGAGGGTATGCGATTTCTGCTGATTCCCACTTCCATGCCAGACCCCTACTTTGTCCCCTTTGCTGTTCCTGAAAGTACACTGACCCCTAGGGATAACATTTCAGGGGGGGCTCAGCAGCAGTAGGAGGGTGAAACTGGCAGAAATTGCAGTCCCCTTAATTTAAGTGCCCTGAAGTCTTTGGAACTATGTGGTTGATACAAGCCAATGAAAACACTAAGATTTTTTTGTACCTGGGATTGGCCATAATCTCATATATCTGCATTACTTCTATACAGGGACCGAGCTCCATTTGTCTTTACATCGGATATGGCATATGTCATCAATGGTGGGGACAAGCCTTCCAGCCGTTTCCATGATTTCGTTGATCTCTGCTGCCAGGCCTACAACCTGATCCGCAAGCACACACATCTCTTCCTTAATCTGTTGGGCTTGGTGAGACACTCCATCGCCTCTTCTCTGTTCCCCATAGCTTTCAGCTGTACTGCATCTGTCCAGTCAGGATCTTTTTAACACTTGCTTGTACCCTGTATCACAGGATCGGTTGCTAACTTTTGCAGTTAGGGTTAGGGTGTTGTGCAGAGAGATACAGAGTGGGGGGAATGCATCTTGATTTGAAGAACAGGGAACTGCTCTTGGCCCTCCAAGCCTGCAGTTCTTCCATTATGAAGCATCCCCTCTGTCTCTTGTGACTCAGCCCATTGATTTAAACCTTCTCGTCTGGCCTGAGTAGAATATAAGATAAGCATTTATCTTGGTGAGGGCAACTTCTCTTCCTGGTCAAATGGAAAACAATTTCGGCTGCATGACTCTTTCCAAGAATGGTAAGAGTTTGGAGGAAGCTGAAGGTAAGCAGGGAGGCTCACCTAAATGATCATGTGGCCACTTTTTCTCCTTCCTTTTCTTCTGCTATTGCGCACCTTGGTGTGGAGTAAAAATAAAGTCCTGCATGCTACACTTGGTGGCAGGAGAAGGTAGGTGAAAGGTGCAGCACCATTCCACAATAAGCAATGCCTGCAAGTTCTTGGCACCACAGAGTTTTGAAGGGGAGGCACTGCCCACTAGTTAAAATCTGGATTGCTTATGCTATGGAAACTCCTCATGGCATGGGGTTCTCAAAAGGGTGCAGGATTCTTGAAAATGCATCTTTCTTCCCCTCACTGTTCTCCCTGTGGGGTTTTTTTTTGGGGGGGGGGGGAGTTTTTAAGAAGCCAGATTGCATGTGGTACATCTCAGGAACATGGAATATACACAGCTTGAGTAACTGTGTGATGCTAATCTGTGGCTTGTTTGGCACCCAGATGCTATCCTGTGGGATCCCTGAGTTGTCTGACCTTGAGGACCTAAAGTATGTCTATGATGCACTGAGACCACAGGACTCTGAGGCAGATGCCACCACCTATTTCACGAGGTGAGCAGGTGCTAATATTAGCCCTAATGGGTGGAAGGAAAAGTTATCAACCAACGAAATGTCCCAAAGCTGCTTCCACAGAAAGATCTAGGGAAGCTTTGGTCTTCCAAGATTCTACATGAGAGACTGTTGGGGCTTCTAAACATTTTGCTGTAGAACAGCCAATGCCTTGTTTATCTACAACTTGGATGTTTCATGCTGTGATGCAGGTTGATAGAGTCCAGTCTGGGCAGTGTAGCCACGAAGCTCAACTTCTTCATTCACAATCTGGCACAGATGAAATTCACAGCCTCAGACTCCCGGCCAACACTTTCCTTTGCTCCCCGTGTGCATACTATCAAGACATCTAGCCGGATTGTTGATGTCTTCCTGTGGCGTCATGAAAAAGTCTTCAATCCCAGCAAGGGCTATGTGAGTCCTATCAGTAAATATTTTGGTGTAATCAGAGGATAGTGGGCAGTGGTTTGGCTCCTGCAATGTGTACACAAGGATCACAGATATTTCCCATGTTTCCTTCCTTCAAACAGCCCTTTCTGACTCCAGGAAAGCTCATTCCCAGGGTCACGGCACCCATGTGGACTAATAGCCACGCAGCTTGGGAGGCTGCAGTGGCTAGGAGAAAATGAAATTGTCTTCTGCTTCTTCAGTCAGTGCAGCTCCGCTCATGGAAGATGAAGAATTGACTTTGCCCATTTACCCTTTTCACTGCAGCTTCCCAGCCCATACCCTTGGGAATAAATTTTCCAAGGTCAGAATACTCTCTGGGGGGAGGGGAACATGGGAAGATCTGCAACTGTTAGCACCTTCCAATGATGGGTCAATGGACTGGAGTTTGAGACCATCCGAGAAGTGGAGTTTCAGAGGTGACAGTTTGTACCTCTTGTGGATCAGCATTCTTGGGATCTGCAGTTGGACTTCAAGGAGACTTTCCCTGCCTTACAGATATACATTGTGAAAGTGAAACGGGAGAACCCCTCTGAGATCACCTACATCCAGCGCACTTTTGAGGAATTCCAGGAGTTGCATAACAAGCTGCGCCTCATCGTTCCTTCCTCTCTTTTACCCAGGTTAGCTCCATTGGTATACAAGACTCCTTTTCCATTTGCGCTTCTCTTACTGCGTGTAGAATCAGTATACAAATTTGTGTAATTGATTATATACACATGCTCTGTGCTTCCTTGCTTTTGTCTAATAAAATTTCTCTTTGGAAAGCCGTGTGTGTAGTTTACACACAACCAAGAGCTCCTTATTTGGGGGTCAGGAAATAATCTCCTCCACTAGTTAAACTGGGCAGAAATCCAATAGGTTTATTTTCTTTTGCATTATGTGGTTTGCTTGGTATTTGCTGTGCATTCATTTCCATGGTACATACCTGGCTCTGGTGCATTCTGCACCACTATATTTTGATGCTGAATCCTCACACTTGAGGTGTGATTGGAGAAAACCAGCTCTTGGCTTATATCCACACAGTCAGGCCAAGGTTTATTATTTCCATGATTTGTACCTTTTAGCAGAAAGAAATACTTCTTATTAACATGCAGTGAACTATTTGCATCACAAGCTATCCTGCCTTGTTAAAGCCTCCCTACAGTCTTTCAGTAGAAAGCACCATAAATGAGTAACCTTTTAATCTGCTGATCAGGTATAAATATATATACATTTATTTATACTTCACCTTTCTCCCCATTGGGGACCCAAAATGGCTTCTATTGTTCTCCTCTCCTCCATTTTATTCTCACAACAATTATGTGAGGTGGTTTAGGCTGAGAGCAGGGGCGTAGACTTTGTAAATCCCCGGGGGGGGGGAGGCTCTTTCATGTGCATGCGCAAAGCGCGCACGTGCACGGGACCATGTCCTTGCCTTGGGGCGTGCAGGGGGGCGCAGATGAGCGCAGTCTCGGCGGCGGCAGCCAGCTGGCCGGCTGACTGCCACACGCGCGAAGCGCGGGACCATGTCTCCGCCACCTCTCTTCCCCCCCCCCGCCCCAGGGAGGCAGGCCGGGGGGGGAGGGGAAGGAGAGGCGGCGACGGCAGACAGCTGGCCGGCTGACTGACCACCAGTGGGTGCTCCATTTTGCTGGGGGTGGCTGAGCCCCCCCCCGGGAAATTTCGGGGGAGGCTCGAGCCCTCAAGCCCCCCCGTAGTTGATGCCTATGGCTGAGAGTGTGACAGACCCAGCAAACTTTCATGACAGAGGGGAGATTGAAACCTGGGTCTCCCAGATCCTAGTCTGACTCTGTACCAACTACGCCATGCTGGCTGTCTAGAACAGAGGTGTTGAACTCATTTGTTAGGAGGGCTGGAGCTGACATAAATGTCCCTTTGTTGGGCTGGGCCATGCGTACCATAAAATATAACATGAGGTACCAGAGATGTAAAAGGTGATTTCAATAGCAGGCTTGATTGGGTTAGGTTTGATATGCAGAGGGGTAGCAGGTGTGGAGACACCAGCATTGGTAATGAGACAGAAAACCTAGGTCTCAATTCCATCCAGGAGGATTCAGTCCAAGAGGATGCAAAGAATAAATGGACATAAGTCTGACATCAGAAACCACAGCATTCAGTTGCTGACCTAAGAGTAGCAGTGCTCTTACAAAGGAATTTCAAAGGGAGATTAGAAAGAGAGACTGCTGAATTGCAATTGATAATGAAGCTCAAGACAATGCATCCTCCTGGACTGAACTAAGACCTCGTTTTCCTGTCTCATTACCAATGTGTACTACTATCATTTGGCATCTGAAATCATTCCACTCTCCAAGATATAAGGACAAATTCTAATTCCTAATCAGGCTCTTTTCAACAACAAAAAAAGTCCAGATAGGAACAGAGAAATCCAATCTTTTTTTTGAACAACTTTTCAGAATAAGCCAAAATAATTTCCTCAGTGTACATTGTGCTTGTCAGAAGAACCCATCCACCAACTCCTTCCCTCCCTCTCAAGAAGTATGCTTGCACATAAAAGCTTATACCTGGAATAAAACATTGTTGTTCTTGATGGTGAAATGGAATTCCAGCTTTGTTTTCTCTCTCCCCAGCCCTCCCTCCCCAAAAGAGGAGCAGCCCTGGAGAAGGAACCAGAAGCTCTGTGTGTGTGTGTGTGTGTGTTTGAGAGAGAGAGAGAGAGAGAGAGAGAGAGTGCAAGGGAGGGAGGAGGGAGGCAAGAGACAGAAAGCAAAAAGCCTCTGAGAGAGCTGGGAAAAAGCAAACTACAGTGTGGCTAAAGTAGCAGCCCTGGGAAAGGAAGCAGGAGAAGGAAGTTGCTCAGGGGGTGGATTTGAGCCCTCTACGGGCTGCATCTGGCCCGCAGGCCGCATGTTTTTGACACCCCTGGTCTAGAAGGCAAATTGAAGTGGTTTGCATTTAGACTTGCAAAGAATGATATTAATCGTAGTTCACATACTACAATGTGATAAGACTGAGCCTTCTAAAATTGTTGTGCATAACACCATTGCAGGGAACAGGGAACGTTTTCCTTTTTTTAAATAGCTGCAGTTTATGCTTATGTCTCTTATTCCCCACCCCCACAATTTCCCAGTTTTCCCAGCAGGTTTGTGATTGGACGCTCACGAGGGGAGGCAGTTGCAGAAAAGAGGAAAGAAGAACTGAATGGCTACATCTGGAATCTACTCCATGCTGCCCCTGAAGTGGCTGAGGTATGAACAGTCCCTTGCAGTGGGAAAGGGAAAAGATGATGATGTAAGCAAGACCAAAGATAACTTGTATGAAAGGGCTGCAGTGTACACTGGAGCATCATTTATTCTTTTCTACAAATGTCTGTTTCTGCAGTTCTTCTATTAACACTTGAAATGCTGCTTAAGGTAACCTTGCTGATACAAACATAAGGTGCATTCCCCTTCCTTTCCAGATTTAAATCTGGGGGCCTCATTTTAATTGTTGGAGAATATCCAGAGCACAAATGGCAGGAGAACTTGTGTGACAGTGATAGCAAGCTGAGAGCAGCACTATCCCAGCTGGGAATTTGGCAGCTTGATTACCCATCATGTGACTTTGCTTTCCCATGCATATAATGGGAGGACACAATCCTTAACTTTTGAACTAGTATATAATTATTGTGCATAATCATAACCATTTTATGTAGTAAGGAGCTTTCAGAGTCTTCAGCCCCAAGAATGTATTAGCTTATTATGAGCTGATTATCATGTGAAGGTAGTTTGTAGAGATAACATACCCAACCAAACCACAAGATGAAGTGGCAGGGCTGCCATTTCCTGCTGGCAGCAGGGCATCCCCCATCACCAGCAGGCACTTCCCTGCTACCACTCAGCTGGCCGGGGGGGGGGGGGGGGGGGAGAATGTTGGCAGCATCCCAACATGCTGACGTCACTCCCAGTGTGCCCAGAAGTGACGTCAGCGCATCGCTGGAGGATGCCAATGATGTTCTTACGTTTGCTGAAATGCTGGAGCATCCCTGGCAACATGCTGATGTCAGGTCTGGGCACACCGGGAGTGACATCAATGTGTTTCTGGGAAGGGTCCCAACTACCAGTGAGTCCCCCTGCCAGTTCCCAGGCCCTGCCTGGCAACCCTATATTGTGGTCATCAGAAGTTGGTGACTCATAATTAGAAAATTAAAATTGCATCTGACCTAATAATGTGCTTTTCTTGCAGTCTGATCTGCTGTATACATTTTTCCACCCCCTTCCAAGGGATGAAGTGGCTGCAGGCACCAACCCAGCTCCAAAGCCTGCAGGTAAAATGTCTGTCTTAACTTGTTTTAACTCATTCTTTCTCCAAGAAGCTCAGGAAAGCATACAGGGTTCTCTCCTCTCCATCTTACCCTCACAGCAACCTGCATGTGGGTTAGGTTAGGCTGAGAGGGACTGGCCCAGGGCCACCCCATAAACTCAAGTGGTAGATTTGTACAATTTGCCAGTCCTCAAGACTCAGTTTTTGTAAGTAAAAAGGAGGGCAAGAGGGCAGGGCCTTTCCCAGAGCTGGTTGGGCCTTTGAGGGAAGGACTCATCAAGCCAGCCTGGCAGCAACAACCAAGCAACTTAATACCTCCCAGCTTGCATGACTCACCCGCTTCCTACTGTTCAACAGCAGCCAGTCCAGTGCCAATATGTGTAATGAGTCCCCACTGTGGAGAAAGGAAAGATACTAATGAAGTAAATAAGTAATAAATATATGTGAAGGTGATAGACATATTAAAGGAAGGTTGGTGGGTGGGTGAGAAGGACAGAAGAAAGCAGGGAAAGGTGAGAAAGGAAACAGGCAATAGTATGGAGAGGGGGGATACAGAGAAAAGAGAGGTGTCCCCATAAGTCCTTGCAGGTTCTCCTCCCCGAAACAATTGCGCCCAGCCTGACAGCTGGCACTGTGCAACTGACCCATGGTTTTTGT
The DNA here is from genome assembly GCA_029233225.1 of Lepidodactylus listeri. Taxonomy (NCBI): domain Eukaryota; kingdom Metazoa; phylum Chordata; class Lepidosauria; order Squamata; family Gekkonidae; genus Lepidodactylus; species Lepidodactylus listeri. The sequence goes on from JARCFY010000002.1 coordinate 68,530,128, forward strand.
AGGTGGAGGGTCCAAAGGGAGTGAGGGAAGAAGGGAAAGCTGAAGATGGGGGGAGAGAAACATAGGTTAGCTGGCAGGTGGGAAGGAGAGAAAGAACCAGGAAAAGAAGGGAGGCTATGGAGACTTGGGGGGAAAGAAAAATGAAACAGTGGAGGAGGGGGAAGTGAGATGCCCCCTACAAATCCTTGGAGGTTCCTCACTTGACTGTCATAATATCAATCTAGTATGTTTGGAAACATAACTGAAAGTGCTGGTCACATAAAATAATCTACTACTTCTTCCTAAAGAGAGCATTTTAATTGGGTCTTATGTATTTGTAAGTAATTGACATTAGGTTTTGAGTGGTGTGGTAGGACAAATCTTAACATATACCACACATTTATGGGACAGAAGAGAGATGGAATGTTGACTAAGTGGGGAATGAATGAAGTGTGTGGTGGGGATGGATTAGAAAGATAAAGTATGCAAACTTTATGAAAATGTGTACAAGTTGCTCTGACCTGGGTATTGCAGCCACCTCTTTCTGCGTCCCTAGAAAGACAATTTTTGTTCTGCCAGAACTGCGAACTGTTCATTTTCTCCCTAGATGCTACATGGTCCCAACCTGTTGAGAAGATGGGTGGAGAAGTGAAGCTGTCAATCTCCTACAGGAACAACAAGCTCTTTATCATGGTGATGCACATCCGAGGTCTGGTAAGTGCTGAGCTGTGACTATCCAAGTGGTGGCTGTCAGCCAGACTTATTTCATGTTTGCAATCTTGTGTGATGCGAATAACTGACTGCCAGGAATGGGCATCCTCTTTCTTTTTCAGCAGCCTCTCCAGGATGGCAGTGACCCTGACCCTTATGTTAAGATCTACCTTCTGCCTGATCCCCAGAAGACTACCAAGAGGAAAACTAAAGTTGCTCGAAAAACCTGCAACCCAACTTACAATGAAATGGTACATTCCTGCATGTCTTACCTCAGTGGGCTGAGGCAGGGACTGATGCAGACCTGATAAAGACAGGCAGATGCTCAAGCAGTTAGAAGTTCTCGACTTTGTGCTGGTGTTTGAAAATGTAGGCAACTGGCTGAGATTATCCCCCACCACCACCTTCTATATGTTTTGTTATGTTTAGAGAATGAATTGATTCCATAAATATTTGCTGGTAGGTTTGCTCAGGTCAGAGTAAAAAAAACCCTTCTCTCAAGAGTCGTGCCGGCAGTGGTGGCTTTGCTTTCCCCGCAGGCTCGCTGGGGGCGGGGCTTGCTACCACCACCATTTGTGCCCGCTCCTGGGCTGGCAGAGCGCAGGCCTCCCTTTCCCTTCCCTTCCCTAGCTGGCCTGCCAAGGCGGGGGGGGGGGAGCGAAGCAAGGCGGGGGGGAAGCGTGTGGCAGCGGTGATCTTTCCATTGTATTCTGTGGGGCCATAAAATACAATGGAAAGGTTGTGCCGCCACTGCCGACGCAACGCTTGAGAGAAGGGACTTAAACTTTAAAGCCGTTCTGTCTTTGCTCCCCCCCCACCTTGGCAGGCTGGCTAGGGAAGGGAAAAAGGGGGGGCATCTTCAAAAACCTCCCCTTCCCTCCCCCAGCTGACCTGCCAAGGTGGGTGGGTGGGGGAAGCGAAGAGAGAAGGGCTTTAAAGTTTAAACCCCTTCTCTGAAGACTCACGGCAGCAGCGATCGTTCCATTGTATTCTATGGGGCCGTAGAATACAATGGAAAGATCGTGCCACCACTGCAGTGCGACTCTTGAGAGAAGGGGTTTAAACTTTATACCCATTCTCTCTTCGCTTCCCCCCCCCTCCGCCTTGGCAGGCCAGCTGGGGAAGGGAAGGGGAGGCTTTTGAAGATGCCCCCCCATTTGCTTCCCCTTCTGACACACTTCCAGTGATGTCAGGGGGAGTGGCATATGTTAATGAGTTATGCTAATTAATAGGTATGCTAATGAGCTCCTGCGCCTCTTTTTCTACGAAATGACCCGTCTTTAGCCATCATGGGTTAGAACAGAGGCAAAGAACAGGGAAATCTGGGCAGAGGACGCCCATAGCATTTGTTCTTTTTATTTGCTATGGCGAGGGAGCTTATTGTATTTAGATAGTAGCAGACCTAACTCTACCCAGCAGTTGGAGCAGGACCATACAGCACTTTGAACTCAGGCCTATTCACTTGAATTTCCAGCCTGCTAAGGCTGATTGAACCCCATTACATGCTGGTGGAGAATGTCAAGGCGGATATAATGCATGCACTGTAAAGTATAGAAGGATCCTTTAATAAGAAGAATCCTTGTCTCCCTCCCCAATTTGTGCATGCCCCTCTACTTGTGCATTGTATGTACCAGTGTGAGGCCATCAAGCAAAATGACTCCAGGGAAATTCATTTATCCCTCTTGAATTTCCTAGTATAAAAGTTCAAAGTAACTATAGCCCATCTCTAATGAAATACTGGAACCAACAGAAGTAGCCACTCCCCCCCCTTCTACTGCTTTGCCTTTTAATAGCACAGAAATTAAGAAAATGAAGGTTTTTCTAGCATAGAGATGATAGAAAATGTTTCCCCTATTTCATTTCTTTATGATTAGGGCTGCCAAGTCCCCCGGGAGGGCGGAGGAAACACCGATTTTTAAAGCTTACCCCCGCTTTTTCAAAATTGGCCACCGGGGGGAGGCAATGGCTGCCAGCAGGAACGCAGCCTGAACTCTTAAAGGGGAAATGTCTGTTGAGGCTTTTTACTGCAGGCTCTCTGCAGACATTTCCCTTTTAAGAGTTCAGGCAGAGCGAGCAAGAGAGCCCTGCCCAGAGATTAAGGAGGGACTAGGCTCTTTCTATTGAAGGGCGTGCTTTTGCATGTGGTGTGCAAAGTTGCTGCTGGGGTAAGTGCTTGTGCCAGCTCTTTTCCTTCTCTCTCTCTCCCCCTCCCCCTTTCTTTCTTTTTTCTGTCTGTCTGTCTGTCTGTCTCTCTCTCTGTCCCCATCCAGCAGAGGTCTATCAGTGGCTATTATTAGCCACAAGGTCTAAATGGAACACTTTGTCTGGGGCAGTGATGCTCTGCATTCTTGGTGCTTGGGGGGCAACAGTGGGAGGGCTTCTGGAGTTCTGGCCCCGCTGCTGGACCTCCTGAGGGCACCTGGTATTTTTGGCCACTGTTGTGACACAGAGTGTTGTACTGGATGGGCCGATCCACTGTGGCTTCTCTCCTGTTCTTATGATATGAAAATCATATTTAGCACTTGTGTAGCACTTAGTGCTTCATATTCTGCCAAGATGAGAAGGATTCAGTAGGGCCGTTGCTCAGTGATAGAGCATCTGCTTGACATGCAGGAGGTATCAGCCTCTTCAGCTAAAAAAGGATCAGGTAATAGGTGACATTAAAGATCTCAGCCTGAGACCCTGGAGAGCCACTACCAGTCTGAGTAGTCAATACTGACCTTGATGGACCAATGGCCTGATTCAGTATTAGGAAACTTCATGAGTTCATGTGTCAGCATGTGGAAGCAACATCACAGGATGTGACATCACAAAATGATGTCACTTCCTTTCTCCTGGCTCCACCCCCAAAGTCTCCTGGCTCCACCCCCAAAGTCCTCAGATATTTCCCAAGTTGGACTTGGCAGCCCTATTTATGATAGACATAGGCTCAGAAAAACTCTGCCCCTGTTTAAGAGATTCATTGCACTCATCAGAGTAAACCAAGGACAGTTGCTATCAAACAATTTCACAAAAGCTTCAACAGATTTTTGTCATAAAAGGTCCAACCATTGTAAAAGTGGAGGCATGTTTCAAGTTAATGCTTTTTCAAAGATTATAAGAGATGTTCTATTACATCTTTCAGATACCACCATTTTGCTGCAGAATTGGCTGTATGGAGAATTTGTTTCTGCTTAATCATTAAAGAATATCCATTCAAAATGTGTGAGAACGACAGTATGATAAAAACTTTGCTATCCAGCACACATCAGTTACTTAAGCTGGTTGCTTTATCCCACCCTGCCCACAGAAGAATCTGCAGCAAACAAACTCCACTTGATTGGGAAGGCTTTGGCAACAGCACCATGCTTGGCAGGACCACTCCCCTCAAGCCACAGAGATATCCTACATGGCAGGTTGCCATGGTGGGCCAGCTCCCTGGGCGTCCTCCGGCAGGGCTAGCTCCTGCCCGCTTGAGGCAGGCTAAAGGGGAGGAAGGCACCCAAGGGTGATGTCAGCTGGCAGTACCAGCTGTCAGAAACTCAACACCAGCCAGAGGCATCAAGCTGGCTGGCTGGGGGGTGGGGTGAACACATGTCCCAAGATGGCAGTGGTGTGGGAACGCAGTGGGGAGCTTGTCCTCTGAGCAGTGCTGCTGGTTAACTGAACATTTTTGGACAGTCAAGTGCTGGATAACAATGCTTTTACTGTAGTTGAATCTTTTACCCATAGAAGTTTCTTTAGAGACTTTTAAAACTACTTGATAACAGCTATTCTTGGTTTCCCGTGGCAGATAATGGTTAGCTGGAGCTACCTGTTAGAAAAATACACTGTTGTGTTAAGATACATCTGTATAATTCAAGAGTGTCCTAAATAATTTGGAACAGACATTCTGCTTTGGTGGTCTGAGTGACCAACTGTACAATATACTTTTCCCATATACATCCCCATGTCCAGTCAACAGACATGGGAGTTCCTATGATTGGAATTTGGTTCCCATGTGCAGTGGGGCCCGGTGTGGATTGGAGGGATGGGGAAAGTGGTTTAGGTATTAAGATACCCCAGCAAGGCAAGCAGTGGGTATCTGAAGCTGTGTCAGGTCAAGAAAACAGCCCCCTCTCCCCATACACTATGGTCCCAACCCAAACCAGGCTGCCGCACACTTGGGAAGCAAGTCCTGAATACTGAACTCTCAGAGCACAGCTGTCAACTGGATCAGGAGACACATCCAGGAACAATATATTGTGTAGTCATGTTGCTGGCAGCTGCTTGTTTGAGCCTTCCAAAAAGAGGCAGTCACCTTCCACCCTGGCACCTTCTATATCTTGCAGCTGATCTACGATGGGATTCCAAAAGGAGACCTCCACCAGAGGGAGCTGCGTCTCAGTGTCCTGAGTGAAGAGGGCTTCTGGGAGAACATCCTCCTTGGGGAGGTCATTATCAGACTACGGGACCTGGATCTGACACGGGAGAAGATGGGCTGGTTTGAGTTGGGCTCTAGGAGCCACGGGACCATGTGAGGAGCAGTGAGGCAGCGACGGTGGATTTGGAACCACTCTGGCCCCACGGGCGTCCCTGGGAATTGGTGCACGTTCCAGGAGTTGTATCCTGGTATATCTGAAAGGATTTAGTTTCCTGCAAATAAGAAGGATGGGTATATAGTTTCTTTGCAAATGAAGGGTTAATTTCCTGTGGAGAGTGAGCATTTGGGGTTGAGCCATGATGGGAACTCCTATTATGACTTGAATTGGCTGCCGTAGACTTGTCGTTTTATACATTTACCTTGTGTCAAGGGAGCAATGAATTATAGTGTGGGGGGTAAAATATTAGGGGGTCTTTTTCTTTGGGGATATTTTAATTTTTTTAAAAAGTAAAAAAATAATTTGAGTCCAGATAGGACATAAGACCTTGCAGGGTGGGGGCTATATTGTCAATGAGGTTCTTACTGGACTTTCTCAAAAGTTGTGTTTTTTTAAAAAAATTTAAAGGAATGTATGCATAAGAACTTGGGCGAAGGCAAGTGGGTGGGGGGAGGGGAAAGACACTTTGGGTGGGTATGAATGGTATATTAAACCCTTATCTCTGGGACAGGAGCTGGTGTGCTCCAACTTAAGCCATCTTGGAGAATTTGCTTCCAAAGGAGAGCTGTGTAATTTGTACGTGTAGAGCTTACAATTCCTGATTTTCTGCTAGGAGATGTAACCTAGGAAACATGCTGTCTTGCACTAACATCTGCACTTGTCTCATAGAGGCAGAAGGCAACCATGTTACTCTTGATTCCAAACATCTACCAGCAAAGGCCTTGACCACAGCAAGCAGCTGGCAGCTGTGTTACTTCCATGTTCCTTGCTTGCTGCATTGAAGTGTTTCTCATGTTGTTGTTTTTCCCAGTCAGTTAGAGGGACTAGATCTGCTTGATGGGATGAGTTGCACTAAATCTTGGAAGGAAATACATTGCATGGATGCAAGCAGAAGACATTTGTCTTACCCTTCCTAGACAGTTAATTAGCATAAGCACTGTTGATAGAAATTGGCCTCCTGTATTGTAGGCTACCTAATTCCATTGGCTAAAATGCAGATTACACTAGTTTTAAATACCATAGGCTCTTCTTCCAAGATGGTGGATTGGAGGCAAGAGGCAAAAGATAAACTTGTAAAACAGGGTTGCCAGATCTCCGGGTGGAGGCAGGGGTCCCCTGTGGCCAGGCCCCGCCTCCCCGCTGCCAATCAGTTGGCTGGCAGGGGGAACTTACCCTGAAAAAGAGGGAGAACTGTCTGACATGCAGTTATATGTCTACGTCACTGCCCACGTGATCCGGAAGTGATGTCATCACATCCAGGATGTTGGGGCAATACTGGTATTTGGGCAAAACTTTATGGTACAGGCCAAATTTACCATGGAGTTTTTGCTCAGATACCAGAGCATCATCCCGACATCCTGAATGTGATGATGTCACGTCTGTGTCACATGGGCAGTGACATGGGCAAGCACTGTACATCAGCTGGGCTGCCCTGCTGCTCCTGGTTAAGTTCCCCCATCCCCCACTGGTTACCAGGAGGGACCTGGCAACCCTATTGTAGGATGTTTAGTTAAAAGGTTGCTAGACATTTGTCACTAAACACCACTGATTTCTTAAGCCTTTGTATACACCCATGGAATTACAAGAGCTCCTGTAGAACAGGTGGCTCTCAGATATTCTTTCTCCTTTCTTTTGAGAAGAGAAACTTTGTAGAAAACAAACTGTTTCCCAGTGGGCTGGGAAACGGCAAGCTTTTAAGCCTGCTCTCTTTTACAATTATATAAAGACTGGATTTTTAGAAACCCCTCAATTATAAGTGATGTCTTGTCTTATTTGCCTCCTTGTATGAAAGAGACAGTACTTCAGAAGAGGAGGGGGAGGGTGTTTCCACATCCCAGGCAGAAGCCTTGCAACTGTGGGCCTAGTGCACGACCCACGAACCTGTCATTTTCTCCCCCTTGGTGAGCTGTTCACAGTAGGAACACCTTAAATCAATGGAATGTTTCTCAGGATCGATAGTACGATCGTGTAAAGATTTTAAAATGTTGTTTTTAACAGGTGACCACTTTGGAAGTAAGCTGAGTTTAGAGGAAGGACTGTTTCAACCCCTTCCCAGATTGAGGCTCATCTTAAAGTGCCATTTTATTAATCTCTACATTGCTGCAGGGCGACTTCAGAAAGCCACAAGTGAGGGTGTTGGCCTTGTTCACTGATTCTGTAACCTGTCCTGTAGGAAGGCAGGTAAAGGAAAGGACCTTATAGGCATATGCATCTTTCTCAATTGTAAAATGGTGAAATTAAAAATAATAATAAAAGGAAATGGAATTCAGTAGAAACTGTGTTGTGCATTTTCTGCAGCATGGGAGTTAAAAATCCAAAATGAAATGGATAAGCTTCAAAATGTATTCCTTATAGACACTCACAGCAACCTAAAATTTGGACTAAATGATGAAGCAGTGTGTTTGTGCATATAAATATCAGGAGGGAATCCGGGACTGAATTAGAGTTTGCTTGGTCTTTCACACCCTTTTCCTCTCTCCTTTATAATGAGAAGCCTCTTAATCATAGGCATCAACTACAGGGGGGCTCGGGGGCTCAGGCCACCCCTGAAGTTTCCCGGAGGGGACTGAGCGACCCCCGGTGAAACAGGGCGCCTGCCCCCCGCCGCCGCTGCACCTTCCTGCCTCCCTTGTTCGGCAGGCAGGCACGCAGGCCCGCCCGCTGCCCACCGCCACTGCCGCAAGAGCCGTCCGGAGGGCTCCCCTCCCCTGAACCCACTGGCTCCCTCCCTCCCTCCCTCTCTTCCTTCCAGGGCCATCCCAGCGTGATTATATCTCCCGGAAGTGACATCATCATGCTGGGCATGTTGCCGGGGCGACACTCTGGCAATTGGCCCGAAACTCTATGGCACCATAGAGTTTCGGGGCGATTGCCAGAGCGTCACCCTGGCAACGTGCCTGGCATGATAATGTCACTTCTGGGTGACATCATCACGCTGGGGCCCCGCGAGAGAGCCAATGGGTTCAGGGGAGCCAGCCGGGTATGCGGGCCGGGGGGGGGGGCTCTTGCGGCAGCATCATCCCAGTGGGCGTGCGCGCACACGAGCCCCCCTGGTAAGTTAAAAACCCCCTGGTAAGTTAAAAACCCTACGCCCTGGCTCTTAATAACAACCAGACCAGCAGCACCCTTTGTCCATACAGCTATCAAATCAAAATATAAAGGCTGAAAAGGGAGAATTCAGTAAATAAGCAAAAAGAGAGAGATTTTTAGCCTGGGAGCATCCCACAGTATCTAGTATGCAGGAAGAGGTACACAGGAAGAATGCATAGTTGCAACTGATAGCTTATGCACATTAGAGAGCTGTTAAAATACTCAAGTCTGTTTAATTACATATCATAACCTTTTCAATGCAGATTGCACTGCTTTTACAACAGCTTCCCGCCCCCCCGCCCCCCGCACAGCAGGATTGTGTACCTCTAAATGAAAAGTACATTCATTTTGGACCATTTTTGATGTTATAACACCAGCTTTGGCTACCACCTGCTTGCTTAAAGGTTGATGATGAGGACAGCTAAGACTTGATTAGGCTCGAGAGAATCTGGAGAAATATGCAGACAAATCTTGGCTGCCTAAAACCTTATCATTTGGATATGTACAGGAAATTATAATAATATTGTGGGACCTGGCTCTCCTCTTTTAGGAGGGAGGTGATCAGTTTCACCTCTTTGGGTTGCCAGTTTCTATAGGAAGGCAGAACATTTGCTAAAACATGGTTTTGGAGCATGGATCCTCATGGATGCTTGGGGCTTTTGTGTTGGGACATTCCAAACATACCATTAAATCCCATATCATGTCCATGGCCACAGCCTGCACTACAGAATTCATGCACCCATGGTTTCGTGCTAATACCATGCTTCAAATATATGGTTTCAAAGCACGGATCCTCATAAATCCTCAGTGTTTTTGCATCCTGTCACCATGAACTCACCATGAAATCATATATCATGTCCATTTGCACAGCTTGTACCACAAAAGTCATTGATCCATGGCTTTGTGGCAACACCATGAAGCCAAAACATGGTTCTGAAGCACGGATCCTCATGGATCCTTGGTGGTTTTGCAATGGATCACCCCAAACACACCATCAAATCACATAACATGTCCATGGCAACAGCTCGAATCACAAAAATCATGGATCCACAGGTTCGTGGCAACACCATTCTGCAAAAATATGGTTCTGGAGCATGTATCCTCATGGATGTTTGGGGGTTTTGTGTTGGGACACCCCAAACTTACTATTAAATCCCATATCATGTCCATGGCCACAGCCTCCCCTACAGAATTCATGCATCCACGGCTTCATGGCAACACCATGCTGCAAAAACACAGTTCGGAAGTATGTCTCCTCATGGATCCTCAGTGTTTTTGCATTGGGTCACCATGAACTCACCATCAAATCACATATCATGTCCATGGGCACAGCTTGTACCACAAAAGTCACAAATCAGTCACCATTAGCAAAAACATGTTTCTGAAGCACAGATCATTATGGATCCTTGGGTTTTTTGCAGTGGGTCAACCCAAACACATCTAATCACATATCATGGCCATGGTCACAGCTTGCACCATAGAAATCACAGATCCACAGCTTCGTGGCAACCCCATCCTGCAAAAACATGGTTCCGAAGCATGGATCCTCAGTTTTTTTGCATTTGGTCACCCCAGCATCACCATCAAACCACATATCCTGTCCATGGCCACAGCTTGCACCACAGAAATCACAGATCCACGCCTTTGTGACAACCCCATCCTGCAAAAACATGGTTTCAAACCATGGATCCTAAAGGGTTTTCAACTGGATCACGCCAAACTCACCATCAAATCAGAGATCGTGTCCATGGACAGAGCTTGCACCACAGAAATCACAGATCCACAGCTTCATGGCAACACTATGGGGCAAAATCATGGTTCCAATGTGCGAATCCTCATGGATATTTGGGTTTTTTGCATTGGGTCACCTCAACATCACCATCAAACCACATAACCCACAGTGTGCACCACAGAAATCACATATCCACGGCTTTGTTGCAACACCATGCAGCACAAACATGAATCCTAAGCGCAGATCCTCATGAATCCTCGGGATTCTTGAGTTGGTCTACCATGAACTTACCATCATATCACATATCAAGTCCATGGCCACTACTTGTTCCACAAAAATCCCATATCCACAGCTTTGTGGTGACACCATGAAGCAAAAGCATGGTTCTGAACCATGGATATTCATGAATCCTTATGATTTTTCTGATGGGTTGCGCAAACAGCAACATAAAATCACATGCCATGTTCGTGGGCAGAGCTTGCATCACAGAAATCACGGATCGACAGCTTTGTAGCGACACCATCCTACAAAAACGTGTTTCCAAAGCACAGATTCTCATGAATTCTTAGGATTTTTGTATTAGGTCACACAAAACGTATCAAGTTAGATATGATGCCCATGGTCACAGCTTGCACCACAGAAATAATGGATCCAAGGCTTGTTGGTGATACCATGCAACAAAAACATGGATCTGAAGCATGGATCCTCATGGATCCTTGGGATTTTTGCATTGGGTACCATGAACTCATCATGAAATCACATATCATGTCCATTGAGAGAGCTTGCACCACAGAAATCACAGATCCATGGCTTTGTGACAACAGCATTTTGCAAAATGATGATTTTGAAGCACGGATCCTCATGGATCATTGTGGTTTTTGCATTGGGTCACATCAAACTCACCATCAAATAATATACCATGTCAATGGTGACAGCTTGCAGCACAGAAATCACAGATCCACATCTTCGTGGAAACATCATGCTGCAAAAACATGGAAGCAAAGATCCTCATGGATCCTAGGGGGTTTTGCGTTGAGCCACCCCAATCCTATGATCCAATCACATATCATATCCATGAGCAGAGCTTGCACCACAGAAATCATGAACCCACAGCTTCATGGCTACACCATGGTGCAAAAACATGATTCTGAAACATGGATCCTCATGATTTTTCCTTTGACTTACCCCAGCATCACTATCAAATCATATTTTGTGGTGAAACCACGGAACAAAATCATGGTTCTAAACCACGGTTCTGAACCATGGATCCTCAGAGATTTTGCTTTATGTCACCCCAGACACACCTTCGAATCACATATCATGTCCATGGCCATAGCTTACACCAGAGTCGTCATGGATCCATGCTACAAAAACATGGTTCTGAAGTAGAGATCCTCATGGATCTTCTGGAATTCTATTTTGAGACACCTCAGCATAATTATCAAATTACATATCATGTCTGTGGCCACACCTTGCACCACAAAAAATCACATATCCACAGCTTTGTGGCAACACCATGCTGCAAAAACATGCTTCTGAAGCACGGATCCTCATGGATCCTCAGGGTTTTTGTGTTGGGTCACCCCAAACTCACCATCAAATAACATATCATGGCCATGGCCACAGCTCTCACCACAAAAATCACAGATACACAGTGTTGTGGTGACACCATGCTTCAAAAACATGATTCCAAAGTGTGAATCCTCATGGATCCTTATGATATTTGCTTTGAGTCACCCCAAACCTACCATGATAACACATATCATCACCATGGCCAGAATTTGCACCACAGAAATCACACATTCACGGTTTCATGTCAACACCACACAGCAAAAACTTTCTGAAGCACTGATCCTCATGGATCCTTAGGGTTTTAGCACTGGGTTCCCCCAAGCTCACCATCAAATCACATATCATGTCCATAGGCAGAGGTGACACCACAAAAGTCACTAATCCATGGCTTCGTGGCAAGATCAAAGACATGATTCTGAAACATGGATCCACATGGATCCTTATGATTTTTGCTTTGGGTCACCCCATCATAACCATCAAATCGCAGATCATGTCCATGGTCACAATTTGCACTAGAGAAATATGGATCCATGGCTTCGTGGCAACACCATGCTGCAAAAATTTCCCTCCCCGACACCTAGGCGGTGAGCCTATTTTGGCTCACCCGCGGAGCCAAATGGACCCTGTGCAGCTCGAGATGGTTCTGTGGGAACCGATGACCTCTGGCGGCTCGTTAGATGACTTGGTTGAAGACTGGCATAGCCAGCTTGCTGTAGCCATCAACGAGATCGCTCCCAGGCGCCCTCTTCGCCCTCGCAACAGACTGGCACCCTGGCATTCCCAGGAGTTGCGCCAGATGAAGCGAGAGCTAAGACGGCTAGAGAGATGGTGGTGTCGTGCTCGTGACGAGGCATCAAGAGCATCTTATAGGACGTTTATGAAAGCCTATTAGATGGTAACCAAGGCAGCAAAGAGGGAATTCTATGCTGCCGAGATTGCATCCGCTAGTTCACGCCCAGCCCAATTGTTTAGAACAATTCGGTCTTTAACAACTCTGCCATGTAGCAGACCAAATTCTAGGGAATTGGATATTGGCTGTGAGGCATTTGCAAGCTATTTTGCGGATAAAGTCTTGTCGCTCAGCCGCGACCTCCCCGCCACAGTTGAAACAGTGAGGGAACTCAAGGCCCCTTGCACGTCTTCAGCTCCGGGGTTAGATGGGTTCGACCTGCTTGACCCAGAGGAAGTTGACAGACTTCTCTTGACTGTACGCCCAACCACGTGCATTCTTGATTTGTGCCCGTCCTGGCTAATAAAAGCTGGCCACGAGGGGTTGCGAGGTACCGCCTGGGAAATTATTAACACCTCCCTCTCTGAAGGGAAATTCCCGGGGGCTCTCAAGGAAGTGATGGTCTGCCCGCTCTTCAAAAAGGCACATCTGGACCCGGCGGAATTGGCAAACTACCAGCCGGTGTCCAATTTACCCTATTTGGGCAAATTAATAGAGAGGGCGGTGGCGTTACAGTTACAAAGGTATCTGGATGACGCTTCGGTCTTAGACCCCTTTCAGTCCGGCTTCCGCCTGGGATATGGGACGGAGACGGCCTTGGTCGCTCTAACAGATGATCTCTGGCAACATCCGGATCAGGGTGGTGGGGCGGTATTGCTGTTGCTTGACCTGTCAGCGGCGTTCGACATGGTGGATCATCAGCTGCTGACCCACCGCCTTGCCAATGTGGGGATACGGGGACGGGCCCTTCAATGGCTCATCTCATTTCTCCAAGGTCGGGGACAAAGGGTGGTGCTAGGGGAGCAGCAGTCCACAAGGCACCCACTGGATTGCGGTGTGCCTCAGGGGGCGGTGCTCTCCCCAATGTTGTTTAACATCTATATGCGCCCCCTTGCCCAGATTGCCTGGAGGTTTGGGCTGGGATGCCATCAGTATGTGGATGACAACCAGCTCTATCTGATGTTGGGCAGCCGGTCAGACTCCAGCCTAGAAGATCTGGACTGGGCATTGCACGCTGTGGCTGAATGGCTCAGGCTGAGCAGGCTGAAATTGAACCCGGCGAAGACAGAGGTCCTGTGCCTGGGCCGTTGCGGCTTGGGGCGGGGGCTCCCACTCCCGATCTTCGACGGGGTGCCATTGGTGCCTGCGTCATGGGTTAGGAGTTTGGGAGTGCTCCTGGATCCCTCCTTGCCAATGGAGGCCCAGGTAGCAGCCACTGCCAAATCGGCCTTTTACCATCTTCGGCTGGCGCGGCAGTTGGTTCCCTACCTCGACCATGATAACCTGGCCACAGTGATCCATGCGACGGTCACCTTGAGGTTGGACTACTGTAACGCTCTTTACATGGGGCTGCCTTTGGTGCTAACTCGGAGGCTGCAGCTGGTGCAGAATGCCGCGGCCAGGCTGCTGATGGGTCTCGCAAGGTGGGACCATATCAGGCCTGTGCTGGCAGCGCTGCACTGGCTGCCCATAACATACCGAGTTCGTTTCAAGGTGCTGGTTCTTACCTATAAAGCCCAATATGGCCAGGGTCCAACATACCTAAGGGTCCGCCTTTCTCCGTATATACCCCAGCGGGTACTGCGGTCGGGGTCAGGCCATTGACTTTGTGTCCCGGGCCCCAGGGACGTCAAGCTCACCAGAACTAGGGCCAGAGCTTTTTCGGTGGCGGCTCCTGTCTGGTGGAACGAGCTCCTGGAGGAGATCAGGGCCCTGCGGGACTTAATGCAGTTCTGCAGGGCCTGCAAGATGGAGCTCTTCTGCCAGGCCTTTGAATAGGAGCCGCCACCAGTGATACCACCCATCATGTATGCCATTGGTGATGTAACTGGCCCAGTACAGCCCGGGCTTGGTGGCAAGGGGGCTCGGATCTACCACAGGGTAGCCATCTGAATACATGATACCAGAAGCTTTTATTGTAATTTATTGTATTTATGGGTACTGTTTTAGTTGATTTTATCTATTTTAATGTATTGTATTGGCCTGTGTGCCCTTCTAAGCCGCCCTGAGCCCGTTTGCGGGGAGGGCGGGATATAAATTTGAAAAATAAATAAATAAATGTAAATTAAATGTATCCTCATTGATCCTCAGGTTTTTGTTTGGGGTCACCCCGGCATCACCATCAAACCATGTTTTTGCACTTTTGTGGTGACACAAATTCCTGGAGGCATGATTTTTGTAGTGCTGCCTATAGTCTAAGACTCGATCTACAGTATGATGGTGGTTTTATTTCGTTTCAGGGTAGAAATCATATGAATTCATGAGGCTCCGTGCTTTGGAATCATGTTTTTGAACTGTTATGGTGCCACGAATCTGTGGCTGTGTGATTTTTGTGGTGCTCCCTACAGACCAACACATGATCTACAGTATGATGGTGATATTATTTCGTTTCAATGTAAAAATAATATAGATTCCCCCCCCCCCCCTTCCCTGAGAAGGTTCCCTTTAACTGCTAATGGTCGAAACCGCCCCTCAGCCGCGAGGGGTCCCCACCCTTCCCTGGAGCCCGGAAAGGTTTCCTTTAACAGCTAATGGCCGAAGGCGCCCCTCGCAATCCCCCCCACCCAATTCCTTACCGACTCCTTAGCGTGTGTATTAACTATCATCGTATTAGCCCGTTTAAAGGGCAGTTTCACTGCAAATCTGCTTGAAAGATGTTTCTATTTCTATCAGCCGCCAATAAAACAGTCCGATAAAACATCGGAATGCTTCAAAACCGGCTGATGCAACCGCGGCGTCTGCCATCACCAAAAGGTCCCCTTGCAGGCGTGGCCGCGCTTCGGTAAGGAACCAATGAGGTACTGTCGACTCCGGGCTGCATTGCCGGGATGTTACTAGGAGCGCCGCCTGCTCTTTAATTTCCCTTTTTGGGTAGGAGAACCTTCCTTTCCCGTCAGCGCCACTCATAGGGCGCCTGCGTGCTCGTGAACAGTGCGGGGAGTCTCCCGCCCCGCGACTCAACCGTTGAGCTGTGGGGCCGCCGCCATTTTGTTTTCCCTTCAACAAGCCGCCTGGGGCTGGGAGGCGACCGTCTTGCCTTCGCTGGAACATGGCGCGGCCCATCCTGAGAGGAGGTCACCGGATCCTTACGAAACCCAGAAACCCCACGGGCGGGAAGAACCGGCTGAGGTAAGGCCCAGGCCGCCATGGAGCCGAGCAGGGAGCGGGAGCCGGCGAGCTCTCCGCTCGGCTCTTGTCCGTCCGCTTTGCCGCAGCCCCAGCCTGACGCCCCGTTTTCGTGGCTGCGGCTCTTCTCTCAGCTGCTGCAGCGTGTCCTGCCCAGCCCGCCCACTTCTGTCCTCCTGTTGAAGGCCGAGGCCCACGCGACCGACCCCGAGCCTTCCTTGCCCGTGTGGGGGGCTGCCGAGCTAGCCCCGCTTCTTGTCAAGCACCACTTGGGCCTGGTTTCTTCCTCCTACGTGCTGGGTGGCGCCGGCGAGAACCCGCTGCCTCGGCCCTTGAGTGCCTCTTGGGAGCAGTCGCCCGAGGCCCATCACCTCTGCTCGAAACTGCCCGAGATCTTGCGGCAGGTGCAGCTGCGGGGCAGCAAGGCCGGTCTGGGTCTGCCGGATCCTGATTATGGTTACCATAGCTTGGAGGAAGAGCAACAGCGGGGGGCGCTGAAAGAGCATGCGGGGCCGTCGGTGGATCTCTGTGAACCAGAGCTAAAGAGGCCGGACCCTGGAAACACTCTTGAGCCTCCCGCTGCCGGGGATCCCTGCGAGGAGGCAGGAGCTGAGGCCAAACCCGCCCCCGATGAGGACTTTGTTTTAGACCAGGGGTCGTTGCCGGTGGAGGCCAGGCCGGTGTGTGCTAACAAACTGATAGATTACATTCTGGGGGGCGCCTGCAGCGGGGAGGAAAGCGAGGAGGAGGAGGAGGAGGACTGGGATGGGGACGAGGAGAATGATGATGGGTTTGATAGTGAGGGTTCCCTTTCGGAATCTGATACGGCCACCCAGGAGGGGGAGAATACGCATTTGTGGGACTCATTTTGTAGCCTAGATCCTTACAACCCTCAGAACTTCACAGCTGTTATTCAGACTGCTGGGAACGAAGCCAAAAAAGAACCTCCTGCCGAGCCAAATAGGGTAGAGGATGAGGAGGATTCTTCCTCTTGGACAGAAAGTTCAGGGGAGGAAGATGACTGGGATTCTAGTGGCCTGGATGAATCTGAAAACTTGAAGCTGTGGAACTCTTTCTGTAACTTGGAAGACCCTTATAATCCTTTCAACTTCAAGGCACAGTTTCAGACTGCAGAAAAAAAAGTGAAACATGGCTTAAAAGGACCAACTGGGATGTGCCTTGGCCTTTCTCAACAGAGTGTCTACCTTAGTTGTCAAGTGCATGTGCTTGATAACTGTAAGCCTGAGATTAAGGAAACTGTGAAGCATGGGATCCTTTCTAGAGAAAAGTGCATAAAGAAGAAGAAGAAGAAAAAGGTACGGGTGGTATTTATTTGTATTTCATTATGTGTGAGATATCTTTTAAATATGCATGTACTATATTTGTATCTTACTGCTTGGCCTAATGGCCACTCAGGGCAGCATACAACAAAGGTAAACAGATGCTTATGTGTTCCAGGTAAGATTCCAGAGATAGGATACAACTGCAACCTAAATTATTTAGTTATCCAGTAATGTTGAAACATGTGAACTCCTACTGCAATCTCTCTTTATAGCACACTGAAAAATGTAAGGTACTAAATGGTGAGTTTATGATTATGTGCCTTATGGTGATCTGGACGACAGTTGTGGGACCAGGATAACTTGCACAGATCTGTTTTATGTACTCCTTTTCTGACACTGATTGTTAATATTGGCACTGAGAAGAAACATATAAACCATAATGTGGGCAGGTGTCTCCTCCATTTCCAGTATGCAGCGAGAAATCATGTTTAAGAGCAATTATATATACTGGGTGTAAAAACACTACACTGTTATTTCTTATAATATATAAATATAAAGAAACTTTTTGCTAATATGATACCATAATAATAATAGAAAGCTTGTGCATGAGGGCTACAGGTTTGTTCACAGAAATCTGATGTCTGCTAACATATTGTTGGGCTAACAGCTTTACTTGCCTTTCAGGGTGTCCCGTCATTCTGTCATACCCTGTTGATTTCTGAGGCATGAAATGCTTGGCTCTCAGAAGCACCAGGCACCATCCTTTTCATCTAAGTAACAAAAATTGTGTTCCTTGTATCAAGTTCTGCAAGGACAAGTGTCCATTCATCTGCTTGGCTGACTGCCCCCACCCACCATGGCTGATGACCTTATGCTAGAAGTGGTACCAACTAGCATGGCAGTCTGTGTGGGTGCGCAACAGCCTGGCCCTTCTAGACCCTAATCATGTTTTGGACTACCAGTGACCCCAGACAGTGTCTGTATGGCTTGCAAGTGTTTGGAGCACTGACAAAGCACTCCTAAATACCTTTTTAAATCCATTGTAGTCAGTGAATTTAGAAGAATGCAGTTGCTAAAACTGTACTTATAAATCTACTTGTAAATAAAGCCCTGAATCTGAAGCATCCTTGAGTACCACTGTGCTATGCCATGAAATAGCATGTGCCTTTCAGAGCAATTTCATGTCATTGCTTGGCTTCTACTATCAATAATTTTGTTTTATCCTCTCTTCTTTTGAGGGGATCTGTATTGTAACGTTTTCTCAAGCAGGTACCCTGGAGAGGAGGCATAAAATTTTCCCAATAAATAAAAGAAATCATAGAAGCAAGTGTGAAGGTTGATATACTGATAGAATGTGTGGATGTATTACACAAGGATCACAAAGTACTGAGATACATCTGGCTTAAAGAAAACCATGTGACCATGACCAAGTTCTGAAGTGCAGCCTGATTTTAGTTATATATTAATTTTTTGTGCGTGCTTTCTCAGTTGAAGGACTGATCACTTCCTTTGAATTGGAAATATCTGGAATATTTTTGCAATTCTCAGTTTTGTGCCCTTGAGGTTGACTAATAATTGTTATACGTTGACATGCATAGCAATGCACCGTGTCTAGATTTCATGGATTGTTGTCTTGCTCCTTTTTAGGCATGGGATTTCTAAAGTCTCTGGGGCCATAAAATTATACATTTTAGCTTCACCTTCCCTGTAAATCACTTGCAGTGACTTTTCTCAAAACAAATGTCAAATCCCTTGTGCATGTCTTTCTAGTGACACAGTAAATGAACAGATCTGTATGCAATATATAATATAATATTACATGTCCAGGTAATGGCACCCTAGGGAGCATTTTAGAATGATGTAAAAGGTACGAAAGGAATACAGCACAAAGGGAGAGGCTGATGTAACTATGTAGCGTGTTTGTGTCTCACCTTTAGTGTAGAGGTAGTTATACATTTTAATTTAGGGGATGCGATAACACAAAATACGTGGGTTGTAAGTAGGTCCTAATGTGCTTTAATATGTAATAGATAACTACTTCTGCATATGTTTAATATGTAAAAGTATTTGTGTTCATTGTGGAAGAACCTGTCTGAGGAAAGCAGTGAGATTAGCGTAGTTCTGTGTGAAACTCAGAATTTCTGGCTGTAAAATGGCTTTCAATTTGCCAGCTTGTATTATCAAGCATGATACACATGCTATTTCTCAGAAGATGACTATGGGCTTCACATTCCCTCTGTGTGCAAAGATTAAAGCACATACTAAGTTGTTTTCATGTGTTCAAAATGACATTGCTCTGGGAGGGGTTTGAAATATGAACTCAGTAGAATCCTCTGAATCCCAGAGCTAGGAGGCAACATCAGGGGAAGACCTTGGCCTCTGTGCCCTCTTGTTGGCCCTCCGGAGGAACTGTTTGGCCTCTATGTGAGATGTAGGGATGCTGGCCTCCAGGTGGGACCTGGGGATCTCCTGGAATTACAGCTCCTCTCCAGACTCCAGAGGTCAGTTCCCCTGCAGAAAATGGATGCTTTGGAGGGTGGATTCTATGGCATTGTACTCTGCTGAGGTCCCTGTTCTCCCCAGGTTCCATCACCAAATCTCCAAGTGTTTCCCAGCCTGGATCTGGCAACCCTATCCCCTCATCCCCCTGCTGGTGGCTGGGGGACTTGGCAACCCTAGTGAGATGCAACACTGGACTGGATGGACCATTGGTCTGATCCAGCAGGGTTCTTATGTTCTTATGAAGAATGAATCCTGGGATGGTTAGCTGCTCTTTTATTTTGGATACCAATAATAAATATTGTTTCTGGAAGAATTGGCAAAATGAGAGAATGGTTCTTTATGGCTAGTCTCTTCCCCCCCAATAGAAGTCACCTTTTAAGAATAATATGCCTTGAGCCGTGTTGGCAATAAGGGAAAGAAGAGCTTTGGTGTGATTTTAATGTTTATATGAAGCACAGATGCTTCCCCCATGCATTCCAGGATAGTTCAACTTGGCTACCATGCAATATGCCATTTGACCTACATGTGCTAATTGTTTTGTATGTGCACAAAGTTGTATTACTTGTATTTATTTATTTGAAGTATTTTTCTGCTGCCTTTGAACCCAATTCAGGGTCCCCATGGTGACATTTAAAGTTTTTCTGAGTTGTATCAAACATTGTACATGGATTCTACAATGATCTGTGTTCTTCTTTCATTATGTATGCTTAATAAATATATGCAGATCTGTATATTTAATGTTTTAGTTTTATATTTTTAAATGATGCTTTATAAAAATAGATGCTGCACTAAATATTGGCATAATTAGATTTAATCTAATCTATTATAGGTGACTTTCTTAGAAGAAGTTACTGAGTATTACGTGAGCAATGAGGAAGATCGCAAAGGACCCTGGGAAGAACTTGCACGTGATGGGTGCAGATTCCATAAACGAATTCAAGAAACTGAAGATGCTATTGGGTACTGCTTAACAATAGAACACAGGCAACGAATAATGCAAAGGCTCCAGGAAACGTGTTACAGAAAGCTTGATGTTTTCTAGCACCTTAATAAACTATAAAAAACTCACATTTAATAATGCTCATGAACATCTCACAAAAGATCACTTTTTCTAATAATATGGCAGCTGCCTACAAAGATCTAAAACTGGAGGACAGGAATAATTAATACCACATTCTAATACTCTGCCAACAAATATGCTATATGTATCTGAATGTGGTGTTGAAATAAACACTGTTGGGTAATGTCGAGTGCATAACTATTCCTTTTTAAAGCTGAGTGTCTTTTTTGGCAGGAGCCAGTCCAGAGATGCCTCTCTTTGCCATATTATAAGTGGAGTTTTGCACTTTTTGAAAGGGAAATATTTTGAAAATGTATTTATTGGGTTTCAAACCCAGCCACACAGTTCTGATTTAAAGTTTGTAAATTGTAGTATCTTCTAATTTTCTTTGAACTTACATGATAGAATATTGAAATTTCTTTCTGTAGCTGAAAGGAATTTCATTTTACTTTCCAATCTTGAATCTAACCCTTTTCATAGGTATTTCTCTGTAATGTCAAAAAGGCTAACATTTACATAATTTATTACATCTTTGGTTTGATAGGTCCAGTTTGTTCCAAACCACATGCAAAACTTTTGTATTGTACTTTCGTTGCACACAGCTACTCTGTAGTCAATTTGTAACCTGCGGCATGTTGGTCTGCCGTGGAAGTAGGTAATAGTATAGTATGTTGTCTTTTTCCTGTTTGGTATTGCATAGCGTTCCACTCTTAAGCATGGATTACTGAAAGTCTACAGCACTTCTGGACTTGAAATCAGCTAGGCACTGTAGAAAGCATAAACAACTTAAATCAGTCTGCTTCAGTACTCAGGTGTGCCCAGCTTAATGGAAAATACAGGTATTACCTGCTCAAAACTTGTAACACTTAAAAGATGTTTACCAAAAACAGTATTAATATAATTATATAGTGATATTCTTGGCAAAGATAATACTGAAATTTATCATTAATGCGTTAATCTGGTACCTTCTAAAGTGTACTGATAAACAACTAGAAGTGGGAAGCATGTTTGGTTTTTAAACAATTATTTAAATGGCATAAATAAGCATTTCCAAATACCATAACATCCCATTAGAGTAAATTCAGTAATCTATAACTGTTGGTTCAGTTTCATCTATTTTCATCTGTAGAGCTGTGCTTCAGCACTGAGCAGGGGTTCTACCTGTTGGTTCAGTATGTTGCTGTTCTTTGTAATTCAAAAGACTAATGGGGGGCACTAGATAGAGCTAAACACTTGAGTTACCCTAAACAGAACCATCACATTTGACCCAGAATTAACCTTTTATTTTTTTGTAATTTCTGCCTCTATTTTCATACATTGTAATTTGAGTAATGCATTTTTTTTTGCTTTTGCTCACAGAAATAGTTCATTGAGCTGCATTCGGCCTAGCTTTACAATTTACATAATCCCGTAATGCTAGTAGAAATGTTGCTGTTCAGATTTGACTGTCACAGTACATGAGTTTCAAAAACATATCTTTGAATTGGGGAAGAGGGGTTCAGTTCTGTAAGCGAGAAACAAATGGCTTGGATCCACTGGAGTGGATCAAGGGGCATTCTCTGCTGCAGTGGGAAGGGGGGAAGCAAAAAAGTTGTGTTCTGTGCACAGTTATACTTTAGTCTGCAGAAAAACTCCAGGGGATCCAACCCAATATGTTCACATTTTGATGGGGATGTAGCTTTACTGTTGACAGAATCCTTTATTTTAGATCATGCTTTTCCTGAAAGGGTGTCGTTGCTGGAGTGCATTTCTGTAGAATTTCATTGAGCCATCTCTAGAGCTGGGCTAATCTAAGGCCTACTTATTTGAGAATGAGTCTCACAGCTTCAAGTAAATATGTATAGGATCAGGACGCAAAAATCATTATACTGAAAATACAAACTTACCATTCTAAGTATTGTCTCTTCCTTGTCAGCTACAGAGTAGAAACCAAGTCTGGCTCTCAGTTTGAAGCCATAAAACCCAAGAAACATAATTCTGAAATATAATTTTTTCATCTTCAAATGGGGGGGGGGGGGTTGTGTGTAAATATTTAGTGGTGCTAAATGTGGCAATGAAGGATGTCTTTCAGCATCATTTGAGTACTGAGTCATGAAAACCCAGTACTTATAAACTTTAAATCAAAACTGTGATTACTGAGAGTTTTATTTTTATATCATTTTAGGAAGGCAAAGGTAGAGCCTAACAATCTTAAAATTCACTTTATACAGATTTAAATCAGTTTGCTTACATTTCATTGGGTTTTTATATTTAATGTTATTTCTGTATATAATTATTTAAAACTAATCTGTTAAGTATAATAAAGAGACTCTGCAAGTTACTTTCATATTCTCTGTAAGCTTATGTGTAGTTAATATAATGGTGCTGTGGTGTTTCGTGATGTTGTTACTATTGAAGCTCATGCAGTGTTAAATATTGCATTAGCTGGAGGGTTAAACAGCCTTGGACTCAATGAGCCCTTAGCAAATACTATATGAGTATCCAGAACTTGCCTTCCATTGCAGTCACCCACCCATACCATCTAAAACGTTTCGAAGCACTGAGCAGGACACGAATTTGGGAAGATAAAGTTGAATTGTCCAAAACAACCAAATGAGGTGGGTTTTTGTTGAATTAGATGCTGCATATTTTGCCATCTTGTGGTCAATTTAGGTGAAACAGCTGTACAAATACAAGGCATATTTATATAGATTTCTGCAGCCTGTATACAATTTAACTTTCTGTTATAAGTCTTCAATCTACTGTAATCTGTGTGGTGGCTTAAAACAATTATCACTTCTGGGGGGGTTGCTACAGCAGATTTGGTTTATTTCACTGACTTCTGGTGTCCCCTGCTTCCTGAAGAAACCATGTTAAGTATAATGGAAGTAGCATATGTGTGAGGAATGCAAATGACAAGTGAGGAACCTGGAAGGACTTGCAGGAGCCATGCCATCCCCCCCATTTCCTCTTCTGAAAGTCCCCATAGTCTTTCCTTTTCCTGCTTCCTTCCCTACCAGTGTTACCAACATCCAGGTGGGGCCTGGAGATTTCCTGGAATCACAACAGACCTCCCAACTAGAGATTAGTCCACTTAGGGTTGTCAGCTCCAGGCTGGGAAATTCCTGGAGGTTTGGGGGTGGAGCCATGGAAGGGTGAGGTTTGCGGAGGTAAGCAACCTCAGCAGTGTATAATGCCATAGAGTCTACCCTGCAAAGCAGCCATTTTCTCCATGGGAACTGATCTCTATCATCTGGACAACAGTTGCAGTTCCAGGTGCTCTCCAGCCCCTACATGAAGGTTGGCAATCCCAGTTTCCCTGGAGGAAATAGCTGCTTTGGAGGTTGGAATCTATGGAATTATGCCATTCTGAGGTCCCTCCCCTTCTCAAACCCCACCCTCAAATCTTTTTTAACGAAGTTGTCAACCCTATATCCTTCCCAACCTATTTTTATCTGCCCTTCTGTCTTAAGCTTTCCTTCTCTCCCCCCCCCCCCCCCCAAACAGCCTCTGCCTAGGAAAACTGGCCCAGTTGTATAATGCCAGATCCCTGCCTCATTCTTTCCTCAGCCATTCACCAACCTGCCTCCCATATTCAGCTATTTTATTTATTTTATACCCTGACTTCCTTAACAGTGTGGACCAAAACATCATACATTATTCTCTCTGTGACCAAAACATCATACATTATTCTCTCCTTTTTTAACCACACACCAACCCTGTGAGGTAGATTAGACTGAAAGTATGTGACCAGTACAAAGTCACCCGGTGAACTTCTGCAGCAAGATGGTCAAACCTGGGTCTCCCAGACCCTACTGTGAAGCTCCAACCACTATACCATACTGGTTTTCATTGGGTGGCTGCTGTTGAACAGTAGGAAGCAGCCAGGCCTAGTTGAGTCATGCCAGTCAAGTAATATCAAGTCACTCAGAGGTTGTGCCAGGCCTACTGTTACCAACTGAATGCCAGATAGCAGACCTCCTCCCCCCCCCCCCCACCCTCGAGAAAATGCCTGCTTTGGAGGGAGGACTGCACAACGTTATATCTGTCTGAGGCCTCTCCCCTCCCCAACCCTGGAATCTCCCACCCTGGAGCTGACAACACTGGTCAAGCCTGGCTCCAGAGAATCCTTCAAGGGCCAAAATCCCTGACCTCTCCCCGTTTTGCTCACTGACACCCAGCCTGGAATACTGTTGTTGCCTAGCAACAACCACTGAGGGAATCCCTTGCTTAAAACAACATCATTTTCACATTTTTTTAAACCCACAATGTTTTTGTTTTTTGTTTCTTTAGATTTCACATTTTTTTTCTGTAAACCTGGGGCTCTTCAGGTTTGTAGAAAGATTTGTCTTGCCCATTCACAGTGCCAGTCACTGGATTTAAGCCTCCAAAGACTGGCTGATATACAAGTGGGGACCCACAAGAAACATGTGGGATGGTTATCCCATTCCTCACACCTTTGCTTCTTCCCCTTACGTCTCTCCCACTTTCTCCCTTCTGCCCCCATTTTTATACTATCTCACCTCCATGCATGTTACTTCCTCTCTCTGCCCCCTCATCATTCTCTTTGTTTTTCTGCCACCCCCACCCCATCACTCTCTCTCTCTCTGCCCCCATCACTCTCCCAGCCTCTTGCAGGCTTCCTCCCCCACCCTGCACAGCAGCAGCAGTGGTGGCAGTGCTCCCAGCCACCCGACCTGCTTCCTTTCCCCCCACCACAGCAGTGGCAGTGCTCTTGGAATCACAATGGATCTCCCAGCTACAGAGATCAATTCACCTTAGGGCTGCCAGCTCCAGACTGGGAAATTCCTGGAGATTTGGGGGTGGAGCCTTGGGACAGTGAGGCTTGGGGAGGTAAGCAGCCTTAGCAGGGTGTACTGCCATAGACTCAGCCCTCCAAAGTAGCCATTTTATCCAGAGGAACTGATCTGTCACTTGGACAACAGTTGTAATTCTGGGTGATCTCCAGCCCTCACCTGGAAGCTGACAATAGTAGTTCTTGTGCAGGAAATAGCTAGTTTGGACAGTGGAGTCTATGGTATTATACTGTCCTGAAGTTCCTCCCCTCCTCAAATCCCACCCTCCCCAGGCTCCAACCTTCAGATGTCCAGGAATTTTCCTACCTGGAGCTGGCAACCTTCTTTCCGACAGCCGACTTACCTTTATCTGCCTCTGTCTTCAGCTTTCCATCACCACCCCTCTCCCCCACAGCCTCTAACTAGGAATATTACAATCCTTCTCCACAGTGGGGACCAAAGCATCTTACATTCTCTCCTTTTTATCCACACAACAACCCTATGAGGTAGGTTAGGACCTGGGTTCCCTCTAAGCTGTGGAGTCTTGTGTGTAAAAATTCTGCTTTGTGAGCCACTGGCATTTCAGTTGTGTGCAAATGATTTGGCTACTGCATAAATTAGTTTGCTCTGGCGCCATCCTTCCTGAGCTTAAACAGAAATGTGTGAGCCGGGGGCTAAAAAACTGTGAGCTAGCTCACACGAACTCAGCTTAGAGGGAACACTGGTTAGGACTGGTCCAAAATCACCCAGTCAGCTTCCACCACAAGATGGGGATCTGAACCTGAGTCTCGCAGACCCTAATCTGAAGCTCTAGCTGTTATATCACACTGGCTTTCATAGGGTGGCTGCTGTTGAAGTGTAGCAAACAGCCAGGCCTAGTTGAGTCATGCCAGTCAGGTAGTATATCCAGTCACACAGAGGGTGCTGCCTAAGGATGTCAGCCTCCAGGTGGGATCTGGGGATCCCCTGAAATTACTGCTTATTTCAGACTACAGAGATAACTTCCCATGGAGAAAATGGATACTTTGGAGGGTGGACTCTTTAGCACAGGGGTGGCCAACCTTGCTTAACGTAAGAGCCACATAGAATAAACGTAAGAGCCACATAGAGATGTCTGAGAGCCGCAAGACAGGAACAAATATCACACACATGTTTTTATTTTTAAAAATATGCAAATTTGCTTTTTATTAACGTTAAATGGGACTGCCAAAAATAAAAACAAACGAGGAAAACCGGTTATAAGAAAGAGAGAGAGAGAAACTAGGAAAGCAAATAGATGGGAGGGAGGAGGGAAGGAAGGAAGGAAGGGAGAAAGAGAGAAAAAGCATGCCTCCCCTTTGCTTCCCCAGCCACCCTGCCAGGAGCCACACAATATGTGTGAAAGAGCCGCATGTGGCTCCCGAGCCACAGGTTGGCCACCCCTGCTATAGCATACCTCACTGTCCTCCCCAGGGTCTACCCCCAAATCTCCAGGAGTTTCCCATCCTGGATCTGGCAACCTTACTCCTCCCACCCCCTCCCAACCCTATTGCTTCCAGGCCTAGGGTTGCCAACCTCCAGGTGGGACCTGGAGATCCCCCAGAATTACAACTGAACTCTAGACAGCAGAGATCTGTCTCCCTGCCCTGAAGAAATGACTGCTTTAGTGGGTGGGCTCTGTGGTATTATACCAGCTGAGGCCTCTCCCTTCTCCAAAACCAGCCCTCCTTAGACTCCACCACAAAAACTCTAGGAATTTCTAGAATTTCACAGCCTAGCAGTGGCAACCCTTGTCAGTCCTGGCCCTAAGGATCCCTCCCTGAAAAGCCAAAATAGGACTGGAAAGGGCCCTTCCCCCTTCTCCTTCTTTTTACTGACAGAACTAGTTAGAAACCCACCCACCCCCAATGTTCTAATATCTCACTGTCAATGTGGTAGGGCCTGGAGTAGAGGGTCATTTCAAAAGGTATTGGGGGGGGGGGATTCAACCCTCCCCGAGGTTTTTTGTTTTTTTGGTACTTTTTGGATTTTTCTGCAGATCCACAGAGTCTCCTGAGTCTGTAGAAAAACCTGTTAGGGGATAGTGCTGTTGGCAGAAATAAGTATCCATACCCCAAAGGGACTTCGGCTATTAGACGATAGATGAGTGGAATTCTATAAAAATGTGGTCAGTGCTCTTCATACCTGCTGACACAAAGCTTATAAAATGTAACACTGATCTTAATAGCTGTAAGTGCTATAGGTTTTTTGGGGGGTGGATAATTGGAGGAATGGAGTTCTCAAGCATCCTGATTCAGAATTTAGTGAAAAGACCTGTTATCTACAGAAATGCTTTGGGATTAACTTTTTATCCTGTTCCTCACTGCCTCCATCTAGTCATAGATGGAAGGGCTAGAAACTCTTAAAATAAAAACTGAGTTATTCTGTATTCTGCATTCAGTATAAAATTTCTAATGTAGTACAAAATACAATATATACGTAGCCCTTGTAGCTATCAAATGCCTTCCTTTGATAAATTTACTAAATCAATTGAAATTAGGAGAGGTGCATTTACGTTTGCAAGAGTCTTATTGAGCCCTGTATTCATTACTTTACAACCTGCAACTTCTGAAGGGCAGGGAGTAAAGGTTTAAAGCCTGTTGTTAAAGTATGGTGAGATTTTTGGCTGTGATTTGGATTAGAAATTAGGGAGAAGGGAGCCTGGGTTCTTGTACCACATCATGAGAAGAAACATAAGAAGAGCCATGCTGCATCAGACCAAAGGCCCATCAAGTTCAGCATTATGTTCACACAGTGGCTGACCTCTAGCCGACAAACAGGAAGCCTGCAACAGTATGATCCTGCCTGTGCACCCCAGCAACTGATTTAAGACTTATACTGTATCTGGAATTGGAGGTAGTAGATATCCATAATGATTAATAGCCATTGATAGCCCAGTCGTCCATGAATTTGTCCACTTCCCCTTTAAAGCCTTCCAAGTTGGCACTGGCAGCCATGACCACATCCTGTGGCAGTGAGTTCCACAACCGAACCATATGCTATGTGAAGAAATACTTCATTTTGTCTGTCCTGAAACTCCCTTCAGCTTCAGTGGCTGACCCCAGGTTCTAGAATTATTGGAGAAGAGTTTCTCCCTGTCCACTCTCTCCACACCATGCGTAATTTTCTAAACCTCTGTTAAGTCTTCCCTTACTTGCCTTTTTTCTAGGCTAAACAGCGTTTTAACATCCTCATAGGGCAGCTGCTGTAGTCCCAGGATCATTTTGGTTGCTCTTTTCTGTACCTTTTCAAGCTCTTCAAATATCCATATAATGGTATACGGATGAAAGAGGGCCACAGAATACAACCAGAAGCCTTCCATTAATCATGTGCAGCACTCAAGCCTTCCAATGAAAGAGAGGTGTGAGAGAAAAGGATCTTGCACAGCATGCTGACACTTAACCTCTCGTCATGCCCCACCTGACTGCAAACCTGGGCTCTTGCCATGATCTTTTCTTCTACAGATATTGCAATGGAACAATGAATAGCCATTTGTAGGAGTGTGGCTTCTTGAGGTTCAGTCTGGTAGATCAAACTAGGGATACCTGAAAGCTCAGCTCTGTGAGTCCTTTAAGATTCTGCCCTCTTGGGCAAATTCTGTCTTGAAATGAATTGTGACATACTAGAAATGTGTCAAATTTCTTAACATTTTAATGAATTTTAAATGTACATCTTGAATATGACATTTTAATTCTGATGCTTTATGCCATAGATGTTTCTTGAATAGTTAGCAGGCTTCAAACATGGAATCTTTTTAATTGCTAAACTGTTATTATCAATGCACGTTAACATTACATAATAGCAGTGTACAGTCATTGGAGAATGTTGTGCATGTTCTAGTGTGCACTGAGTTTGCAGTGGGCCATGGCCCAACAGTGCCCTCTGTGTGCACCTTGGACCTTGCCACAGAACTCCCTGTAATGCAGTATGCAGATTTCTACAGTACATCTGTAGTAGTTTCTTCATTGACTTGTCTATGTGGAAAACTGCCTCAATGGAGAAAGCTTAAATCCTGGGGATTCACCCTTGTATATCATCCATCAAATACCATTTAGTGGCATATCAACTACTGAAATACTGTAAGTGAAAAAGAGGAAATAATTGGAGACTTTCATTAGAATTCAAGATGTCCATATTTGAAAAATATTTGCCATTAATGCTGTAAAACCATTTTTGGAGGCAATTTCATTTCAGTCGTGCTTAAAGTAACTAAACATTGTTAGTCAGCTATGGTGTTGTCTTTCTTTAAAATACGGGTTTTTATTTAAGATACTTATATTTCATATCCCTAATCAAATTCTTGAGGTAGTTCACATCTATTTCAAAATACAGTAACTGTAATCCCACAGTTAAAGAGCCAACACCATCAAGTTTTAGGCATAAATTCATACCAAATAATACTAAAAAAGACATTAGACTGACAATTATATATCAGCAAAAACCCCAGAAATATAAAAATCTTTACTTGGCACCAAAAATTCAAAAGAAGGAATTCCATAAGTAAGGTAACATAAGAGGGGGGGAGACTTGTCCCTTGTAGCCACCTCCCTCCCTCCTGAAGGGGGAGGGGGGAGCACGCAGAGCCAGAGACTCTTCCAAAGATCTTTTTATGAGTGTTTTGGTTGAATGCTGATATAGTCAGGAGCCAACCAGCTTTGTGTTGGAAAACACAGTAAACTCAAAGGGATCAATAATACCTTTGTGGATATCTTCAACATCACAAGTTCATAACATATAATGTTAGGTCCTTTTATTTTAGTAATAAGCAGAGGCAGATATTTTAGGACAAATAAATGAACAATGGTTTATCCTATCTGATGATAAAAGCACTGGTAACATTTGGCAACAGAAAGGCTTTGAGTTATCTGCCAAGAATGCTGTCATGCGGCTTACATTCTTCCAGACTGGTGTGTCATCTAGGGATCTGAGAAAATCTGAGCAATTGGAATGTAATGACAGTCTTATTGTTTCTAGGTCTTTGAAACCAAACATTGACAAACATCTCTCTCCTTTACACATTGTGAAACCGAGGTACGACTTATATAAGAACAAAGATCAGGTTTGTGTGTTTGAGTTCTGATTTGTCTTTATTTATAACTGGGAGCCCACAGTACATCACAAGAAATTGGAAATCCACCCCCCCCCGCAATCTCCCCCTCCAGAATTCCATCTGGGGCTTGACCATGCAGATTCTCTACCCCATTTACCTTTGTTCAAATAGACAATCAGGTGCTCTCCACAATCCATCCCTTTTGAGTAGTTCTGTCTTATCCGGACAGGGTTTTGCTGATGGGCCTTTTTCTTCAGGTTCATTTAGAGACTTAAAAAAAAAAATCAGGGAAGTGTCCTAGGTATCTAAAGTCCTCTCACTTATCTGTGGTGGCCTTGATTTGTGGCTTTCACTATTGAAATGGAAGTACCGTAAGTCAACTTGCTATTAGCTAAGAGGGATGATGATAAAGCATTTATCTAGCAATTTGTCTGTGGCAAGTGCTGATGATTGTAGATCTTTCCTGCATTTCCTCCCCCAATCAGTCATTTCCATCCCTATAATAACTGATTCCAGGGATCATGGGACCTATGTAGATTAAGACCCACTTGAATAGGAGGGCTGTTCTGAAGAAGTAGAAAGGGACAAAAGGGCTCTAATGTCACTGCAGCTCCACTGACGGAAGAGGGAGGAGGGAGCAACCCCAGGAATCAACTTTTCCTGGAGTTGTAAATGACTGTTAGAGACAGGGGAATATAGGAAAGATCCACAATCCTTGTGCCCATGAATTGCTGGATCCAACCCAAAATGCATATTTCATATATGATGTATCAGATATCTGAAAATACCAAAAGTGGTGAATGGGGGGGGATCTTTACCTTACACCTATGTTACATGTGTAAAGACGGTAGACTCTCTGGTAGACTCTGACAATGCAGTCATAAGCAGTTATACCCAAGTCCTTTGAAGTCAATGGGCTTAGAAGGGTATATCTCTAGTTAGGATTACAGTGTGACTTGGTGAATTGGAATTACTATATCCACATGGTATTGTGTCTTGAAATTTGGTATCCTGTAGTCTACGACAACTTGGTTATTAGAAAAAACAAGTGAGGACCTGCAAGAAACTTGCAGGAGTGGCTATCCCCCCCCCCCCACACCTTTGCTTCCTCCCATCTCCCCCTAATTCTGTGACATCCATTGGCCTTCCTGCCACCTTTTTTCTTACTCTCCTCCATGCCTGTCACTTTCTCTCTCTCTCTGCCCCCATCCCATCTATTTCTTTATGCCCCCCACTCATCACTCTCCAAGCTGCCTACCTGGTTCCTCCCCACCCCACATAGCAGAAGTGGTGGTGGCAGCTCCCCAGGAATCCTAGTAGATCTCCCAAATACAATGATCAGTTCCCCTTACGGTTGCCAGCTCCAGGCTTGGAAGTTCCTAGAGATTTGGGGGGGGGGGAACCTTGGGAGGGTGAGGTTTGGGGAGGGAAGCAACCTTAGCAGGGCATAATGCCATAGAGTCCAGCCTCCACAGCAGTCATTTTTTCCAGGGGTTCTGATATCTGTTGTCTGGAGATCAGTTATGATTCTCAATGATCTCCAGCCCTCACTTGGAGGTTGATACTGCTAGTTTCCCTGGAGGAAATGGCTGCTTTGGAGGGTGGAGTCTATGACATTATATTTGTCTGAGGTCCTACCCTCCGCAGGCTCCACCCTTTTAAGTATCCAGGAATTTCCCAACCTGGAGTTGATAACCCTATCTCCTTCCCACCCAACAGCCAACCTACTATTATCTGCCCTGCTGTCTTCAGCTTTCCATCTTGTTTTGCCCTGCAGACTCTACCAAGGAAAACTATGGTCTTTACATAATGGGGACCAAAACAGCTTACATTATTATCTCCTTTTTATCCTCACAACAACCCAGTGGTTTAGGTTGGACTCGAAAGTATGTGACTAGTCCAACCTCATCCAGTGAGCTTCCACAGCAAGATGTGGATTCGAAACTGAGTCTCCCAGACCCTGCTCTGAACCTCTAACCACTATACCACACTAGTTTCCAAAGGGTGGTTGCTGTTGAACAGTCGCAAGTGGCCAGGCCTAGTTGAGTCATCAAGTCAGATGGTATCAAGTCACCCAGAGGTTGCTGCTAGGCCTAGTGTTGCCAACCTCCAGGTGGCACCTGGTGATCTCCCAGAATTACAATTGAACTCCCGACAACAGAAATCAGTTTGGTGTAGTGGTTAGGAGTGCAGACTCTAATCTGGGAGAACTGGATATGATTCCCCACTCCTCCACATGCAGCTGCTAGTGTGACCTTGGGTCAGTCAAAAGCTTTTTCAGAGCTGTTCTCTCATGAGTAGTTCTCAAAAGAGCTCTCTCAGCCCCACCTACCTCACAGGGTGTCTATTGTGGGAAGGGGAAGGGAAAGGAGATTGTAAACCGCTCTGAGACTCCTGAATGATGAAGGGTGTAGTATAAATCCTGAGTAATGAAGGGTGGAGTATAAATCCAATCTCCTCCTCCTCTTCTTCTTCTGGAGAAAATGTTTGGTTTGGAAGATGGACTCTGGCACTGTATCCAGCTGAGACCTCTCCCTTCCCCAAACCCTGCTCTCCTCAGACTTCACCACAAAATCTCCAGGAACTTCCCAACCTGGAGTGGACAATCCTAGTCAGGCCTGGTCCTAATGTGTCCTTCCTCTAAAGCCAAAATAGGCCTGGAAATGGCCCTACTTCCTCCCCCTGCCTTTTACTGACAAAACCCAGCCTGGAATACTGATCCTAGCAACAGCCACTGAGGGAATCTGTTGCTTAAAGCTGCAGGCACTCCTTTTATCATTTTTTTAAAGCCCCCAATGTTTTGGGTTTTTTAAAAAAAGATTTCAGATTTTTCTGCAAATCTGGGGCCCTTTTCAAGTTTGTAGAAAGATCTGTCTTGCCTGTTCACAGCTTTAGTCACTGGATTTAAGTATTGATCGGCCAACTTCACTATTAAAATTTAAGATTTAAAAATATTTTACAGAATTTGATTTGAAGTATGTCATAGAGATCAGCATTCTATCATTGAACAAACCAACCTGTGCATGGGCCAGACTTTACATGAGACTTCTGCTGTTTTTCACATGCTTGAATCTGACTTGTTTATCCAGCTTCCATTACACTAGGGGCACTCCTCCCCTTCTCCAGACAGCCATCACCAGAATTTCCAAGACATATAATAGAACTTAAGTATGAACAAGAAGAATAAACCCACAGCAAATGACACAAAGTAAACATTAGCTTAGTCTATCTCTTTGGGGGATTCCTGACCTGTACAGCCCAGGCTAGCCTGATCTTGTCAGATCTTGAAAGTAAAGCAGGGTTGACCTTGGTCAGTATTTGGATGGGAGACCACGAAGAAATATTGGGTTCATGAAGCAAAGTCAGCCAATGTCTATTGCCTTGAAAACCCCACGAAGGGTCACCATGAGTTAGATGTGACTTGACAGGAAAAAAAAAGGGGGGGGGAAATCTCTTAAAATTTCCAAATGTCCATCTTATGCCGTAACCAAGTGGTACTCACTCTATGGCTCCTGGAGATCCACATTTGCAATCATCACCATCAGCCAAAAGAGCCACATTTGCTCACATCCCTGGCATGAGGGCCTGCACCCCAAGGAGGCTCATAGTTTTTCTGCTTCCTGAGTCGCTGCTCTAGCAAAAATGTGATCCTAACATACTTGGATCTTGGATCTATGGCATCTTCTCTCACTAGGTGGCAGCAAAGGCTTCAAAATTACCAAAACAGGAGTAAATGCAGAATGGGATTCAGGTGTCTTTAACTGTGCAGCCTCCCACCTGATGTTTCCATGAGGTTAATGC
Source organism: Lepidodactylus listeri (assembly GCA_029233225.1). Lineage (NCBI taxonomy): Eukaryota > Metazoa > Chordata > Lepidosauria > Squamata > Gekkonidae > Lepidodactylus > Lepidodactylus listeri. The sequence continues at coordinate 68,564,335 of JARCFY010000002.1, forward strand.
CTTTGAGTTTAACCTACTGCCTGTTGAGTCTCTATGGGAAACAGCCTTCCTCTCAAAGTGGCTGCTAGGTGTGATGTCCTGGCAGTTGTATATTTGTGTCGTAGGTGGATGGTCCCTTTTCCCATGCTTGACTGCAGCAGTAGCTAGTGAGGAAGGGCTGTTGTTATTAAGTCCAGTCCTTGTTTCTCCTGCTGCCACTCCCTCCACGCGTCTGTATTGTTCTGCTACCATCTGTAGGACAGTGGCGTGGGTTAATATTGGTTAGGATAAGTTATTATTATTTTGCTTGCTTTATTATCTTAAATCACACACATGCAATACCATCAACAGCCTCTGATATTATAGACAAAAATGCCAAGTAAGGGGAAGTGAGCTCCCGTCTCTGGTCCCAGCTCCTGCCAACCTAGCACTTCGAAAGCAAGACATTGCAAGTAGATAAATAGGGACCACTTCAGTGGGAAGGTAACAGCGTTCCCTGCGCCTCGGTGTCTAGTCATGCTGGCCACATGACCATGGAAACGTCTTCAGACAACGCTGGCTCTTCAGCCTGGAAACGGAAATGAGCACCGCCCCCTCGAGTCAGATTTGACTGGCTTTTGAGCAAGGGAAACCTTTACTAAATTGTTTTTTGGGAGATATGGCTGTGCTATTTTTATCTTGTTGATTGTTATATTGTGTTTTGTATGTTTGCAGCTTCTTGTTGCTTCGTGCATTGCCTGAGTCTAAGGAGATAAGATGGGATATAAATATTTTAAATAAAAATAAGTCCAGGGCATGGGTAGCTCACTGAGTGAAGTAATTATCCTTTGTTAAGTGTTTGTTTGCACATTTTTGCTATGCCCATTAACAGCCAGCAGAAGGTGGCCATTCGTGCTCATTAGATGGATCCCCTATTAATTCATATTCTGCTTAGTGATTTGATGTATCTGGAATTTTGTCTTTCTTTTTTCTCTCCATATGCAAGATCCATCTGTAGCTGCCTTGTACTGAATCAGACTCCTGGGTCTATCAGGGTTAGTATTGTCCATTTTGATAAGCAGCAGGTTTCCATAGAGGTCTTTCACATCACCTACTACCTGATACTTTTAGCTGGTGATGCTTTTAGCTGGGATTGAACATGTGGCCTCTGCAGATATTCTGCTACTGCCCTTGCCCTGTCCCACTTTGTTAACTACTTCATACATCTAATGAAGTAAGCTCTGGCCCACAAAAGCCTGTCCTACGATATATTTATTAGTCTTGAAATTGCTACAAAGCTTCTGATATGATTATTGTCTGTTCTGGAAAATCAAGTCAGAAAAAAATCCATAAATATCCTCTGCATTTGGTTAGCTCAATGTTCAGATTAGGCCCTTTCCTTATTCCCACTCCTAGCCTCCATAGGAATGTTAACTTTTAGTATTCCAAACCAGCTGGGATTATTGGTAAAAGCACTGGTGTCACATTTACAGCATAGAATTGGATCTAAATGGAGTAGAAGCAGAGCTAATAGTACGTGAACACTAGGACAGGCAGACATTTTAGCTCCAATGGTGAAATCCAGTTAACAGAAATTATAATTTGGGGAGGGGGGTTATGTGCTGATTTGGGATGTTTAGCATTTCAGTAACAACTATAGTGCTGTCCTTTTTGGTACGCTGAAATGCTGTTATCTCACCTCATTGTATGGCTTGTGATGTGTTTTGATGATGATGGATGGTGTGTAACCTAGCCTCTCTCATCGTTGCCTACCCACTCACAACTCTGTCTGCTCCAAAAGATCACCTCTCCTTTAGAGTTCATGGAGCTGAAACTTAGAGGCAGCCTGCCACAGTCCCAAGCAGTTCTTGTTGGGAGAAAGGGCAGGCTGCAAAATTTCCCTCAGCAGCAGCTAGCAGGAACTCTGGTTAAAGAGAGAGTAACTTTTTCCTTGCTTTGAGCAGGAGGAACAAAGGTATAGAGAGTGTTTTTGAACAGGGAAAGAGATGACCAGTTAATGTGTTCTCCCACCCCAAAGTGGCAGGCATTGTAGTTAAAGGGATGAAAATGAGTGAAGTTTCCCCCAACAAATCCTGAGCAAAACAACAAACAAACAAAAAGCAGTTTTGCTGTTCTCAGCAAGCGCTCTGTCAGCACCTGATGAAGAGGCCTGGGTTAGCAAAAGCTTGCCCTTTATCAGTTGTAGATTTTTCCAGGCTGCATGTCCACTCCTCCACGTGCAGCCAGCTGGGTGACCTTAGGTCAGTCACAGTTCTCTCAGAGCTGTTCTCAAAAGAGCTCTCTCAACTCCACCTACCTCACAGGGTGTCTGTTGTGGGGAGGGGAAGGGAAAGGAGTCTGTAAGCCACTCTGAGACTCTGAGTAAAGGTACATTTAATAGGAAAACAAGAAAAAGAGATTGGATTTATACCCATAAATCCAATCTCTTTTTCTTGTTTTCCTATTAAATGTAAATCATACATTTTCCCCACAGCCTAGCATTTTAAAATAATGACAATGTTTTTCCCCATTCTCCCTCATGCCATGGACGCCAAGGGGCGAGGCGTGCAGCTGCTTGATGTACTCAGATAGGGAATCCAGTGATAGGTTCTTTTAAAGAATTGTGTTAGATTCACTCGTATTAGTCCATCTGCTACAGGCATGCTACTTTGATATTTTGATTGCTCTCCAAGGTCTTCCCAGCACTGCCATCTGAGATCTTTCACTGGAGCTGTCAGGAAATGATCCTGAACCATATTCTGCCACTGGGCTATAGAGTCTATTTCATTCAAATGGATTTGTGCCATGTTTGTCTTTGAAGGAGACTGAAATGAGTAATTCTCTGTTGGTGCTGGGGACACCAAGGGAAACTGCTTTATTTTTTCCTAGATGGTCCACTGCGACTTCCTAAAAGGCCTTTCTCTGTGTCTCTGTTTCCCTGCCTGTACAATCTCTCAGATTTCTCAAGATTATTTTTGGGTTCAGAGGACCCTAATTCCCCACAAGTCACCAAAGAGTTGTGTCCATTCATGTGGGCCCCTTGCCCATTGTATATCTGCCTGGCAGGCAAGAGGCAAAAGTGTAACTGTTAGGCTGTTATGTCCAAAATACTTAAGAAAAGATCCTGCTGCAGAGTTCTCAGTACAGTGTCACTGAAAGGGCATTCCTTCTCAGTACAGTGTCACTGAAAGGGCATTCCTTACTTCTGGTCTGAGAGCAGGAAAAGTCATCTGGGAGTTGGAAGTTCCATTGTCCTTCTACTGTCAAGAACTAGACAGTTTGAACCGCCCGAGAAGAAAGTCTTATGGCGCCTTAAAGACTTATTATGGCATCAACTACCCTATCAAATCTTACGCCACAACAAAAATTCCTCAAGAATATTTGTATGTATTTTCTTGTGCTTGTCTCTAGTAATTCACCTCCAGGGAAATATTGGTGATGCTTGCTTTAAAAGATAAGGCTAGATTTCTTCAAATTCCAGCATCTCCTTGTGGAAATTAAAAGTATTATCCTAAGTAGGGTTGAAGTCAAAGGTCTTGGAAGGATGTAACTCTGCTTAGGATGGCACTGTGATCTCTGATTGGAGAGTGGATATATCTTGGGTTTAGTGCACCTTCATGTAAATTTGGACACAAAAAGCCTGTGTGACGTTTCATTTTCATCCTTTGAAACTACCTGTCCCAGCAGTAAATGTTGCTGAACAAGTTTGAGCTGCAACTTAAACATTCATTCAAAGTTATTTTTACAAGGAAGCTGTTGTGGCCAGTTGTGGAGGCTGGGCAGAGAAGAGCCTTCAGCATTGTATAATGCAAGAGAGGGGGTGTCTTCAGATGGTATGCTTTACTATACATATGTGTTATAGGCATACAAGCATGCCCTTATTTTCATTTATACTGGAGAGTATAATATGTCTGGAGTGACTAAACACATTCAGAGGTCCTTTAAAAGCCTGTAAAACCCAGGAGGAGGGAATGCTGTGATGACAGAAGTAAAATGTAGTTAAGCCTATGATTCTATGTATCTGTACTATGGAGAAAACATAGTTAGGATTCAGCTGAGATCCATCAAGAATGCTGGTCTGGATACACTAAACCAGGGATGATAGCCTCCAGGTGGGACCTGGGGATCCTCTGGAATTACAGCTCCTCTCCAGACTCCAGAGATCAGTTCCCCCGGAGAAAATGGATGCTTTGGAGGGTGGACTCTATGGCATTGTATCCCACTGAGATCCCTGTCCTCCCCAGGCTCCATCCCCAGATCTCCAGGAGTTTCCCAACCTGGATTTGGCAGGTGTACCTCCCATCCCCCACTGGAGGCCACCTTGCACCAAACTGGAATGGCTGGACCTCAGGTTCTCCTAGGTCAAGCCAGTTTATTCTTGGCAACATTTTGGTCATGTCAAGGCTAACTTTAGCCTTCGTGGTATCTAACAAAAATCCAGAATGCCTTACCTCCTTCATATACAATTTCCTGCCTCACCTTGAGGCCTGGGACAATCCATCTCTCCAGCAGTAGGGGTGTGGGAAAATATGCTGTGTGCTAGACTGGTCACACAGTTCACACCTCCATTCTGAAGGTAACGCTACGCTGTTAACGTTCTGTACTCTCCCTCTTTCAGTGTAAATAACCAACTACGCCTGAGGGAATTCTTCCAAATCACAAAATTACTCATGTCTACACGCATCTGCAGAGCCATCCTCACAGAGAATAAAGCTTTGTTTCTGAAAGTGTGATTTTGTTTTTTAACCAATTTTTTTTAAAAAAAAAAAAGTCCAGAAAAGGATTGGGATGAATTATGAGTTGATTTCTCATTACAGTTGACGTTTAAGTCCAGTGGCACCTTTATGTCCAACAAAGTTTTATTCAAGGTATAAGCCTTCATGTGCAAGCAAACTTCTTCAGATACCCACCTGAATCTAAAAATCTCCATTCTAAGGTCAACCCATCTGCAATATTTTTGGCTTTTATTCTGTATCTTATAAAATATCTCAAATAATTCAATTTGACAAAACTGGTAATAAAAATTAATCACAAACTCTTAAGACTTACTATATATCAATATATCTAACTTTCAACATGGCCAAATCTGTGGTTACATAAATCCAGTGACTGGAGATATGAACAGACAAGACCATTCTTTCTACAAATCTGAAAAAGGCCCAGGTTTGCAGAAAAATCTGAAATCATAGATAGATAGATAGATAGATAGATAGATAGATAGATAGCCATTAAAACACCTCTATATAATAGAAGGCCTGCATAACATTGTATCCTCCTGAGATCCCTCCCCTCCCTAGGCTCCACCCCCCAAAATCATTGTATTTCCCAACCTGGAGCAGGCAGCCTCACTAGGCAACCACAGCAGTATGCAGGCCTTCAACCCTTGCTTTCTGTCTGTAAAAGGCAGGCTAAGGAGGGCAGGGTCCTTTTCAGGGCTATTTTGGCTTCCCAGTCCAATTCTGCTGCCCTCTTCCTTGTTTTGTAGGGAAGGCACATTGGGGCTGATCCTGGCAGCAACCAACAGTTGACTCACTACCATACAACTTATCCAGGCCCAGTGGCAACCACCTGGTAGCTAACTACTATTTGACAGCAGCCACTTCATAAAAGCCTGTATGGTATAGTGGTAAGAGTATCAGACTAGGATCTGGGAGACCCAGGTTTGAATCCTTACTCTGCCATGAATGGGTGATTTTGAGCCAGTCACCCACTCATTCACTCCCAGCACTCTCTCTACATCACACGGTTGTTGTAAGGATGAAATGTCAGCAAGGAGAGTGATATAAGCTGCTTTGCTACCCACTGGGGAGAAAGGCAGGGTATAAATGAAAGGAATAATTATTAAATGTTAGAATGTTACATCAGTTTTTAAAAAGGGATCCAGAGGGGAACCAGGAAATTGCAGGCCAGTCAGCCTAATGTCTGTCCCAGGCAAATTTGTAGAAACTGTAATCAAAGATAGAATTGGTAGGCACATAGAGGGACAAAGTCTACTGAAGGAAATTAAAAACTGATAAGACTCCAGGTCCTGATGGCATACTCCTGAAGGTTCTTAAGGAACTCAGATGTGAGATCATTGATCTACTAACCCGTATATGTAACCTATCCATAAATTCAGCTGCTGTACCAGAAGACTGGAGAATAGCAAATGTGACACCAATTTTTAAAAAGGGATCCAGAGGGGAACCAGGAAATTACAGGCCAGTCACCCTAATGTCTGTCCCAGGAAAATTAGTAGAAACTTTAATCAGAGATAGAGTTGTTAAGCACATAGAGGGACAAAGCCTACTGAGGGAAAATCAATCTGGCTTCTGCAAAGGAAAGGCCTGCCTCAGCAACCATTTGGAGTTCTTTGAGAAAGTGAACAAGCACGTAGACAATGGTGACCTAGTAGACATTATATACCTGGATTTTCAAAAGGCTTTTGACAAAGTACCTCACCAAAGACGCCTGAGTAAATTTAGCAGTCATGGGATAAGGTCTCTTTTGGATTAAAAACTGGTTAAATGACAGGAAGCAATGAATAGGAATCAATGGACAGTTCTCACAATGGAGGGAAGGAAGCAGCGGGGTCCCAACAAGAATCAGTATTGGGGCCATTACTATTTAATTTATTCATAAAGGATTTGGAACTAGGGGCGAGTAGTGTAGTGGCCAAGTTTGTAGATGACACCAAATTATTCAGGATGGTGAAAACCAAGGCTGACTGTGAAGAGCTCCACAACTGGGTGAGTGGGTGACAATGTGACAAATGAAATTCAATGTTGGTAAGTATAAGGTGATGCGCGGTGGGACAAAAGAATCCCAACTTCAGGTATAGGCTAGTGAGGTCTGAACTTGCTGAGACTGAGAGGGGAAAAGATCTTGGGGTTGTAGTGCTCAATGAAAGTGTCAACCATTTGCATCAGTGGTGAAAAAGTCAAACTCTATGTTAGGGATAATTTGGAAAGGGACTGAAAATAAAACAGCCAATATTGTAATGTCTCTGTATAGATCTGTGGTACGGCCTCATTTGGAATACTGTGTACAGTTCCGGTCACTGTATCTCAAAAACGACATTGTGGAGCTAGAAAAAATACAGAGAAGGGCAACCAAGGGGCACCTTCCCTATGAGAAAATGCTGAAGAGTCTGGCACTTTTCAGTTTAGAAAAGAGACAGCCAATTTATAAAAGAGACGGGGGACATGATAGAAGGTTATACAATTATGCATGAGGTGGAGAGAGATGACAAAGATAACTTTTTGTCCCTCCCAAAATACTAGAACTTGAGGGCATCCAATGAAGCTGATGGGCAGTAGGTTCAGGATGGACAAATGTGGAATCTGCTGCCAGAGGATGTAGTGATGGCCAAAGGAATAAACAGCTTTAAAAGGAGGTTAGATGGATTCATGGAGGATAAGTCTATCAATGGCTATTAGCTATGGTGACTGAGGGGAACTTCCCAACATCAGGGAAAGGCCTTGGCCTCTCTGCCCTGTTGTTGGCCCTCTAGAGGAACTGGTTGGCCACTGAATGAGACAGGATGCTGGACTAGATGGACTATTTCTCTGATCTAGCAGGGATCTTATTATGTTCTTAAATATACTGAAGTTGAGGGGGCAGGTAAAGGTTGGTGGTGGGTTTGTGGTAGCTATGGGGCGGAAGCTCTGAGGCAACTGCCTTCTGGACTGAAGAATATCCAGTCCCCCCCTTTGGCCCCTCCTATAGATTGTTTATACCCCAATGACCCACAATCCAATAAAAATGGGTCACAAATTAAAAAAAAAAGACTGGTAGCATGTAAGCTATGTGTTCCCTAAATGATACCTGCTGGACTAAGGCTGTACTTATGTGTGAGGTAAATAGAGACCCCTGCTTCTTAACTGTGGTGTACAAGAATTCTTGGGAAATATATGCAAAGTGTAATGAAAACATGAACTGCAATCATCTAGGCATTTTGCTGCTAATCCAGTCACTTCAGTGGTGCTTGTGCTGGGGTGGTGACTCTTTAAAACTCAGTAACAGGGAGCATTCATCTCCCTTTAATGGAAGGCAGTTGAGACACTGGGAGATCAACAGCTTAAAAACACTGGAGAGTATATTTAATTTTTTATACTTTGGAATGACATTACTGACCCTTGTGAGAGAGAATATGTGGCACAGAGCATCTTAGTGCTGATGCTGCTTGAGAAGTCTTGTAGACCTGGAGAAAGGCTCTGGGCATCCTGTACCACTTTGTGGGAGCAGTGGTTTTATAATGTTACATATTAGAGTTCAGTGTTTAAACTGACCTGCAGTGCAGATCAGATTATAAAATTTGCTTGGACGTATTATACAAATTTGTGCTAAAGTACTGTTGTCAACTCAGCATTATATTGAAAAGCTCTGAACATTAAAGATGATTACTGATGCAGTGAGGAACCTGTATGAGCATTTAAAAGTGTGTAAACCTTGCCACTGAATAAAATTAAGGATGTGATTAATAGGTTGCAGAGTTATGATTAAAGTGATCCACTGAGCCCAAATTCCAGGGGGGTATTAGTCTGTTGCAGCAAAAACAAACAAGAAACCTGATGGGACCTTAAAGGCAAAATGATTTTTATTGTGGCATAATCCTACATGAACTAGAGCCCTGTTTACTATTTGTTTCCACTGAAATTCCTGTTTGTTTCCATTGAGCCCAGTATCCTAACTGCCAGGAGAAAAAGAAGTCCTGTTCCTTTAGCAGAGTGTTAATAGGACAATATTTACCAAGTGATAAAAAGCTTCAGCTGACCATTTCCACTCATTAAGCCTCTATTAAAAGAATAGACTTCTTTTCTCTTCTGGGTCTCTTCGTAACCCTAATGATATGCATAAGAAAAAGCCGCAGATCAGTTCTTGTAATCTACCTAGACAAATTCTCAACTTTTTGGTAGTTTGAAGTATTGCATGAGAAGAGACATAAGCTTAGCTAATATCCCTTCCAGCACTAAATGTGCACACTATAAGTAGTTCCACTGAAACTTGTCCTAAGGTTAGATCTCCACTCTGATGTCAGTAAAGTTGCACATAGGTAAGTGAAGTGCAAAGTCATAGTTTGTAATCTTGTGATGACTGAGCTGTTTTGTTGGTCACCTGACCTACTCTCAACTCTAGACCAATATGCAGTAATAAATGTGCATATATATCACAATAAATACTGAGTGGTAAAGAAGGTCCCTACTTTCATCTATTCTCTGTGCTGTATTTCACTGGATATGTTTGCCACATAGTGCTTGGAATGTTCCCTCTAAGTTCCACAGTGTTGTAAGCAAGAATTCTACCTTCTGAGCCAAAATAGCTAGTAGCATTAAAGTTGTGAGCAAGCCTACATTTGACTATCACATAAATTAGTTTTTTTAGAAGATTATTTCCATATCCCTGTAAAAATCTCAGAATGAATTATTTTAAACTATATTTTAAGAATAATTTAAACATAATTAGAGAAAACAGAATCAAGTCAAATTTCATTACAGAAAATGTTGTCCTCTAAGGGGGTAGACCATGCCTCTGGAGAACAGGTCTACCCTCCCCTTTGCACTATATTGGTAGACCTGGTGTTAGCCAAATTGCCTTGATTTCTTAATCAATATTGGGGAATTATGAATATTAATAACTGGCAATAGGCATAAACGGATCACATCTGTGTATACAGAGGTTGGGCCCCTTCCAGACAAACCAGAGAATAGACAAGGAGACTGATGTAATGATAAAGCAGTGTTTCTTTTCTAAGAAAATTATATCTCATTCAAACAATACAGATGCACACACACTTTTATACAATAACTAGGAAATAAGAGAGAGAGAGTAAGAGACATTTTTATGAGCAAGAGATTGTTGGTTTCCTGTAGAAGGCAATATTTACCTCTCCAGAGATCTGGTGTAATTTCGCTGGAAAAATTAATGATAGGCTGGGAGAAAGATGGGGGGAAGCACATGTGCTGAACCAGCAGCAGCATGTGTAGGCCCTGGGCTGCGCAGACCAAGAGTCTTGAAGGTAAGGGAGGGCAGGAGATCATCGAAGCAAGAGAGCTAGCTGGCTGCTGGGAGCTTTCTTTTATAGGGGGTGGTCTCTGGGGGCAGGCTTGGCCAGATGCCTGTCCTGAGACCACCCCTTGCTGGTCCACCCACTAGCTCTTGTCCAGTAGGAGAAGGGGGGTTGGGCAATGTTAGATTCTACTTAGCATGGTCGGAGGAATACCTGGAGCCGGAAGCTGACATCATCGGCTAGGAGCATTATCTTGTAGATGGGATTAACCTCTCTGGGCAGCCAAACCGGTTTTTAGCTGGTCAAGTCCATTGTTTCACTGGTCAAGGAATGTTGGGGGGAGGGGTTTGGTAGCCTGCGATGTGTAGAGAACATGTATTGTAATGGAGTCTGTAAGCACATGTCTTTAGCCAAAATGACAAGATGGCCATTTCCTGTGTAAGTGTCTTTGTGTTAAGAGAAGCCTCCTGGAGTTGGCAACCTCGGGAACCGCTGTCTCAAGCATTTGCTGGAGTCATTTGTAGCTGGTTTTTCTCCTTGGTTATTCCTCCTAGTTCCTCTCACACAATTAGCAACAGTCCATTTATCACTTATGAATTTATCATTCATAAGAGTACAAAAGCAGCTTGCTGGCTTACACTGGCCTCCAGAGAACAGGTCTACCCTCCCCTTTCCACTATATTAGTAGACCTGGCCCTGCACTGAGCCTTAGAAAGCATACCAGAACTTGGGGGAAGGGGGAGCTCTTGCAGTCTACTTTGGGGGGTTTTGTGTGAAATATGACAAATTTACAGGTCAAGTATAACAGAGGTGGGACAATCATTGTCAGAACCTTGCCTAACCCAGCAAGCAGGAAGTTGCATAATGTTATCAACCTGCCCAAACTACTTATTTATTCAAATATTTATATCCCACTTTTACTGTAACTCAAGGTAGCTTATAAATCATACTGAAAAGCAAAACCAAAAAAAAATCGACACCCCCTCCCGCTCCATTATAGCCTATGGGGACCATTATAGTCAATGGGCCCCATAGGCTATAATGGAGAATTGACTCAGAGGTGTCTGGGGCTCTGGAGGCAGGCTGGTTTTTTAAGGCTGGTTTTTTTTAAAAAACCCAAGTTTCAAAAAGATTGGACCGGGGGGGGGGGGTCCAATTCTATGAGCCCTAGAAGGAGGTGCCCCCATCCTCCATTGTTTCCAATGGAGGGAATAAATGCTTGTGAGCTAGAAGCTTAAATCACTGAGAGCCAGCTAAAAATGTTTGTGCCAGCACCCCCTAGCACAGCTTAGAGGAAACACTGCATGGAAGACATCCCTGTAGCTTTGGACAAACCAGTTTCCCTCACCAAAGCCAGCTCCTGTGAACTGTAGAAGTTGTTCTGCCAGGTCACACCTTGCTCTTTTTTATTTCTGGATGAACTGTAAAGTTGTCATTTCCTTTTCTTTGTGCTGACAGAGTTTGAAAGTATGTGTCTGATGATGTGGAATCATTTATGTCCCCCCCTCCCATGGGAGAGTTCTCAAACCCTGCCTTCCCTGGTGAATAAGCTTTAATTGATGGCTAGGGTGAGACAGAAAATGCCTCTTGCTCTGGAACGGAGAAGAGCAGACACATCAGGTTCAGTTAGCATGGAGAAAGGAGCCAAAACTCTCTCACCCCAAACCCACAGTTAATTTGTGGTAATTAGACAGAGTGGAAGAAGGAAGCTGCCTTCTCTGGAGTCATGCAGTTTAGGATGTCTGTTGTTGATGCTGGAAGGACCCTTGTGCTGCTTCAGCTTTTGGGTGAAGCAGCAGCAGCTGGGCCTTGAAACGGTTAGGCAGATGCTGTGTTTCCCCTTCTCCCTCCTGGACTATTTGCAGCAAAACACAGTTTCTGTAGAAGGCTGAGCTGCCCCTGTCCCGGTGGAACAGGCTCAGGTGGCTCTAACATTAATTCAGTGCTCCCTGACATAAAGAAGGGAGTGCAGGCAAATAGGCTAAGAAAAGGGGGAGGGGTAGCAGTACCCCTTGATCCCTCTGGGTCCGTCTCCCCCTTTTGGTGGAATTTACAGTGGAACAGCCAGGATGGCCACTGAGGATGTTGACTGGCTTGACCTTCCTGGCAGGTGGACATATGGAGTCTGCAGTGACGGGAGAATCTTCTTTGTCAAGTATGTTAAATTCTTGCTCTGTTTAGTTGTCTTGTTCCTAGTTTCAAGGCTGCGTCTGGTGGGTGTCTGAAGCTGGGGATACTTGCCAAGATTAAATGTCTCCTGGGTGTTTTGTGACAGATGGTATCTGGGCAACTAGGCCAGGTCCTGATGGTGGGGGGAGAGAGAAGGAAATGAGAAGGAACAATTACACTCCCCAGGAGTGTCAATAAGTTTAAATGGGCTACAAAACAACAACATCCAAGGTTACTGTGGGTCTTTGGCCATTTTCAGAAGTGACATTTGCAGTCTAATGTTCCTTCATGAGTTCTTGGTTCTAGGTTCTGGATTCAATTGCTGTGCTCAGGCATGCAGCCCTTACTGGGTTACATTGTCTGGAATCTAGTTTCGGTTTGACACTGGTTCTCTTCTGCACAAAATCCACTAGCTGGTGCTACAGTAGCTAAGCTATGGACCAGGAGATCCCCAGCTCAGATCTTGGCTGTGTTGTGGTTAGGCAGACAGCTCATTCCCAGTGTCTGTTCCCTCCCACCTCTTTTATGAGGATAATAGTGACTTACCTATCAAGTCTGTTGTAAAGCTTACTACATGTAGAGTGTTTTTAATGTTCTAAAACATAATAAAAATGCACAGGAGTACTATTAATAATATTTTTGTCTCCTGCCTTAGAGGAGATTGTAGTTTACTTGACTGATATGGTCCCCTGTCACTATTCAGCACAAGCAGCCAGTCAGTGGCATACCCATTGTCTGAGAGCTTGGGTCTGGATGCTGCACAGCCACTAAACTGTTGGCCATCCCCATAAAACAACATAATCCTGATTCCTATTGTGTTAAGAACAACGAAGCCAGTTTTAAGTATACTCTCATAAGAATGGTGTCCTGTAGGCTAAACTCTGCCTTCAGATGATGGTGAGGATGACTCTGTTTTTGACCCCTGGCTTGTATATTTATGTATCTAGAAAATGATAGGAGGTCTTGAATCTTTTTGGTGTATTGTGTTTATGCCTTGTCCCTTGCAGTGATGAGACAAAATCTACCTGCTGGACACACCCAAGTAGTGGCTGTTCCATCCAAAGTGGGCACTTCACCTGGTCAGGTAAGGAGAAAATGTGACCTCGTAAGCCTGCCATTGCTAATAATCTACCTCCAAATGACTAAAAGCGTTTTCATGACCTCTGAAATATCCACCACTGAAAAACCTTTCAAACTGTCTCGCAATATCTGGAGCCAAACATTAGGGTACAGCGAGCATAACTGAGGAGATCAGAAGGAAGCTGAAAGGTGATGCTGATTAGAGTTCTTATTTGTGCAGAAACTGAGATGTAGTAGCCACTAGTTATAAATGATGAAAACAAACGGTTCTTTCCATCAGTTTTACAAGTTAGTTTTACAAGAGCTTTATAAGCTTGCAGTTTTGGAAGATCAGAGTGCTCTCATTGTGAGCAGCCTGCCTCTTTTCATACTGCCTGACCATGATATGCATTCACACACCATCCTTGATGGCAGCTTCTTGCATTTGGGGATATAACCACAAAGCTGAAAGTCCAGGAAACATCTAACAGAAAAGACAAATGCTGTGAATACCTGTGTAGAAGAAATTACACAACCCACCCATAAGACATAATAACCAACATGGGCCATATGGTTGGGAACAGGCTATTACCCTTTGGAGCAATCCTAAATAGGTCTAGTTAGAAATAAGTCCCGTGTTATTCAGTGGGGCTTCCTCCCAAGCAAGTGTCCTTAGGATTGCAGCCCTAGTCTGTCTAGAATAAACTGCAGACCTGGATGTACTTTGGATGAACACTGAGTGCCAGCTGAGCTGCTGTGTGAATGGTCCTTATACCAAACAACATACTGTATAGCTCAGTGAAGCAAACTGAGTAAGGGGGAAAAATTGGCAATAGGTTTTTGTACGTCAAACTACAGTGTGTGATTTGGGAGTGGAGAATGCTAAGATGGCTCACTTTCAGGTGAAATTTCCTGAGATGCAGCATTCCACAGAGCTGATAATCACGTTGGTATTTGGGAAGCAGAATTGCTGTCAGAGAAGAAGAGCAAAACCGTGGGCTCCTCTTCATTGACAATCTCACGCCCAATCTCCTCAAGGCTCATCTATGGCTACTTTCCTTCCTGAATGTAGCCTACAGAATTTGGGGACAGTGAAATGGGAGGAACCTATTATGTTATACTATAAAATGGAATTTACATTTAAGGGCATTTCTCTTGCTTTTATAGCAGAGAAGCTAGGTATCCTACAGTTATTTTATAGGTCCAAGCCAATATGTATTAAGTGCAGGAGCACTGTTTCAGATTTCAGGGGGAGGATTTTACTGGGGTGGGGGATGGGGTGATAGGAATTGGCAATATCCAGGGGAAAAATTCTAAATAAATGCAAAACTAGAGAAGAAGAAGAAGAGATTGGATTTATACCCCGCCCTCCACTCCCCAAGGGAGTCTCAGAGCGGCTTACAAACTCCTTTTCCCTTCCCCTCCCCACAACAGATACCCTGTGAGGTAGGTGGGGCTGAGAGAGCTCTTTCCCAAGTTGTCCTTGAGGGAACAGTTGGTACAGAGCTATGGCTTGCCCAAGGTCATCCAGCCAGGTGCAAGTGGAGGAGTGGGGAATCAAACCCGGTTCTCCCAGATTAGAGTCCGCGCACTTAACCACTACACCAAACTGGCTCTCTAGTACAATTGTCAGAGATTCTGGCCCCACTGGGATTTTATCCCTTTTTTTTTCTTTCGGGTTGGGATGTTCATACATCCCAACCCCAGCAGTGGTGGTGTGGGGAGGCACCCTTCCTGCTCACAGGAGAGCGCTCTTCACCCCCTCCACTGCTGCCAGCCGCCGCCACCGCCGCCACTGGCGGCGGACCTGTCCTGGCTGCCTGGCTCGCCCCACGCTCCACTCCGAGCCCCGCTGGTTGCCATCTGGTAAGTTTTTGGGTTAGCGCATGCAGGGGGAGGCAGCAGTGGCCAGTGGGGATCAGGGCCGGGAGCAGAGCGCGGGGCAATTCCCCCCCTTTTGCATTTGGGCACTTGAGTGCCCAAGCAGCCAAGTGCAAAAAAGGGGGGAAAAACCTGGGAGGGATGATCAGACAGCCCTCTCTCACGAGAGAGGGCAGATTAGCTCAATTGCGGGTTCCTTGCATGAACTCCTGGAAAATACTTGATTTTCCTGGGGGTTGGAAAACGTGCAAGGAATGCGCGATTGAGCCCGCTTCGGTGCGGGAGTTGTCCCAGCCGGTATGAACGGTCCCTTTCAATGCGGGAGGAAACAGCAGTTCCTCGCCCTTTAAAGGGCCATGTGACCACGGCCTCTGTTGTGATTATTGTTATGTAAGTATTGGGTTGATGGTATAGAACAACCATCTTTTTTTAAGCGAAAGAATGTGTGCTTTTTGCATGCATGCCTAATACGTAGCCCCATTTAGTTTTTATAACTGGTGTCACCCGGGGATTACAATGCATATAGATAGGTACCATGGTTCAGGGGTGTATCACATTCATAAGAACCCAGCTTCAGTCCCAGCATCTCCAGATTGCAGGGCTATGGAAGGTTTCTCTCTCCTTCTCTGAGGCCATGGAGAACCATGGCCAGTCACAGCAGGCAGCCATTAGACTGGATCTGTGTAAGGCAGTTTTGCATATATGTATACCATGGAAGGTCTTCAAGGAATAATCACTGGTGACCTTCTTGAATGATGTTTTTTTGAAAACCATATAATACCTTTAATGTTACAGTCTGAATCAAAGAGTTCTCTGAAGTCTGCTTTTGAACCTGTCTTTTCAGAGATGCCCAAAGGCTGGGAGATGGACACCACTCCAGAGGGGGCTATCTTTTTTATCAAGTAAGTGATCTGGGGACACCAGGTGTTCAAGGAGTGGAACAAAGGCATGTTGTGCAAACTTTTAAATATTCCTAATATGTAAGAAGTGGAAATTTAAATTATTAAGCGTTTGTTTGTATATAAAAGTCTCCAATGCTTTGTATGTAAAGCTGAGTGATACTTCACAAAATACTGGGTTCTTAATATTTGATGACCTTAGTATTTGTTGACTTACTTATTCCTTTACTTAACACAACAGTGTCATCAGAACTACACAAAATAATGTTTGTAAAAAAAAGTTTTAAACGTGTAAGAAATTAAAACATTGAATGTATCAATTAAGTAAATTAAACACAAACATTAACACAAAAGTATTAAATTTTAGGTTTTATTTAGTCTGACTCCTTAATAAAGGCTCTACTATATTCAAAGGCCAAAGACAACTGGTGTAAATAAGTATAGGAAAAGAAAAGCTCTGTTGGATCAGACCAAAGATTTATCTAGTCCATCACCCTGTCTCTCTCAGTAGCCCTCCCTCTATTACACTGTCTCTGAACATGGAGGTTTCATTTAGCAATTATGGATAATAACAGACCTGTCTTCCATTAATTGGCCTTGCAGTTTTGTCTAGTGTACTCATCCCCCCCCCCCCCCCAGAAATTCCCTTGTAAAGCACTAGTTTGGTTTCATGCACAATTTTTAGGGCCGTGACCCAGATGGCCCATCTCGGAAGCTAAGCAGGATTGGCCCTGGCTAGTATTGGGACGGGAGACCACCAAAAAAGTCCAGGGTCACTACATAGAGGCAAGCAATGGCAAACCACCCCTGAATGTCTCTTGCCTTGAAAACCCCATAGGATCGCCACAGGCCGGCTGCAACTTGATGGCACTTTCCTCCACCATCACAATTTTTAGAAGCCTCCACTTTCCCCAAATGGTCACGTACTTACTGTGTATGTTTGAAGTGAGTATTTGCTGTTGTTGGAAAGGTATTTGGTTTATATTCTGCCTTGCCAACAAACTGGTGTTACAGCCTGTCTCTTTTGTGTAGTTTGCTTGTTATACTTGTTACAAGAAGGGGGGGACCTGCGATACTCGCTCTTCCCCCCTGCCCCCTGCCAGCAACGGCAAGGCCCACGCGGCTCCAACTGCCGGGCCTGCTGAGCCCTCTCCCTCCCCCCGCAGCGGAGGCGAGGCATTGTTCTGTGTTTCCTTCACAAGCACAGGGAACGCTCTTTAACTTTTCGGGGATTTAAATATCCCCCGTATAGTTTTTTTTTTAACTTTTAGGATTTTTCTGGGGAGTCCCCCAAGTGTGCAGGAAAATCTCTCTGCCCCCCCAAGTGCCCCCGATGTGCGGATTTAGATATCTGCACGCACGGGGGCACTTGGCTATTAGATATATAGATACGTTATAAAGTGTTGCTACTGCATCAGTGCGTAATAGCCTCCAGCCCATCCAGGGGTAAACTGCTGAAATCTCCAAGCTTATTCATAAGTAACAGTCCCTGGATGCCTTCTAAGGATTTTGTGTACTCTTCCATGGCAACAGGTAGTGAAGAAGGTGTGTAAGTGCCCAAAACGAGCACTTCTTTAGATCTGTGTGTAACTATAGAAAGATATTTGCTGTGTATCTTGTACAGCTTGCGGTGGGTGGTATCTGTCTGTGATGGAGCCTTGCAGGACAAGGTGAAGTTCAAACACTGAATATGTGCTAGATTTATGTCTATCTTGCTTCAAAAAAAATGATTGTATTGTGTTGGGCCCAATCCCCACAGACAGCTGTCTGTGTGGAGCTGAGCCCACGTGATTGGTGAGGTGAAACATAATCACATAAGTGATTAATCATATGTGTGAATTGGGCCTCAATATATGTCTGCAGTAATATTGAAGTGAGATGGGTATGCTTGGATGAATCAGACCTGAAGAGCAACTGCATGAAAGGACAGGTTCTGCCTTTCAGGTAAAACAATTCTCAGCTGTACTGTGCTTAAGTCTGGCATACAGTTGAATGGAATGTTGATTGGCAAAATTCTTTCTGCACTGGTCCTCTGAAACTCAATGAGCCTGTATTGGCATTGCCAGGAAGGTTACTTAAAGGACAAGTGACCTTTGAACATCTGTCATCAAGTGCTGAACAGGGTCAAAGATGAACCCAAGAGGAGCAGTTGCAGTGGAATGGAAGAATGTTAACTAGCACAGGCAAACTTCATTATTGACTGTGAAGCAGCTAACAAGTACAAAAAGAGAGTTCTTACTAGTCTCAGTGGAATCAAAACATGGGATTTTTATGTACGTGAGCTTCTTTAGATGCTGCAAATTTCAAACTACTAACTGTTGAATACAGAGTCTAATCAACAAGAAAGGCAAATATCTAGTGCCAGTCATCATTTACCATTAGAGATACAAAAGCTGTGGAATAGGACGCCAATCAAACAAAGAATCTATGATGTATAACACTTGTTTGTAAACATTAAGTTTTATACACATGAGTCAATTCTCTAATGGGGTGCAGCGTCTACAAAAATACAGATAAGTGCACAATCAAATTGTTACAAAGAACTACAATAGAACAACGAAAATTCTGGATATGCACTTCATTTTGTCCATTTTCAGGAATACAATTTACTAAAGAAGAATGTGAAAAATAATGTATATGTGACAATAACAATGATAATAAAGTGGACTGCAATATTAAATAAACAATAAATAAATGAAGACCATTTGTTGTGTTCAGTAATTTGAGACAAATGACTGAACCCAACAAATGGTATTCATTTATTTATTGTTTATTTAATATTGCAGTCCAATTTATTATCATTGTTATTGTTACACAGGGGTCATTTAGTAGAAAAAGAGGTGCAGGAGCTTATTAGCATAACTCATTTGCATATGCCACACCCCCAACATACCGGAAGTGTGTCAGAAGGCGACACCCACCCCTCAGGCTCCACTCCACAGGTGAGTGAAACTGACCTGCTCTTCCTCCATTCCCTTCCCCATCCAATATTTTGTGCAATAAAAATAAGCGTAAAGAACGCACCCTCATTCTCTTCCTGCTCCCTTGAAACCACCAGGTTTCAAGTAGACTTGAGATACCCAGGACATGTGCACCACCCATCCCTTTCCCTTTCCCTCCCCACAACAAGACACCATGTGAGGTAGGTGGGGCTGAGAGAGGTCTTTTGAGAACTGCTCATGAGAGAACAGCTCTGAGAGAACTTGTGACTTGCCCAAGATCACACCAGTAGCTGCATGTGGAGGAGTGGGGAATCAAACCCGGTTCTCCCAGATTAGAGTACAACTCCTGACCACTACACCAAACTGATGGGGTGGAAGCTGCTGAAGGGTTGGTGAAATTTCTCCAGTACTTATGTGCCATGTGCCCAGATAAAAAATGGTATACTTAGAAAATTTATATGCCACCTTGAGCAAGTCTCTGGAAAAGCAGCACACAGTCATAAAAGGAACAATGATAAAATTATCAATATTAAAACAAAACATTAAAAACAATAAAGACCCTAGCAGGGCTTTCCCCGGGGCGCTGCGCCTCTGCACTGCTCGGGGAAGCCAAGGAGGGGGTGGGGCTTGGTCATGTGCCCACCCCCTGGGCTCCTCACTCCCGGAGCTGCACTCCTGTGCGCTCCTGCTCCAAGGGACCCCTGTTGTTACATATACATTATTTCATATTCTTTAGTAAATTGTATTCCTGAAGAAGATGCATAAAATGAAGTGCATATCCGGAATCTTCATTGTTCTATTGTAGTTTTTTGTAACAATTTGATTGCATGTTTTCCTGTATTTTTGTACACACATCCCATTAGAGAATTGACCCATGTGTATAAAACTTGACTTGATGTTTACAAACAAGTGTTATATATTATAGATTCTTTGTTTGATTGGCGTCCTATTCCACAGCTTTTGTATCTCTTAAGGTTTTGCTGAAAAGTCTCTTATCAGTCATTATTTACCAACAAATACACAAAAAACTTTAAAATTGCTAGTGATACAGTGGCATCTTGTCCAGAATGCAGATCTACCTTCTTGGTGTGTTTACTTGACCAGTTCTGTGATTCCCAGGGCTAGCTGCAGGATAACATGTCTAGGTGTTTTTTTTAAATTATTATTCTTATATATTCATGGAATAATTGCATTTGATTCTGGGACTGATGTCTACATGCTCTTGGTATCTTGACATTTGATTGCTTATTCCTTAGAAGTGCTAAGTTTTGAAATCCTGCCATGCAAAAAGTCATGGCCGTAGAGGTACTTATTATACCAAAATGTTTTGCCTCTACTCCATTTACAATGTAGTTTGTTTACATGGAACTCTAAGAGGAACTCTAAGAGGGATAACATAGTTTATCCTCCAAAAAAAGCGTAGGTCTATACAGGTAGTAGAGTTGCAAGGTCCTCAGCCCAAACCAAAAGTGTATGAAGTACAAACAGGTATTTAAAGGCTACTAAACTGACATTACTAATAAATACTCACGTAATCAAAACATTCTTTCCCTCCAGAAATCTTATTTTAAACAGAAACATCACTTTGTACAGTGATACCACTTGTTGATGTCAACAGGTTGTAATTACAGATTTTGGAGTCTACATATGCAGTAATTTCCCACAAGGTGGTGCCAAAGTTCACAACAAAATGCAGAATATGGCCTTGCCTATATTTTCTTCAAGAGACTGCCCGGGTGCAGGATACAACCCCTTCCTTATTTGTTGTCTCTTTCCTGAACATTTCTAAGGGCTCTTACGCATTTAAGATGCCGGCATGCTGCAGTCTATTTATGTCTCCTCATCTAACTAGGGTACAATCTCTTAATTTTGTATGTATTAAAATTGCAAGACAATCATTGGAAAAAAATGGGGAATACCCATTTTTAGCCATTTTAAAAGAAACCCTGATTACCAGAACCAAAAAATTGTTAAGATATGGTTGTCACCTCTGGGTTGGGAGGATTGGAGATCTGGGGGTGGAGCCTGGAGAGGGTGGGGTTGGGGGAGGAACTTCAGGGAGGCATACTATCACAGAGCCCACCTTTCAAAAAATCCATTTTCTCCAGGGGAATGGATTTCTGTCATCTGGAGATCAGTTGTAATTCTGAGAGATATCCAGGCCCCTCCTGGAGGTTGGCCACTCTAAGATGAGTTAAGAGGTTAACATGACATTCTTTTGCACCATCATGTTGAGTTTTCATCACAATCCTAGCAGGCACGGGATGAATGGTTACAGGCAACCATTTTAACACTCACCTGCGCCTTCTGTTTAGTAAAGCTCTCCTTACCATGCAGCAGGATGATACTGATGAGCAGGAAATGTTATCTTGCTCTCACTCTTTGTTCTGTAAGACCAACAAATATGAATATTAAAATCTGGACCTGAGTTGTCTGTAGAACAGATGATCTGTTATGGTTTTAGGGACTGTGGTGCTGTTTAAATTATTTCTTTATTTTTATTTCAAACATTTTATGCTGCTTTCCTAACTAGCTGAGACTCCCCAAGGCAGCAAACAATCAAAAACTTTGAAGTAAAGATTTAATCCAAATAAAGTGATAAATGGCAGTCCTGGGAATCTGGCACAAAAAAAGTACATCTTGTGTGTATCTCTGATCACTGGGTCAAGATGGATGGGATGTGGTTTGGAAGATCCAAGATCAGCTTTCCTAACCTTTCCCTCCCTTCAGACTTTTGAAAGCAGCTATGTAGGACTGCTAATTTGGTGAAGTGGTGCTATGGGAAGGGTGCATAACCCTTCCCCCCCCCCCCAAATAGTATTTCTTGCATCTAATGTGCTGTCTTCCTGAAGCTACTATTAGCCCAACTGCCCCCTCCCTCAACTCCCCGGCACATTTTATTGCTCCCAGTGGATCTAATAGAAGTGTTGGAGATGGCAACTGAGATCAGAGAAGTGGTATGGGTAAGCAGTTAAACCGCCATTCTCCTATTGCTTCTTCCCCAATAAAATCAGCAACTGAACCAGCTGATCTGGAGTAAAAGGAGGTTCTGTACTAGCTCTGTCACATCATCTCTCTTTTGACCCTCAGCTATGGATGCCCTAAGTTATCTCAGCTGCATTAATGGCCAGCTTCACTGAGAGAGGATTAATTCCAATGTGCGGGAAGAGCTTGGTAATGGGGGAAGGAAGAGTTGTGTAGGAAGAGCTTGGTAACAGAGGCACAAACTGAGCAGGAAATTCAGTGAAAACCAAATCATTTCCACCTGTCCTTATCCTTTCAGTTTTGTGGGGATAGTGGATCAAAAGTGGTTGTTTTTCTTCCCTCCGACTCTTTCAGCCTCATCCCATCTACAGCACCAGCTCTACTAATTCAGGCAGAGCAGCTTGATACCAACTGCAGGGGCATCCAGTTCTGAAGTATCTCTGTGGATGCATCTTCTGCTGTATTTAGGTTGTCTGTTGGATGTCTGAGCAGTCTGAAATCAAGCTCCCACAGCAAAAAGCCTTCATATGGCACAGCAGTTCCCCACCCCCAAACAAGTTTAACCATTTCCCAGCTCTGGATCTTTACCTGCCATAATCTTCCTGGTCTTTTTCTATGGCCTCGCCAGCAATGCAATCATGTGGGCGCATAATATGCATCCGTGGCAATGTCAGGTCAGATTGTGTCAGCTTCTTCAGCCCCTGGAGGCAAAGATAGCAAGCCAGAGGTCAGTTCACTGCATCTGCAATGGATATAGCTCCCAGGTTTTTTCTGTATTTCTGCTGTGCCTCTGGAGATGTGGAATGATCTCTCTCTCTCTCTCTCTCTCTCTCTCTCTCTCTCTCTCTCTTTAAAAGGTATGGTCACCCTGCAGGATGGCTAAGATGTTTTCATTGCTCAGAAAAAGCTGCCCTTGAAAACAGGGTTGCAACAAGGATGCAACTGGCTTTCTACCTGACACTGGGAACATGCATTCAAATAATATGTGCCAGTGTGGTGTAGTGCTTAGAGTGTAGGACTAGGGTCTGGGATCTTGAATCCCCTTTCTGCCATGGGAAGCTGCTGGCGGACCTTGGCCAATTTCAGACTCTCAGCCTGACCCATCTCACAGCACTGTTGTGAGAATAAGATGGAGGAGAGAAGAACAAAGTGAGCTGCTTTAGGTCCCTACTGGAGAGAAAAGGAGGGGGGGTATAAATATTTTTTTAAAAATATGAATATAATTATTTTATCCAAATTAAAACAATAGCAACAGTCTACAAATAAAAACAATAAGAACAATTTACAGAATTAATATTTGGATCTCTTTGTTACTCTGGTGCCTGTCTGTCTGTTGTTCGTCAGAGAGAGGAGAGGGGGAGCGAGGAAAGAAAGTAGGTGACCATGCAAGCTTCCTTCCTTCCCCTGTTGTGCTGACCAGGGTTGGTCCTGGGACTCCTGCTACCAGTCCAGTCAGGCCTGAGGTTGGTCTGGCCAGGGAATCCCTCTGTCCCATTCCCCTCCTTACTTAGCCAGCCAGAGTTGCTGTAGCTGCTGCTGGCCTAGTTCATTTAGGGGGTTCCCAGAACCTTGTATGCTTTTTTAAATGTGTCTGAGCTCTGTGGATCCTAAGTGCTCCCTTGGAAATGTCAGACATCGAACAGTATATTTCCCAAGCTGTATGAAGGCGTAGTGCCTCAAGTGTGTTGCAGAATTTGGGGTTACATAAGCCTGGGCCTTTCTGTTTTTCTGTGCTATGTAGGTTTTGCTATAAGTGACTTTGGTTTCTTGGTTCAGAAGTCCCGTAAGCCTTTGCTCTTTTGCTGGCAGCCTAGGCATAAAAACTAAAGCCTTGCCCTGTAGATGTGCCTTTGCCTGAATTCACATTCCACAGTCTTCCATGTGCCAGGCTCCAAAGCCTAAACATATCTGTCTAGGTCTGACACGCCAATAAAGATTGTCTGTTTGTCTGTCTGTCTATCTAGATCAGGGGTGGCCAAACTTGCTTAATGTGAGAGCCACACAGAATAAACGTCAGATGTTTGAGAGCCACAATACATGAACAAATATCACACATACATTTTTATTGGAAAATAAGCAAATTTGCTTTTTATTAACATTAATAAATGTTATTTATTTGTCTAAGAGAGAAAGAAAGGAGGGAGAAAGAGAAAAAGAAAGAAAGGTGGAAAGAAAGCAAACAGATGGGGAGGGAGGGGGGAGGGAGGGGGGAGGGGAAAAAGCAAATAGATGGCTTGGAGAAGGGATTTACAGAGACTAATGCCTTCTCCAAGCCAGCGGGGGGCGGGGTCTGAGAATGCATTTACAGTTGCTTTCTTTCTCTGCTCCCCCCCCCCCCCCAAAGCCTATCCAGGGATGGGAACACTGGCTGGGGAAGGGAAGACCAATTGGGGAGGCATGCCTCCCCTTTGTTTACCCAGCCACCCTGCCAGGAGCCGCACAATATATGTGAAAGAGCCGCATGTGCTCCTGAGCCACAATTTGGCCACCCCTGATCTAGGTCTTTTTGACATCGCAGTTAATAAAACATATCTGGGCTAAAGTTCATACTAGCAAAAGTTCATCTTAGGATGGGCTGGTATTTGGCATATTTTAATTGACTCCTCCCTGGATTCCTATTTATTTATTTTATTTATTTATTTATTTATTTTTCGTATTTATATCCTGCCCTCCCCGCAAACGGGCTCAGGGCGGCTGAGAAGAGTTTATTGGCTGAGAAGAGTTTAAAAAAGAGGTTTGGGGCTTTGTTCAAGGCTGTTTGGCCAACATCCCACCTAGGCTTGAGTGAGGTCTTGGTCCACAGTTCAGGAATTTCTTGTTCTATATCAGGTATTGAGATTTTTCTATATGCTGTTGGGTATTGATATTGAATATATGCTATTGAGTTTTACTTGTGTGTGGCTTTAGAGTTAATAAATACTTTTACTTTAAGGCAACTGTTCTCACTGCGTTTCTGTCCCTCTGGAGGCCTGAGTTCCCTAGCTAGACTCCATCTACCCATAGAAAAGAACCCTAGCGGGGTTGGGGAGCCCCGGAGCCCTAAAATTCCCCTACAATGTTCATTGCGAAGAGCATCTGAGGCACTGCAGAGACAGGTGATTCTCAGCATTCGATCCCTGATTGGGTGGGCTTGGCCAGGACCAAGAGGTTGAGAGGTGCATGCCTCAGACAGCAGACCTGGTAAAGTTATGATATGTCCTTTCAGAAATTATTTAATTCCCCCCCCCCCTTTCATGATTCATAGAGTTGTATGGACAGGACAGAACTGTGTGAATGTTCCAACTAAATACTGCACCCAAGCACATTATGCTACAGTCTTCCTGACAGTGCATTACTCTAGAGCTGAACTGTGATGCAGGTTCAGGGGCAGGGGCGTGAAGTTGGCCTCAGTTTAAGTCTTGATTCCACTCCACCCCAAAATGTCAGGACAGCATCCCCCTCCCCCATAGCCCTTGTTCACCAAAATTCTGGTCCTGGTCTGGTAGCAGATTTCAGTACTGTCTGTTCTTCCTCTGTCTTTTTCTGGGATCAAGGTTAGCTTCTCTAGGCTGAATAGCCTGATTTCAACTCAGGGGTTTAATCTACAATTCTTACCATCCACTGTCATTCACTATGTGCGCGTACATGTGGGAAAAGGTGACTGCGTTCAAGTTTTGGGCAAGCACCCATCTTCACAGGAAGTCATAGAATTGGGTGTAACTTAAGACACACATTTTTAAATTGGAGTTCTGCCTCCCCCCTATCTCCTGCCCCCATTGAGTGCATTGGAAAGCAAGGGTGTCCGTTTTGCTGCCCAAGTGAAATTCAGCAGCATGGAAGGAGGCAGGTTGCATGCCCCTTGGGGGAATCCCTAGGCATTCAGTGTTGCTTCTGGTTCTGAGTCCTTGCCACCACTGGAGGAATGGGGAGAAGCAGGAGAGACTGGCCATGGGTCGCAGAAGGGGGGCGGGGGGGGAGACCATGAGATCTCTCTCTCTCTCTCTCTCTCTCTCTCTCATGAGTCATGTGCCAATATATATGGAAGGTGGGCTGACAAGAGAATCGGTGTAGGGGAAAGGTGTCATCAGAAAAGGGTGAGTGAGAAGATGGAGAACGCAAAATATACACTGGTGTGCAGACGTGCCTGTTGAGATTTGTGTGTTGCAACTGCACACACACGGAGTGATACTGCTTTGCTCCAATGATTTTATGTGATTCATGTCCACAGAGAAAAATGCTCTAAAAGATACACACACACAAAACCTGAGATTCTGGATTGTTGGGAGCCCCAGTGCAGATTGGAGGGGAGGACGGGGGCACCTTCCCTGATTTTTTTGGGTAGTATCATCCTAGTTCTGATTCACAGGCATATGTACTCGCCAAAGCTCTCGAAGCATATAAGGCCCGCTGACGAAGCATCTTTTTAAAACTCCCGGCAGAGAAAGAGTTAATTCCTTTCTGGTACTATTTACTCCTTGCGCTAAATGACAGATCGGGCGTCACGTGACATTTAAATCCCCCCGAGAGTGCATGGAGCATGCCCAGCTCTGGCTCCTGGGGAAGGATGCCGGATTCAGCAACAGCATCTTCTTGCCCTGCTGAGCTTTGATGAATGGGGGGAAATTGTGACGAGTGACTAGCAGGAGAGGAGAGCGGAGAGCTGCTAAGCGAGAGAGCAAAGGGGAAGGAGGTGCGTTCCTTTCTCCAAGAGGCGGCAGAAGAAAAGCCTCCTTCGTGGAGCGAGTAGTGGCCAGCGAGGTCAGCGCCATGGCTTGGAATCTGCCCACCCGGAGACGAGCCACACGAAGCCATTGCACAGTGAGTGCCTCTGTCTCTCCAATGCGTCGAAATCGTGTCGGGGAAGGCAGCCCGCCAACCATTGACAGGTGCACTGTGTCGCTTCCTGAAGGAGGCGAAGGATGGCCAGAGCAAGAGGAGTGAATCCCCAGCTGCCTACTTCTTCCTGCACAGTGGAGGGAAAGGGCAGTATTGTGCCCCCTTCCCTACTGCTGTGGATGGCTGTTTTGCTGTAACATGCCTTGAATGCTGTTGAGCTTGGCTGGCAAAACCCTGGGCTGAACGTGCCAGAGAGTGTGCTTGCTGCTGCTGCTGTTGGGCATGCATGGTTTGCAGGAAGCGTAGCAGCTTTCCTGGCCAAAGGGAGTGTGTGCTTGTATATCACAGAGGTAGGTGTGAGAAATGAAGCCCTGGCACAGCAGCACCCTGTGGGCTTGTCTGTCTCCCTCCAAGGGTTTACTTTTAGCAGATTTGACTCTGTTGAAGCAAGCAGGGGTCTTAGTGGCCAGTATCAGGATCTGCCTTGCAAGAAACCGCTTTCCCACAGTATGTCTGTAAAGCAGGGGTGGGTGGGGGCTTAGCTTATTCAGAGAGAGAGAGAGATCAGGCTGGGTGGGGAAGGCCATGTGATGTCATATCCATGTGATGGAGAGCCATCTAAATCACAAGTAGGGGAAACTAAAGCTGGGAGAAGCAAAACACCCTGGCAATTAATCTGTGGCAATGGACCTGTACGGCTAGAAGATTAATGCGTGCTTTGTGCAATCATTTAGACTGTGCACTTTTGCTGTGTGTATACAATGTGTGCTTGTTTTGCATGGTATTTGCTGGAAGGGGTTTTTTTCGGTGGTTTTTATGTCTGTCAAAAGGTAGAAATAAAGATATGGAAGTTGGTGCTTCTCCCTTTAAGGGTCAATTAAATCATGTCACTGTAGGGATCTGGGAAATGCTCCTTTGGTGGTAGTGCTACTATGGTCCTTTGAATGCATTAACACAGCGCCTTATATTAAATTTATCAATGATCCTCTATGATAAAGAAATATGTTTCAACTGAGCCCAGTTTCCTGTTCTAAACTTGGCCTATATTATTATTTTGCAATTGGTTACAGGCTTTATCTCATCATGCTATATGATCTGTGTTTTCAGCTGAGATAATTGTCCACTCCTAGATGCTTTTTATATTGCACATCTATGTGTGGTCACGATAGTTCCCGCTTAGACAATCTCATGGGAGCTGGCAGTAGTTCAGTGCTGATGGGAAGCTGATCTAATTTAGCTACCTAAGTAAAAATCAAAGGGGTAGCTACCTAAATAAAAATCAAATGCACTCTGTGCCAAGACCTGCCATTAGGATCAACTGAACTGTTACGCTTTTGAAAACCTTGCAGCCTTGCAGCCTTTACAAATTCCAGTGAGGTAGCTGTGTTCGTCTGCTGCAGTAAAAGCAAAAAACAAAAACAAAAAAACCCGTCTTGTGGTACCTTAAAGTCTAAAGAATTTATTGTAGGGCAAGCTTTTATGGCCTAGAGCCACAATCAAATTCATGATTGGGGCTAGTCCACAAACTATATATCAATAAATCTGTTAATCTTTAAGGTGCCACAAGACACCTCCTTCTTGAATTGGTAAGAGGTTCTTGAGAGAGAGAGATTTCTGGTGTAACATCCTGGCTCTTTTTGCCAAGAAATCCTAGTACCTGTGTTTAGGGGAATTCATGCAAAGACCATCCTACCTAATAATCCTACCTAATACGGAAGACAAATCCATCACTTGCTGATTCCTATGTTTAGTCTTGGACTTGCTGACATGCTACTCCCAGGTGGCAACCTAGGCGCACCACAGTCAATGGCATTTGAAGCTCCGAAACACCACCACTCAATAATATACTGAATCTTCCATTTCCACCAGCAACAAATGGCTCCAACTTTTTATCTGATGTTATCAAAGAACAATCTTATACAGCTTTATACACAACCAATTAAGCTGGAGTACTGAAACTGATTTAATGTGTTTGATCTTCCCGAGTTGTGTTTGATCTTCCCGAGTTGTAAAGCTATTGTGTGGAACTAATAATGATTTCAGTGAGACATACTGGTGTTTAACATGAGGTCATCATCCATGTAACTGCTTATTTGCTTTGGGGATGGCAGCCTGAATAATGCAGTTTTGCCAATACAGCATATAGGCTGAGTAAGCCATTTTGTTATTCTGAACCCATTGCTCAGTTGATTTGGTATTTATGCAGCTGTTAAATACCAAGAAATGTCTGCCAATTTATCACATACGGTTTATCTTTTATGATAACCAAATATTTTAAATTTTCATCTTTGAGAAATTTAATGCTGAGGAGAGAGGCCAAATTGATAGCCTTGAGTTAGGAAACCAGTTTTTTCCATCCATTTGCCTATTACATACTACAAATTTGCTTTATCATGCAAACTAAATGGCCACTCTCCTGGTTACCTACACTGTATACGAGTAGTTTCCAGATGACCAGACAGGGAACTTCTATAAATTAGAATCCCCCCACCCCTTTCAGGTCATCTGTGTACCACAAATGGCTAATGTAGTGATTTTAGGGCAGGCAGACTAATATGACTTTTTTTTCAAAACTAGAAATTGTTCATGTGCATGAGCAGCAATCACAAAAGAGCCATTTGAGACTCTCTGCTTTAATATGCATGTGTAGCAATTTCTTCCTTTCTCATCCACCTCATTTAGAAAATAAAAGTATCCCCATCCATTTGTAAACTGTTTGTGGGCAGATTAATTGGCTTTCCCCCCATTCCTTCTTTTCAGCAGTTGTACATTTGAGCCCATCCACAGCCTTGACCTGGATAGCCCAGGCCAGCCTGATCCCATCAGATCTTGGAAGCTAAGCAGTGTCAGCCTTGGCTAGTATTTGGAAGGGCGACTTCCAAGGAATACCAGGGCTGCAATGCAGAAGCAGACAATGGTAAACCACCTCATTGCCTTAAAAAACAAGTCTAGCTTGCCACCTAGTGTTGCATGATGCTAAAAGAGCTAGAACTTCTGGCTGCCAGACAGTCTTAAAATCTCCTGGCTATTCTATACACAATGCCTAATAATAACAACAATAATCCCATCCACAAAGATGGAAGCTCAAAAGATCACTAAGGGGAGGGCTTGTGGGCATTGACTGCAAGACTGAGAACACATCAGCATGAATTAACTTGGAGAGCCCAGGTTCAAGATACCCTGGTACTTAAGGTCTTGACTTTTCCACCCCACCTCCTTAGTAAACTATTTTAAAACACACAGCAGCAAGGTAGGTTCTGCCCTCTACCTGCAAATCTTAGGAAATGCATCCTGCCGGTGCCACACAGGGAGAAGAACATTTTAGTTCTTTTTAGGAAGTCATGCACGCATCCACTTTGAGTCCCTGTGAGGAAAGTGGACTATAAATAATGTAAGTAAATAAAACCAAATTTCTCTAAACCTTCCTATAGTTTATTTCCAATGCTCCTTTAGAATAAATGTGATTGTTCACTAGCTAGCTTTCCCTGTTTGGTAGAGCAGTATCTTTCAGACGTCAGGGAACACTTTCCAAATCAGTCTGTTTCTCAAGGAATCCATGCAGGTTTCTCAAAGCTTTTTGCAAATGATTTTGGGGAGTGCTCTAGAGTGCAGCCTCATGTTTAAGCTGGGTGCTGACTAGGCTTTGAGACTCATCATAATCAAGTACTAAGAGAGTACCCTCCCAAACAGATCCCTATGGCTGCATGTTGCAGGGAATAGTAATAGGGTACAAAAAACCCATGTTCATTAACTGATTGTCTCATCTCATAAATTTCCAAGGAACTTGGGGGTTCCCAAGAGCAGAGCCGAAAGCCACTCTGGCAACTCTATAATCATGCGTGATCTGTGAAAATGCCATCCACTCCTTCATCCTGAAATCCTTAAACCTATTATTTATCCCTCTGGGCTCTGATAGGTTTGGCATATTTTATGGCAGCTAGTGGTTATAACAACTGAGTATTCCCCTCAGGAAAGGAGGGAATCCAGCAAAAAAGGGATGATCTGTAAGAGACCCTCTTTCTACTTCTGAGAGGATGCTCTCTGGCTTACATCTAAAAGTGGGTTTACTACAGTAAATCACTCCCATTCCTGTCTATATGAATACGGTAGTGCATTACAAATGGGCAGTGCTGGCAGGTACTGCTGGGACAGAAGCCAAGCAGATTGGTGGGAAAGATGTGGCAGAAAGGTAATGCTGGGAGGTAATGCTGGGTAATACAGGTAATGCTGGGAGGTAATATAGAAAGGTAATGCTGGGAGGGAAGCCTCACGTCCTGTCTTGAGGAGAAAATAGTACCTCAGCCATCCGCACTGGGAATGTGGTGCTATAATTGCACTTGATAATAAATTGTGACAAATTGAGTCTTGTAAAAAATGTGGGGAAACATATGAGGAAAACATATTGGAATGAGTGTCATATGGGCCGCGAGGGATAGTGGAGTGAACCAAGTGTATAGCTTATCCCTGAGTAGGACAGATCCATGCTGAAAAACATCTGCTAGAGGAGCAAATCTAAAGTTACCAGCTCTGGGTGGAGAAATACTTAGTTTTGGAGGTGGAACCTAGGGGGCGGGGTTTGGGGAGGGCTTCAGTAGGATGCAATGCTGTAGAGTCCACCATCCAAAGCAGCCATTTTCTCCAGGGAAACTGATCTCTGTTGTCTGGAGATCAGTTGTAACAGTGGGAGATCTCCAGGCCCTACCTGAAGAGTGGCAACACTTAGTATGACTGTGGTCCACTTGGATGGTTTAGTGAACTCAGAGGTAAAGATGGCAGCTGCCTTGTTTGTGTAAGAGGGTCAATCTTGTTCTGAAGCCTGGCATGAAGGGAAAAGCATCTGAAGGGGTGAAGATGCCCTATTATCTAAAACACTGCAAGTACCCCAAATGCCCTGAGGACATGGAAAGTGTGTGTGTGGGTGTTATGTTTTTATCAGGAGATTTTTCTCCTCAGCTTGTGATTGGACATGATGGGTTACAGCCTGGTAATTAATGAACCCCCTATTGGCTTTCTATTCTAGCAATTTGTTGGCATGAAGGCAGAATGAGCCCCAGAGGAAGAGTTAGATGTTGTTTTTTATAGAGTTGGAAAAATATCTGAATTAATTACCTCCTGTTTCCCAAAGCAGGCTTAGAAACTGTCAGAAGCAATGTTCTCTATTTGGGACCTGCAATGCATGGCCTGTTAGACAAGGGACAATAGTGTTTTATAGCTGGAGGTGGAAGGTAAGTACAAAGGTTACCGGAGAGGACTACAGGACAGATGTTTTTGCCCACCATCTCTCTCTCTCTCTCTCTGTCCCCCAATCCCTGGTCATTCTGTAACTGTGTCTTGGAAAGGCTTTCTCTTGCCTTGTGAAAAGTGAAATAAGGACAGAGCCAGCTGTGTGACAAATGGCTTTCCAGCACTTGCTGCTCTGGTAGCAGGCAGCCAGCCAAGCTATTTAAGCCCAATAATAATATAGTTCAACAAATCTGAAGCCACCTAGGAAAATAGCAGCATGCAGCTTGCTGACAGGCTTGCATGTTTAATGCTCCATGCTTGAACCCAAGGAGAATCTCTTGGAGATATTTACAATGTAGAGTCTACTGGGCTGTACAGTGAAGCTCTTCTTTCCTGTAGAGGGCAGTGGTGGGTATCCTTAATTTATGTTATTTATACCCTTTTTCACCCTGACCTGGATAGACCAGGTTAGCCTGATCTCCTCAGATCTTGGAAGCTAAGCAGGGTCAGACCTGGTCAGTATTTGGGTGGAAGACCACCAAGGTATACCAGGCAATGGCAAACCACCTCTGAACATTTCTTGCCTTGAGAACCCTACAGGGTTGCTATGTTGGCTGCAACTGATGGCAACTCCCTCCCCTTTTTAGAAAATAAAATTACACATAAATAAAATTCACAAATAAAATTAAAATGAAACTCCTAACACATCTAAAACATCACAAAAATCACCCATTGATCTAAAATTAATTTCCAATCCCAAATGCCTGACAAAATAAAAAAGTTTTCACCTGCCTCCAAAAGAAGCAAGCAAAGACAAAAGATAGGAAGGGAATTCCATAGTGTTGGGGCAGACACAGAGAAGGCCCTGCTCCTAGTGGATGCCAGTCTTGCATTTCATTCATGATGGTATTCTGAACAGAATCTCACTGACAAATCTTAAACAGTGGAAGTGTTCCTAAAGCAGATGTTCCTGAAGATATTCTGGCTCTGATAGTTTGGGGCTCATAAAGATAAAATAACACCTTGAATTGAGCTCTGAAATACATAGGCAGTCAGAGTAGTTGGAGCTCACTTGTGTCTACTCCCCTACACATGCACACAAGAAAAAGGCTGGTTGGACTAAATGTAGTTTCCATATAGTCTGCAAAGAGACCTTCAAGGGCAAGGGCATCGCTTGCAATGTGTGCTACAGTCAAATCTGGAAGCCACTAAAGCATGGATGATGGTATCTTTTGCTTCCAGTAATGGGCAGAACCAGCAAATCCACCAAAGTTCATAGAAAGTACTCCATCTGAGTTATGCTGACAGATTGTACAATGCTGTGAATCTTGTCCTTCAGGGAGAGTATAATCTCATCTAGAACATTCATTTCCCTTCCAGCCTGTTCACTAAATGCCTCCTCCATAATCTTTTTTGTCCACTAAGTATGCCATTTTCATTGAATTAGTCTTAAGTTTCCTATGACCGATTTCCCACAAGCGCTGCCCCCGTGTCATTCCTCCATTTGTCCCGATTGCCTGCTTGAATTTCCCACTATTTGCCGCGGGGCACATTTTGACCTGTGGCTTTGCTCGATTTCCCCTGGGGTTTCAGTGATCCTGTTTTTTGACGATCACTGAAGCTGCAGAGGAAATTGGAGGAAATCACATGGAGCCTCGGGTCAAAATGTGCCCTGTGGCAAATAGTGGGAAATTCAAGCAGGCAATCGGGGCAAACGGAGGAACGATGCCAGGGCAGCGCTTGTGGGAAATCAGTCTGTGGAATAGTTTGTGATACTGCACAGTTCTTGATTTTTCCAAAACATGAAGATTTCAGATTTACTTCTTTAAACGTTGATTCCAAAGCTTAAGACGTTTTCAGCCTGGTAGCAAACAAAATTTTTAGAAACCTTTCTGATTTTTAAGACTATAATAATATAAATCCATTTGCACTGGAACTCTTCCTTCAGGAAAAGAAATGGCCATTATTATTAAACATATGCTGTTAATAAGGAAACACAGTGGCTGTGTGGTGAAAATAACTGGGGAATTCCTAGAGTGTTGTGATGTCACCTCTGGGTACAACTGGGATGCAATGTCGCTTCTCAGTCTAATGCCCTAGTGTTGGTCCCATTGAAGTGAAGAGTGGCAGCAGGGAAGTGTGGGCAGGAGATTGGCTGGGAGTCCCAGGTTCAAATCACTTATCTGCCATGACACTCAGTTAGTGCCCTGAGTGTCAGTCAAGCACTTTGTCATTGCAACCTACTACACAGGGTTATTGTGAGGTCAAAATGTGGGGCACCATGTACACCACCCTGATCTCCTTGGAGGAAGGATGGAATAAAAATGTATAGACATGTAAAAATAGTATACTATGTAGTGAACAAGGCTTTATAACTTTTAGATTTTACTCTTTTGTTGTTGTTGTCTGGACACAATGTCTAGAAGTACTTGCCCCAAAAGTGGGTAACAGAGAAGAAAAAGAGAGAGATGAACTGAGGGTAGTGTGTATGCAAAGTGGGGAGGGGGAATATACCTTGCCACAGGGCCCAAAAATCATAGTTATTGTGCTGCCAAACATATTGGTGATTTTGAGTGCTTCTTTGCCGCAACCTGCATAAAATGGCTTCCTCAGAGTTCCCCTCAGTTGTATGTGGCTATCTGTGATTTACTAGGCTGAAGAACAAAAATCAAGTGCATTGCATGGTTCAGTCATGATACTGTTAAAACTGGGTCTGTTAATCATGTTTGTGGACTGTTCATATTTGTGGAGATAGGGCTGATTTTGGTGAAGAAGGTAATAAGAACCTGCTGTAACCTTTTTATGCCCTGGAATTATCTTTGCCTTCTGAGAATAGTTTTTGCTGTAGTTGCCAGAGCAGATGTTGATTTCACAGTTCTGTTTTTTTCCCATCATAAAAACCTACAAATTACTGTCTTCTTACGTTTGAGAATACTACAAACCTTCTTATTTTGTGATTTGTCACTATATGCATTCGCTACTATGCATTGCCTTAAAATAGCCTGAACGGCTACATCAATAAAATAATACAGTATGGACATTTATACCTGAATTGGCAGGTTAAAAAGCAAACAAGCAAGCCCCTTCCAAGATAGTAACTTTGGCTTAGTGTTGTTTGTTCCTGATGTGATATCAACTGATAACATGATTCAAATTCAGTACCAACTCTAAATCACCTTTGGATATCAGGACCAGAGGTAAGGCCTTCTTTTTGTGTTTCTTTAGAAACTTTTCAGTGATTGGTAGGGTTGCCAAGTCCTACCTGGCAATCGGTGGGGGACTCCTGTCCCCGGTCTGGGGCTTCAGCGCATGCACGCTGTGATGACATCACCTGGAAGTGACATCATCACGCTGGGCACGTTCCCAGGGTGACGCTCTGGCAATTGCCCCAAAACTCTATGGTATCATAGAGTTTTGAGGGTGATTGCTAGAGCGTTGCCCCGGCAATGTGCCCAGCATGATGACGTCACTTCCGGGTGATGTCATCACACTGGGGCAGTCATCCTGATCAGACAACTTCGGGGGTGGGGTTCCCCCGCTGGCCGAATCCCGGCCGGTGGATTGGGGACCCCTGTAGCGGGGAATTCCCCGCCCCCTGGCATGACTTGGCAGCCCTAGTGATTGGTCTACAAAGTCTTCACTCTTGCTAGAAAGCTGGTATGGCAGCCATGTTTGTTTTCTGAGTTCCCATGATAATCAGTGGGTAACTGTCCCTGAAAATGGATGAGGAAAATATAACAGTGAATTTCAGACTGGAAAGGGCAAGGGGATAAATAATGCATTCTGAGTATTGGCTTTATTGCATCCATGTGGAACTGCAGGAAATGGCCTCTGTATTGGGAACTGTAACTTTTAGGGCAAAGTGACTCACATACCATTGTCAGATATTCTTGATGGTGATGGGAGATGGTATGGATATGACATTTCCACACATGAGGGAAATTCATGCGGTTAGCTGGACATTATTTGGTCTGAAGTGTGTGGGGGTGAGTCTTGGCAGGTAGATGCCTCAATCTCAAGTAAATTAATCTAGAAAGATCCTGGATATTTTTAAATACACACTGCTGGAATACTTTGTAATTGCTTCATACCACAGTGGAACAGATTCCCATTGGATTTCTTTAGATGCTACATTTTCCATTCAATTTTTGGTTCTTGATCAAGAGCTCCTTATAGTTTTGACAGACATTGAGGTAACTTGTTGTAGTAGCATATTATTGGGGTTGGAGGTACTACATCCATTTTGTGTGAGAAATTTGAGTATTTTGTTGATTCACAAGTTAGATTACTTCTAAAATATTTTCCTGTGATACATAATATGTGTGCTGAGGAAATAATAAATAACTAAAACTGTCTCATACAGATGAGATGGTGATTTTGCTGCTCCCCCTCCCCCACAGCATGAACTGTCCCTTTCCCCTCCCTTTCCCAGCTGAGCTGCACTGCATAGCTTGGCAGAAAATGGAAAAAAGCCCTTTAAAGCAGGGGTGTGAAACATGCGGCCCAGGGGCCGAATCAGGCCCCCGGAAGGCTTCTATCAGGCCCGTAGTGGAACTGGCCATCTCCTGCTTCCAATTCTGTTGCTGCTGCTGCATCATAACTTGCTTCACCAGACTCCCTTAATCATTCAGCCATTTCATGTTTTAACCTGGGTCCTAGACTCAGAACTTTGAGCATGAGATTTCTGTGATGAATGTCAATAAATCAAAAGTAGGTTTGCAGCTTACAGATACACACTTGAACAGCATACTCAAGATTGCAACAGCACAGACATTTTGATGCAATAATTCAGAGCAAGAGGTGTCACCTATCAGATACTTAAATAAACAAAATATTGCAAGAGTGCAAATGTTCTAAGCATGTTTTTATTTTAAGTTTTAAAAAACTGTTGTGTTTGTGTCCTTTATAAATATCTCTCCGCTACCTGGCATTACATTTTATGACACGCATGGCCCGGCCCAACAGGGTCTCATTTATGTCAGATCCAGCCCTCATAACAAATGAGTTTGATACCCCTGCTTTAAAGGGCTAAAGGGGTGAAGAGGATGCATAGCAGTGATCTACCCTCTCCCATACTGAAAATCAAACTTAGCTCTCCCCCCTACCCACAGTGATAACAGAGAGTCAACTATTGTCTTTCCCCTGCAGCTGACACAAAGAATCTTATTTAAACTGGATCTAGGGTAGGTTTATTTTTTTATCTGATTTAAAGGGAAGGTTTGGGAAATGCCACCAGTCATGCTCAGAACAGGTGTGACATCATGTGGATGTTGCCTTTAAATGTAGGGGCTTCCATGGGGGGAAAATCCCTGTGTGGAAGCTGCCTTGGATACAGGCATCCCTAAGAGTCCAGGTGTCTTGTCAGTCTCCTTGTTGCCTCCTGGTGGCAGCTTTCTGTTTTGCTGTCTGAAATGCTGCTTATTGTTGACTATTCTTGTTCTAATCACTGGCAGAAGTTCAGAGTGAGGTCATATGTAGCTGACTGGCTGCAAGGGAGTATGTGCAGTTTTATCTCCAGACCTGGTTCATTCTTCAGCCCAGACCTGATGTCAGGCAGCAAATAATTCTGTGCAAACACTAGCCAGACATGTGCATTATGGCTTAATCCTCCCTTGTGACTGGCATGAAGGCCTTAATCCCCTGGTGTTACTGAAAGCATTTTTGTGTGCATATATGGCTGTAGAAAAAAGTGTATTCTACTTCTTTAGAAAGTATCTTTTAGATGGGTGGATTTAGACCAGCTGTTTTCTCCCAACATACAGTGGGGTTTTTTTTGCTACAACAAAGTGGTAGGAACTGAGCAGAATTAAGTTTTCAACCAGCAGTGCAATGTAGTCTGCAGTCACTGGGTCTGCTAACTGCCTGGTAAGGCTGGAGAGATCAGTTCCCCTGGAGGCAGGGAGAGCAAGTTTCCATCTTCCCACCACCACTCCGTGGAATGGTGAGGAAACCATAGCCAGAAAAGCAACGCACCTTCCAAATATCCAGGAGTGACATGATGCTCAGGGATTCAGCCAGAATGCTATGGTTTTACAAATCCCAGAGTGTCATTTCAGTCATGTGACATCGCTTCCAGGTATTTATTGAAGTGACATCACGCTACTGGTGTGACATCATTCCTACCTACCTACCTCCTTCCTCTCCTGCAGGCAGCTTTGGAGGTTGGTACTCTTTGGAATTACATCCCTGCTGAACTTCTTCCCCAACCTAAACTCCACCCGCCACAAGCTTCGCCCCCAGACCTCTGGGAATTTTTCAAGCCAGAATTCACAACTCTAGGTCACTTATATTTTAGATGTTACAAAACCCCTAAGATCTTGCATACACAAGACTCCCATGAATGTTGAACCTTTCAGACAAACTGGCCGTGTTGGAGAGTTTCTCCAGCCTCCTTTGCAAGGTGGCTACCATCTTTTTTCTTATCCAGTACAAAATCTCAGATTAAAGTAATTATTCATGTGAATGGCGTATATCGTGTCCTTTGCTCTTGCTTTCTGATTCAGACCTTTCCTGTCCTGCCTTGTTGTCTGTTTTTCTGTAGTCTGAGATCTAAAGAAATTAAATCTCTCATTGGGTTCTTTCTTCTTCATCACTTCCTCTTATCCCTTTTGGTTTGCTCTGCATTTTCTGCTACTATGGAACATAATAACTTCTGGCTTTCACTTCTGAAGTTTGTTCCTGGAGATAAACTGGAGGGCCAGACTGCTAGATATTCTAAAAAGTTGCAGGTATAACCTACAAGAGCCAAATTGTGTTCCATTTTATTCCACTTGAGAATATTTGGAGATGTGGCAGAGTAAATGGTAGAACTTGGAGCCCTTAAAAAATCTAACCAATATTCTGATGTGTAAATGGAAGAAAAACTCCTGTGAGTAAACTGCCTTGTTGCTCAGTCAGCTTCCACATGCCTTGGAAATACAGCTTTGAAGAGACTGCATCCCTTTCTTTCCACCTTATATAGATTCTTCCAGGAGGGTTTTGGCTTATAACTATTTGGTATGCAGCCCAAGTCTCATGCAATGCAGTCAGAGTCCTATTGGGATGGAGTCTGCATCTATTGAACAGAGTTCATCACCATGCACAAAGCAGAAGCTCTGTAGTGAGCTAAAGGAAGGAAGCAAGAGAATTCCTCTATAAAGGTGACCCCAGGTTTTTTGTCAAAAATTGTGCATGGTTTTTCTTGATTGTGTGTCAAGGAGGGAGCATCAGGTGAAAGATTTTGAAAATTCTTGTTAAAAACATTAGAGTATTTTCACGTTTTATTTCCTGTTAGTCTCTGTTAGTGACTGGTTGATGGATTGCCAGATCATAATGTCAAAATTAATGGGCAATCTGAAATAAAGTACGCCTGTTACATGCTAAGGAAGCATCACACTGGCTGGCACATAAGAAGTTTTGTTATGTGAGGCTGGTGATAGGTTTGCCAATTACAGCTTTGGAACTTCCTGGAGATTTGGGAATGGAGCCTCAGGAAGGCAGAGTTTGGGGAACGAATGGAGTTCAGCATGGGTGGGATCCTTGGGGAAGGTGACATGGGGGCTGCCAGGAGGAGAGAAGAGGGAGGAAAGTGTGGGAAAGGGGATAGAGGGGGAAAAGTCCTTGCAGAGTCTCTGTTTGTACTCTTCTAAGCCCATAGGATATAAAGATTAATTTACACTGTTAGGAAAGCTTCCCATCACTCAGGACGAGGAGCTGAGACACCCCATATTTTAACTTATATAGATTTTAAAAATAAACTAGAAAAATAAACCTTGTCTAAATGTAAAAGCACCAGTCAGTAGCAGTGCATTTCACAGTGCATGCCTTGAAGGCACCAGGCATGGAATTGTGTGTCCTAGTTTATCATTTCAAGAAGAGCTTTATAATTAGCATAACAAATTTAAAGACTTTACCCTTTAGAACATTCACATTTGCAACCCTTTGAAAACTTGGGGGAGGGGGGGAGGAAACCTGGCTGGTACCAAATCCAAAGGGGGGGGGGGTGTTTTGATCTGGCCCTGTCAATCAGCTGCCTTGTTTTTTTGTCCACTCCGCAAAGGCTTAGGGCCTGACCCTCTGGCCTCTGCTTCCGCCTCCATTCCACTGGGCTAAAAGGCCTCTGGTGGCAGCAGCAGCAGCATCAGGGCCTCTTAACTGGCCTTTCAGCTGCCTGATTGACTGGCATGTGCCTCCAACCCCATCAGCAGCCACTCAGACAGGCATTAATTGTAGGAGCTGGAAAAGCAGTAATTAAGAGATAATGAGAAGGCTTTTGTTCGAGTCTGGCGTCCCATCGCTCCTGTCAGCAAACACCCTGCTCGGGTGCTGAACCACCCAGTCCCTCCTCTTTTCACACAGCTTAGCTCATTCATCTCAGATGGAGCTGATGCAATCTGCACCCATAGTGCAGAAATAGCCCCTGATCTGGCCAGCGCCCTTACGGTCAGGATTAGCCTGAGAAGGTGTTTTCTGGATACAGTCCTTCTTGTGCAATATTGGGGGGGGGGTATAAAATGTGGCTTTAAACTGATATTTGCCACGCACATCCTGATTGGCTTCTAGTAGGCACTGCCAACATTTTAACTATCCTTTCTGCTACTAAGCCTTTTAACAGCAGCTTGGTCGGCTGACGTTAATAACAGGTGAAGCTTCTGGGCATGGAGATAATCACCTGCTATAATCTTCAGAACAAGTGCCGTTCAAGACAAAAGTAAGGCCAGTTAAAAAGAAAACGGGAAAGTTAATTTTAGGGCTTCCAGAAGTTTACACTTGCTATGTCAGTGTTTCTTTCCTGAAGTGTTTCTCAAGGTTAATGAAACTGTGCCTACACACAGCTGGATCCTAAACACACAGCTCTATGGGTGGTGGGGAAG
Organism: Lepidodactylus listeri; assembly: GCA_029233225.1. Taxonomy (NCBI): domain Eukaryota; kingdom Metazoa; phylum Chordata; class Lepidosauria; order Squamata; family Gekkonidae; genus Lepidodactylus; species Lepidodactylus listeri. The sequence goes on from JARCFY010000002.1 coordinate 68,605,106, forward strand.
GGTGGAGAGACAGCTTGACTCCTCTATTGTCACATTGGCCCTACCTCCTCCAAGGTCATCCATCAGATGATGTTTCAGTGGGGTTAAATCCTACCCAGGGACATTCTGATCCATGTTCTCCCAGATATAAAGTACATTTCACTCCATTCAAGCACTATTCTATTGCATAGACAGATGGAAAGCCAGTTTGGTGTACCGGTTAAGAGCACAGACTCTAATCTGGGAAAACTGGGTTTGATTCCCCTCTTCTCCACATGCTTGGGTCAGTCACAGATCTCTCAGAGCTGTTATCTCAATAGCTGTTCTGGTGGTTTGCATACTTGCATACACTGTACATCCATTTGTGGTTGACTCTTATCACCTGGAAGTTGGCAGCCCTTGCCAGTACTCATGTATAAGGTTATGCCAATTTCCACCAAGTTCCCTTCTCAGCTCTTGGGAGAGCCCCAAAAAGGTGTCGTTATTCACAAAAGAAGCCCTGAGTAAATGCGCTTTGGATTCTGACTGTTCTGTTTCTTCTGCTCTGTCTTTATTTTGTTTGAACATAGTCTGCTTCCACCACTAGAGAAAGAGCTCAGGTCTTCCTCCTTAGATCTGTACACATGCTCAAGCTACATGGGATGGATTGCATAGTAGTGGTAATTTTGGCATCACCCCTACTGGCCCTTCTCAGCCTGTACGAGTGTGAGAAGTCTAGTCTCCACAGGGACCAAGTACGCACAGCTCAGTATGTTTAGAATCTGTATGTGAATATATGCCCTGCAAGAATTGAGGATTGAGATCAAATGTACGCAGCCTCTGTACACAGGATTTTGAAATATGGAGGATGAGTGTTGTGAATAGCTGAGGGCAAAGAATTCCAATCCCCTCACCTGTATATCTCTAAATAAATCATATGAGTGCACAGGAGCTTATGTTTTCGTACTTGCCAGACCTACCTCAAAACATGGTCTCTTTACAATGGTTAATTTTCAAAACTGGAAGTATCAAGAATGAAGTATGTGTGGAGGCCTCCTAGGCTCCTGCCCTCTTGCCTCAGATGTATAGGGCCGGTCAGTGGTTATGTAAAGCAGTAAGAGGTACACTCCTGCACATGCACAGAGGCATTTAATGATTTCATACATTTCAGGGCTGAGGCCTGTCTACTATGCCAATGCCCTGCTATTGTGCTCTGATTTTTTTTCATCTCTTTAGCTGGTACTTTCCCTTGCAGTCAGATAACATACAAATAAATACTTTTTAAAAATTGTATCCTGCCATTTCTTGAAGGAGCTCAAGATGGCATACGTGGGTTTTGTGCTCATCACAACCCTGTGAAGTAGATTAGGCTGACAAAGGGTGGCTGCCCTAAAATTACTCAGTAAGCTTAATGGTGAAGTACAAATCTGAACTTGGATTTTTTTGATCTAAATCCAGCACAATAACTATGGCACAGTTTTACACATATGCGTCATTATGGCAGTGTTGGCCGTTTATGTCCATCTGGTTCATGATGATTTTAGGGTGTGGTGATAGCTCTGCATGATTTGTGACACCTCCTAGAGATCACAAAATTGTGTGGTGCTGGTCTAGGGTTGCCAGCTCTGGGTTGGGCAATTCCTGGAGATTTTGGGGGTGGAGCCTGGGGAGGGTGGGGTTTGGGGAGGGGAGGGGAGGGACTTCAGCAGGCTATAATGCCATAGAGTCCACCCTCCAAAGCAGCCATTTTCCCCCAGGGAAGCTGATCTCTTTCAGCAGGCCAGTTCTAATTCTGGGAGATCTCCAGCCACCACCTGGAGGTGGCAGCCTGGTGCTGGCCCAAATCTGGCCACAGAGTGGTTCCATCTGGATGCCCAGTTCTTGATTTCAGAGGCAAAATGCAGTGGCAATGAGATTCAAAGAACAGACCACCTCAGGAAGGGGAACCTGGGTGCTTGCTTCGCCAGTCCACCCTCCCCTGCCACCCCACAAAATTAGTGGCTGAGTGGAGCACTAAAGTTTCTTGTGAGGGAGGTACGTAGCAGGGGGAGATGTGTGAGGTGGGGGCAGAAGAGTAAAACTGACAGAATTATCCAGGTCTCTTTTAAACAGATGTTTAATTCTCTCACTGTTAATTTTAAAAAACAAACTCACTGGTCTAATTTTGAATCTGAAACAGAGGAATGGCGAGCATACCATTTGACACTTGAATGCCCTCTTCTCTTTTCCTAATGAATAATTACATATAAACGTCTCATATGTCTCCAAGTCTGGCTTACAACAATTTTTTAATAAAACCATTAAACTACACATAAAACCAAGCAAAACAATATGAAACAGAAAACCATCAGAACACCACAGGCGACTGCCTGCCTATACATCTTAAAAGTTTTGCCCATACACTGAGGCTAAAGGATTGGCCTGAGGGGAGCCTTTCTGAGGAGGGAATTCCAGGGGCTGAGGGGCAGTCTGTTTTTCTTTCTCTTCATTTAGATGGCACCGTTCTTGACTTAGGTTTTAAGAGACATCAGCAGGATGAGCAGAAGCTAAAATGAACTTCTTTGGCTTTAAAGCAGAGAAAAAATAATATTCCAAAGCAGTCTTCAGCACAGGGGCTGTTTGTTACTCTGTCCCCTTTTTGCATATATGAGTTAGGCTTGCCAGCCTCCAGGTGGTGGCTGGAGATCTCCTGTGATTACAACTGATCTCCACATGACAGAACAGTTCACCTGGAGAAAATGGTCCCTTTGGCAGGTGGACTCTATGGCTTCATATCCCACTGAAGTCCTTCCCTCCCTAAACCCTGCCCTTGTCAGGCTCCACTCCCTAAATCTCCAGGCATTTTTCAACCCAGAGTTGGCAACCCTATGGCCCAGCTGACTTTTGAGTTCAGGGAGTATTTATACTGAGTAAGGTCACTGGTCCTTCTAATCCAGGACTGTCTACTAAAGGAAATGGCACCTGTTCCAGTATCTTGAGCAGAGGTCTCTTGCAGTCTGAGATCCTCTTAACTCAGCTGAGCCTGGGGCTTTACACGTGCAAATCATATATTCTGCTACTGAGCTACGGCCCGCTGTATCAGCCTTTGTTCATCCAGCTGATGCCAAAAGTGTGTTTCAGAAAATGACCATATTTTGCAAGCCCCCCACCCAGCTCCTCACTAGCCCAGTGATAGTAAATGTGAATACATCTGGAGATTTACCTACTGAAAAAGATAATATATGGAGAGTCGCATTATGTGTGTGGGGCTGGGAGGCTTCCTGGCCATGGAAAGAGAGTGAGGGAAGCCTCTGGGACTCTTCATGTCCCCAGTGACATCACTGAAAATGTGGTGAATTCTGGACCTCCAGAGTGGTTCAAGGTTAAACTTCAGGCTCAAATTGAATTAATTTTCCAAGTCAAGCCTGAGGAAGCTCTTCTTCCTCAACTATTCTGCATGGAAGATTAAGTCACGAGTGGTTACCAACTGAGATGGGTTTGCTCCTTATTACCTTTACTGGTGCTTTCCTGCATACTAGGCCCCCAGCTTTATAACCACTGCATACTTAACCTCTGACCTTTGTGCTGCAAAAACTGCTATAACCAACATCATATTTGGTGCCATATATTAGCTTTTCTTTGCATACCATTGGTGGAGGGAGCATCGGAAGCAATCCTATTCCCACTGCGCAGGTTTAAGAACAGAATTTCTCAGACTACTGAAGCCTATAGCCTGGAGTGCTGGAGCCTGCTGGAGCGGCTGCAAACGGCTTGTTCTATAAAAATCACGATCACACTCACCTCTCCTCGAGCTGCCCTCAAGCGGCTCCCCCGCGTTCACACTAACGACAGGGGGGGAGGGATTTCGGGGCTTTAAAAAAAATTTTTCGCCACTTATGTATGCGCACATGCGCTCATCCACATAGATGAGAGAAATCTCTTTGCGCATTCCGATCCGGCTGAATCACTGTTTCCTTCTACCAGTAGAAATCGGGTTGAGATTTCAACCCGAAAATAGCCTCATCGTGATCGCAAACTCATGTACTCAGTAGAACTACCCTCCATTTGAACATCTGAACTTTTAACATATGTTTGTATGTGTGCTCATGCGATCATCGCTAAAGTAAAAAAAAAAAGGCGGACGCAAAGCGGAAGCCAGAGGCTTCCGCAGGGAGGGGAGGGGGGTTACTCGGAAGTGCTTCGGAGATGGCTCCTCGTTCACACAGCTCCAAATGCGGCTGCAGCCAGAAGACGACAGCTGAGACCAGCAGGGGAGCTGGTCTCGGATTTCAGACGGTTTTTCATACGGTAAGCGACGCCTGTGGACGGGAGCCAGCTGTTACAATGTAGATGTACAGATCTGAGCCGGCTGCAGCCGGCCCAAATCTGCCAGTGTGAACGCAGCCTATGTGTCAAATGTCAGTTTCATGCATGTATTGTAAGGTTTCATTCTTAACCAGCTGTAGTGAATATCTTTACAAACAACAATATATCTTGGATAGATTTAGAATAAGAGCAGTTAAAGATCCTATTACATACTCAGTAATGGATACGCAAGAGAAATAGATCTATGTCAGTGAAAGAGAAACCAATTTTATAGGCAGCACTTGAATAAATATGTGAAATCAAACAGTTTCTCTATTAACATCTGTTTTCTATGATATCTAAATTAATGGGAAATGCTTGGGGGTTTTTTCCTCCAAGAACTTTTGGTGTTTTTTTTTCTTTCTTAGAATGTCCATATTGTTATGTCATACACTGAGATCCATGGGGGGGGGGGGAATGAATGAAATTTTTTAAAAAATAGATCATACAGCAAATGAAGAGGCAATAAAATATTACTGAAGGACTTTCAGAATCTGGAAGGGGTTTTTTTTTAGATTAACAACATAAAAGATTTCTTGGGGAGGCAATATGTAATTTATAAATGAAACATAAAGCTACACGAAAATTGCTTTAGGTAGAGAGATTTTAGACGAGACTTGGGCTTGTGCCCTTGCTAATGGGTCTGTGCATTTAATCTCTACTACTTTGGGAAAGAAATATTATAAAAGTGGTTACAGACAATAGCAAACATCTAGTTAGATCAAAAACAAACCACCTTACTACACAGTAAATGATGATCACTGAGGGAATTGTGGTCAAGTAAATGCTGTTCATTGTGAATAGATTTGTCAACTCCAATTGGAAAAATACCTGGAGATTTGGGCTGGTGCCTGGAGAGGGTGGAGTTTAGGAAGGGGAGAAAGCTCAGTGGGATGTGATCACATAAAGTCCATCCTCTGAAGCTGCCATTTCCTCTGGGGGGACTGATCTATGTAATCTGAATATGAGTTGTTAGGTTAGTAACCCTAGTTTAGGATAGTTAGTGGTTCTGTTTGCATTTTTAAAAGACTTTGGCCCTTTCCACATTACTGTTCTAAACCGGATATTATTCATTGTTGGCCAGATTTCAAGTAAAGCGATACAGGAAAGGGGTTTTCATACAGCAAATTTCCTTCCGTTAATGGGCCATCTCTGGAACGCTATGGTCATTTCAAACATTGCTGCTTTCCCCCGGCCTTTTTCATTGTGTGATCTCCCTTGGACTTTTAAAAAATGTTTTAAGTTGAGTGCTATAGCACTAAACCAATATAGCACCAAGTGCTATAGCGGCACCACTGAGATGCCTTGAGTCCATTGAAAAGGGCCTTTATGTATACAAGGATTAGGAAACTTATCAATTTTTGCCATTATTACATTTATAATATCTCATTACCTCTGAAATTCACCATTGCCATTTTCTTTAAAAAAATTTCTTCCATGAGAAGTTGCTTTGAAATTAAATTTGCATCCACAAACCTCTATAGTAGTTGTAGTAGGACCCTCAGTCCCTCAGTATCTGACTCTCCTTCAAAACTAATGGCATAAACATCCCCCCTGAGGGACAATTCCTCTGACCAAGCTAGCTCGATCCCATCAGAACTTGGAAGCTAAGCAGGGTCAGCCTTGGCTAGTATTTGGAAGGGTGATCTCCAATTTTGATTTTAAAACTCAGGTTCCTTATTCTGGGCAAAATGTCCTGTTAGCACTAGGCAGAAGTTCAATCCAGGCCCTAGTTTCATGCATGTTCCCTTATGAGCTGTGCTTTGGAATTTGTTTTAGAAGCATCTCCTCTTGCTTAGAGCAGGAAAGAGAAAATCAAATCTCCAGGCTTATACTCTAGTGTGTTACCAGCTCAGGAAGCTTGCTCAATTTCCTACCAATAAAATAGGATCTAATGGCAGAGATATTTTGTCTTGGTGTGTGTGACAATTTGCAGTTTCCCTTTGCATTGTGCCTGGTGGTGATTCTGTGAGCAACCCTCAGATCCGTAATGAGCCCAGCCACCTAGAAGAGAAAGTGTGGGTGGGCTCTTTTGTGTATGAGCACACACACCAATGCGAAAGAGCTCCATTTAAAAATAAGGAAACTATCCACTTAATCCCAGGATTCAGAAAGTGACAGATTAGACAAAGCAGCTTTAATTTGCTTCTGTCTGATCTTGGACAGAGTTGGGTCTGTAGAGAAAGATGTCAAAGCCAGCAAGGAGACTTGCTGCTGCTAGCTTAACAAAAAAAAATAGACTCTTGACTTCATTTGTCTTTTATTATACTCTCCATGCAACCTTTAAAAAGGGCAGTTTACACATAAAATTAACCAAGTGGTCAAATAACATGCTATTTTTCTATAAATCCCTCTCACCCCAGTTTGGAAGCATTTAAACATGTGCAGCCTGGAAAGGGCCTTGACCTGGGTAGCCCAGTCTCATCAGAACTCGGAAGCTAAGCAGGATCAGTCCTGGCTAGTATTTGGATGGGAGACCTCTAAGGAATACCAGGGTCATGAGATGGAGGCAGGCAATGGCAAATTACCTCTGAATGTTTCTTGTCTTGAAAACCTCACAGGGTTGCCATAAATCAGCTGTGACTTGGCAGCACTTTCCACTACCAGCAGCCTGGAAAGGTACATTCCAAGAATGGCTTTCCCACTTAATAAATGACATTTATATCCAGTTTTTCAGCCATGATTGGCTCCCAACACATTTTACAACTGTTGAAATTAATGACAAAGATGCAATGTAAGACCCTCAGGATGCCTGGGTGTGTACTGCAGTCTGGCCCTTAGCAGTTGAAGAGATTCCATTCTCAGAGGAGGCAGAAAGAGCTGCAGGTGGATACAGGGGGGCTAGTGGATGGTAAAGATGCCAGTCCACAAGGGGAGTTCTCGCCATCAGCCTTTCTTATCCGCTTTGATTTGTCTGCAAGGTGGTGCATACTGGCAGGGGGGACAGTCAAGGCCCATAAAGAGAGGTGGCATAACGTGCTCTGTGCAGGGTGCTTTACCCCCAGGAGTCAGTACAACTGGTTTTCAGTCCCAAAGTGGGAGGCTTTTTCCCTCTCTTTAATTCTTGCAGTCTAAAGAGAGATTCCTTCTTTTGCTATATCATTACAGTTTGATTCCCTAGCAGTTTTTGTGGTAATGAAGGTAGCAAGCTTATCCTTTCAAAGAATATAAGAAAAACCTAGTTGAGTCAGACTAACGTGCCATCTAGTTCTGTATTCTGTTTTCAGCAACAAGCAGCCATTCTCTGTTGTTTGTCCCCAGCAGCTGGTGTTCAAAGGTATATTGCCTCTGAATGTTGAAGTTCCATTTAACTGTCACAACTCATAACTGTTGGCATAGGCGTCAACTACGGGAGGGCTTGAGCCACCCCCGAAATTTCCCGGGGGGGCTACGGTGCGCCCTCCACTGCGCCTCCCTGGGCCCTTCCTAGGGCCACCGCCATCTCTCTCTCTCCCCCCCCCCCCCCGGCCTGGCCACTCCGTCCCTCCCTCCATCTGTCCAGGGGCCAGCTAAGCTGGCCCCTGGACAGACGGAGGGAGGGACAGAAGCAGGAGAGGTCAGGCCGGGGGGAGGCGGCGGCAACAGGAACATGGTCCCGGCGTGCGTGCTTTGCGCGCGCGCACGGAAGAGCTCCCCCCCCCCCCGGGATTTTGAAAACTTGACGCCCCTGACTGTTGGTAGACCTATCCTCCCAGGATTTGTCGGAAGGAAGGAAGGAAGAAAGAAAGGGCCACTTAAAAGTCACATGCAGCAGCAGTGGAAGCCCTTTAAAGTACTTTCCCCTGGGACTGAGGGTTGAATTTCCCTTTTCACTCTGTCTTGTTTTGGCAGAGTCTAGCTAAATAGCATGAGCACTGCCAGGGTTTTGGATTTTCATCAGGGGAACAGGCAGCAAAGTAGTGAGATCTGTTCAGCCCTGAAACATCACTCTGTAGTTTGGGCTCTTGTTTGACTTGGTGTTGACAGCCTGACCTTTTGTTCTCTCTTTCAGCAGACATACAAGGTTGATGTCTTTTCTGGGGAGGTGGGAGTAGCCCTGGCCAATGCATATATGGCAGGACTGGAATCTACATTGGCCTCCAGGAGCTCAGCAGGTTAATGGGATCTTGGCCTCCTCACCTCCTGACTCCCAGTAGTTACACAAATTAAATTGGTGTGTTTCACTACAACATCTTTGCCAGCAGCAGCTGTTCCTTATTGGATTCCACCCTTGCTTCTGAACAAAACCTGACTTTTCATTCCCCAAAGAGTACAGGCATGATGGGTGGCATTTAAACAGCCTAGCCTGCTCCATTGGTGCTGCTTCTAGGGAATGACACATGTTGCTTTAGCTAATGAAGTCCAGCCCAGGGCATGGCATTGTGCATTGCCATGGGCTTACTGGAGTGAAGCAGCCTTTTTTTTTTCCCTCTATGCCCTATGGGTCCACTGTTTGAATCATAGCAGTCCATCCTTATCACCTTGTAGGAACATCTCCAAAAGGAGCAGACACAGCCTGGGAGACTGCTGAGAATGGAAGAGTGCAAAGGATGGAATATGGTTGAATAATCTCTGCCTTTGATGGATATTATTGGCCCAAAACAATATGTGAGCCCAGGACTGTATCTGGGTGCAGCAGGCACCCAAGGCCTCATTCACACATGCAGGAGAATGAGGAGGTAGAATGGAATGTACCACTTCAGACAACAGGTAGGTCAGGAAGGACTGCATTCTGGGATGTTCTCTTTTGTTAAAAAAAATCCTTTAAAACCACCACAGCAAAGAAAAAGGAAGGGTAGAATTCTCCCTGCTGTGCTACTTTTCTGTTTACATAGAGTTCCTTATGCAAAGGAATATTCAGTTCTTGAATCCACTACCCGCTGTCTGAAGTGGTACACCTTGTCCTCCTGTGTCTGCAAATCAGGACTTAGGAATCCTGGGATATTTATGGGTCTATTTTTGTCTCTCACTCTGGCTGGCACATGGTTTTGTAAAGCTGGCAAGCTTCCTGGTTCTGATTCTCTTGTAAACTGACATAGATTTCTGTGGTGCCAATGAAGTCTCCAGACTTCCACCAGCTGTCTGAGGATCTGGCCCACAAGAGCTTTGGGGTTTCCCTGTATTGTCTGCCCACTACTTCCCTCTGTGATTCTGGAGTGAGGCAGACAGCAAGGCAGCCTGCTGTGGCACTGTTTGTTTCTCGTTGTTTTCGGAAACATTAGCGTTCTCATTGTGGGTCTGAGTGCCGTTCTGATCTTAGAAATTTGGGCTGTCTAAAGTAGTGCTTCATCAGCTGTCTTAAATGGTCATAAAATCAGGGCAGTCATTCTCAACGAACTTTTCAGTACATCTGTTTTACACTACAGTCACTTTAGTTTATATTGCCACTTTGATACAAAAACATACCCATAGCAATCCCCCCCCCCCCCCCCCGGTGGCTGCTTTAAGGCCTGGTGGGGGAAAATCAGGTAAGCTATGCCTGTCTTTTTCCATACTGAGGCAGAGCATCTTAGGAGGGCATTTTCGATGGGGGGGGAGTGTTAATCCCCACTCCCTCAAAACTGCAGCTGTGATCCACCCTCTTTCTGTATAGTTCTTTTTAGAGCCAAATAATATTTCTGGAGGTCAAACAATGAAAATTCCAGTCTCGTGGAACTAATGGTTCCGTGTGAGACTGTGATGCAGTAGAGACCTAACATTGCTTCCTTGAGCCTACTTCTGGCCTCTTTATCTTCTGTGTGTGTCTGTTGAATTTCTTGCTCTTCTGCAACTTAATATCTTTCTCAATTGCTAATCTTTGCAATGGCAATATTATTGCAAACTAAGGGTTGCATTTATTTTCCAAATCAGTTAATGTATTAACCTTTGGTTGAACGTCACTGAAAATCCAGCTGGGATGTTTTCCATCCCAGTGTGGAAAATTGCAAGAACAGTGTGCAAACTGAGGAATGTTTGGGCCCCAGGACTCAGCAGGGATCTGAGTGACAAGTACCTGCAGGGGCAGAAGGCGTTGGTTTTGCTGTGGATGTCACTACTGGCATTTCCATCCTGCTTATATTCCAGTCCCCTTGCCCCTGACTGTAGCTGCAATCTGTTATCAGGCATGACCTTGTCATATCTGTGGGAAGACAGAAGCCTTATTAAGGTATAACAGTTACATGGGGGTGGGGACATAGTTGCTCAGCTCCTTGTTGTCTTCAGTGCGCAAAGTCTTGCAGCCTGGTGAAATGTCACACAGCTAATGGTTGCTAGTGCAGAGAAATGATTGTTTAACCTTGGCCATGGCGGCAACTCCCTGAAGCCAAAGGTTCTACACTCTGATACCCAAGGCACAGCCTCACTGTTGGTTTTTTCAATCATTTTCAAACTATACTCCTCAGATTGCTTGGAAACTTATTAGCAGTTCCTCAGTGGGGATATTGGCTGATGATAGATTGTATCTCATAACTCTTGCCCCCATGCAATTCGCAGCTGCTGTCGAGTGTTAGCCACACTCTTGGAACTTATATGGTCCTGGAACTTACATGGTCCTAGGATTTATGTGGTCCTGTTAAACACACTAAGCAACCTGAATCCTTTGCAACCTGCAGGGTTTTTGGGGAGTTAAACTGATGTGAAAAGGGTTCCAAGAAAGTAGGAAGGTTGGAAATTGCTGTGTTTTGGGGGTGGGGAGTTTTCATGTTCTGCATCACAAACTGTGGTCACACACACACTAAATAATCCACTTTCCAAATGGATTCTGCAAGTTCACACAGTAAAAATCCAGTTGGAAAGTGCACTAAAAGTGGATTGAAAGTGGACTATTTTAGTGTGTGTGACTGCAGCCACAGTTTCTCAAATGTAGAAGTAATTAAATGTGACCATTTAAACGAATTGTTTCAGGGTTTGGAATGGGTGTAGTTGAGGAGGGAAAGGAAAGCACCTTTGTGCTTATTCGGTTCTGGTGTGTTGTAAAATGCAGGTCACCTGAATAGCAAAGCCCTGATGCAGGAGGATGAGATGGAAAAATAGACTCTCTGCTTTAGGAGAGGGACGTTCTATATGAAAAAAACTAGCAGGCAAATTTTCTCCCCTCAGAGAGGGGTAACCCTGGCCACTCCTTGCATGCTTATTTTCTGCTTGCAGCATATTTTTAACGTACTGCAATACAAAGGTTGTTTCCTTATCTGCCACCTGAATGTTAAAGTCTACTACCATCTCTTTTCTCTACCTACGTAGGTCAAAGATTGCTTTGTGCTCAAATGTTGAACTGTTCTGGAAATCTACTAGTTAGGGCAGGTTGATAGATATCGGAAGTCTAGAATGCAGCTGCCAAATGGTCAGTGGGCATGTCACCAGGATAGAGTTGCCAACCTCCCATCAGGGCCTGGTGGTGACCTCCCAGAATTACAACTGATCTCCGGACAATAGAGATTAGTTCCGTCCATGTAAAATACTGAGTCCAGAGACATGTTGAAGTGAACTCAGCTCATAAGTTTATTAAGAGGTCAGAACTAGACTGGTAAGCCGGACTCGCAGGTCTGCTTATATTCCTGTTCTTGACTGCACCCATGCACACACCCAATACCCATACTTGGCTATATATAGTGTCCCTGCATCCTATAGGTCACTCTATGGATGCGGGTTTCCCCATAGGTTCCCACTAGGATCCTCCAGGTCTATTGTCCCTGGAGGTGACGCTGATGGCTTCGCCTGGCCACGTGTTTGGCTGACTATGTGCGCGGCTCAATGGTCGGGACATAACAGTTGGAGAAAACAGATGGTTTGGAGAGTGCCCTCTGTGGTGTTACACCCGGCTGCAGTCCCTCCCAAGGCGGCACCCTCCCCCCCAAAAATCTTCAGGAATTTCCCAACTCAGAGTTGGCAGCCCTACTCAGGATCATGCTACCTCTTCTTGTTCCACAGGTACTAGTCACCAGCTACTCTCTGGGCCCAAGTCAAGGCATCAGTTCCCCTTCACTTTTACAGCCCTTATCTGTTTTAGAAATACAGTCTCTCAGGGATCACATTTTCCCATTTAGACCCACCTGGGCACTAAAGTCAGCATCTGTGTGCCCCACCCTCTGAAGTACATGACAAAAACAGGACATAAACCAAGAGGGGTGTGCTATGGCCTAATCTAAGCAGGTTGCCTTACTTCTGCTGTGATGTCCAATGGTAATATGTATGGGAAATCCTGCAAGTCTGATGTGGGAATTATTATTCATTCTCCCTCATTAAAAAGGGATGGTCTGCAAAGGTGCTGTTTTGAGTAGAGATTTACCAGTGTGTAAATTCAATCCGAGCCTCTTTAATAATATAAATCAGCCGATATAAAACACAGTTGCTAATCGGAAAGCAAACACTCGTCCAAGAATTGTTATGGGGAGATACAAGTACCTCTGAAAACCCAGACTACTACAGCTAGGATTACTTGTAACATCCCCCCAACCCCTTAATCCAATTACGTAGTATTTGAATGCATTTTTTATACAACGACACTGGAATGGAGCAGATGACCAGGGATAGTTGTGCTGCCTGTGATAAGTCCCAAGTCAGCCCTTGCCTGTGGTCCATTCATGACCTGAGTTGCATTGTGTGAACCACCAAGAACAACTTGCTTAGAATTTGGTTCTAATGTCTCTAATCTATATAGTTCTCTACTGTGTGTGTATGTGTGTGTGTATATTCTCTAATCTCTCTATATAAGATAATGTATATACCGTACATTCCCCTTTTTTCAGAGCTGACGTGTGTCTCTGATGCAGTAAATTGGCTGATGGGTTAATTTCATTATGAAATCTAATTCATTATGATTGAGGTAGGCATCCCCCCAGTCCCTGTGGCTACATTGTCAGGTCAATATACAGGTAGCAAGAGAGTGGAAGGTATTCTCTGCCTCAGCCCACCAATTACTCCAATGCAAGTGCAGGCTGTGAAAACCCATCAGCTCTAAGGCGGAGGTTGCTGGTCTTGATCCCTGGTGACAACCTGCCCAATTTAATTCATCATCTGCTTGTTCCCAGCAGGTGAGCCGCCCAAGCTTTTCCCTGGGGTAGCCACCTTCAAGGAACTACTGACTCCCAAAGGGACATCCTGAAAACCTCATCTTCTGAAGGGATCAACCACCCCAGGCATGATCTTTTATGGACTCATAGGGATTTTACTGCATTGGCCTGTGAGAGAAGCTCCTAGTTGCCAAGCTGTTTGTTAGGCGTTACTGTGATCCATTCATTACAGAATTCTGCAGGGTTCAGTTCCTCTCTCTGATCTGGCTCAGGTTTTTTTGGGTGGAGTAAGAGAAGGGTGGGAGAAGGGTGTAAGTACTTGGCTTGAGTTCAGTTCACAACACACCTTTGTAGATCGGGGCCCCTCTTTTCTCATTGCTATCATCCTGGAGCTGCCTCCTTGCTATTAACCTGTCTAGCAACTATGTTGTAAAAGATTAATGTGCACAGAGTGCTTGCAAATTGTCATAGAAGATACACTGCTTTGGCCTGAAGAGAATTTCAGGGAAGGGTATTTTTTTAATCTTTCAACCATGCTTTGCTCTGCACACCCACTGCTTTGTTTTGTGTACATGCCAGCACTGAACCACTTCGTTTTTTATTGGTTCAGACATGAACTGGAATTGAGGCCCATGAAAATAAATTGGCACACCTGAAGACTTGGAGATGATGCAACATACACTCTCAGCTAGCAGTTGTGTGTAGAAGCAGAGATCCAGGCTCTCATCCAGCTCCCAGGGTACTTTGCATGTAGGAAGCAAAAGGGGCTAGAGGCGGGAGAAGCCGTTGCTTGTTTTATTACAGTGGCTTTTCTAGTGAGCACTGGGAGATTTATATGGTTTGTACGCTCATAAGTGACGTGGTGAGAACTGACTTGGAAGTCTTACTCCTTCTCAACTGGGAAAATGCGAAGTCTACCACTGGAATTGGTAGGCAGCAAGCTTGAAAACACAAAGAGAAATATTTCTACACACAGCATATAGTTAATGTAAAAATTCTGACAGCACAAATCACTTAAAAGATTTTAATACCTCTTAGAGGACAAGAATCAAGCTAAATAAGAGGGAGATCTATAAATTAAACTTCAGGGGTATGCAGCATTACGGCCATGGGATGGGAGTGGGTTTAAGTGGGTTGAGCCTGCTTTTGCGGGGAGGGTGGGATAGAAATTGAATAAATAAATGAAATTTAAGCCTTCCACCCCCACATGGTATCAGTAATCCAACCCCCGCCACATACTTTCTGTTATTATCTGTTGAAAGGAAATAAAAATATATGGGCACCCTCTTTTGCCTTGTTTTCATTAATGAACTAATGACAGGGGGGAGTTGGTGAAGTCATGAAGGAATAGAAGGAGTTTAAACCCTCCATACAAGGCCCAGTCCTCAAATGGCTTTTTAAAATTGCTGGGAAAATCCAATCATGGATTTCTCAGCACCCCAGCTGTTTTGACTCTGGACTGTATTGATATCTAATAGTAGAAATAGAATCATCATGTTCAGGAACAGGATATCTCTGGCTGCCAGTTGCTGGTGACAAACCAGCTGCCAGTGGCTCTTATCCAAAGCTTGTGAACTTCCCTGTGGCATTTGGTTGGCAAGCAGCAAACAAACCCTGAGAGGCAGATGATTCAGTTGTTCAGTTGAGGAATATATTTCAAAAAGCTATATGTAGAAGTGTGCATAGGAGCCAGTGTGATTGTGATAGATGGGAGTGCGTTGAAATCCCTGCTCAGTTATGAAGCCCCAATCAGTATCTCTTAGCCTAACCTATTTCATAGCTTGTTGCAAGAATAATTTTGGATAACCTCATGTATGTCATAGCTCAGTGATCTCCAATATGGTTCCCCTGTGCGCTTTTGTGCCCCCCCCCCATTAGCTGGTACCCACTTTCTTCTTTCTCAAAGCATCTCTCCCCCAAAGCATTAGCAGTCCTGCCTTTCTTCTGCTGTGATGTGCTGGGAGGTGTTTCAAAAGAGCCCAGGAAGCATCAGATCCCTTGAGAAACAGCTGCCTATATCATAGGTGAGTGGATTCTTGGTTTGGAAGCCCCCAACATCTTTTGATTGGCCCAGTTCCCATGGCAACCAGTGTTCCCTCTAAGCTGAATTAGTGTGAGCTAGCTCACTGTTTTTAAGCCTCCAGCTCACACATTTTTGTCTTAGCTCAGGAAGGATGGCTCCAGGGCAAACTAATTTCTGCATTAGCCAAATCGCGCACTCACAGTTTTAATGCCAGTAGTTCACAAAGTAGAATATTTGCTCACAAGACTCACACAGCTCCATAGCTTAGGGGGAACATTGATGATGACCATTTTGTGATGGCACCCACTATGTTCTCAAGATTCCAGATGTGTCCACGGGCAAGGTTGGGCCTTAGCCTGTTGCCATATGGACTTTTTCAAGCAAGATAGTACATTTTTAAAAAATCAAATACATAGAATCTATTAGAGAGTGTATGATATTGCTTCCACAGGGGTGTACTCCTTTATTTTGTAGGTTGGTGGGAGTGGGTTGTGCAAATAGAGATTTCTTCATCAGAAGTGGAGCTAAGTGGGAATACTGGAAACAACAAGGCAAGAGGAGGCCATTTACATGCTAGAAATCCATTATAGTGGAAGTAACCATTTCTGACCTGTTTGCTGTACTACTTCCATCTGTTTTGCCTGAAGACTTTCCCTTCATCCACCTACTGTGTGATTTAATTATGCATTCCTGGGTTAATTTAGTCAGGAGTCTCTCTATAGCCAGGTAAAGATTCACAAGCCTGTCTGCCTGCTACCCTCCCAAGCAACTGAGGGGATGTGGACATAGCATACGAGGGCCAGGAGCCAATGTAGTACAGTGGTTAGAGTGTCTGACCAGGACCTAGGAGACCCAGGTTCAAATTCATACTTCATCATGAAGGTCACTGGGTAACCTTGGACAAGTCATACCCTCTTAATTTAACCTACTTTACAGGGTTGTTTTAAGGATTAAACAGGGACGGGGAGTATTATGTATGCACCACGAAGCTATTTAGAAGAAGGGCAGGATAAAAAACAAGCTGTGAAAGCTTGCATGGATTGATGAGGGGTGTGAGTCTTATGCACGTGTGACAATAAGACCTCTAGTCACTTAAGGCTGACAGTGCACCCCTAAACAGAGTTACACCCTTCTAAGTCCACTGAAGCCCTTGCTCTTAGAAGAGTGATAGTGGCCTCTCAACAACCATAGCTCAAGACAAATTATGTTCCCCACACATTTTAAAACATTAAGTCATAAAGTAAATCATGCATGTAAGTGACAAAGTATGTTGTTGCACAAGTCTGTCAGTTCTGGTGAACCAGTTTCTTGGGCCTTTCCCTAGGTCACAGGTGAAGTGAGTTGCTAGCACTCAGACAAATTTTGCAATAACCTTTCAGAAGAAAGAACTGCACATCAGGGCACAAGTTCAAAAGACTCATGTAGGGCTGGATAGCAGTGGGTGCTGCAGTGAAAATGGTGAAGCATCAGCAAGGGGGGATGGATGGGAAACATGAGACTGGGCAAATAAGGTCAGCTTGGGAAGGGCTGTGGCTCAGAGCACCTGCTTGGCATGGAGAAGGTCCCAGGTTTGATCCCCAGCATCTCCAAGGAAAAGGAGAGCATTTGAGAATATGTGAACGGATGTGCAAGTGTATGTGTGTTGTTGTGTCAGTAGTTGCAGATTCATGCATGAGAGTCATCACTTGATGTTGCAGTCATCAGATAGTGAGCATGCATTTCTGAACTTGCCCTAAATTGTTATTTCATGGTATTGGCACATTTCTTTGTGCAGGAAGAAACTTGGGACTGGTATAGCAATTCACATTAGGGTCCCCCCCCCCCATTTGAAGTTTTATATGGTGATGACAGAATATAATAGTAATCTAGTACACCAGAGTGTTCAGAATACTTCATATACATTGTATTACAGTTGTTAGAGCAACCTTGTAAGGTTCTTTGACAGTATCATTCCCATACTGCAGATGGGTGCTGGCTGAGGCTAAGAGAGAGTGGCTTGTCTGAAGTCACCTGGTGAGCAGTGGTGAGAATCTTCAAACTGGGGGATTCCTGATTTGTAGCTCAGTGTCTGTTTCCTTGCACATGTCTTCAGAACAAAAAGGAGGAAAGCCGTGTAATCAGAGGTGACCAGGGAAAGAGAGCCGAAAAATCCATGGCTGATACATTCACTGTTACTCAGCTAATACTGTTCACTTTCAAAAGTACATAAATACCTACTTTTAAAAAGTCTAGAACAGAAGCATAGCTTATAGCAACTCATACCTATAAACACAAGAAGTTGCCTTATACTGAATCAGGCTGTGGTCTATTAAGATCAGTACTGTGTGTCTGACTAGCAGCAGCTCTCCAGGTTCTCAAGTATTCACATCATCTGGGCTTTATAAATGGAAATGCCAGAGAATGAACTGGAGGATTTCTGCATGTATTACTGAGCCATGATTTATTTAAATTTGTGCCTTGATTTGACCTTTCCTGAAGACACATTACTAGAGGGGAGCGCACAGACAGAGCTTGGCCTGTGCATCACAATAACTGATAAATTTTCTGTCACCCCTGTGCTAACATCCTGTTGGCTTCTGCCTTGCTGTTAGTGTAAAGCGTCTTCCCTTCGGCTCGTACAGCAATGCACTGACTAAGGCTTGGTCAAGGCAGCCTCACCCATCAGCCGTAACCTTAGCTAACATAGGAAAAGGTGGAAGCTGAGTCAGGCATGCCTTTGCACATAATTGGCACAATTTAATTAATCCTGGTATCCCTGTTTCCTTTATGGGTTACCTTGTTGTGAAATGTGTGAGTGCTGAGCTCAGTACAGATTATGGGGTGCTTCCTCTGAGGAATGTGGTCAGGTAGCTGCCTTTCAGATTTGGTACACTACAGAAATGGGCAAGGCTCAGCTTTCTACTAGAATCTTTCAATTTCACAGTATTTTAAGCAAGCAGTGGCTATTGGATTCAGAGGTCAACAGCTTGCCTTGCAAGTCTGCTGAACTCTGCTGGTGCTTGCCAGTGAGGCAATGTGCTGCCTCCTCTTCTTCGGCAAGAGGAAGCGTTATTGGATGAGTAGCAGAAAAGAGCAACCAGAAGGATCATAACCCTTCAGTGTCCATTATTGCCCAGCCCCAGGAGTTTGGTGTTACGTTCCTGTCACAGCCTCCCTGGATAAACAAGTTCTTTTGTGATGAGCAAGGGCCACTGCTTCCCCCCCCCCTCCAGTTGCAGTAGTTTGCTGGGGCCTAAGCCACTGTGTGCCCTGGGAGGTGAGAGGGAGTGAGGCCCTAGGAGACCTTGAGTGGATAGCACCTGAGGGAATTGAATGTGTGTGTTTTAAAAGCCCTGGTGGGACCACCAAGAGATGCAAGGCCAGCATGGATTGATACTGTCTTCAAGACCCACAAGGTGAAGGGATGCAGAGCTGAGAAAGAGAGTGAGCAAGTGAGAGAGAATGACACAAAAAGCTTTAAAATGTGGTTTTGCATCTCATGCCCTAGACCAGCCATGTTGCACCCATTATGGGGAGGCTCTTCTGTTGCTGGGTGAAGAACCAGGAAACAAAGCCCTGTTCTAGCTGTTTTTATTCTTGGTGGAATGAGGCTTAACATTCTAGCAGCGAATTCATCACATTCCTGCTTTAGAGTTCTATTGTAACTGCACAGCTGGAAAAGCAAAGCTGAAATACAAAATTCATCAGTAGGACTGATTTTTTTTTAAGTCAAAAGGTGGTAGCCCTGCATTGCACTACCTCATGTTTTTGCCAGCATTTGCAAGGAAAAGATTTCTCACCTGTTGTCCATGTCCAAATCTCTTTGAATGATGAGTGTTGGAGGCACCACTTCATAGTTTGGGGAAGGTCAGCTTGCACATGGAGGCCAAACATTTCAGATCATGCAAGTCTGCCATCTCTAATCCTTTACTCTCCGCATTACTTCGCCCATCCCACAGCAGTCCCTCCAGAAGACCAGTGTTCAGGTACCTCTGTCATAATTCCCTCTTCTTGCTCAGCCTGTCCTTGTGAGGGGATATCAAACCATCTTTTCCCTCATCTGCTAGGCCTTGGCTTCCTTCCTGTTTCTTTAGAAACAGTTCCAGACTGTGGAGTTCTCTGGCCTAGCCACTATCTGATCAGCCTTAGCCAAGAGGAACCTTTAGGGCTGCCAAATCTGGGTTGGAAAATACCTGGGGATTTTGGGGGTGGAGCCAGGAGAAGGTGGGGTTTGGGGAGGGGAGGGACCTCAGCATAGTACAATGCCATAGACCAGGGGTGGGCAAATTGCGGCCCGGGGGCCACATGCGGCCTGCCACAGAGGTTTTTGCGGCCCGCCAAGACAGTTGGCCACATGGTGTGATTGGGTACATTTGTCTCATTAAAGTGATTCTAAAATTAAATGTGCTTGCAGCTATAGATGATATGAAATTAGCACAATAAATAAATTGAATAAAACTACCACTATTTTATTTAATTTATATTTATTGATTTTTATGATACAATTTATACCTTTTCTGAAATGCAAAGTTAACTAATGAATGCAATCATTTTAAAAGGTGCGGCCCTCCACTAACCTCCACTCCCACAAAGTGGCCCCCGAGCCAAAACAATTGCCCACCCCTGCCATAGACTGTACCCTTCAAAGCAGCCATTTTTTCCAGGGGAGCTGATCTCTGTCAGCTGGAGATCAGTTGTAAAAGCAGGAGATCCCCAGGCCCCACCTGGAGGCTGGCAACCCTAGGAACCTTGCTTGTCAAGATCAGGTTTCCCTTGTCATCTTTTTCAGCTCTCCCTTTCTGTTCTTTCCTCAGGACTTTAAAGATTAAGTATCTGTGATGAAACTAAGAATCAGGGCCATTGGAGGAGTGGAGGGGGCAGGGGAAGGAGGGAGGCTGTAGGCAGATTATCTCTTGGGTGTACAGGAGGGCTTTAAACTACCTGCAGGTTCAGGAGCCAAAAGCAGCTACAGATGGTAGTTGCTGACTGAGGGTACAGATGGTTCATTTGCTCTTTAAGTCTGTGTGTGAGGTCCCCCTTCCTCTTCCTTGCTACTTTGCATCCAGGTGGCATTAAGGGCGGCTCTGTGATCCTGAGCCATTAGCTTATCCTAATTCTATAATTGTGTAATTCCTCTGCATGACTTTGCACTATGACACTCTTCCTGTGGAGCTGGAAGGTTTATAGGCAGATTATCAGCTGATGGACCCAACCTGACAGTTTAGGTCACAAAATACCCCTTGGGCTTCCCTTGGACATGGCTGCATAGCCACACATTAATGCTGAGGCGGTGCTTGGGGAGGGTGCTGGCTCAGGAGGCTGGCAGCCTGCCTTTTGCCTCTGGGGACAGCTACTTCATGGGCAAGGTTTGAGCACACTGAATTTCAAGCTGGAGGACCTGAAACTTGTCTTGTGGACTCAGATTTTATTTAGTTGGCAATTTAGTTGATGTACATCTACCTTTTATTCTATTTTCAGAGAATTTTCAGAACTGCCTCAGAGAAAAATGACCAAGTACTGCAGCTGTATAACTGCCAACATTTAAGAATTTAAAAGCAGCAACATTTTTAAACTCCACGCAGTCTAGGCTGCTTTCTCTCCCCCTCTCTCCTTGAGGTGGCAGTGATAGGGTGGCTGGCGGGGCCCAGTGCATTGGGCTGGTGGTGACCATGGCAGCACTGCTGATCCAGGCGCTGCGCAGCTGCCTCCAGCTAGCACTTCGAGTTCAACCCTGAGGAGATTGCTCGGCTCAGCAAGCACCACACCAGTTTGTGCCCCTTCCCTGGGTGAGCCTCCCCTGTGCAGGCGCAGTCTACCTCAGAAGGGGAGGAATGGGGCCAAGCCTGCACTTTGCTGCCCTCTGCCAGGCTCAGGGATGCCTCTGTGGGGGTCCCACAGTTGCCTGGGCCTCCCTCACGGGGTGGTTGTTGTTGGTGAGCCAGTTCCTGAAGAAATAAACAGTCTTTAGCCAACATAGCTGAATGGCACTTGTATGTGGAATGCCAGATCCTGGGGGAGAGCACATGGAGCAGAGGCCCCTGAGTGGCTGTTAGCCACAAGGTATAGAGGGAGTTGGACTAGATGACCCTGGAGGTCCTTTCCAACTCTATGGTTCTATGAATACTGAGTCTCTCTGTCTTCTTGCTGCTTGGGAGGGCAAGAGTGGGTGGGCTTCTGGCTCCACTGGTGGACCTCCTGATGGCACCTGGTATTTTTGGCCACAGTGGGACACAGAGTGTTGGACTGGATGGGATATTGGCCTGTTCCAACATGGCTTCTCTTATGTTCTTATGTTCATATTAGCTCTTTTGTTTGAAATTGCTAGCATTCACATTCATGGTTGTTACAGAAAAACTAGATGATTCTGTCGCTACCAAACTACTGCAATCCAGTGTTTTCTGTACTGTCCTCCTATCTCTTTTCAGATCTGGTTTGTGGTGATAGTTTTGGCTTTGAATGGACTTGCCATGTTAGTTTGTCTGACATCAGCATGAGAATGGATGAGTTGCTAATATCTCACCATTTTCTTGTGACACTACTCTTTTAAAATGTCCTGAAACAGGGGTCTCTGTCACAATTATTTGTAAACAGCCTTGGATTGCAAAGTGGAAATGAGATCATTACTTACTCTAATAAGAATATGTGTCAGTGTGTGTGGGACGAAGTATGAGGTGTTAATGGGAGGGGTGCTTATAAATGTTTGCTTACCAATTCCAGCTGCCTTGACCTGCAACAATAAAATAGCACAACTGACAAATCATTTAACCACATTATAAAGGGTTTTGTGAACCTGCCCCAAATTAACCAGCACGTCTCTTGGGTGAAACTGCCTCAGACTGACTAGCCTGTTTTCCTATTCACATTTGAAGAGAGGGAAAAGCAAGGATTTGGGAAGCTTTCCCCAGACTTCACATATTTACAAAATGCACAAAGGAAGTCCTTCGGTACTAATCCATTGCTGACGATTTAGAGTGCAACAGGGATGGGAGGCAGGTAGACTTCCTGGGCTGGCTTCCTCATAACAAATCTGAAAGAGATCAATAACATGCTGTGGTTGCTACCGGAGCAGGATTTGCAAGATTGTCATGGAAACGTGGCCATATCAAGTGCCCTGTAGAAGTTATAATGTAACAGTAGCCCTGAAAGAGGATCTGGCCTTGTTCTTGTGTTGTGTTTTCATATGGTTAGGGTTTGGGGGTTTTTTGCCATCAAGTCACAGCTGACTTATGGCAACCCTGTAGGGTTTTCAAGGCAAGAGACATTCAGAGGTGGTTTGCCATTGCCTGCCTCCATATCACAACCCCGGTATTCCTTGGAGGTCTCCCATGCAAATACTAGCCAGGGTTGACCTCGCTTAGCTTCCAAGAGCTGACAAGGTCAGGCTAGCCTGGACTATCCAGAGCAGGGCATGGATAGGCGTACACCTGCGTATTACAAGGATGTGTTTATTTTGAATGTGAGGAATACCATGGTTCTTTGTTTTTCCTACTCTGATACATGTTAGAAGAGAGAAGTGGAATCAAACTCCTGAATCATGAATTGGAATGAAAAGTAAACAGCCGTGGCACTTTGCATGTATATTCACAGACAAAAGGGTGGATCTGCTTGCACCACCACATCATGGGAATCAGCCTCAGAGTCCCCTCTTTTCCTGAGGAGCCATGTTAAATAAAAGTAAATAAATTGTTATGTGCAGTTTGGCCCCAGCTACTGGGCAAATACTGCTCGGAGTTTGATCTCACGGTTGATTTTCCTGCATACCTGTCCACACACTCACAGATGGGGACTGGGTTAGGAAGGCATGAATCAGTGTTAAAATATGTAAAAGGTTGCTGTTAAACTGCTTTCTTAACTCAGAAAGCAGGACAAGAGATAATGGGCTCATATGGAAGGTGAGGAGTGTAGAATTCTCCTGGAAGAATGTTTTTTTATGAACAATGAAGCATTTGCCATAGACAATACTGTGAAGATTAACTAGATTATTTTTATTACGTGCCTTCCAAGCATTAAACTTTTTAAAATGTGTCAGATCATCTGTGGATACATATGTGTACCGTGAACTATACAGCCCTCGGATCCATCTGATCAAGTCTTTGGTAGACTGCCACCACCACCTGGGAAAAAATTAACTCTGATGCAGAACCAATGGACTGCTCCAAGCCAATCCACTACCAAAATATGCCTGCATGTGCATGACAGGGGAAATAGCTTCCTTGCCCTAGAAGGGGAGCCAGCAAGTTCCGTCTTCACAAAGCAACTTCTTCCTCTCAGTTCTCTTCTTAGTAGGGTCAAGTTGCCAGATCTGGGTTGGAAAATACCTGGAGAATTTGGGGGTGGATCAAAAAGAGGGCATGGTTTGGGGAGGGGAGGGGCCTCAGCATGGTACAATGCCATAGAGTCCACCCTCCAAAGCAGCCATTTTCTCCAGGGGAGCTGATTTCTGTCAGCTGGAGATCAGTTGTAAAAACAGGAGATCCCCAGGCCCCACCTGGAGGCTGGCAACCCTATAGTAGGGTGAACTGAGTGGCAGGCTCATGGGGAAGGATTAACACAGAAAGGAGAGTAAAGATCCAGTTTTGAAAGGTTTATTCTAAGTACACAGAAGCAAATGAGGGGCATGAAGGAAAGGGAAAAATGGAAAACTAAAATTAAAATTCAGTTTCTATCTCATTCTGAACTAACTAGAGTTTGCTGGTTGTTTCATCTCCCATGTGAGATGGACCATATCTATCCCACAGCTGAAAGCTGATGGACATGACAAAGGAGGATGGAAAGTGGCAAAGGCCCCCTTCTTGCTATTCCATATTTCAGGGGCTCCATTGGAAGGAGGAGGGTTATCTTTGACCAGTCAGAAGGGGGGAGGGCTTATTGAAATGTTCCTTCTAGAAAAGTCCAAACCCAATGTATTTTTTCCCCCAGGATCATGTGGGTTTGGGAAAGTGAGTAGTCTGGAATGGAGTTTTGGTGAGCAGATCCTCACACAGAATGTTGCAGTGACTTTTACAACAGAAAAGGGGAGGTTCATCCATCACAACACAGCCATTTCTTGCTCAATGAAGACAGCAATTATTGGATCGCTCTGTGACTCAGGAAGGCAGTTACTGCCTTTCCCTTTAATCACTGTCCCACTTTCTCTGAATGGCAAAGAGGGGCTATATTGATGAATTCTGTGCTGTATGAAAGTAAGAAAAGTAAGAAAGCTGCCTATGGGCGCGGCTTTCCAGAGGCACAGCTGGCCTGCCGCTGAACATCCCCCCCCCCCCAGCAAGCACCTTCCTCGCCCGGGGGCAGAAAGAACGGAGCAAGGCTGGGCCTCTGCCTCCTTCCCTCCCTCCCTCCTTGGCCTCTCCTCCCTCCCCTGCTGGCTGGGCCAGGAAGAGCTGAGCCCGCCGCCCCCACCTCCTGCTCCTCCACCGCTGCCGCATGGCGGGCCAGTCTTGCTTGATCTCCCAGTGGCTTTGTTGCTTTGGAGAGCAGCCATGAGGCGTTCCTCTGTACTGAGCAGATGCACGGGAAGGGTCCCTTTAAATTCTTCCCCGCACTCGGCCCCTCAGGCGGAAGGGGTTTTTCCCCACTCAGCAGGGGCATGGGATCACCAACCGGCTATGCCGCAAATTGCCATTTGGCATTCAGGGGAGCAGTCGGTAGCCCCCCCCCATCCCTCCTATCTTCAAGCTGTAAAGGGCCCTTCGCGGATTCAGTGGGCCACTGATTAGCTGGTCTTTGAAGTCTCTTGGGAGGGAGGGAGGGAGGGAGGGAGAGGGTTGGGGGTAGCTGGCTGGACTTGGGGGTGGGGCTTCAGGCACTCAAGGGACGCAGACCTCGCTTGAGTCAGCTTGTGTCTGTCCTGTCTGCAGGGGTTCCTGTTGTGGCACCCCACTTCTCAAAGGTCCAGGAGAGACCTGGATACCCTTCCTCATGTTTTGTGCTTCTTTTGACCCACCATTTCTCTCCAAAGGGGTCAAAATCCATCTCCTGTTGTTCAAGTTCTGGCCAGAGGGTAGGGTTGCCAAGTACTCACCTTCTACTGGCGAAGGGGGGGGAGTCCTCTTCATTCCGGGAGTTCCCAGGTGCAGGCACAAAGAGCGCACACTGCAATGATGTCACCAGAAGCGACATCATCACGTTGGCTACGTTGCCAGGGCGATGCTCTGGCAATTGCCCAAAAACTCTATGGTACCATAGACTTTTTGGAGCGATTGCTAGAGCGTTGCCCCGGCAACGTGCCCAGTGTGATGATGTCACTTCTGGTGACATCATCACACTGAGGCAGTCATCCTGACAACTTCGGGGGTGGGGTTTCCCCCGCTGGCCAAATCTGGGCCGGCGGATTGGGGACCCCTGCAGCATGGGATCCCCCACCCCCCGGGTGGACTTGGCAGCCCTACCAGAGGGCCTCCCACTTCCCCCAGTCTCTGCGGTTCTGATGCCCTTTTACAGCTCATGGTGAATAGAGTGAATTGTCCTCCAGAGACACCAGCACTTCTGTTCCGCTGGTGTTTACTTGGCACAGAGCCATTGCCTGGCTGGACCGTCTCTGCCACACATCAGGCTTGCAACCTGAAGGAATGGGGTTATGGTTGTCAGCCTGCAGCTGAGGGCTGGAGATCTCCTGCAGTTACTATTGAGGTTCAGACTACAGAGATCAGTTCTCCTCAGGGTTGCCAGGTCCTCCCAGCAACCAGTGGGGTGTGTGTGTGTCAGGGGATGGAATTGCCAGCTCCATGTTGGGAAAGTCTTGGAGATTTGGAGATGGAGCCTGGGGAGGGCAGTGGCCTCAGTGGGGTACAAAGCCATAGAGTTCCTCCTCCAGCATCTATTTTCTGCAGGGGAACTGATCTCTGTAGTTTGGGGATGAGATGTCATTCTGGTGGATCCCCAGTTTTCACCTGGAGGCTGGCATCCCTTCTTCTCCTGCAGAAACGAGCTATATTAGAAGGGGACAGTGAGAGTGATTCCAGCATCCTGGCTTCAAGAGGGAATTGGATAAACATATAGAGCAGAGGTCCATCCGTGGCTATTAGCCACAAGGTATAGATAGGATCTCTCAGTCTGGGGGAAGTGATACTCTGTATTCTTGGTGCTTGGGGGGGATGACAGTGGGAGGGATTCCAGTGTCCTGGTCCCACTGGTGGATCCCCTGATGGCACCTGGTATTTTTGGCCACTGTGTGACACAGAGTGTTGGACTGGATGGGCCATTGGCCTGATCCAACATGGCTTCTCTTATGTTCTTACCTGGCTGGCCAGCGGCAGCTGTTCTAGAGCAGTTCTTCCCACCTTCGCAGGAAGTGTGCCCGTCAGGCAGGGAAAGGCTGGCTGGGATCAGTTCACTTGTAGAAAATGGCTACTTCAGAAAGTTGACTCTATGGCATTATACCCCACTGAAGTCCTTTCCCTCCTGAGGCATTGCACAAATCTCCAGGTATTTCCCAACCTGGAGTTGGCAACCCTAGTGAATGTTCCCCTAGGGATATAGCCCATTCTACTCCCTCAGAATTCTACCAGGTCATTCAGATTGTACGAGGCAATTGGCTGTCTTTTCTTGTCCAAAGAGATTTGGTCCTCCAACTTCACAGTGCTCCTCTGCCAGCTCTGCCTTGTTGAATTCCTGGAGATTTAGGGGGTTGGAGCCTGGGGAGAGCAGGTGGACTTCACTGGGTTACAATGTCATAGAGGCTGCAGTCACACACACTAAATAATGTCTGAGAGAGAAATTCAGAGATTGTATTACTTGTTCTCACAATAAAAAAAAAAGAAATTAGCAATTTCAAATTTTGTGTTTTTCATTCTTCCTAAAATGTTTGAAAATTGGTGGGTGCATGGGGGGGGGGGGGGGAGGCGCCAGAAGGTAGTCTCGCCTAGTGTGCAAAGAAACCTGGCACCGGCCCTGAAAGTGCCTTCTTATAATGCTGTCATTAAGAGAGTTCTCTGCTGCCTCTTATAAAAACCACCTTTTTGCCCTTCTCCTGCCAAATAGTGAGAGTTGCTGCCAACTGAGCATACTTATTGTTAAATGTTTTATCTTGTAGGAATACTTATCCTTTGGATGAGGTGGTACTCTGTAGTTTTATGTTGATACCATGGGCTGTAAGTGACCTACTCCCGCCTAGTAGCAGTCTTTAAGTGTGCTGGAGTACCTGTGGCCACAGATTAGCATATGTGTACTTGATTTTGTGCATACAATTCCAGATGTTCTAATATTTTTACAGAAAAAAAGTCTGGATGTATGGACCAATGGCAGAGGCAACAGAAAAATAGGATTAGAGCATCTGTGCTGTATATTGAAATCCCATCACTGTAGAAATGGAAGCCTCAGCCAGAATCTGAGCTTGGTTTGCTTATTTGTTTGTAGTGCACATCAAAGATATTTTAAGCATACTTTGAAAACATAAAGTGTGAATAGGAGTGGCAACATATGTTTCCAAACATGTTATACACTTTAGGAAATTAAAATTGCCTGTAGCTTCTGGCCAAGTATACTTCTGGATTCTGCACTGGAAGCAAGTTATAGTTGATGTTACGTACTGTTTTTACTTATATCTTTCCCCAGGAGGGCAGAAAGGAATTTGGAGGGGCATTTTTACATAGCAAAAATGTATGAGGTGCTGCTTGTTTTCTGCTTCAGATTGCAGCCTCTCATGTTGTTTATTAGGGTTGCCAGGTCTGGGTTGGAAAATACCTGGAGACTTTGGGGATGGATCCAGGAGAGGGCGGGGTTTGGGGAGGGGCCTCAGCATGGTACAATGCCATAGAGTCCACCCTTCAAAGCAGCCATTTTCTCCAGGGGAGCTGATGTCTTGTCAGCTGGAGATCACTTGTAAAAGCGGGAGATCTCCAGGCCCCGCCTGGAGGCTGGTAATCCTACTGTTTATGGAGTCAACAGTGTTGGAGAAAAGTTACATGCAGAATAGGGTTATGTGTAGTTTGTACAGCCCATATCCACCATCTGATGATATGCAAGCAGTTAGTCTTGCAACTGAATCAAAGTACAGTTGCTTCTTAGACTCTTGGCAATATACCACCACCACATTGTACTCCTCATGTAGACGCATCTGGCTGTTTCCTTTGTGCACTTCAGATATCTGTCAAGATTTAACTTTTTTAGGAACACCTTTGGGTAACTGGAATGGTTGACTCTGTTTTATGTCGCTCCCTAGTCAGGCGTTATGTTTAGTATTTTACTTTAAATTGTTTTTAACTATGTTTAAAATTGGGGTTTAACTCTGTTTTAATCTTGTGATTTATTAGTTGTATGAGAGTTTACAGGTTCAGCATTTGGAATATGAAAATAGTCACTCCCCTTAATTTTCTAATGTCAATTGCCATGAACAAAGAGGAAAGACAGGGTATAAACATTTCAATAAATAACTCTAATAAGGATTATCAGATCTGCATTGCCTTGCACAGTTTCCCACTGTTGCATCCAATAATCAGGGCTTAAGTTTTAGATTGTGAACTGCTGCTTTGCCTAGGTTTCTTAAGCCTCAGACTATTGAAATGTTAAGTGGTAGCAAATAGTATGTGAACTCATGGTATGGAGCATGACTTTTGTGCATGTGTTATAATTTCATGGATATACCTGAAATGTTTTGCATGTTCTAGTAACCCCCCCCCACACACACACACACAATGTAGGAAGTGCTCTAGTGCCACAACCACTGAATTATTCCATTTGTTCATCCAATTATAGCTGTAAACACTGGTGTCGGCTGGGCGGAGTGCCATCCCCTTTTCTGAATACTTCCTTTGACTCCTTGCTGGCAGTGGCTGCCTTGCTTCCAGGCCCTCTTAAGTTTCCTGGGTCTCGCCCCTTTCTGCCAGGAAAATGAAAAGATATCAGAATCTTGTTGCCCAAAGCCATGTCCGGTCAGGGAGGAACTGGAGCTGGGTGGTGTTTTGCGGTGGCTGTGCAGGAAGTTCCCAGCTAAATGTTTCAAATGTCACAGGCACTAAATGTTTCAAATGTCCCATGTATAGGATGTACTGGCTGAACCCAAGTTCTTTTTAAGTACCATTCCTCACTTTTAAAGCTGAGTTTTGAACTAGTTGTTGAACTTGCAGACTTGACACCCAGCTTTCTGCATCCTCTGTGGATTTGTGCATGTGTGTGTGTGTGTGTATATATCTAATCAAATAGCTGAAGGAAGAAGACACTTGCCCTAAGGGTTTATCCAAAAAAACACAGTACAATTACAATAGCACTAATAAACAACCCTGGACTTTCCTTTCTTCCTTTCTAACATCCTACTTGTCCTAGACCTGGTCCATCAACAGTAGTGTGATGATAACTTCAGTCTCAGTGGAATGGGGAGGGGGATTGTCATGATTTTAACAAGAAACACATAGGAATGCATATAATTTTCAGCTATTTGTATTGCTGCAGCAGGGAGGAGATAATATTTAAAGTGTTTCCTAGGGGTGCAACAGTCCTTTGCATATTTCAGTTTTGGAGTGAAGGTGGTGTTTGGGGGAAGAAAAATGCCCCTCCTCCAAACACTCCTGTTTCAGGCCTGCTTGCTGCATTTCTTTCTCCAATCTGCTTTTACTACATACCCCTCCCCCCTTTGGTACTGGGAATAGTCATGTGTGCCATTCCAGCTAATCAAGGATCAGGTAGTGAATGAGATGCCGTCTGATGATATGCAAGCAGTCAGAGTGGGATATGTGCTGACATCCCTGAGGGTTAATGAAGCAGCCTTCAGCAAGCATTGAGCAAACGCTTTCATTCTTTTTCAATGTATTCTGACAAAAATAACACAGAAAGGGAGGGAGACACTATTCTGGGCTGCCAAAACATTTGTGAAAAGCACCCCTTTTAGGATTAGACTTTATGTTTACCAGTAGTTTTCTTTTAAGAGCTCCAGTGGTAGGGAAGGAAATCACTCAAAAGCTAATACTTTTTTTTTGTGTGTCTGTGTGTGTTAACTTTAGAGATGATAAGAATACAATAGGGCTGGTGGTGGGAGGAGGGTGGACATCTGTCACTTCTCACTAGAAACATCACAGAAACTATCTACATAGTGCTGGAGATAGTGGAACTGCCATTTCAGTGGATGGATGCAAAAGATTTGCAAGATTTAAAGGACGGAGCTACACTCACGATAGGGCTGCCAAGTCAGCCCGGGAGGCGGGGGATCCCCCGCTAAAGGGGTTCCCGATCCGCCGGCCAACATTTGGCTGGCAGGGGGAACCCCACCCCCAATGTCGTCCAGCGAGAACAACGTAAGGACGTCACCGGAAGTGAAGCAGCACGTTGGGGGCATTGCCAGGACGACGCTCTAGCAATCGCCCCCAAACCCAATCGCCCTGGCAACGCCCCCAACGTGCTGACGTCACTTCCGGTGACATCGCTGGGTGCGTGCGCTTTGCGCGCACGCCAGGACAAATTCCCGGCGAGAGGAGGACTCCCCCCCGCCGGTGAGTTTTGAATACTTGGCAACCCTAACTCAGGATGAAATTGCAAAAACAAGCAGTGTCTTTTAAGAGCATTATATTGTGGTGTGTTTACTTCTTTATGCCTTGCAATAACTTGCTGCTGCTCAACAGCAGCCACCTTATGAAAGCCAGTGTGGTGTAGTGGTTACAGCTTCAGACTAGGGTCTCGGAGACCCAGGATCAGATCACCATTCTGCCATGGACTGGCGATCTTGGGCAATCATATACTTTCAGCTTAATCTACCTTACAGGTTTGTTGTGAGGAGGAAAAGAAGGAGAGGAGAATGATATAGCTGCTTTGGTCCTCAATGTGAAGAAAGGAAATAAATAGTAAATATAGTTGAAGATGAGAGACAGACAGATAAAAGGTAGGTTGATGAAAGGCTGAGAAGGAGGGAATGAGATGGAAAAGTGAGGATATGGGGGCTGCTAGGAGGAGGGAAATCCTGCTGGGAGGGGGACCCTGGGGAAAGTGTAGGGTTGCCAAGTCTGGTTTGGAAAATACCTGGAGACTTTGGGAGAGGGCGGGGTTTGGGGAGGGGGGGGGCTCAGCATGGTACAATGCCATAGAGTCTCCATTTTCTCCAGGGGAGCTGATCTCTGTCAGCTGAAGATCAGTTGTAAAAGCGGGAGATCCCCAGGCCTCACCTGGAGGCTGGCAGCCCTAGGAAAGTGAGGTGCCCCCACAAGTCTTTGCAGGTTCCCTACCATGCAAGTGGGTCTGGCACTCTTGCCAGCACCACACAACTAGGCTGTAGTTTTCCTGGGAAGAGGCTGTCAGGGGAAGGAAGAAAGGAAAGCTGAAGGGGGGAGGCAAAGGTAGGTTGGCTGGTGGGTGGTGGTAAGAGAAGGAAGTAGGAAAAGGGGAAAGGGCATGGGGTTTTCAGGAAAGCTGAAGAGGATATGGGGAGGAATGAAATGTCCCCCACAAGTCCTTGCAGGTCCCTCACTTATGAATATTTAATATCTAAAGAGAAGATGGCCCCCACCATCCCTAAATAGTGCCCTGGAATGATGGGCATGAGGATACCAAATTATTTCTAGGGTACACTCCGACTCCTGCTCCAACGTTCAGAATAGTTAGAATCTATACATTGGTGGAACTGCTACTATCTGACTGTTCTGGCGACCAGAGTCTTCCCTCAGAGGCGTCTATGGCAGCCTTTGCCCTTGTGGAACTCCTACCCCAGGAGGAGGTATGCCTGGCCCACACCCTGTCTTTGTAGGTCTTCCAAAAATACCTGAAGGCATAGTTCTCTCAGAAAGTCTTTGAAAATGTTCAGGTAGGGTTGCCAGCCTCCAGGTGGTTAGGATGTGCAATGCACATGGTTGGAAAGCACAGAAGTAGCTTAAGTGTTTTTCTTCATAAGGTAGAGAAGTATAAAGTACTGGGTCCAGAGACACGTTGAAGTGAAATCAGCTCATAAGTTTATTAAGAGGTCAGAACTAGACTGCTCAGCCGGACTCGCAGGCTTGCTTAAATCCCTGTTTTTGACCACACCCACACCCATGATTCGTTATCTACAGTGCCCGCATCCTATAGGTCTGTTTATGGATGCAGGTTTCCCCATTGGTCCCAACTTGGATTCTCTGGGTCTATTGTCCCTGGAAGTGAGGCTCAATGGCTTCGTCTGGCCACGTGTTTGACCGACTGCGTGTGCGGTTCTTCAGTCGGAACATAACACCCCTCCCCCCATAGTTCAGATTCCCCCTGGCACACGTAGTCTTTGAGGTATGTGAGCTTCATCTGCTCTCTGGTGGACCTGCGTAGTTCTGGGGATGGGGCATTCTGCTCTGGTGCTGGATTGGCCCACAGCCCATGATGGTCTGGTCGGTGAACCTGGAGAACATTCTCCTTGTTGGATGTCTCGGGGCTGGCGGTGGTCACCATGCAGTGTGTTGTGGACCGTTGGCGATCCTTCTGTGCTTTCTCGTAGGCAGTGGCTGCTTACAAGCTGAATCAAGCTTGGCACGAAGTAAGTAGTTAGCACAGTGATCAGTTCATCAAAAGAGGAATTGGCTAGCGTCTTGGGGTGTGATGAGGCTTTGCACCAGGCAGATCGTTGAGACTCTGCACGTGCTCAGGAGCCATGCTTTCTTCTTGCCTGGGTCTGTCATCTCCTGGACCAGGAAAAAGTAGGTCAACTGCTCAACCCAGGCTTCCCACAGCTCGGTGCGAGCTGGATTGAAAGCAGTTAACTGTCCTGGAGCAGCAGCCATGACTCTGGAGCGATGCAGTGAGCGATGTCCTGTGGGGTGGTTGGCGATGCCAAATGGTGCTGCAGCCTGGCTGTGCTCGGGTGCTGGCGGATCAGTGCTCACTGCAGTGCTGGAGTTGGAGTCGGTGCTGCTCATCAGGATCCCACTTTCGTCGCCAGTATAAAGTACTGGGTCCAGAGACGCGTTGAAGTGAAATCAGCTCATAAGTTTGTTAAGAGGTCAGAACTAGACTGCTCAGCTGGACTTGCAGGCCCGCTTAAATCCCCGTTCTCAAAAAAAAAAACCCCACACCACCCATGATTCGCTATTTACAGTGCCCCTGCATCCTATAGGTCTGTTTATGGATGCAGGTTTCCCCATTGGTCCCAACTTGGGTCATCTGGGTCTACTGTCCCTGGAAGTGAAGCTCGATGGCTTCTTCTGGCCATGTGCTTGACCGACCACGTGTGCTGTTCTTCAGTCGAAACATAACAAGAAGTCATTCCTGAGAATCTGACTGAGAAGTACACAGGCTTTCCTGTTTGAAATGAATATCGATTTGAGGCTTTTCTGTTTGAAATAATATCAATTTGAACGGCTTCTGAAGAAGCATAGTTGGAAACAGAGGCTACCGGATTACCTGTTAAGCCAAAGATTAAAGCCAGAAGTGAAATTAGTAAGCCTAAAGTAAAAGCCAGAAGTAAAACTGACATAATTCAAGGGAGAGAAGCCCTTTCTCACAATACAGGAACTCATGGGCACTCCCTGAAATTGCTGAGCAGTCAGGTTAGAACAGATAAAAAAAAGTACTTCTTCACCCGAAGAGTGATTAACACGTGGAATTCACTGCCACAGGAGGTGGCGGCAGCTACAAGCATGGATGGCTTCAAGAGGGAATTAGATGACATATGGAGCAGAGGTCCATCAGTGGCTATTAGCCACAAAGTATAGATGGGAGCTCTCAGTCTGGGGCAAGTGATGCTCTGTATTCTTGGTGCTTGATGGGGGGGCAACAGTGGGAGGGCTTCTAGTGTCCTGACTCCACTGCTGGACCTCCTGAGGGCACCTGGTGTTTTTGGCCACTGTGTGACAGAGTGTTGGACTGGATGGGCCACTGGCCTGATCCAACATTGGCTTCTCTTATGTTCTTATGTTCAAAGGATTTTAAAAAGCCTCCAGGTGGTAGCTGGAGATCTCCTGGGATTACAACTGATCTCCAGGTGAAAGAGATCAGTTTACCAGGAGAAAATGGCTACTTTGGAAGGTGGACTGTATGATATTGGACCCTGCTGTGGTCCTTCCCCTCCCCAAACCCTGCCCTCCCCAGGCTCCACTCCAAAATCTCCAGGTATTTCCTAACCCAGAGCTGGCAACCCTATGTTCTGGTAATATTTTATCTCCCCAAGTTTTTAAATGCATCACAATTTTTATATTTGATGTTTTAATTGATTTTGTATTCGTGTAATTTATATATTTATTTTACAGCATTTATAATCCACCATTTTGAAAAAGACTCAAGGAAGTAAGGTGCTTTGAGCACTTATTTGTGTAAAAAAGCCAGATATACATTTCTTAACACAAGCAAATACTGGTGACGGTTGCAGCCCTAATGGATAGATTGCTATCTGAGTACAGTGGAAATATGTCATCCCCGGTACTTTGAGGGGGAAGATGCAACCTACAAATTAGTAATTGTTGAGCATTTATTGCTGTAAATTCCTTGACCTGAAAAGGCTGCAAAAATATTGTGGAATGTTTTATGTGTGCTTGAATGGTTGCAGTGGCCGTTGTGCTAATTATGTTTATGAAATGTTGATGATTATGAGGAATTTGAAGGTATGATAACAGATGAGATAATTATAACTGGCCCTGCTTTACATGTTTTAAATTTATGAATGAAATAACTGAAAGATACCTACAGTAAAAAGTGAACTTATATCGACAGAGGCTTGTGGTCTGCATTAAAAGTGATGTGCAAACATTGGATTTTTGTCGTTTGAAATATGAACTGGATTATCTAATAACAGAATTAAAGCTAGTTGTATCTATCTAGCTATATTTAATTTCTGTTCTGCTCGTCTTCTTTCAAGTAGCAATGAAATGGCCCATGTGAAGGAGTGCTCAATATCTTACCCACAAATACCACCACACCTGTATTCTTTTTCTTTCAGTGTTTTTCTCCCAGCCTGGCTAATTTCCTTTATCTCCACCATGGAGACAAAATTCTGTATCAGTCTGTAGCATGACATAAACTCTGACTCATGGAAGATTATGCTGGAATACATTTTGTTAGCCTTTAAGGTTACCCTGGACTCCTGTTTTATTTGACTGAGGGACAATATACTTTGAACAATTAACTGGAAACCTGGAATTATCTAATTATCAAGCCATATTCAGGGGTGTAGCTGTGCTGGTCTGAAGCAACAGAACAAAGTTTGAGTCCAGTGGCACCTTTAAGACCAACAAAGTTTAATTCTGGGTAAAGCTTTCAGGTGCATGCACTTCTGGTGAAGTGTGCATGCACATGAAAGCTTATACCTTGAATTAAACTTTGTTGGTCTTAAAGGTGCCACTGGACTCAAACTTTGTTCTATCAAGCCATATGTGAGTGGAGGGAGAGGAGGTAGCCTTCATCACAACAAGCCTGAGGATCCCCAAAGTTCATTCAGAGACCCTCTACCCAAGGTTTGAACCTTGTCCACAGTAGCACTGATTCCATTTGTCATTGGTGTAAATGAAGCAGGATGATGAACCCGTATGAACATAAGAGGAGCCCTGCTGGATCAGACCAGTGGTCCATCTAGTCCAGCCAACAGTAGCCAACCAGTTCCACTGGATGGCCAACAACAGGGCATAGAGGCCAAGGCTTTCCCTGATGCTTTCTCCTGGCTCTGGGATTCAGAGGCTTAGTGTAAAAGGCCAGGCAGACAAACACTACTGTGTAGGGACATCTGGAGGTATGTGTCTTAGGCTTCTGAAATTTTCCCTAGCTGGTGGATGGATAGATGGAAGGAATTTGGCCAGGCTCTTTCATTATTCATCACTCTCATTTCTTATCTAAACCAGTGCCAATCTGGGATATCTCTTGAAAATGTTCTCAGATGATAGCAGAAAAGAACATTACTTCTGTGCAGTATATACCAGTTTTCTCACACATACTCACATGCACACTTTGTAGTTGTACCCTGTAAGCCTCTTAGCTCACAAGCAAGTGTTTTGTTTTTTGTTTTTTTACAACTACACCTGTAGTTCAGAGATCACAGAACCCATAGGACTTAGTGTCACTCAAGCCACAAATGACTGCCTTGGGTAACAATTCACTCCCATGGGAACTGGCTGCTGTACAGAAGGTTAACTAAGGTGAAACACCTGTCCCAGTTTCAGTCAAGTGCGTGCACAGGCCATTCCGGAGGCAGCCCACCTGCCTCACTATATGGGTGGGAGATGACAGACACCGCCTTGTCCTCTGTCGCAGGGCCAGCCCAGGCATATGTTTCCACAGATGACTCCAGAACGAATTAGCTTGCACTGTTGGGAATGCCTTGTCAACAGAAGCTGCACAGGCAAGTGGTGTCTGGGTTCTCTTTGGCTCTATGAGTTCCACCCAGAGGTACATCTTCTACCAAAGGCACAAGTAGGAAGCAGGAAGCAAGTGGAGAAAAACGCTACCCTGTCTGGATGGATCATTCTGTCCCATCTGTAAGGTTTAGGGATAGCTTGCTTCTGTTTCTCCGTGTAGTTCAACAGTTATAAAATGCTGGTTAAAGAAAAGATTAGGAGGGTCTCCAATGTGTAACAGTAGCTGTTATTTATAGCGGGCCCCCCCCAAATGCTTTCCACTGTTCTTCTTTCCCAGAGAGTGCCAGTCTCACATGTGCAGTCAGTCATAGAAGTCCTGTGAGTACTAGGTTCTTTGTGTACCCTTACATGCAAGTGTCCTGCTACAGCAACATCATAAGAGGTCAACAGACTGGTATTTTTTGCCCTTAAGTGGAAGAAGAATTAGCTTGTGAGTACAGATGGGCTAGGGGAGATCTTGTACTATCAGAATGACAAGATCACCTTCTCATCCTCCCTCTTCTATGTGTCTTTTGCAGCGGAATAGTGGTTTTTTTATGTGGGTCAATTGTTGATGTTTCCCAGTAGCAGCTCAGAAAGATGTGCTGGCTGAGGCTGCCCACATTGCCTCTCATCACACCAGCTGTTTCTGCCCAGAACAGCTAGTGCTCCTCCTCCTGCTCTCCAGGCAACTTTAAACACAACATGGCAAGCTCCACATGTGCAGAAGGGGCCACCTGAGCTTTTGGAAGGAGGAGAGGCAGTGGTGGCAATGGAAGCCACCCACCCCAGAACAGCCTGCACTAGAGTTGCCAGGCCCCCCTGGCCACAGACGGGGTGGGGACTGGGTTGCCAGATCCAGGTTGGGAAACTCCTGGAGATTTGTGGATGGAGGACAGGGACCTCAGTGGGGTACAATGACAAAAATGCTACTCTCCAGAGCATCCATTATCTCCAGGAGAACTGAGCTCTGTAGTCTGAAGATGAGCTAAAATTCCAGGGGATCCCTAGGTCCCACCTGGAGGCTGGCATCCCTTGGCTACCTGCTCAAGGCCACTGCCTCACCTTACCTCATACAGCTGTCCCCATTAGTTGGAAAATACCTGGAGATTTTGGGGGTAGATCCAGAAGAGGGCAGCGTTTGGGAAGGGGAGGGGCCTCAGCATGGTAAAATGCCATAGAGTCCCCCCTCCAAAGCAGCCATTTTCTCCAGGGGAGCTGATCTCTGTCAGCTGGAGATCAGTTGTAAAAGCAGATCTCCAGGCCCCACCTGGAGGCTGGCAACCCTACAACCAGTCTACCACAGCAGCCAAGCAGCAATTCAGGACTTCTACTACATCACCAGGGGATTTAGATATAGGGATATAGAGAGCTGTGTGTCATCTGCATATTGATGACCTCTAGGATTGCCATGCTGCAGGTGGTGCCTGGAGATCTGGAATTCCAACTGATCTCCAGGTGATAGAGATCAGTTCACCTGGAGAAAATGGCTGCTTCTGATGGTGACATGACTGACAGGACAATATATTTCATGAGATTGCTGAAGTTCTTTGTATGTGATTAATAAGTATAGGTCCACTTCTGTGTGAGAAACAGAAATTCAAGTTATATGTGAAATACAACAAAGTACCTGCAGAGATAAAAGTGTGTACAACCCCTACATGGGTTTTGACAAATATTCTAGGAGCTCCCACCCTGACCTGGATAGCCCAGGCAAGCCCAATCTCATCAGATCTCAGAAGCTAAGCAGGGTAAACTCTGGCCAGTACTTGGGATGGGAGACCTCCTTGGAATACCAGAGGTGGGGGTAGGCTTTATTCAGCCACCTCTCTGAATATCCTCCAGCCCCCCTCCCCAGTAGGGGTCAGTCATCAGAGGTCACCATGACTTCCAGGTGCACGCACACTCACGCGCACACACACATGCACATATGAAAAATAAAAAATAAATTTCTGGGAGCACCCCACAGGAACTTCATTCCTGGATGTACACTGGCCTGATTTGGATTGGGACCATGCCATGTGAGGAGAAAAGGCTTAATCCTCTCCCACCCCCCACCCCTTTTCTCGACCTGAAATGGTCCCAAGGAGCTACTGCTTGCCTCCTGGAGAAACTTACATGTACTATTCCTGTACATACAACCTGAGATGGTAGTTGGGCAAAAGAAATGTGTGCATACTGTGGGCAGGATTGGCATTGCTCAGCCCTGTCAAGAAGAGTCGTTGCTTCTTACTGCCCTCTGATTAGCTTCCACTACTCTTTTCCCAACCAAAAGCATACCATACAGTTCTATGCAGAATCTATCTATTAGCCAGGCCACCTATATTTATAGCTACTTGCCACACTGATGCCAAGGTAGAAAATACGTTGGTATTGCCAAGACATTAGAATATCAGTCCTGGTAAAGAAGTCTAGAGCCATGCTGTGTTTTCAGCTACTCACTTTAAATCCCTGAAGCCTGAACTCTGCTTCAAGGTTTGCCTGCTTTGGTTTGTTAGCCAAAATGATGCTGTTGTTCTCAAGTCTTTGCCCCCAGATCTGAAGAGATTTTGGTTCAGTCATAATAAAGATGGTTTAAAGGAACCAAGCATGAGAACCCAGCACAACTCATGCTGCAAAAATTTGGCATCTGTTGAGGGTATTCTATGCTTTGCAGCTTCAGATGCAGGAAGGCAAGATATCCAAGTTCCTGGGCCCTGGGTGGGGAAAGGAGTTGCACAATAAACGGAAGGGAATAAAAAGTGGAGATGAAAAACTTTGAGCTGCAGTTCAGGTTCCTCATGTTTGACTTGTTTCCTTTTCAGCAGTGTTGTATATTCGTTCGGGTTGGCTGAACAGCAATGATTAGTTAGTTCGTTTTGTAAGGCTACAGCCATTCCTTTCCTGCCCCCTCCTCTCCCCTCCTTTCTGTCAACAAGAATCGTCTGCCAGCTTGTTATGAGACGAATTGTTTGCTTTGGTGTTTTTCTGAATCAAATAGATTGTCTTATTTGGAAACAGGAAGCAACGATTGGGTTGGAAATGTAATGAATTTTTTTATAGCTCCTCAAGAGGGGCTGAGAACGTGGGCAGGAGCCAGCCATGACACAGTTGTGCCCGTGACATGAAGTCCTGATTGGAAAACCTCATACTACTGTTTACAACTCCTGTTCCCATGACAACTGCCGGCTTCCCTGCTCCACTAGTCATGCCAGCGTATCTTGGATGCCACAGATCCCACCATTTCATGGCTCTGAACCGGCTCCCTCCTTGGGGAAGGCTGCTCAGAGCTGGGCTTATATGCAAATTAAGTAAATGACAGTTTAGGGCCTCAGATTATGAGGGGCCTCTAAATAAAAAAATATTATTAAAAATGACAAATACTCCCCCCCCCTTTTTGGTTTGATAGTATCATAGTTTGACATAGTTTACAGGCTGAACATCTTAATCTGGCCCTGAGGGTGTTGAATAACAGAACATTTTAATATTAAAAAATTGGGGTTGAGATTGACCAGTTTGTTTTTTTCAGTTTTTCAAGAGAGTGGATCACTGTTAAACCTCCCTGCTTTCTCTC
Organism: Lepidodactylus listeri; assembly: GCA_029233225.1. Taxonomy (NCBI): domain Eukaryota; kingdom Metazoa; phylum Chordata; class Lepidosauria; order Squamata; family Gekkonidae; genus Lepidodactylus; species Lepidodactylus listeri. Next base: position 68,645,123 of record JARCFY010000002.1, read on the forward strand.
CTGCATTTGGGCTGGTTCATACAATATTATTGCCATGTTGTGTGAATGCAGGTGGTTGCAAGGAAGGGCAGAACTCTGCAAGCTGCTTCAGAAACCAACTGCTTTGGGTAGTGCCCATTTGCCTGTGGGGGTGTTGCGCCTGGCAATGTTTTACAAAGATTATACCCCAAACTATATGTTTTTGTTTAAACCTTGGTTTTGCTTATTTAAATCATCTGTGGTTGCCAACCTCCAGGTGGGGCCTGGGGATCTCTTGGAATTACAACTGATCTCCAGACTACAGAAATCTGTTCCCCTGAAGATAGGTTTGCCAGGTCCCTACCTGGCATCCAGCGGGGTCCAAAGGTCCATGTCTGGAAGCTTCGTGCATATGCTGCAATGACATCACCCGGAAGTGACATCATCATGCTGGGCATGCTGTGAAGGGATGCTCTAGCATTTGACTTTAAAACTCTATATTACCATAGAGTTTTAATGCCGAATGCTAGAGCATCCCCTGATGACGTGCCCAATGTGATGACATCACCTCTGGGTGATATCATCGTGCCGGGCATGTCGGCCTGATTCCGGCACTTTGGTGGTGGGGTTCCCCATGGCAGCCGAATCCAAGCCAGTGGGTTGGAGGCCTCTAAAGCGGGCAACCCCCCGCCCCGCCGGGGGACCTGGCAGCCCTACCTGGAAAAAATGTCTGCTTTGGAGAATGCTGGCAGTCCTAGGGAGACTGTGCAAAAGTTTGTATACCTGGGAAGACTCAGGAACTTAAAAGGCTGAGCAGCTAAAACATGAAATAAAATTTAACTATTTATTACACAGTGCACAAAACTTCAGATTAAAAACAACATACATAGCCCTGACCTGGATAGCCCAGGCAAGCCCGAGCTTGTCAGATCTCAGAAACTAAGCAGGGTCGACTGTGGTTAGTACTTGGATGGGAGACTTCCTTGGAATACCAAGTTGGGAGGACAGAAGCAGGCTTTATTCAGCCACCTCTCTGAATATCTTCCAGGTCCCCAGTAGGGTCAGTCACCACAGGTCAATGTGACTTCCAGGTGCAGATACATGCGCGCACACACACACACACACACACAATACCAAAAAAACCCCACCCCCAAACAACATACATAGAATGCAAATAAAAACTCAGAACATAGTACAGAGCAACAACTGTAAGTTTGCACATACAATAACTACTGGATCTCAATAATGGCTACACATGTATAATAACCACAGGATCAAACATGTTTCGGCCTGGAGGACCTTCTTCACTGGTCTAAATTGTACTAATACACACATAAAAATGTAAATATAAAATATCTTTTTCAGGCCAAGCAGGTTGTGTATGAGTCACTGAAAAAGTGTAGCTCCAAATAATAGTTATAAATCAGGCCTGCATATACTGAGGAGGCCACACTCATCAGAGATGGTAACTATGAACCACCACTCTGTCCTAAGCTGTTGCTCTATTCCCAGTGTTTGTTCATGTGTAAACCAGAAATGAAGGGAAGACTCACAAGAATATAATTAAAAAAGCCACCTGGATCACAGATGTGGAAAACAAGATGAAAGGAAATGGAAGTAGCCCTAGAAAGCTTGAAACAGCAGCTGAAGAAAGTGAAAAACTGGACAGCACCTGGAAGGAACTCCATGGCAGGGGTGTACAGGTTTTCTTTCTCTGTATTTTTCAGTTTGGGTCTATTAGACCCCCCCCCCCCAAAAAAAAATTGGGATACCCCCAAAAAACCAGATTTTAATACCAGTAAATTATCTGAATCTGGGATTTAAAAAAAAAAAATCCTGAATTTTTCAGGTCCAATAGACCCAAATAAAAAAAAATACATAGAAAAAAAAGCAGCTGCAAAGCTGCAGAAAACAGCTGAGGAGGCTCAGCTGGGGCTCTTTGGGGCAGTCCCTTTAAACTAGACTGCTCAATAGAGCCCACAAAGCAGCTGGTCCTGTGGTACGAACTTTGGCTGCAGGCTCAGCTGGGACTCTCTTGGGGAGCCCGGTTTAAACCGGACTGCCCAAAACAGCCTGCAAAGCAGCTGATCCAGTGGGGAGAGTTCTCTCCACAGGCTCAACTGGGGCTCTACTGGGCAGCCTGTTTTAAACTGGACTGCCCAACAGAGCCCACAAAGCAGCTGATCCTATGGGGAGAGTTCTCCCTGTGGGCTCAGCTGGGGCTCTCTTTGGCAGTTCAGTCAAACAGCCCAAAAGAGCCCCTGCTGAGCCGGTAAGGAGAGTGCCCTCTGCTGTTTTGCAGGCTGTCTTCTGCAGTCCCTTTAACTTCTCTCCCCATTTAAAGGGACTGCAAAAAAGGCCCAAAAACAGCTGAGCGGCAGGAGCAATCTGCTCTAGCCCCTCAGTTGTTGTTCCAGGTTTGCCGATAATTCCTGAATATATCTGGGATTTTTTCAGGGATTTTTTCCAGTTGATCCAAATGCATACCCCTAGTCCATGGCTATTGGCGTAAAAAGCTGACATGTCATCATCTACAACTGGTGCAACAGTTTAATCATATGCTCCATTCCAAAGCAGTAAAAGATTGGATAACGACTGGAAGGACATGTCAAATTCTGAAGAACAAAGAGAACTACTATAGAGTTACTTGAGCCAGTGGAAGGTAGAGATCTACAGAGCATATCTGGGAGCCAGAACTCCAAATTGGTTATTTAGTCTGGACTGGAGCATGTAAGAGACTAAGTGCACATCTATCTCTACCAGTATTTATCTCTGCCATGTCTCCAGTTTGAAAACAAAGCTTGAATCCAGTGTTGCACAGTGGAAACCTAAATGGGCTTAGTGCAGTTCTGGTTGTGCAAGATCTTGTTTAACACCTAGTTGTGTGCCACTAGGTTTGATGGAAGTTAATGGGATGCATAGTCAAGTAAGAGCATTGCAAGAAATGGTAGAGGGGCAGAGTGGTATTTATACTGGCGTACAGTGTATATACATAATGAAGTTTTCAGCCAAGACTGACTTCCAAATCAGCAGTGTATTATTCAGTGACTGCCATCACTGTTAGCCTCGTAGCATTTATGTATGAACCTTGTTCATTCCCTGGTATTCTGCCTGGAGAACTGAGGGGACTGTGCTGGGCTGCAGGGTGGGCACGGGTGGCATTACTCCACAGCCTTCTGTTCTGTTGCTCTCTGCATTCCTTCTTGTGCATTCAAACACCGAACAAGACTCCTAACTTTAATAATTTGACGTGTTTGTTTCCCGTTCTCCAGACAAACCATTCCCAAGGCAACCTGTGCCTTCAATGTACATCTTAAGATTTGTTTAGAAGACTTACCTGATCCTAGGTATGAGTGATTCTTCACAGGTGGTTTGAGGTGTGTGTGGCACCTTGACCTTGAGCAACAGCTGAACATGATGTAAAGGCCTGAGCCTGTATTCTGTAGTCCCTCCAAGCAAAACAGAAGCCATGTTGCCTTCTGAAATCACAAGAAAATATGATCCAAGTGCAGATTTATGCAACTGCACTAAGGCAGCAAACTCTAAGTACACCTTCCTGGGATTAAGCCTCACTGGATAAAGTTAGTTATGAGTACAGCTGCTTCGAATTCTGTCTATATATATTCCTTACTGTGAGCCTTAATGTGAGCCACTTCCTAATCAAGGACTCACAACAACCAGTGTTTGGGCTGCAGAAACTATATGGATTATGAATCAACAAGTCAGTTATCAGTATATCTTTATCTGGGAGCAAGTAGGCTTTCATATGCTGGCTCTTTGTTGATCTCTTGCTGTGAAATTTGATGTTGTTTGGCTTTTTAATTATTAAAGGTTGCTGCATTATAGCAGCAGACCATATTGTTGTCTCCTCTTGCCTCTGATAATGGCTAGTACTACAAAATGTACAATGTAACATCAGTTGTCTTGCAGGTTTCTCAGTCCTGTTCCGTGGTTGGTGATTGTGGAGGTGAGAAAACGTGCTATGCACTGATGTCACATGATACATTTTGCATTTACTAGTCAAGGGAAAAATGAAGAGAAAGTATTGGGCTGCTACTTTTGTTAGGAGCCATGCATGTGCTGTAACATCTCAGTCTTGGCTTCAGGCTTCCTGTTTGCATCCAGTTCCCAAGAACTTGTTTTCCTCTAGATGACAACCTTCAAACACTCGTGCACAATCCAAGACCTTGGGCTTTGATATGTAAACAAAAATATTCAAATACTGAATGTCTCAAGGTAAAATTGTGGTAATTGCTCACATTGTTGTGGAGTCCCTGGACCTAACGCCCAGCAACAGAACATCTCAGAAATTGGTTAAAATTCCAAAATCACTTCCTTCCAAAGTATTTTTCTATGTCCCAAGGAGTTGTCATCAGGAGCTGACAGCATCCCAAATGAAATGATCTGCAGGCACAACCAGAATTAGAGTTTCACCCCAGGCCTTGGGTGTGATGGTGGAATTTCAATGTGGCATAGGGAGGGTGCCCTGTGTAATGCTGAAGTCTTTTCTGTATGTTAAAAGGAGCAGTACCAATAAAAAGCAAAAAAAAGTACTGTAATAAAGGAACAAGTCAAAGACACTGCCAAAAGTATGGGAAAGCTCAAGGAAAAGCCTAGAGGGAACATGCAGTCATGTGTTTCCAAACAGCAGCCTTCCCTCCTCCATTTAAGTAAAAACGGGGAGGTGCAGTTTATCAAGCTGATGCCGTTGATTAAGGATCTGCATGACTCCTCTCTTCCTGGCAGACATTCTCTGTCAGATAAAAGGGAAACACCCTTGTGGCTCAGGGGAGACCTCTGGATGTGTTCCTTAGGCCACCTTATTTGATAGATTATTTAAAGAGAGACATTTGTGACTGAAGTTTGAGTCAACAGGATTTCCCCTCAAACCATCTGGTGATGTTCATAAACCATTTTCTTCTTGTCTGTGACAATGAGCTTTCTGGGCAACTGGAGGCTCCTCACATTATATTGTCCCACAGCCACCAAAACACAAGGTAGAAAATTTTTGCTGCACTTCCAAAAAACACTTAGGAGAGTGAGACCACCCTGTGTGAGGTAGCCATAAAGAATGCTTGCTTCTGCTGCTTTGAAGTCTGAACCCGGTATGGTGTTATGGAGAGGGAAATCTTGGTCAGCCCAAGATGTCATGATGGGGTACAGGCACATAGAGCTGTGTATTTCTAAGAACTTTGGGTGTTAACGTATGCCTAGCAGCAAAGACATGCAATCCATTTAATACAATGATGAATTGTATTATGAATCTTTTGAATCAACCAAAAGATTGATTGGAGAAGTCCAGCAATCAGGGGATTTTGCAACCACGGTCAGGTATATTTTTTGTAGCTTCTTATTTGTTTAGGGGTTGTCACTCCTGGGGAAAACTCATATGGATTTTCCAGTCACTATGGAGCACAATTGCTTAGGATACTAGATGTCTACCTTGCAGACCGAGGGTATAAGGTACTTGAGCATCAACAATTGGTGCACAAATTAATTCTTTTTGAAACAAATTGACTCCTTATAAGCATCAGCTTCTTTCATCTCCGATCTCCCAGATTCATTGCACAAAGGCAGGCAAAGAAGAACCCCTTACAGCTCCACCTCTATGACCCAGGAAGTTCAGAAATTCAGTGGTATCTAAATCAGCATGGAATTAAGAAAAGCAAATGGTGAGCGTTACTGTGCAGCTCCCTAATAAGGAGCAATATGCTTAGAGTTGTACAACCATCCCCTCTGAGCCAGTGTGTTCACTCATCAGCTATGATGGAATAGGGGTCCCATGCTGCCCTGAGTGTGATGGAAGGGCAGGACATAATGGTGGTGGTGGTTTTTTAAAATAAATATGTATAAACCCACTAATGTAAATTCTGCCTGGTAATGTTTGCATAAGTCACTCGTTCTGTAGTCCTTTGATAACTATTTTAACAAAAACAAAACAATCTGTAGAGACAAGCATGATTGTTATGCACACTTATGCACATAGCTGTGCCAGTTTACTTTTAACTGGCATATGAACTTGCCGTTGGCACAAGAGACAACAGTTTGTAATACCTTTTGTAGACCTTTGTAAACAGTTGCACAGCCCAGCCTGGTATAAATCCTACAAGCCCAGGTATGCAGTCATTCTAAATATGCGGAACAGGTGGACAAACCTTTTCCAAAAATAGCAAGGGAAGGTACTTAAGAAGACATTAAAGCTTCTGCATTGTGCCAAGAAGTCAGGCACAGTAAGCCAAACTCCACTCTCTGTGAGGCATTGAGGCTGCTTTGCAACAAAAAGTGTTTTGTTTTGCTGGGCTGGTTTCCTTTAAAGGAAGTAAATAGGACTCCTGATAAACCAGCATGAGGCACTCTTTAGCCATTAAGTACCTTTGTGTACTTAATTCAGATCTGCCTAATTCTTTCAACAGTCACCAAACAGGTGTAGTGGTTGTTAAAATGACACCATAGTAGGACAACTTGGGGTTGATTCATTGAATTGTTTGCAGCCTTATAATCTCACGGCAAGGTGGTTGCCTGTAACTGTACAGAGAGCCACTAAGCAGCAGAAAGCCAAAGCATATGTCCACACAACAAGGTAGGATGTCATTGTGATCCTGCCTTCTACCCTGCATTTCTGTTTGGATGTGAGGGCAAATTACACTGGTAGTGACCGGATCTCAAGCCACCCATGCTGAGTTTTCGAGTGCCCATCATACTGGTATAAATTGTCAACTGAATCCATATGTAGAACGAGCAAATGAGTGGGGCAAAATACTGCTTACCAACATTATAGCTCTCCCCTCCTCTTTTAGGGAATGCACTGTGACTCAGTGGTAGAGCAGGTGTTTTGTACACAGAAGGTCTCAGGTTCAATCCCCAACATCTCCTGTTTAAAAAGAATTAGGTAAGAATTAGGCTCCATATTGCTTAAGTTTATCCCCTCATTTCTGCACACATTTTTGTGCGGTTAGTTTTTGCTTCAGCCCTCCCCCCCCCCCCCCTTGGGGACTATTTCCAGTTCTTTTGAGACCACTTTTACCCTCATCTTTTTCTGGAAGCTGATTTAGAGTTGCCTTTTTCCTTGTGTGTAATGTTTCTGTCAGTTTTCTTTGTCCCACCCACTCCCACCAAACTCCAGACAATTTTTCAATGATTGGGCTGTCATCATCATCAAACCACTCCCTCTCCTCCCCTCTCTGCCCTCAAGACAAGTGGTTTAATTTTTGATTTTTTTCAAAGTATATCTCTATTTCCTTCCCTCTCAAAGCTATAAGAAAAAAAGGTATATCTCTGCAATGGAAGCAATTAGAGACTTAATTTTGTAAAAAAGTATGCTGGGAATTCAGAGAACCTGCTAAACCTATCACTATAATGCTATATCAATATGTCAGTGCAATATTTTTGACAAAAAGCAGCTATTTTATATAAAGATGATGATGATGATAGATAGATAGATAGATAGATAGAAGCATGCACAAAAAATTAAAAGGGGAAGGGCTGCTGTGATTCAGCTGATGCCACCAATGATGATGGCACTCTCCTTTGAAAATCCTGATTATTTAAGGTACAGGTAGAAAAAAATAAACTGACTTCACAACAGTGAAACTGCAAAGGGAGGGCAGACTTGCAGAAGAATCCTGCCCAAACCTATTCCAGTGCTTGTGGATTGACCGCCAAGAAATTCAGGAGTAAATTGAGGTTGCAGAAAAGCCCCTTGACCCCTCAGACACTGGAGAACCACTGCCAGTCAGAGCACACAACACTGACTTTGATTTCCAAATTATGGCAAATAATGGCAGCCCCACCAGAAAAAAAAATGCCCCGCAAGTCACAAATCCTGGCTATGGGCCAGCCTATATGAGTCACACCAAAGCACAGGGGAATTACAGATCAGGCACTGCAGGTTACAGGGGCATGGAATATGCATACCCCTGGATTCTGGTGTGTGTACGGACCTCTAAGTGACATTGTAAAACCAGACAAAAACTAAGCTCAACCAGTAATCTTCTCTTAATGCCACTGACAGAAAAAAGAGCAGAATTTTGTGGGAAAAATAAATTCTGGAAACGTCTTTCCAGGTCATCTATTCCCTGTCACCATGAAAGGATTGTTCTCTCAAGCAAAGAAGGTTTCTCAAAAGTGCTCAGATAAAGTTGCTTTTTACAATGGCCAGATTGTGGCTAAATATGATGCAATTTTGAATACAAATGCAGCGGTAAGGCATGCCCGTTCTTTGGCTGAAAATAAATATAAATATAAAGCACTGCTTTGAAAAGCAAATCCAATTTAAATGATACAATGTGCCTCACAATTCCTCAGGTTGAGGGTCCCTGTGCATACAAGTAGAATGCAGGTTTGGGGGATATTCACTATGAGCTTTGATAACCCTGTGAGAGTCAGGGCTGCATTCTGCAATGCTTGGCAATATGTGATTCATAACTTGTATGTGCAATGCAATATGGGGAGTTAGCATGAAGCAGTGTATAGTGTGTTGTACCTGGATCAGGGAAATCTGGTTTTCAGTCCCTACTCAGTCTTGAATCTCATTGGATGACCTTGGACTTGCCACTGTGTCTCAGCCAAACCTACCTTTGACAGGTTATTGTGATGATGCAATGGGAGGAGGGCAACCATTTTCCTGGAGGAAGGGTGGGATATAAATATAGTATGCCATGTTTTTGTGCTTGTAAGTAGAGAGTTTACAGGATGCAACTCTGAGATCACAGCCAAACTCCCACTTTGTAAAGTTGCAGTAGCACACAACTGAGAATGTGTGGGATGTCTTGGGAAATGACAAGCTCTTCTGAATGCCACAGGTCTCTGTCAGTCAGGTAACACAATGTGGGCTGAAACATCCTAGGAATTAGATTTCACAGACTGAAAGCACAGAAACAGTATACCTGATCTCTTCAATAAAAAATCTAGAGATGCCGTCCAATCATTAAATATAATGTATCTGCTGTAATTTTTACCTGTACTAGAGACAGCTTTTTATGCTACTTGAAAATCTGGCACCCATTAGCTGAGACATCAGGGTCTGGTGCTATGTTTTTAATGAATATCAAAGCAGAATTTGTAGTATTTTTACTAACTGGTGAAGAAGCTATGATCTTCCTGCAAGATTCTAACAAAGGAGATTTCTGTGCAAAGGCAGCCAAAGTTTCAGGGGAAACCTCCTGATCACTCAAAAGGATTAGTGTTCCTGGAACCAAAAATGAGGCTGGAGAAGCTGCTCAACAGTAAAAATGCAGACATATAGACTAGACTCTAATCTGGGAGAACCGGGTTTGATTCCCCACTCCTCCACTTTGGGCAAGCCATAGTTCTGGCACAGCTGTTCTTGAAAAAGAGCAGTTTCTGTCAGAGCTCTTTCAGCCCCAGCTACCTCACAGGGTGTCTGTTGTGGGGAGGGGAAGGGAAAGGAGATTGTAAGCCACTCTGAGACTCCTTTGGGTTGTGAAGAGTGGGGTATAAATCCAATCTCTTCTTCTTCTATTGTCACCAGTAGAAAGAACATCCTTCCATCAGGATGGGATATTCTATTGCTAGCACTAATCTGAAGCTAGCATACCAATTGCCCTAACTGGGAGCAAAAGCACTTGGCTGCAGGTGGGTTGCATGCAGGGGCATAGAGTTTTGTAAATTCCCGGGGGTGGGGGCTCTTTAGCGCGTGCGCTTTGCGTGTGCGCTCACTGGGACCATGTCCCCCCCCACTGGGAAACCTCCGCACCCCCCCGGCCCTTCCAAGGCCCGCCAGCCGCTGCTGCCAGGGCCTCTCTCCCCCCCCCACTCCTTCCCTCTCCCTTCGCCGGGAAAAGAGGGAGGGAGAGGGAAGGATGGAAGAGTGGCCAGGCGGGGCAGGGGGGAGAGGCACCGGCAGCAGTAGCTGCCGGCCTCAGAAGGGCCCCGGGAGGCGCAGCGGCAGGCGCTATGTTTTCCTGGGGGGGCTCAGTCCCCCCTGGGAAATTTCAGGGGAGGCTCGAGCCCTTGAGCCCCCCCGTAGTCTACGCCTGTGGTTGCATGGACATCTTGAAATGTGGGGTGGGGAAAATCAGTAGGCATCATTCTTTCTAACATTTAGCACATGCTACAACTTTTCAAATCCTAGATTTATCTGCTTTTCTTCTAAGGCAGATTTAAAGAAAAGCTGGTCAAAATACCAATAATGCTATTTGGGCTGGAGAAGGGAATGTAATAATAAATAAATCTGGCACAAGAATGTCAAGTTCAATGCAAAATGTTGTTTAAAAGGCAATGCAAGGAACTATTCCATGCTAAACCCCATGGTGCTTGCCTCTTCCCCATTCCCCATTCCAAGATTACTCACCTTTCCATTGGAAGTTTTTTAGATTATTTTTGCAAAAATCTTGCATGCATATATGAATGTAGGTGGTTCTTATGGCATATTTCTGTCCAAAAATACACAAAGCAGCTTACAGACCTAGATTAAAATTTGATAAAGTAAAAATTAGCTTTAAAACAGTTAAGAATCACAATATGAAAAAGCAAACAGCTAGCAGTAAAACCAAATCAAAGCAGTAATATTTAGAATAAAGCATTAAAACCATTTTAAAAAAAAACTCAGTAGCAAACAAAAAGCACAATAGCAGCAATAAAAAACCATGTAAACAGTATCTCAGTAACTTTACCTCTGCCAAAATCTTCAGATTGTACTGGCAGGTCAAGAGAAAGGAGGACAAACACCTTGGACAGGCAGTGAATTCCAGGATTTGGGGGCAGTATCTAAGAAGGTCCTATTTCAAGTGCCTTCCAAGATGGGTTTGTGAGGAAGGGCTCTGCCAGCAGATCTCAAATTCTTGGGCAGGTTCATATGGGTGCAGGGGGTCCTTTGGGTATGTACATCCCAAGCCTTAAAGGTCAACTTCAGCCTTTTGGGTTGAGACCAGAAAACAAACCAGTTGATAAAACACTGGCTGTATATCATGGTGGGAGAGACGGCATCATGATGTAACCTGACCTCATCAGATCTCAGAAGCCATGCAAGGTCAGTACATGGATGGGAGACCCACCAAGGAAGGCTCTGCAGAGGAAGGCAATGGCAAACCACTTCTGCTTCACACTTCCCTTAAAAAAGGTTGTCATCAAATGGTTGTGACCTGACAGTGCATACCCACATATATATCATGGTGGGTCCTTGCTAGGGCTGCCAACCTCCAGGTGGGGCCTGGAGATCTCCTGCTGTTACAACTGATCTCCAGATCAGTTCCCCTGGAGAAAATGGCTGCTTTGGAGGGTGGACTTTAATAAGAAATTAAAAGAACTCATTAGACTTAAAACCTTGATTTCATTTTGAAAAACTGAATGGAGGCAGTTCTGAATATTCACAAACATGGCCATTGTATTCAGAGGTTTTAAATGTAAAGAGAAAGAGCTGGTTAGATTAAAAATTCCTAACTCCCCAAATGCAACTCCTAGCCATGAATGACAAGCTTCTGTGCTTCAGTTGTCTTTATGGACACTGGAATTGCATGTCTCACTTTGCAATGTGAAAAACGACTTCTTCATTTGCTCACAAGGGTTAAGATAAATGGAATGTCAGATTTATGTCCTTAGCCTGAGCATTTAATCTGCTTTTATTACAGGCTTTATGTTGATGAGCTTCAAGGAGAGCGTGCGCACATGTGTGTGCCAGCAAGGTTTCTGTCTCATGCTTCCTATTGTGAATGTAGAATGTCTCTAGTTTTCTGTGGTGCAGCTAGAGGGCTGCCTGCTATTACTAAGGAAGCACAGAGGGGTGGTATGAGACAGGAGAGTGAATGGGTGTGTGTTTATATATGACTGGCCCAACCTGCAGTTTCGGATTTCAGACCGAGCTTATCACTCTTCCAGTCCTTCCAGCCTTCGGGTATTACTCTGCTTTCTCAGTGACGGAGCTTCCAGGAGGAAGAGAGAAACAGTGCCCGCTTCAGCTCTCATTTTCCTTCCTTTTTCATTTCTTCAGCAAGAGCTCCCCCTCCCTCTTGGAATTTTTCTCCAGCCCTTTGCATTGGAACCTGCCCTACAAGAGGGGTTTTATTTTTGGTCTTCTTGTGCCTCAGTACTGAGGGACGCAGCCACTTCTAGCTGGAAGGTAAATCCAGGTGTTTGGTATCTGACAGCTGTACTAAGCTTCCTTTTGGCTCCACAAAAGAGACTCAGTTTTGCTGGGTTTTCCTGGATTGGGATACAGGTCAGGAGACTTCCAAGTGCTGTCAGCAGGTATCTTAACACTTTCAGAGGTGATGCTATAAATGATGACATGTGTGTTAAACTGTTGTGATGCTGGGGATGGGGAATGCATGATTAAACTTCTGTGTTACTGCTACCCTTTCTTGCCAGTACTACCCCACAAGTAATTATAGAACTTTCAGTATTATCTAGAGATGGGTTCAAGCTTTGGAACTGAGAGGTTCAACACTGGGCTATACGCTAGAGTTAGGAATTAAAATCTAGATCTGGGAGCCACTGTATTTTTACAGCTCTTTCATCACTAAAATAACTCTGTACACTGTTGAATGCTGGATTAAGGTGTGTTACAAGACTCTTTCCTTGATTTTCTGGCACCTGAGTCCACTTGCACCTCATTGTGTAGAAGTGCATACACATGGTGTTTGCATGTTATTTTGCATACACACGTTTTTTGCATGTGCTTCCCGAAAGAGATTTTAGGGAAAAAATACAACATGGGACAATGCATCTCAGAGCTGATAGTCACCATATAATGATATGATTCTCTTTAAGAATGCATTGATGCTAAAGCTGTTGGTAGAGTATGATTGCCTTTGTCTTGTTAATTAGTGGTAGATGAAGCTGAATTTCATCAGACATTTATTGAAAGAATCAGCACACTTAAGTATATCTTACGATGAAATTACTACTGGCACAATGGGGTTGGTTTAATTATATTGACAGCTGATCTTGTCACGCAGGTTTATGGATGTCTTGAAGTGTCAACCTTCAACTGAATTTCTGTTGGTTCAGATCACTGAATTGTACTTAATATGCAAGCTTACCTGTGATTGGACCTGTCTAACTAACGCATCACAGTCTCATTAGGAAGTCAATTCCACAGATTTCCTACTATATGGGACAGGTAATTTTGGAACATTTTTTAGTGGGAGCAATGTGTTGTGTTTTCATAAACATGTCCAAATTTATATCTACATTTAAAATGTATGGAGGGTTATAGAAATACATGCCAATGAATGAGTGATCTGACAGCACATGCCACCAGACTTTTATGAAAAAGGCATACTTCCATGACTTGTTCAGTTATGCACTACTGAATGCTTCCCTTCTTTGTCACATTATGCAAAGGTATACATATTTTCCATAAATCAAATGTAGGTGCTGTGCTGTGTATGAGCGGCTTTGGGTACCTTAAGGTCTGCTTATGGGTTCTGTCAGATAATTTCTGGAGCAGCTGATGTACGGAGGATTCTGCCTTGGGCAAGAGGATTGGACATGGTTGTCTTCTAGCACTTTTCAGATTACTGAGGTGCATTACTTCTGCCTGCTGTTATTCAGCACAGCAGCCTTTCTTGTCCGTCTTCCTTCCTTCACATGCAGGCTGCATGGCTTATCACACACCAGCAGTAGTCAGGAGGATTTTGAGCATGGAGGAGCCTGCTCCTACCTCTTGCTGGAGCACAGCTGTGCAGTCATTGGAAGACCCACTCTGCCCCCTCCAAGTACAAGTGGCATGCTGAAAACAGCTGTGGTTTGGGGTGAGCAGGAGATGGACACAGATATCTGTCTACCAAACCCTATTAAAACATGAGACACAGCAATGAAACAGTCCATACATTTACTGAGCAGCTTCAGGACTTACTTTTGGAATGCAAGTCAAATGAATTGGGTGGCTGGCTCTGGTATAGAAAGGCTCTTGTGCCTTTGAAAGCTGCACTGATAGCTCTATGTTTCGGTGGTCTGCCACTGCATTGCCATGGTAGGTACAACTGCTGAATAATTTGCAATAGTACAAGAGCCAAGTTAGAATAAGATGTGGTTGTGTTGTAGTCTTAGCAGGTGGTTGGCACAGAAATGTGACTGAGATTCATTCTGGCCTCTAACCATGTTAGAGGACTTCCTGGAAAGAGTTTGGGATGGGATCCCCCTTCTTTGCTTTGCTGTGTGTGATCCACAGATGGGAGTGTGGGAGACTCAGACTGGTGTTTGTATCCTGAGGCAGAGTACTTCTAAGTGTTCTGAGCAGAGCAGTATTAGCTATACTGTAACAGTGCTTGTTCTTCTTGGCTCTTTGTGCAAAGTGCTTCGGTTTTTTGCATAATACCCTTTCTCTAAAGTTCACATCACCCCCTGCATGTGTCCTCAGTGTGACACGAGGACAGAGAGATGTCTCCTCATGTCACATGCCCCATCATCTGAGATACAGATGTCCTAGATGGGGTTTATCTAGTGCTTAGGAGAGCTGTGATTGGGTGCTGACTTAGTATCCTAAGTGGTGCCGTGGCTACATAGGCTTGGGGGATTTGTTTTTCATTCCCATTGAGCTCAGGGGAAGAGTTTGAATTTATCCCATTAACATTGGTATAACATTTGCTCATGTTGGGACATGAGCTGAGGAGATTAAGGATGCCAATTAAGCACAATTATATATCTGACTACTTATTAGAAAGTTAGTATCAAATGTAGATCTGAAATTTATGCTTCATAGAAAATAAGAATGTAGCCCCCATTCATACACATACGTACAAGTAATGCCAAGAAGAAGACAAAGAGGAGGAGGAGGAGGAGGAGACTGGATTTATAACCTGCCTTTCACTCACTTGGGAGTCTCAGAGCGGTTTACAAATTCATTTCCCTTCCCCTCCCCACAACAGACACCCTGTGAGGTAGGTGGGGCTGAGAGAGCTCTGAGACAACTGTCCTTGAGAGAACAGCTGGTACAGAGCTATGGCTTGCCCAAGGTCATCCAGCAGGTGCAAGTGGAGGAGTGGGGAATCAAACCTGGTTCTCCCAGATTAGAGTCCACGCACTTAACCACTACACCAAACTGACTCTCACATATTTTAATGAAAACTTATTGGCCTGAGTCAATGGATAATTGTAACAGAAGATGTATGGCTAAGGCTGTGGTCACACACACTAAATAATCTATTTTCAATCCACTGTCAGCCGATTTGAAGGTGGATTGAAAGTGGATTATTTAGTGTGTGTGATCGCAGTTTAAGTGTGCCAAGTTAATGGGTACACTAAATTTTATCTTGAAATACTTATAGTTGCTGATATGTACTGATTTTTTAAATTTAATATTTTATCTTTTATATCACATAAAGCTACTTTGGTATTGGACTGAGCTCTGTGTTAATTACCTAGCCAGTAAATACCTTTAAAAATAGTATGTTGGAAGGAAAATGCTCTGTCATAATCTGAAATGTTCTGATTTCTCCCCTCTAAATATGAGAATACATATTTTGGAAAAATATACATGAAGTTGAGTTTTGCCTTAATCACCATTGCATCATGTGCTTATAAATAAGACTACCTGTTTTCCCCTGTCAATCACTGGGAAAGATCTGGGATATGTAAAGTTTAGCTAAGACAATGCTGCAGTAGAGGTGAAATTCTCAGTTTTTCAAGTGTGTAAACAGCGGTGTCTGTTCTGTGCTTTTTATGAAACCCCCAGAGGAGTTATTTTGAGCATCGAGGCTTGATTGCATGTTCCCACTAGGCCGGGAGCTTTGATTTTCCTGTGGAGTGCCTCCTTTGTATCCAGTATGAAATGGGCTATATACTGCTGAAAAAACAAATAGAATAGTGGTACTGTGCAGAACTATGCAGTTTTCCAAGTTGGGAGGCTGTTAGGTGCTGGTACTTTTATTACATAGCTATAAATGAAAATAAGAATATCAAAGGAAGTTATTGCTTTGTCAGATACTAGCATGATAAAGAAATGGATCCCAGGCATGCTATGCAAATTAGGTGGGCTTGATTCCAAGTGACTCAATTTGAATGATAATAAGACAAAATATTTGCTGTCTGAAACACAGTTCTACAGGGGAGCAACCTTTCAGAGTCACTAGTAAGAGGTACAGGGGACAGCTTTCATCCTCTGGAGACCATGGGCTGGTTCCAGTGACTTACTTCCAGCATGTTCCACATCCCACCATCTCTTTTTGCAAGTCTACCTGCATCAGAAGAAGGCTTTGTGGAAAGGAGGGATTGGATCAAACCCATATGAAAGTGAGGAAGAAATAGAATCTCCCAAGTCTGCAACATTTCATAGCTGGGAGAGGATCAAAGCAAGCCTATCAGAATAAAATTCCAAAAACAGTGTTCACTTTGGTACTTGATCTGTCCATTGTTTTTTGTGAACAGATGTATAATTTGAAGAATGGGATGTAAAAAAATAGAAGAAGGACTGCTGGATCAAAATGTCAAAAATGCTCTGTGTTATATATTTCATTTTAAAGGAAAACCCAATGTGTTGTTTAAAGTGGAATCCTTTTAAAATTCAAATGGAACAGCAAAAGATCCCTGCTTTTGATTTTCAGCCCACCATAAGTGGTCCCCATTTACTGCTGACTGGACTGAAAGTGGACATTTAGTGTGCATAAATATTGCTTCAGATTTAGTTCTGTAATGTGTAGTTTGGCTTAAATTAGGCCATGCCAGTGTATTGTAGGTACCTCTGAGGAATAGTCACATGTTGTCTGAAATGCTATGAGTGGTGGCTGCTTCCTTTGCCCTCCCTAACCACATCCTTGTTGTACCATGTTGTCTTTGTCTGTGCACTTCTTCAGTGCCATTTTATAATGGAATCTCCATCTGCATTGTGAAATAGAAATCAGTGCTGCCTGTCTTTTTGAGCTCATTGATTGCAGAGGAACAACTGAAACTGTTGATGTAGAATGGAATGAAATGACCCTTCTCCAATCTTCACAACATTTATGTGGGGTTCCTAATGAGTTTTAATACAAATATGAGAGATCCTAATAACGGCTGTCTGTTACATCACATCTGGTGGAACCTAAGAGAGTGTCCAGACTGGGTGGATTTTGAGTACTAGTTGTCTTCATTCAGCCTGGAAACAGTGCTCAACACTTTGTTGATTCTGGGTTTTTTTGGGTTCAGTGGTAGAACAGCTTTGTGTGCAGAAGGTCCCAGGTCCAGTCCCTGGCATCTTCACTTAAAAGGATCAGATAGTAAGTAATAAGTAGCAAGTGAAAGAGCTCAGCTTGAGACCTTGGAGAGCTACTGCCAGTCAGAGTAGATGATGCTGGACATAATAGACTAACGGTCTGATTCTTTATATAAGGCAGCTTCATGTGTTCATGTGCTGTCCAGTATCTAGCAGATCATCATCAGAAGCATAATTCAAAAAATTCTTTATTAAACGGGGAAATGGTCTTTGTAGATAACACTTCACTATATTGTTCCTCTTCTAGTTTGTTCTAAATCAGTGTGGAAGCAACTGTCTGTATAAGCTGAGATTTTTAGCCTTTTTTGTGTGTGTGTTTAGAATTGAGCGTGCAGTCTCTGCAAGACTACTCACGTTTTCCAGTTCCAAATAAAAGCTTAAAAGCATTACTTGTATTGGAAAGACAGCCAAAAGTACTTAGGCCTTCACAGTAGGGACCCATGAGTACAATTGACAAGGAGAAGAAATTCTGGCCAGCGCTTCCTTTTGCAAGTACAGCAGGTGTCCTAGAAGGCTAAGAGTGAAAATGTACCAGTGGTTAGTCTCACAATGAAAAGTTTTTTAAAGAAATGTTTTTAGAAGGTTGATTCCAATCTTTTTTTTTTTTTAAGAAATCAACAGTTCAGTTGATGTATGAAAATTTGGGCAGTGGCGCCTGTGATAACCATTTTGGACTTTGATCCAAATTAATTCATACAAAAGCAAGCTCTCCCATTTTTATAAGCCAGATGAAAACACTCCCTTTGCTTTAATTAGGCTTTCAATTAAACTTAATTTCCTTTCTAGATTTGTTTTTCTCTGACAGAGTTACTGATTTTGCAGGCCAGGTTAAAATTAAACCAGTGACCCTCCACCTTTTCACTGGGAGTTGGAAGGAAAATATATTTCAGCAAGATGGGATAATGCCTTGATTGCTAACTGCCACTCCTGGCTCTGAATTTTATCAGCATGCTTATTGACACAGTGTTATTCACACAGGTCCAAAGGATGGGTAGGATTTCCACATCAGTTGTCCTGGCAATGTGCAGGATTAGGCAACCTTTTTAGACAGAGTGCCACAATGTCCACCTGTGAAGATGGGGGGGGGGGGGAGAGATAAGGTTTGTACTTGGCCAGACACACTGGGAGAAAGCTGAGCCCCCATGGAGCTGCCAGCACCCAGGGGCATGCCTTGGACCCAGCTGATGCTTGTGCAGGTCCAGGAGGCGATGACGGGCGTATGGCATGCCAGTGGCCTTCTCCCATGCCAGTGACCCCAGAGATGCTGCCAATGCCTCACGGTCTTGCCTTGGCTGCTTCTGTGCTGAGCCAGCTCTCCAAACCAAGCAAAACAGACTGATGTGTCACAGTTTGACATGTTGCTGCCCCTGGGCTAGGGGTTAGCTTCCCTCTAGATTCTCAGTTGTTGGTTGCCCACAGGTGTTTCTTATCTTGTTGTATCTGACTAATCCTTTCGAGTTAGCTGTTGCCCGTAGCTCTAGCCTGACAGTATCTGCTCATAGCTTATTGCAACCCAAATTACTGATATACTGCACTTAATTACTGGTGGTTTAACTTTTGCTGGTGAAATAAAATGTGTACGTATCTCAAACCAAAGATGTCATGCGGCTTCTCTGTAACTTCCTTTCTTTGATGGGTGGTATCTGCACGGCTGGTTTACTTGTGGAGCATCATTCAAAATGCTAGCACCAGTGCATGCATTGAGGCCTTCATGCTGCTTGTGTCATTGCTGGTTACCTGTCCAAACTGAAACAGGATCCTTGGTTTGCAGAGGAACTACATCCCCCACCTTGCTTGGCCAAAATGCTCGAGCCAGCTCTCAGTCTCTGAACAGCTGTGGTGGCCTCAACCAGTTGAAGACATTTGGCCTGAGGCCAAAAATTTTAATGTTAAAAATGAACAAATAACTGATGATTTGTTGCCTGTAAATCTGATACCCTGAAATCTGCCATCTGAACTAGGCTGCTTTCCCTTGCCAGCTGGTAGGACTGATCCTGGTTCCAGCTGCACTGTTTCAATTCTAGAAGTGGTTCACTCTAAATGACACTTGCATTAAAACAAATTACAGCAGAGTAAGGGCAGGAGTTAAAATCCTTCTTGTATGGAGGCCTCTTGTCCCTTCTAGGAATAAAGGTGATCGATGTAGTCTGGTGCCCAGAGAGCTGTAAACCTGCTTCTTTGGAGGAGGTGTACAACCTGAGCCAGAGCAAACAGTACACCCAGCCTTTATCTCAAATTGCCATCTAGATAAGAGAGCGTAGTAACCGTCACTAGCCTCGCCCAGTTGTATGGGTTTTCCAGAAGCCCAAGCCTTAACCAGCAAGGTGTGACTAGTACAGTTGAAATCATAACATCCTTGGGGTTTTTTTTAAATGTAAAGACAGCAGCAGTCACAAAACAAAGGATGTTGAAAGATGCCAGGATGCTGCCTCCTCCTTCCTTGCCCTGCCCTGCCGCTGTCTCTGGCCTGGCACTCGTAGGTTTGTTTGCCAACACGGTGCTATCCTTGCAGAGCACAGGTGGCTGCTTACATGGTGTTCTGTCTATTTCTGGCACCAGCCGCTTGGCCTCTGTCCCTCTTTCATGTTCCTTCTGATAATGATAATCAGGTAAGGAATGCAGTTCTCAGTTGGACATGAACCTTGCCTTTTCTTTGTTGTTGGCACATCTGACCATGAGGCTTTGTTTAAAGGGACAGTGTTGCAGGATATCAGGAGAGCCACTAATTAAAGTTGGTGATTACTGTTATTAAGTTCTTATAAGTGACCTGAGTCTTCAAAGCAGATGTGAAATAGCAGCCAGACAGTTCTGGAAATGCCTGTTTGCTACTTGCGCCCCCCTGTTTATGATGCTTTGAAGTCTATTTGGCCAAGAGTACAAGACAGCCTTTGCAGCTAAGAAACGCTAGGGACCCCCAGACAAGGATGCACTGTAGGCCTTCACAGTCCTCAGGTCTAAAACATGTGAAGCAATTCAAATGAGTTTTCCAGTTCCAAAGATAACCAGGGTCCCCAAAGATAACCAGAGTCCGCAAAATTTTGTCCACATAGATCTCCTCCCCAGAGCCAAATAATTCATAAACAGTTGTCCAAATCTGAAGCTAGTTAGGGAACAGAGAACTTTTCCACGTTAGGGACTTCCTTCTCCTATGTGAATCGAGGGTATCTTCAGCAGTTCTTCATCATGTGTTCTCATAACCTGAAGCATGAAGGACTTTTAGAGTCAGACAGTTGCCAGCCTCTTGAAGGGGCCTTGCATTCTGGAATTGCAACTCATCTTCAGACTACATAAATCAATTCACCTGGAGGACTGGCAGGCTCAGGTGCTGGGATCTATGGCATCATGTCCCTACCGAGCTCTCTCCCTTCCCCAGGCACCACCCTCAAATTCCAGGAATTTCCCAAGCTAGAGTTGGCAACCGACCTGTCCTGGGTGGGGCTTCTCTGCAGAAGCACTTAATACTGTGGAGCTCCCTGTCCAGGGATGTCCATCTGGATCTCTCACTGCTGCATTTCCAGGGCCATCTCAATATTGTTTTATTGTTTAATGTTTATGAAAATCTATGGAAAGTTTTTTTGTTTTTAAATTCCTGGCTTTTTCCTGTGTTGCTTTCTGGTTCTGGATTCCTTTGTTGTTGTCGTCAGTGTCATGGATTATTGTACATCCACTAATATGTAGAAAGGTGAGATATAACCTTTCCATAAATGATAAATAATTTTACTTTCATCCTATTTCTGTATAAGTCCACAATGATTATTTGTACTGCTCATGTCTAAATTACCCCTAGGGCCTGTGCATGTATTATATTTTTAGCTTTAAGAGATATTTCTTAATATATTCAGTGGTGTAATTACAAATAGTAGTCCATGAAGAGACTGGCACAAACAAGTTTCCCCAAGAAACAACACGGAGATAGCACACACAGCAAGTTACTACTTATTTGTCTGTTTATTTTATTTGTAGACCACCCTCCCTTGTTCATGAAATAAATAAATCAGCTCTATCTGATGTTGCGTGACCAGTTGGGCTCCAGACTGGAAGATCTGGATTGGGCATTGCACGCTGTGGCTGGTTGGCTCAGGCTGAGTCAGATGAAGCTAGATCCGGTGAAGTTGGAGGTCCGGTGCCTGAGTCGGGGTGGTTTGGGGTCTGGGCTCCCACTCCCGACCTTCGATGGGGCACCATTGGTGCTGGCACCAGTGGTTAGGAGTCTGGGAGTGCTCCTGGAACCCTTCTTAGCAATGGAGGCCCAGGTAGCAGCCACTGCTAAATTGGCCTTTTACCATCTTTGGCTGGTTCGGCAGTTGGCTCCCTTCCTTGATCACAGCGACCTGGCTACAGTGATCCATGTGATGGTCACCTCAAGTTAGACTATTGTAATGCTCTCTACATGGGGCTACTAGGGCTGCCAAGTCCAACTTGGGAAATATCTGAGGACTTTGGGGGTGGAGCCAGGAGACTTTGGGGGTGGAGCCAGGAGAAAGGAAGTGACATCATTTTGTGATGTCACATCCTGTGATGTTGCTTCCACATGCTGACACATGAACTCATGAAGTTTCCTAATACTGAATCAGGCCAGTGGTCCATCAAGGTCAGTATTGACTACTCAGACTGGTAGTGGCTCTCCAGGGTCTCAGGCTGAGATCTTTAATGTCACCTATCACCTGATCCTTTTTTAGCTGAAGAGGCTGATACCTCCTGCATGTCAAGCAGATGCTCTATCACTGAGCAACGGCCCTACTGAATCCTTCCTCATCTTGGCAGAATATGAAGCACTAAGTGCTACACAAGTGCTAAATATGATTTTCATATCATAAGAACAGGAGAGAAGCCACAGTGGATCGGGCCAACAGCCCATCCAGTACAACACTCTGTGTCACACAGTGGCCAAAAATACCAGGTGCCCTCAGGAGGTCCAGCAGCGGGGCCAGAACTCCAGAAGCCCTCCCACTGTTGCCCCCCAAGCACCAAGAATGCAGAGCATCACTGCCCCAGACAAAGTGTTCCATTTAGACCTTGTCTGGATGGGGACAGAGAGAGAGAGAGAGAGAGACAGACAGACAGACAGACAGAGAGAAAGGGGGAGAGAGAGAGAAGGAAAAGAGCTGGCAGAGGTACTTACCCCAGCAGCAACCTTGCAAGCCACATGCAAAAGCAGGCCCTTCAGTACAAAGCCTAGTCCCTCCTTAATCTCTGAGCGGGGCTCTCTTGCTGACTCTGCTCTTAAAGGGGAAATGTCTGGTGAGGCTTTTTACTGCAGGCTCTCTGCAGACATTTCCCTTTTAAGAGTTCAGGCCTGGCAGGGAGAGGGCAGGGCAGGCTCCGACGTTCCCCTGCGTTCCTGCTGGCAGCCATTTTGTCCCCCGGTGGCCAATTTTGAAAAAGTGGGGGTAAGCATTAAAAATCGGTGTTTCCCCCGCCCTCCCGGGGGACTTGGCAGCCCTAGGGGCTGCCCTCATCACAAATCCGGAGGCTGCAGCTGGTGCAGAATGCCGTGACTCAGCTATCGATGTGTCTCCCTAGGCGGGAGCACATCCAACCGGCTGCCAATAGCATACCGAGTTCGCTTCAAGGTGCTGGTACTCATCTTTAAAGCCCTAAATGGCCAGGGTCCGAGATACCTGAGGGACTGCCTTTCCCTGTATATACCCCAGAGGGCACTACGGTCAGGGGCACAACATCACCTGGTGATTCCAGGCCCCAGGGAGGCCAAGCTTGCTTCCACCAGAGCAAGGGCCTTTTTGGTGGCAGCTCCTTACTGGTGGAATGAGCTCCCGGAGGAGATCAGGGCCCTGCAGGACCTTATGCAGTTCCTCAGGGCCTGCAAGATGGAGCTCTTCCACCAGGCTTTCAACTAAGAGCCCCCCCCCACTACCATCACTGGCCACTATTAATATTTGTGGTGGAGGCTGACTGCAGCCTGGATTGCGCCATACCACCTGCAAAACTGGAGACTGCTAAGTAATACATGGTATCTTGTTTGTTAACTATTATGAGCATTTTAACTGTAAATTGTTGATTGTTGTAGTTGATTGTTTTAACTGGTTTTAAATGTAGCGGCCTATAAATATAATAAATAGATAAATAAATAAATCCTGTTCTAGAACCTAAGTTCTGTGGGAAGGGTTAGGTGTTAATTCAGTGTCTTGTTGCTGAGCAGAAATCTTCTAGTAAGGTCTTATCTTGACTCCAGAGAAGGGCTAGCATAGGGCAATGGTAAAGAGAATGCGCCCCCAAAGCAAAGGCCCAAATTCAAGTCTTGTACGGCATCAGATGATCTCGCATTAATAATATTAATAACCTACTTGACAAGCTCTGGGTTGCTAAATACCTGGAGATTTGTGGGGGGGGGGGGGGGGTAGAGCCTGAAAAGGGCAGGATTTGGGGAGGGGAGGAACCTCAGCAGGGTATAATGTCATAGAGTCCACCCTCCAAAGCAGCCATTTTTCTCCAGATTTTTCTGATTTTCTGATTAGATTTTTCTGATCTCTGAAACCTGGAGATCCATTCTAATTCTGGAAGATCTTCAGGCCCCATCTGGAGGTTGGAAACCCTATGGTTTATATAAATATTACTGAAATGATCTATATAAACCAATTTGAACATTTAGAAATAGTTCAGAATAAATTGGCTTGCCAAGTGCTTCTGGCAGGCACCATAAATATGTTTCTGATCTGCTCTGAATTTCTCGTCTACACAATGGGGTTAACAATACAACCAACTCGCTGTGCTCCCAAATGAATGCCATTTGGTCAGGTTTCATTTCTTTGTTACTTTTTAATGTGGGTCTATTGTAAATTATTTTGTGTGTGTGTGTGGTGGGGGAATGCTTTTCTAAGCTACCTTTGGGATTCTGTAGGATGGAAATCTAGGTAAAGAAGTTTCAAACACAAACAAAACCCCACTTACCTCAGTGTAAAAATGGTTGTGTGAACTATCATAACTGAAAGCAAAATGGGCCAGGATTCAGAAACTTTGAGGAGGCAGTTTGTCTTGACTGATTCCTGATGATCTACTCCAGTTTGCAGTACATTCTTGGATGCCTGGGTTTACTGTCAAAATACTACTAGGATTCACTCTTCTGCTCTAAGGAAGTTTTGGAGACTGCATTACCACCTATTGGATAAACCTGTGTATGGTCTCAGCCTCTGCCATCATCATGAGTATCTAATCAGTGACAGCGGTAAAGCTAAGCTTGCAAACAGTCCTTGTAATCTTGAGATGATTTCTCCTTTGCCAAACTGTACAGAAAATTGCTGAGCTGCATGTAAATGACAGGCCTGAGCCCCAAACATCAAAAGCCCTTGGGGGGGCACAAAAGGGTTTTTAATGACCAGTTGGGAAAACACAGGGCTTATGATTTCATAACCATCTTAGGTTGCAAAGTGATGGTTTTTAACATGGTTACTGCACCTGTTTTTTGTGTTGCTTGCAGAAATTAAAGGAAACTGGCCCAGTTAAGTCAGAACTTGGGTTAGAGGTATACCGGCTGGAGCCCATAGGGGGAAAGGAAGTGGCACCCTCTTACTCACAGCTGATGTCGGCAGCTAAGGTGTCACCACAGAGATGAAGCTCTGTTTGTGCTGATAGAGGCCTGGACAAATAGGCAGCTCTTTGTTTGGCTTATGAGAGATTTGTATGCTCGTTAATATTAATGTGCATTTGCCAGTGAATTTGAATTTGTCAGTATATTAACTTTGCATTCAATGATCTTCATGCACATTCATTGTCATTCAGTATTTTTAAAGCACTCTTCTCCCTCTGTTCCTTTTTTACTGTCACGTGGATAGGAATTTTCCAGCTTAGCTGTGCATTTTTAGTCTCCATTCTTACATAACTGGTGTTTTTTGCTTCTCCAAGGGTTCTTCCCTTCTCACTTCAGCTTCCTCTCTTTTTCTGTGGAGTTTCTTTTTCTCTGCGAGGGATCGTTTGTCCAGGGTCAACACTCATCTCCTTCCGATAGAGAGTTGACGCTTGGATTCTTTAGGCAGGAAATTGTATTCTTCTGCAGCCCTGAATTTCAGTATCACAGATTACCAGACCATCATGGGAGGCAACCAGCTTTTCCTATGGGAGAACCTGTAACAATTCCTGGATGCAACCATGGGAGAACCTGTCACAATATCTTGACGCTCTTACTGAGCATGCAAGATCCTTGGTCAAGTAGATCCAGTTTGGCTAGACTTTCCAAACAGGAGATAAATGTAGCTCATCCGTCTTGCAAGGTCAGAGTACATCAACCTTCCCCCTGCCTTGGATTCACTGATAAGAGGGCTTATTCTGCACCATGTGTCCCACTTACACCTTACAGCGTGGAGAATATGCCCACAGAGTTGCTGTTCTTGCCTGAGGTGTATGATATACTAGTCCAGGCTACCATTTACTCATACTCCAGGAAATGGATCCAGTTCGAGTCCTCAGCCCAGTCCAAGGGGTTGTCACCCTTTATTTACCCCTTACCTTTAGTCTTGGAATAACTTATTTCCCTATCTCATAGGAGATTGGCTGTGTCATTTGTAAAAATCCACCTAGCAGCCATTTTGGTGTATCATGAGGGTGCAGGGGGTTCTTCACCTATAAGCTGTCCCAGCATTTTCTCAAGGGCTTGCTCAATGTGTTTCCCTGCTGCTCTTCACATTGTTCCTCAGTGGTCTCTCTCTCTAATGTTGGTTCAGTTAATGAAGCCCCCCTTTGAGCCTTTGGCTTTTTGCCCTCTGGCCTTGCTTTCCAGAAAAGTGGCTTTCCTGGTAGCAGTTACCTCAGCCAAGAGAATGAGCAAATTAGCAACTCTGAGAGTAGACCCCCCATTCCTGAAGGTTTTTAACAAGAAGGTTGTGCTTCACCCCAGTTTAGAGTTCCTTCCAAAGGTGGTTTCTACATGTTACCTGGCACAAGAGTGTTATCAATGTTCTTTCCATCCTCAGATTCCAAGGCCAAGAAAGCCCTTCATCCTCTGGATGTCAGGAGGGCTCTGTTGTACTATACTGGGAGAACAAAACCATTCTAAGTACATAAGGTCTTGTTCATTTGTTAGAGCATCACCCTTCCTCCTTCAGTGAGTAGCTTGCTAGTATCCTAATGAAGATGGAAGACTAAAACAGAGTTGCACTTAGCTCTAACTGTTCATCAATGTCTTCTGTGCAGACACACATTCCCTCCCTCCTGCCCTGCTGTGAGCTATCACTTGGTCATTCTGTAGTAGTTTGTTTTGATTGTGGTGGCCTGGCAGGAACTGAGGAGAAAGGGGCACACACCTCCAGAACACGTGATGGTTTGGTTGGGAAAAGCTTTTTTGCATCAGCTCCGGAGGGGAGGGGGCACCCCCTCAGATTGGTTTTAGCTGGTAAAATCTTGTCCATGGCTTGGCATGCGCAGGTGCAGTCCAATGTGTGTCTGCACAGATGTTGATGAACAACAGTTACAGGTAAGTGCAACTTTGTTTTCTCTTCAACATTCCACCTGCTTTTCAAACACTCATATATACATGCATGCATTACAGGAAAAGCATTCCAAAAGCTCTCTGAGGGAAGAGTATGGAAGCTAAAAAGCCAAGAGAAGGGAGAAGTTGGGGCTGCACTGCCTTTAACAACTTGACAGTTGGGAGCATTTATCTGGCTATTGTTTCCTAAGCAACACAAAAGAAAATCTGCTCAGTCAGCAGTGGTGCTCCTCCATTCTTGTATGGTCTTTGTCAAAATGGTCAGCCCTGTTTCAGAAGATGCTCAATACTGGTAAGAAAGACATTTGGACACAGCAGAGTCAAAGCTTGAATCCCAAATAACTGAATTATTAGTTCCATTCATCAAAGGATGTTCTGCTTGTTCAACTGCAGACACCCTTCCCATCAAATCTATTTTTAGGGGAGTCCCATAAACAGTTTTCTATGGTCTGGGGAAGGGATCACCATTCAAAGGGGGGGTAAGTCCAACCTTTGTTTTGTAGTTCAATAAAGCCTCTGTGTATCTTTTTAATGATCTTCTGTGCATAAACGTTGAGAAACAAGATGTGCTGAGCTGCCTTAACTGCAGAAAGCCCTTCTGGAATGTATCAGAACTCCAGGCCATGTGGTTTGGTTAGCACCCGCCTGACCAGATCGTATAGTTTAGGCACACTGTCTTTTCCTTTTACAGATCCCACAGGGTACAATAAAAACCTCCACTCCAGCAAAAGAGATGCTTAAACTTCATTGCAGTACTGTTTACAGTGCATAGCTGTGATATGTTGTACTTGTATATTAGGTATTAATCTGAAGCATTTGTATAGCAGGATTATGCATAAGAAGTCAATGGAAATGTATGAGTAAATATATTCAGGCTAATGCACCTTAGGTTGTATGTCCTTATGAAACTTCACAGGCTCTTGGAACTGTGTTTCCACTGATGGTGTATTCTGGACATTGCACAGTGACATAGAGTTGCCAAATCTAGGCTGAAGACTTCCTGGAGGTTTGGGGTAGTGGAGCCTGGGGATAGCCAGGTTTGGGGAGGGACCTCAGTTGGGGTATAATGCCATAGAGTTTACCCTCCAAAGCTGTGATTTCCTCCAAAGAAACTAATCTAATCTTCTGAATCCCTTGCTCAGTCTGTTGCTATGCTAAAAGTATGGTATGCTTGTGAACATTTTCTGTTTAATAAATTATAACTTTGGATGCTGGTAGTGGTTCTCTGTACCACATAGACTTCCACCGAGTTGGACACACTATTTTAAAAGGAGCACCAGGGGGAAGGCAGGCAGTTGGCAAGTGGCTATTCCTCCATGGTGCACAAAGCAGTAAACTGTCCCCATGGTAACCAGGTGTTGGGCAGCGGGAGATGCAGAGGCAAGGCCTCAGAACTTGGAAGGGAAGCTGCGAGTCCTGACCTTCACATCAGGCAATTCCTACAAAGCTAGGTGGTGGCGGCGGCAGGTTACGAGAGAGAGAGAGAGAGAGAGAGAAAAGCTTTTCCAGGTGGTGGGAAAGCCTTGGAGGGCCAGGTGCAGTCTGGAGCAGGCCCATTTTGCCACAGTAACTAAAACTAGTTGTATGAAAGAAAGCTTTGTACCGATATGCATATGATTGCTGTAAGACTGAGCTTGGGATACTTTCATGAACGGCAGAGCAGGTCATGTGGCTCTCAGATGGCAGCAGCAAAGAAAGAGTGCCAATTTTCTCACTTCCCTTTGCCAGTTAAAAGCTGGTTCCTGTGATCTTTTCAACTAGGTGGCGATGGGGATGAAGTCAGTATGCATTGCTACTTTTTAAATAAATGCTTATATACATACATTACATTATATACAACAAGCAAATTTAATTAATGGAAAATTCTATGCATATACATACATAGCAGTATAATAACAAGATTTTCAGGGCATGAGCTTTCAAGATCAAAGCTCCCTTTATCTGATACCAGATAGCAGTATAGTATTTTTTAAAGAGAGAAGACAAAAAGAAAGGACAAAAGCTGTAATATGGAATTAAATTCTAACACCTTCTTTACTGTATTCAACTTTATCAAAGAGACCAGGTCCTTCTGAATTTGCCTTATGTTTATGTTTTTCATGGCTACATAAATTTATAAGTAGTGATCATATCCATAATCATTACAAACTAAACTCTGCCTAACCAGTGTCTTCTTTGTGAAGTTGTTGGTTGTTTCCATAACTGAGCTAATGTAATCGTAGCTGCTATCCTTAGATTCATGGCTAATGCACCATAATACTCTTTTCATTCTAATGGATACATCTCCTAATAGATGCGTCACAAGGGATAAATGAAACTAATTGCCTTTGATATACATTATTTCTTTATAAACTAAACTCCAATATCTTTGAACCAGTTAACACTCCCATCATCTATGTAGCAGAGTACATCTTGCCTTATCACCCTTCCAACAGATTTCTGATTCTCCAGAGATTTTCAACAGTCTGCCCGAGCTTAAATGGCACTGGAAGTACACTTTCAGGCAAGTTGCTCTAATAACCACTCCAGGAAAAAATTTTAGAGACTTCCCTAAGTAGTTTTTGGCAATATGCTGTGGGATTGATAGGCAATGGAGCTGGCAGATTAAAAGAACAATAGCTCAGTGTCTAGTCATGCTGGCCACATGACCACGGAAATGTCTTCGGAGAGCACTGGCTCTTCGGCTTGGAAACAGAGATAAGCACAGCATCCCTACAGTAGTGTTTGACTGGCTTTTGAGCAAGGGAAGCCTTTACCTTTACCTAGCTAGTCAAGGTAGCTGTGAAATGCTCAAAGGAAACGTCCCATTAGCAATGTCTTTGGACACATAGGCAAATCTTTGTGTGACTACTCCCAGCAGAAGGCAGGAGTGTGCTGGGGCATATACAGAAAGATTGTTTAGCTCAGTACTTGAGTGCTTTCTGTTTGTTTACTCTCCTGATGTTGCTGTTGACAGGTAGGAAGCTCTTTGCAATGGTATGATGCAAAAGTTCAGTATGCAAGGAATTTGCCCAACATGTTGTTGCTTGAGTTGTCAAGGACAAGTCACGTAATCTGGGATGTCTTAACAGAAATTATTTAAGTATTTGAAAAATACAGATTCAGATGCTTATGATTAGACTGATAGGTTGTGTTCTCTAGTATGCCCCTGCAG
Source organism: Lepidodactylus listeri (assembly GCA_029233225.1). Lineage (NCBI taxonomy): Eukaryota > Metazoa > Chordata > Lepidosauria > Squamata > Gekkonidae > Lepidodactylus > Lepidodactylus listeri. The sequence continues at coordinate 68,674,823 of JARCFY010000002.1, forward strand.
AAAGTGGCCGAGGACAGACTGCCGATCCGCCCCGGGACAGACGCGGGGCCAAAAGCCCCGCGCGAAAAGCAGCCCGGCGCAGCCTGTTCCCACAGGCTGCGCTGTCCCGGGGCGGAGGCGGGGCGGAGGCGTGCTGACGCGGGGGCGTCCAGACTTCCGCCCCCGCTTCCGGCGTGCTGCCGATGCGTCCAGACTGCCACGAAGCGGCAGGGACGCGCGGCACTCCAGCCGGAGACCAGTTAGAAGTGGTCTCCGGCTGCAGCGGATGGACGGCGCCTCGCGGACGGGTGAGTCCGCGCCGATGCCGGGGGACAGATACGGCAATGTGAACGCCCCCTCTGCCTCCGCTTTAGAAGCGGAGGCAGAGCGGGGCACATTGCCAGTCTGTCCTCGGCCAGTGACTAAGCAGAAGGAGCTACAATCTTATGACACAAACAGGAATCAACAGGATGCTAAATCCTCTGAATAACTAGAAAAGAGCAACAGTAGCACCTTAAAGAATAACAAAATTAGTGGCAAGATATGAGCTTTCATGAGTCACTGCTCATTCAGATACAGCTCAGTGAACAGTGACTCGTGAAAGCTCCTCCCCTGCCACAAATTTTGTTAGTCCTCAAGGTGCTACTGGACTCTTGCTCTTTTCTACTGCTACAGACAGACTAACACGGCTACCCATCTGGATCTGACCTCTGAATCAAGAGGATGCTAAATCTTCTGAATCAAGAGGATGCTAAACAGTTAATGCCTCCTTGTCTTAACTAGCTATTGTGTTGTCAAATTAGTTTTCATCATGATGAAGTCAGTTGGACCTACAACACCTCAGGTGCATGATGTTTGGTTTTTCCCCATTCACTTTAATTAAGGTCTAACTGACATCAATAACCTTTTAATGAAACTCACAAATTAGACAAACTTTTTCACAATTTGGGGTGGGATTTGGTCTGATACACTATAGAGCAATCAGTCCAATTTTGTAGAAGAATATAGGAAGAATGAACAGAGTTTGAGTCCAGTGGCACCTTTAAGACCAACAAAGTTTTATTCTTTGTTGGTCTTAAAGGTGCCACTGGACTCAAATTTTGTTCTGCTGCTTCAGATCAACATGGCTACCCACCTGGAAGTATGAACAATTTTTGATGTTAAGAGGAAACTGTTACATAGTTAGGGTCAAACTAGGATCTGTGAGACCCAGGTTTGAATCCCCACTCTACTGTGATGCTTGATGGGTGATCTTGGGCCAGTCACTGAACTTAACCTATATTACAAGGTTATTGTGAGGATAAAATGGAAGAGGAGAGAGTGATGGACACTGTCCTGAGCTCCTTGGAGTAAGGTTGACATAAACATATACTGAATAAATAACAATGAATAAAAATAACCCCTCCCTACCAGTGTGATATAGTGGTTAGTAAACTGGATCTGGCAATCCTGTTTCAGGGCCTATCTTGCCCTGGAACTAGTTGAGTGGCCTTGGGCCAGTCATAGCTTCTCAGTGTAACTTACCTTACAGGGTTTTTGTGAAGATAACATGGTGAAGAGAAGCCTCCGTATAGATTGCTTTGAGCAACTTGGGGAAGTGTGAAATAAACATAGCTTAGGCAGGTAACTGTGTAGGATGGTTTAAATGACATTAGAAGCAGAGAGAATACAGAAGCTAACCTAGGATTCAAACCAGATGGATAGAGTACTCTTCCCTGCAACAGACACCCTATATAATTTTGAGCAGGTCACTTAATGGTACTTCTCAATAAACGTACAGCAAGCGTTCTCTGCTCAGTTTTACAAAGCCAAGTGAAACTGTTTAGAGCTCCTATATCTGGCTAGTTTCTTTATCTGATTTACCAATGCTCCCTCTGAACACAGAAAGCTGTGCAAAGAAGCAAGATTCAATACTTGGCATAAAATAGATGCAGGACCTTATTTATAATAATCCCAGCTGCACTGCAATAAATGATGCTATAGTTTTGTGCTTCCGGCCCTGGTTTACAGAGAAACTGCTTTATCTTCCTCTTGGACTGTGCACAGGATTTAGCTTTGCCAAGGACAAAAATAAGTAAAAGCTAGGGCAGTGAAATGTCCAGCAGCTGGTTAGAGTGTGAACACTGTGCAAAAGGCTGAGATCAGCAGCTTAGCTCTCCCCATGGCAAACCTCCCTTCCCAGCCACTAGCCTAAGATGTCCCTGTCTTTTTAGGTGAAGGTGGAATGCTTTGTGTGTTTGTACTGTGGATGCACACACACAGATCACTGACTCCATGCTCAGGGGCATTTAGACACACAGAACTAGCAAGATGCTAATAAAAGAGCTGACAAAGAGCAGTAAAATCCTGCCAGTCGCCATAAGAAACAGCTCTCCTGGGAAATTTAAAATCTGCTGTATTAACTCTGCCTAAATCTCCAGGGCTGACACTTCCCATTCTGTCCGAGGCAGGGGGCGCGGGGAGAAAGCTTTAGCTGTAGCTATCTCTAGTACTTTGTTTGGCCTATGTTCCAGTAATATCTTTATACAGTACATTCTGCAATGTACTTGTCCTAGCAATGTTCCTGTGACATTGGGAAATAATACTTTACCTGCTGAACAGGGGTCAATGGCACCTGTGCAGTGCAAACCCCTATGTTTTAACTGTCCTTGTACTGGTAGTGCCTTTTGGAGATCTAAGCTAGAAGTACTCAGGGTGCAGTCCTATGCATACTTGTTTAGGAGTATGTACCATTATGTGGGATTATGTACCATATGCATAATGAGATTTACATATCAATAGACATGCATAAGATTGTACTGTAAAAGAGTTCACAGTCTTTAATGGTCCACTTGATGTGAGAGCAAATGCTCACAGTATTTAGGAATAAACCTGCAACAGAGCAAATGAACTAGGGTTCCCAGCTCCAGCTTATGAAATTTGTGGAGGCTTAGGGACAGTGCCTAAGGATGGTGGACTTTGGAAGAGGGAGGGACATCAGAGTCTGCCTTCTAAAGCTGCCACTTCTCGCAAATTTAATAGTCAGGACCCAGGAGATCAGTTGTGATTCTGGGAGAACTCCAGGGCCCACTATGAGGTTCGTAACCCTAAACAAATATGAAACTGCCTTTGAGTCAAACCATTGGCCTATCAAGGTCAACACATTGGCTACTGTAACTTGGGCTGTTGTCACACGACACCAGAGTCCAAGATAAAATCCCGCTGGGGTTCATACATCCCAACCCCAGTGGCGGCTGGCAGCGGCAGGGGGGGAGGCACTCTTTCTGCTCACAGGAGAGCGCTCTACACCCCCCCTCCACCAGCTGCTGCCGCCAGACCCATCGTGGCTGCCTGGCTCGCCCCACACTCCGCTCCAGGCCCTGGGCCCCACCGGTCGCCACCTGGTAAGTTTTTGGGTTAGAGCATGCAGGAGGGCCAGGCGCCGGCGGCCAGTGGGGCTCGGGGCCGGGAGTGGAGCACAGGGCGGTTCCCCCCTTTTGCATTTGGGCGCTTGAGTGCCCAAGTGCAAAACTGGGGGGGGGAAACCCCGGGAGGGATGATCAGACAGCCCTCTCTCGCAATCATTGCGGGAGAGGGCTGTCTAGATCGGCTTAATTGCTGGTTCCTTGCGTGACCTCTCGGAAAATACCTGATTTTTCTGGCGGTCGGAAACAGCACGAGGAATGCGCGATTGAGCCCGCTTCAGCACGGGAGTGGTCCCAGCCTGTATGAACGATTCCTTTAAATGCGGAAGGAAACAGCAGTTCCTCCTGCTTTAAAGGGCCATGTGCCTGCACCCTTGCAGTGGCTTTCCATGGTCTTAGCTAGAGGACTAAGTTCTTTTAACTAGAGATGCTGTGGATGTGGACTGAAGCTTGGACAGTCTGCATGCAAAGCAGATACTTTGCCATTGAGCTACAGCCCTCCCTAATGGGATGATTTGAACCTGGGAGTTTTGGCCTGAACTTTCTTGTTTTCCTTTCTATGTGCTTATTCCAGCTTTCATATCAAGTATTCTGCCACTTCATTGACCAGCAGGTATATTGGTAAAACTTATTGCTCCTGGCACAGTGTGGGGTATAGAAGTCAAACCAGCATGTTGTTTATCCTTTTTGAGAAATCTGTTGGAGACTTTGCATATAGAACTTTCTTTGTACATTTTTAACAAATATAGTTTATTTTGTTGTTTCATCTTTGCTCCTGTATAATTATTAGTCATGATTGGCCATGTGTTTGGCACATGATTGCCAATGATGATGCTAATAATGTCATCTAGTTACTTACTTAGTATTGATCTAGTTATACGGCCCATGGAGCAACCTTTACTGAGACCAGCAACTGGCTTACTTAATGTCAGAGGCTAATAAATACCATTTGTTGCTTTGCCACCTGGAACCCATTAACAAATGATGCAGATTTACCTAATTTTGTGTTCTGTGTACTCCGCGGCTCTGTGTTTCTGAAGAATGTATCTGGCCCACCATGGTAGATGACGGTGCTGTGTGTGTGAATTCAATTCAGTGATTTCTGCTGAGCAGAGCTGAACTTCTTTGCTGTCTCAAAGAAAGACTTTGAGTTGTTATTCCCTTGTAGCTATTTTCTGGACAGGACAAACAGACAGAGCTTTGACAAGATGAGCCCCACAGTTTTTGCCTGCACAAGGCAAGCTAACAGCTGTGGAATAAATTGCAGAAAGTGGCTGTCCATGACAAACAGTGCATTTCAAACAGCATCCATGGGGTGGATGATGAAATTAACACAGAAACTTCCTGGGAGGTAACCTGGTTGAGAGTTGGTTGCCTTGGGAACAAGAAGCCCTTGAGTAGAGCAAAGGAAAGGTAGCAGATGGCATGAAATAGTGTTGTTAAAGCCCCAGACCTTAATGGAAAGCAACTCACTGTGTGGTAGAACTTATTTAACCATGACTCCCCTTCATTGTTCCATGCATGAGTTGGCTCCGTAATGATAAGCATGTTTTAGTCATTTCCAAACTGAAAGTGCACCTCATTCTTGCAGTAAAGTAGGCCAAGCACTTGTCCTGTAACAGCCTCCAGGAAGCAAGCAGTCACCATAGGATTAGTTAAAATATTAGCCAAGCTATCAGGGAAAGCACATAAAGGCTTGAGAGCTGACCAAATGAATGAATGAGTTATACTGGGCCATTCAGCTACAGGGTGTGTGCTTGAGGTAATTTACAAACCACACCAAAATCAGAATTAAGGGTGGGCATGAACCAGTTCATGAGCCAAAACTGGGCACAAACTTGGCCTGGTTTGGAGTCCCTGAACCAATGTTTGGGGAAGGCGCCTTCCCTGAACATTTCCCAGAGTTTTGCACAGTTTGGCTGTTCAGGCCGTTTAACAGCTGAGCAGCATGGGTCCGCAGCTGACCTGTTAGGTTTAAAAGGCTGTGAGCCATTTCACTGTTTGGTTTTGTCTGTCCCCCCCCAACTCTGAAGCACACCCGCCCTGCTGTTAGGCTGAAATGGCTGCAAGCCATTTCAGCAGTCTATTTCATTTCCTCTCGCTTGGAGGTGGGGGGAAGTAAAACCAACAGATGAAATGGCTGGCAGCCATTTAAACCTAACAGTGGGGTGGGTCCGCCTACCAGCTGTTAGGTTTAAATGGCTGTGAGCCATTAAACCCACAGGTTTCACTCCCCCTGCTTTGAAGTGAAGGGAAGTGAAATGTAGAATTTTTAGGTTTGTGTCCATTCCTGGTCAGAATGTGCTAAATGACAGGCCTAGAAAGAGATTTTATCAGATCCAAGAACATAACCTTTTTTGTAACCCTAATGAAGCAGCTGCTGCCTCTATTATCTCATCTGTAAAACGGTATCAGTGATGATGAGATGAACTGCCGCCTCAGCTAGTGCTAGTTTAATATATGTCAGGAACGTGTTGCTTAAGTGGCTGCTCCATGTCTGATTTATGGAGCACTGGTAAGTCAGAATCAGCCCTGCTAATTCCATTTTCATAAGAGAACTTAAATCAACTTTTACATTTGTCCTGTGTCTGTTATACAAATATAGACTGTAGGATAGGGGTGTCAAACTCATTTTTATGGAGGGCCGGATTTGACATAAATTGGATTTTGTCAGGCCGGGCCATGTGTGTCTTAAAATGTAATGCCAGGTAGTGGAGATATAAACTTTATAAAGGACACAAACACAAGAGATTTTTTAAAATTTAAAATAAAAACATGCCTGAAACATTAACATTCTTGCGATATTTTGTTTATTTAACAGTCTCCGATAACTGCCACTTCTTGCTCTAAATTATTGCATCAAAATGTCTGTGCTGTAGCAATCTGGGAGGGGGAGGAGCCTCAGCCCAGTGCGGGGAGCTGAAGCTTGCCTATCTATCTCTCCTGAGTGATTGAGAGTCTAGGAAAGCAAGCTATGACAGAAGCCCCCAGGGGGCCTGATCTGGCCCCCGGGCCACATGTTTGACACCCCTGCTGTAGGATATGCATTCAAACTGAAAACATTCTATTCTACATTAGCTCAGAAGTTTTAGGCTTACTGGTTTCTATAGTGAATTGGCATTCACATGTTACCAAGTCCACACAGTTGGTGAGAATTCCATGCTGGGAACTTAATTTCCAGGGACATGCAGGCCCAGCTCAGATTCGGATCAGGCACCAGACTTAAAACCTCCTCCCATATCATTTTTCTTACTTTAAATAGCACCAGGTTGTTGCTAAGTTTCTTAAATGTGGCAAATGGCCCCCTTGGGCCATTTCAAGTTGTGGAAAATGGCATAAGCCTGTTGTACCAACATCCCATTCTGGATTTGAACAGGGTCCATGCCTACTTAAGAAGTAAGTTGCCATGAGACTTCCAGATCACATCTGTCAACAGTCTGTGCGTCTTCCATGGGGACAGGGTAAAAGCTGGAACAGCCCAGAACAGGCTAGAACAGACATTAAACAAACAATAGTACCAAGTGTCTGTAATGCATCCCACTGTTTTTTGTAGTATTATTGTTTATTTAATGCCCGTTCTGGACAGTTCTGGCTTTTACCCTGTCCCTCTTCCTTGTGGTCTTAGTAACGTGAATTAGCAGAGTAGTTATATCTCCAAGCGTTGCTTCACACATTCAGTGGCACGCTCCATTTGTATGCCCTCAATTTATTTACTTTATTTCATTTCTATACCGCCTCTCTTCAGTTAAGAGCTCGAAGCAGTTTACAACAATGAATGATCACATTAATTAAAACAAGTACATCAATTAAAATAAATGCAAAAGTAATGTAACAAATATCCAATAATATAGATTCATATAAAATAATGTAAATACATAAAACCAATCTAATCCTCATCCTAAAACCATAGAAACCCCTGCAAACATCAAAAATTAGCCACAAGCCAAATATACTTCACAGATATCCATATGAAGATGCCATAGCCAATTCCATATGGTGTAACCCTTTCCAATGGGGTGTGTGTGTCAAATCAATAAATGACAGCACCCTTACGAGTTGGGAATCAAATGTTACATGCTTCAAAAGTATTTAAAAACATTCAAGGCATTAAATGGTTTTCAATATAATGTTTATCATAAACCTAATGACTTTACAATTAAAGATAAAACTGAATAGGGTTGCCAGATCCTCCAGGGCGGCAGGGGTTTGCCTGCTTTAAGGGTCCCTGATCCACTGGCCTGGATCTGGCCAGCAGGAGGAACCCCACCCCCAAAGTGTCTGGATCGGGCCAACATGCCTGGTATCACAGAGTTTCTAGCTGAATGCTAGAGCATCTCTCTGGTGTCGTGCCTAGTGCAATGATGTCACTTCTGGGTGACGAGCCAGAATATGCTAGGAGAGGAGCTTTTCTCCCCCCTACCCTGCCAACAAAAGGTAAGGCCTAAAACTGAATGATAATGTCTATGAACATAGCAATATTTGAAGAGACAGGATCTTCAGTGCCCTTCAGGAAGAGCACTCAGAACAAAGGCAGATTTTAGCAAACAATGCCCATTAACACAAGGAAAAAGAGAAAGTTCAAAATGTTCACTTAAAGAAATGGAGGGCTGCTTCTTCCCCATATGCTCTTCAATGGTGACTGTTGCTGTCTCTGGCTTGGGCATGAGTGCCTGGTGGATTTAAAGTGCACGTCTAGACCTCAAGATCTGGGAATTGTGCCACTTTCGTTAGTAGCCCGTTGATCCCCATCGGGGATCCGTACTTAAAAGATAGTGGTTAAAGTCTGGTCTAAAGCTGGCCAACGGACCAATGCTGGACTTCCCACCATCAGGTCATTGCACCAGCGCGCAATCAGCCTGTAGGGATGGTCTCCAGACCATCCCGAACGGCCACCATTTAAAAAAAACTCTTAGCAATGCGTGCATAACTGCTTAAACAAGCGATGTCCCCAGAGCTCTTCTCAAGCGATCCAAGCAATGTTGTGTATCTGATGGTGCCTGGAACTTTGTCATCTTTATTAAGTGAAACGATACCTAGAAGAAGGTACCGCTGTCCGTGTTTTTACCATTTTTAGTATGCACATGCATGGAGAAACAAGTATATTTTTTTTAAAAGCTGACTGCACAGCTCCTCATGGTGGATGCCATTTAGACAATCCACCACGGGAGTCACGCATGGTGAAGTGCTTCACAGGCGGGCTGTCTGGTCGTGCAACGCTGGATCAAAAAGATCTTGCTCAAATTACAGTCGGGCCAATGGCAGGATTAGATGCCCGTTTGAACACTCTCTGAGTCAGGGGAAAAAGAGTTTTAAACTATATCTTTAATCACAGTTCAACTTGACAAACCTTTTCTTTATAACAACTCCTAAAGGGGAGATTCTAGGATGCAATTTCTACCTGGTTGTTGGCTCTGTCACATAACTGCAAAGAAATTAGCAGTTTTTCTCATTCAGGCTCTGGGCCTTCTCTCTCCTGCTGCAGGGCACTTGCAACTAATAGTATGTGAGCAACTTTACCAACTGCCTATTCTCTGTGACCTTTTGCTCCTTAGGCCCTAAATTCTAAAGTAATAGAAATAAAATGTTAAAACGAAAATGACATGAGTTACACATGCATTTTAAAACCTATGTTTGTCAGCTTCATATATTACATGCATTATATATATGAACAATATTTTACATGTTTGACTTAAACATGAGATGTGCTGAGGGTCCGGTAGTCAAGAGGGAAGGAGGCAGGAGTGGCCAGGTGGGGGGGGGGGGGGGAGAGGCAGCAGCGGGCAGGCCTAGGACGGGCCCGGGGAGGCGCGGCTAGGAAGGGCCTGGGGAGGTGCGGCGGTGGGCGCTCTGTTTTGCCGGGGGGGCTCAGTCCCCCCCAGGAAATTTTGGGGGTGCCTCAAGCCCCTCCCCGTAGTTGACGCCTATGATTTGAGGTACTGAAGGAAGAGCAAAAAGCAGAAGCCAAGGTATTTCAGCAATGCACACAGCATTGGCTGCTGTGAAGGTCAGCTCCTGGACGCTGCTGCTGCTTTCATGGCAGGCAATGGAATGTCAGGGGCTGGGCCTGGCAGGGCGAAGGAGCAGGAGAACTTTGAGTCTTCCCTGTTAAAAAACTGAGCAGCCCAGTGGCTGTCAGGAGAGCCAGCCACGTTTATGAATGCAGGGCATTGCTTTTAGCTGAGGCCAAGACTCCTTGTTCCTGCCTCTCTGGGGGAGGGAGATGAGAGCCTAACAGTCTTGCTGCCTCCCGTGTTCTGATTGTTTTTCATTTCCCAGTCCCAGCCCAGTCAAAATCCAGAGGTGTGATTCCTTCTGCATAGTGCTTCGTGGGGTTTATTCCCTTGCCTGGCTGTACGTACACAAGATCAAACCCTTGTATTCAGAGTTAATCGAGAATAATTGCTACCTGCTGGTCCCATTAGAATTCTTATTTGGCCCAGAAGGATGCTTTCAAAGCATGGAAGAAAGCCTTCTTTTTAGCATCCTAATTGTGAGTATGGTGAAAAGATAAGGGTTAACTATTCTATCTAACATGATCTATATATTCTGTCTAACATGATCTATTTTAAATCTCTGAATGAAATACATGAATGTGTGAAGCTGCCTTAAGTTAGATTAGTGGTCCACCTACCTTAGTACTGTTGCCACTTCAGTGTCTTAGAAAGAGAAAGCTTTCCCCCAAGACCTGAGATCCCTGTTTAAAGAAAGATGCCAGATGTTGCTGCCTGTGGCCTGTTGCATGTAAAGTTTGCTCTGTCACAGTATCACAGCCACTGCTCCCTCTAAGCTGTGAAGTCTTGTGAGCAAAAATTATACTTTGTGAGCTACTGGCATTAAAGTTGTGAGCAAGCAATTTGGCTGCTACATAAATTAGTTTGCTCTGGAGCCATCCTTCCTGAGCTAAGACAAAAATGTGTGAGTCAGAGGCTAAAAAAACTGTGAGCTAGCTCACACTAACTCAGCTTAGAGGGAACACTGATCATAGCCCCTTGTGGCTTCTGAATATCTTATATTCTAATAGCGAAGTGAGGCAAATATTTGGATTTTTAAATCTGGTGCTTGGAACTGTGAACAGGCAAGACAGATCTTTCTACAAACCTGAAAAGGGCCCCAGGTTTGCAGAAAAATGTACAATTAAAATATATATATCGGGGGGTTAAAAAACCCAAAAATGATAAAAAGAGGACTTGTAGCTTTAAGCAACATATTTCCTTAGTGGCTGCTGCTAGGCAACTACAGCATTCTGTCAGTAAAAGGCAGGGGGCGGCGGCAGGGCCCTTTTCTAGCCTATTTTGGCCTTTGAAGCAGGACTCTTTGGGGCCAGGCCCAATGGTTGCCAGCTCCAGGTTGGGAAATTCCTGGAGATTTTGTGGTAGCGTCTGAGGAGGGCAGGCCTATTTGGGGGGGGGGGGAGAGGCCTCAGCCAGATATAATGCCTGTTGACTGCACTCTGTCCTCCAAATGGACTGATCCCAAGTGATTCTTAAGTTTGGTGGTTTGGGGAAGGTGCATGTGACTCAGCTGCCATTTTAATGTTAGGCTTCCAGAGACTGCCAAAATGGTTGCCCCCCCCCCAACTTTGTTCACTAAAGCATTCAAGGGGAAAATGTTTTCAAAGCTTTTGGCTTCCCCTCCCAGTGTCTCTCTCTCTTTACATCTCATGTCAATTTCATTCTGTGATGACAATCCCCCCCCTTTATTTTGTTTGCATGCAGCACTGAATTCCTTTTTCCCCCCACTGGAGACACTGCCATTTGCCTCCTCTCCAATCCCCCTTTCAAGTCAATACCAGCAGGGAATTAAACCTCGCACAGCTCCTTTTAAACTTCCCCCAGTTGTTTTAATTTTTTAATTCAATAATCCAAGACTAGTGATGGTCTCATATCGCTAGACTCATGCTGCTTGTAAAAAAATTTAAACATTTAAAACAACGAGAGGAAAATGGAGTTTGTACACTGATGAAGGGGTAAGGATGGCAGTAGGTGCAGAGTGGGCAAAACGGTCTCGATATGGTTGGGGGGTGACTTTTCAGGGATGGCAAAAGTATGGGGGGAAATCTGAAGGAGTCTGTACACTTTTGAATTACCTTCAGCTTAGAAGCGAAACAAGGAAAAAATCGGCGCAAAAGCATTCTCAGAAAACCCAGGAAACAGCGATCAGAAAGCACACTAAGCACTGAAGGGAGGAAAATCAATGCAGAATGACAAAAAAAAACCCTGACAGACATGTATGGTGAAAGAGAGGGAAAACATCCATGCATAATAGGCCTGGGAGACCCAAGTTCAAATCCCTATCTTGCTGTAGAAGCTCACTAGGTGATTTTGGACCAATCACATACTTTCAGCCTAATCTACCTCACAGGGTTGTTGTGTGGATAAAAGGGAGGAGAGGAGAATAATGTAAGTTTCTTTGGTCTCCACTATGGAGAAAAGTGGAATATACACTCCCCCTTCCCTATGTAGTAGGTTGTAGTTATAAAATCAATAAAAACTTTAAAAAAAATAAAAAAGAGGAAGGTGGAATATAAATGAAGTAAAAAAATAATAAATATAGCTGAAGATGGGAGGCAAATAAAAGGAAAGTTAGTGAACTGCTGAGAAGGAGATAATGAGGCAGGTAAAGAGAAGAGGATGTAGGGTTTGCTGAGGGAAGGAAATATGACATATTGTGGGGAGGGAGATACAGGGAAAAGTGAGCCCCCCCCTCACAAGTTCTTGAGGGTTCCCTATCATACAGGTAGCCTTGCCCAGTGTCTGGCACCACACACCTAGGCCATGGTTTTTCTAGGTAAAGGCTGCCGGGGGAGGGGAGGGACAGCTGAAGATGGATACATAAAGGTAGGTTTGCTGTTGGGTGGGTTGCCAACTCCAGGTTAGGAAACTCCTATTGTTTTGGGGGTGGAGGCTGGGGATAGTAGGGTTTGGGGGTGGAAGGAACCTCAGAATGGTATAATTTCATAGAATCCACACTCAAAACAGTCATTTCCTCCATAAGAACTAGGGTTGTCAACCCCCAGATGGGTCAAAAACACAAAAGACCGCTGGCTGAAATCACTAAAGTGAACAAAAAATGTATAAAAATATTTTTATGCCAAGTTCATTAACAATAACCACATAACTAGATAAATCCAAGGCATTCTTACAAGAAACAACAGTAGTACAGAGAAGTAAAATCCCCAAAGTATCAATGGGTCTCACTCCTGTTGCATTATAATTCCATAGTCCAACTTGACATGCATTCATCATAGAGTGGAATCATATAGTTCCTGAAGAATCCATATAATCTTGAAATCCATAACCATAAGCCATATGATGCGAAGTCCGGATGCAAGCTGTTACGTTTTGAATAATTCTTTTTCAAAGCCAATAGGCTGCAGTGGGATCCAATCTCAGTAGTAGCACATACAGAAACCAGTTTAATCAATCACAAAGGATCATGGATTTCAAGATTATATGGACCCCTGAATGTCTCTTGACTTGAAAACTCTGTGGGGTTTCCATAAGTCAACTGTGACTTGACAGCAGTTTCCACTTCCCCAACTCCTTGGGGGAAATGATTGGGTTTCATTTTGTTGAAACTAGCATGGATACTGAGTACCTGGTATGAATAATAAGTACTACTATATTTCCTGTGGGTTTCATTACAAAGGTGATTTAGAAAAATGACAGCATGGTTTTGTGCATGTTCCCTGATTTCTCTCCTTCTATAGACATCTGGCCTCTTTTTCCTTTCCATAATGTCCCACTCTCCTAGCAAAGAATGGATGCCTCTATGTCAGAGCTCATTTCATCATACTATCTGTAATTGTAAAATAATCCTTTGGCAAATAGTGTGTATTTATTCAGAACTAAATTCCACTAATATCAATGGGATTTATTCCCTAGTTGTCTCTGTGTACAAAATTGCAGCCTATAATTAAGAGGCAGCAAAAACAAAAGAAGAGTCCTGTGGCACCTTTAATTAATTTGTTGCAGCATAAGTTTTTGTGGGTGTATACTACTTTATCTGATGAAGTGGGCTAAAGCCCACAAAAGTTGTCTCAATGACAATTCTGATGTCACCCAAGACTAAGAAACTTTGGAAGGTGCTGCATGGGGTAGGATAAAGATTCTCTGCAGGTATGCTTGTGTTAGTAAAGGGGTAGCCCAGGACACTGATAAACAGATGTCAAACAATCACAATTGTGCTCCTTCCAATCTCTAATTGAAAAACAACAACTGGAAATTGCTAGTGTGAGAATGCAATTTCATGATCACTTGTAGAAGCCACAGTTCCTCTGGTATAGATACTCACTACAGGGAGTTATTAGGAACTCCCTGCAGTTTGTACTTCTACCATACCAGTATTGTAAAATGGTTCTAAGTAGGGATGAGCACACATCAGCTTGCAAACCAAAATTTGGGCTGAACTTGGGCCTGTTCGGAGCTCGGGAACCGATGTTCGGGGAAGGCACCTTCTCTGAACAGTTAAACAGACTTTTAGCTGGTTCGGCTGTTCAGGGCGAACCATTTGAAACTAACAGCTGAACAGTGCAGCAACCATTTAAACCTAACCACTGACTGACAGACCTGCTCAGCAGTTAGGTTTAAATGGCTGCCAGCCATTAAACCTTTCAGTTTCGCTCTTCCCTTCAAAGGGAAGCAAAACTGAAGTGTTAAATGGTTGCCAGACATTTAAACCTAACAGCTGAGTGGTGAACCCAAAGCGGCAGGGAGCAAAAACAAATGGTTAAATGGCTGCCAGCCATTTAACCCTTCCTGAGCAATCCCTGCCCCCTTTTCCCCAGATGCAGCAAGCCATGGCCAGGAAAAAGGGGGAACCAAACTTGCTGGACCGGCTCGGATCAGGTGGGGCCCTTATGGCTTGGTTTGGTTTGGGGTTCAGTCCATGGGCCACCCCAAACCAAACTGCCCTTTTTAGGTTTGTGCCCATGCCTAGTTTTAAGCACTCAGTAAAATATTTCATCTTCACAAAGTGATACAGTGGTTACAGTGCTGGACTAGGATCAGGGGAGACCCAGGTTTTCATTCCCACTCTGCCATGAAGCTTGCTGGGTGACCTTGAGCCTGTCGCACACTTTCAGCCAAAGCGAGGTCACTCAGTTGTGAGGATAATTGGAGGAGGGGAGAATGATGTCCTAATCTTCTTTGAGTTCCATTGGGAGAAAAGCAAGGGTATACATATCTAAACAATATAGATACATGCTAGAAGCAATGTTATGAAGGGACCTGTTCCCTAACAACCTTGCCTAGATCAGTGTTTTTCAAATATTCCCTGGACATACACAGGGACACCGGCAAGCAGAGAAAGGCAAAGAATTTGGGACATCATGATGGTAAAGAGGTCTCTAATAAGTGCAGGTGCAGGGTTTTTCAAAGTGTGTCATTATCCCACTGCGTTATTAATTTAGAAAATCTCTGTTCCACCTCTCCAGAGAACTTGCTTGAAGTGGCTTACAAAATAAAACAGAATAAAAACATAGAACAGTATAAAAGTTAAAATATGAAAAGCCCAGTGTTAAAAACAGCATAAAACATCAAGCAGCATAAAGGCTGCCTCATAAAACAGTTCTCAGGGTAGAAGCATAATAGGAGACTATAACAAACAATGATGTTAAAAGATTAATGAAAGCCTAGATAATAAGAAGTGCTTTGGCCTGATGCCTAAATAAGAGGCAGGGAAAGCAGGTGAGCCTCAATGGCAAGGACATGCTTCTAGGTGCAGTACCAGTGCTGAAAAAGTCCTGTATCTGGTGGGACCTCACCTATGCAGGCAGTGCCACAGAGAGTGGGGCTTGGGAGGAAGGTCTAGAAAGATGGTGGGCAGAGCAGTATGGGAGGAAGTGCTCCGTCAAGTACCCTGGCTCCAAGCCCTTGAGGACCTTAAAGGTGAGAACCAGCACTTTGAATTGGCAGGCCTGCCAAAGCGGTTCCTAAAAGAGGGTTTTACTGTAGCCTTCCAATAAACAGCCACTTTTAAGATGTTTCCTTTACTGTTTTTGTTTTAGCTTTTTAGCTGAAAGCAGGAGGGCTAGGGACACTCTGGTAGGGCTGCTGACAGGCTTGGAGAGAAGTGTCCTGTCCATTTAGTAGAGATATAATGGGGCAGTGCTGAAGAGAGGGAGGTGGAGTGGTGGAGTGGTGAGAGCACTGGACTAGGCCCTGAGACTACTGGGTTTGAAGCCCTGCTCTGCCGTGGAAGCTTGCTGGGTGGCTCTGGGTCGATCATAATCTCTCAGCCTAAACTGCCTCACAAGGTTGTTGTTTTGGGGCTAGAGCAGAGGAGGAGAGAACAATGTGAAAAGCTGTCTCGGGTCCTGATCAGGAGGAAAAGTGGGGTATAATTTTTTTAAAAAAATAAATATAAACATAATATTTTCCAAATGATGTTATTTATCTCCATTCCATGAAAAGCTTCACACAGTAATTCTCTATTAAAGGGACAGGATATTTTTCTCCAGGGTTGTTGGTAACCTTACACTCAGACAAGGGTAGGAAGAACTGTACATAGGCAGCCCAAAAAACTATGGTAATGACAGGAGCAAATGGAGAAGCTTGTCTTTAATGCAAGTTAGCTGAGGAGAAAAACATGGCTTAGTGGGAATTACCCGTGATCTGGACAGCAAATGTCTGTATTCTTCTGCACTGATATTGATTTGCTGTATAGCCTTCAGTGAGTTGGATCTTCCATGGATCATGCCATGGTCCATTCCAAATTGGGAAGTCAGATAACTGATGGTTAAATTAAAATGCTATGAGAGCTCCATGAATGGGACTCCTGCTGCCTTGTCCTGTTTGGCTCTTTAGAGTGATATAGTTTAATGGTTAAAAGGATGATGCACGAGCTAGAGACTCACTGGGTGCCCTCTGGCATGAAACATTTTAGCTTCAGTTCCCATAGGAGGATAACATCAGTGTGGCCTACATTACAAGGACTATTGTAAGGATCACAACAAAGTTCGAGTCCAGTGGCATGTTCAAGACCAACAGAGTTTTATTCAAGGTATAAGCTTTCGTGTGCAAGCAGACTTCTTCAGATATAGTGAAATAAAATTTCCTCAACCATTACATATAAGAAGAGAGAGGGTGGGGGGTTAGTTGTCAGGAGGGGCTAGTTAGAGTCAAGATGCATAAGTAACTGTGATTATAGCTGTATACAAATACAAGAGTTAACAGACAGATGTGAGAATGAAGTTTGAGTTCAGTGGCACTTCGAAGATAACTAAGTTTCCCATCTAGTCATGTCGACTATTGTTTGGTTTACTGCTAGCTGTTTGCTACTGTTTCTTTATTGATGTCCCTGCAATGTATGCCAATAAAGGTTGTGTGTGTGTAAAAAAACTAAGTTCAGTTCTGGGTATAAGCAAAATCTGAGAGACTTAGCATGTGTAGTTACATGCCCAGTTACTTATGCATCTTGACTCTAACTAGCCCTTCATGGCAACTAAACCCCTCCTCTCTACCTATATGTGATGGTTGAGGAAATTCTCTTCCACTGTATCTGAAGAAGTGTGCTTGCACATGCATGCTTATACCTCAAATGAAATTTTGTTGGTCTTAAAGGTGCCACTGGACTCAAACTTTGTTCTGCTGCTTCAGACCAACACGGCTACCCCACCTGAATCTATCTCTTCATGTAAGGCTCACAGACATAGAAGGTGTGCAAAGTGCTCTGTAATCACATGAACCTATGCAAAGTGGCAGATGAGTGGGATAGCCCATGCTAACCTGATCTTGTCAGATCTCAGAAGCTAGGCAGGGTCAGCCCTGGTCAGCATTTGGATAGGAGATTATCACAGAAGTCCGGTATCATACGAAGAGGCAGGCAATGGCAAACCACCTCCGTACTACACTTGCTTTAAAAACTCCACAGGGTCGCCATAAGTCCACTGCGACTTGGCAGCAAAAAATAAAGAAAACTGCAGGATGCTTATACCATACCATTTGTTAGTGCCAGATGAGAAAACAGTTAACCTGAATGCTGTCTCTCATCCCCTTTCAGACTGTGTCACAGCGCAGCCTTCCTTCAGGCAGAGGTTTTGAGTAACTTTCCCCACCCTTCCGGCCGTGTTTACATTCAGGCATTCTTTGTTCTCCGGCCTCTCCAGCGGCAGGGCTTGTGGCTGGGCTGGGGGCCAGGAGCTGATCAGACACATGAAAGTGGGATTTATGGGATGCTGCTTTGGTTCCAGCTAGAGGACTGTGTGGGGCTGCAAATGAGAGGCGTGGGGTTTGGGTCCAGGGCAGGGGGGAGGCTGACAATGGCCAGCTGCTGCTTCTCCTGCCAGATTCTCCTTTGATGCTGTCTAAATGTTTCTTCTTTAGTTGATGGTCCAAATGAAGGCCAGCAGGCGGGCTGGACTGCTTGCAAGATTCACCCACGCACTTCAGTTCATGTATTTTGTTTTGGATGTGGCTGTTTGCCCTGCTATTTCGACCCTAGGTTACTCCCTGATTCTTTCCTACATTGATGACGGTGCATTTGAGTTGTGATTTCAGTTGTTATCTGAAGTTTCCCTCAGTGCAGACACTACAGACTCTCCTGTCTTGTTCACTTCAGTCTGTCCCTCTTCCCTGAGCTTTTATCTTGTTATTTGAGGACTTCACTGGCCGATGTGTTGCCTTGCTGAACACTGACCTGAAGCTCACCTGCCCTCACACAACAGCTCCACGGAACGGCAGCCCTGTCTGGCTCCAGGCATTTCCCAGTCAAAACGTTGGTCAAGGGCCTGAACATAGAGGCTAGCCTTGTGATGTCACAATGTCCAAGAAAAACAAGCAGCAAATCATCAAACACTTTCACTTAGTGACGACCTGGCCTTGCCCTGGGATGTGCAGTCCAGAGGGAGGCTTGCGAGGAGACAATGTGACTATGAATGCAAGTTATGCAACTGTGCCCTAGGAGTGCTTAAATGTGTGTGCACTGCAGAGGGATTCACAACAGCAGCAGGGGTCCACATGGGGCAATTCTTCATGCTATCCCCTTGCTCCTGCCAGTCCTCCCGCCACCACTGACAGGCTGTTATTTAGCTTTTTTTTAAAAAATGGCAATAGATATATTGCTATTACCTTATGCAATAGCAATTGCTTTTTTAAAGTTATGTCCACCAGTGGTGGTGGGAAGATGGTGGGCGCAAGGGAAGGGGGGGAATTGGCATCAGATGTGGGCAGGGAGATCTGAAAATTCATACCTTCCCATTTATTTGATGCTCAGATCTGTTTTGAGTTCATTCTTTCAGGGTTGAGTACAGTCTTGCCTGATTATAAAATTCAGGGAAGCACAGGAAAACTTAGAAGGTGGATGATAGCATGATAGGCTGTATGGAACCAACCAAACAATCAAAAAATTGCTACAATGTGAGGAGAAACAGAGCAAAACCTCCATGTGGAAGGACTCTGTGGGGGAGAGCAAAGGAAGGCTGTGGTCATGTGACCTTTGGGAAAGTACCTTGCATTCTGGTCAGTGAAAATTAAAGTTCAAACAAAGGGTCTCTATATAATATTGGCAATGGTTTACAGTGAAGCTTGTGGGTGGGGTGTCTGAGCCATGTTGAGCCAGAAATGTTCATTTTTGGAGGATACACTGGTATGAAAATTGTCTGTAGTAGTCATCTTTTTTAAAAAAATTAATTTGATTTTAATCCTGCCATTCCTCTAAGAAGCTCAGTGCATTGTACTTGGTTCCCCACTCCTCCATTTTATTTCCATAACAAACCTCTGAGGTAGGTTCGACTGAGGTAGGGTAACTGACCCAAGGTCACTCCACTGAGCTTCACAACAGAGTGAGCACAGCCCCTACTCCACAGGGCCAGAAGGTTTAAGAGGCATTGGGCAGGTCTGATGTTGGGAGTCCTGAGACACTCTCCATTAGAAGCAAAAATAATTCATTTAAACTCTTCCAGGCAGTATATCCATCATTCCTTTAATCTTAAATCTCAAAACAGCACCTAAAATAGGATTATATCACATTTATTTGCTGAGATCCTGTGTTATTTTACACTGTAATACCGTGTTTCCTCTTTTTTTCAAGAAAATACCACAAATTCTGGCAAGAAACTTTGTAGGCCTAGGGAAGGGTCCAGTTGCACACATGAGAGCTGAAATGTTCTGGGGTCCCAGGGTGAATTGCCTTAGTTTCTCGGCAATTCTGCTAGTCTAATACTGCGATTAGTATCTCACATTAGTAGTAGCCATACGTCAGTTCAATAGCAATAGTGGAGATCTGCATTTCTCCATCAACTCCCAATGACTTTGTGACTATTATTGCAACGGTGGTACAAGCAAATTATTGCAACGGTGGTATCTCCTGTAACTACAGAGTTACAAGTGTGTAGAAGATGGAATGTCCACACAAGCCTCTCGTGATCTTTGGCAAGTCCCTCCATTTTCCTGGATCACTTCTGTAACCGTGCCCTGCCTCACAGGGGTGGAGTGAAAGGAAACACTTTGCAGAGTGAGTGGGCCGATGCTCAGACACTGTAGTAACAGGGCCCAATAAATAATTTTATAGCTGGCTTTCCTTGGCTGTAAAAATGTGTTTACTGACAAACTGCACTGTTCTTTCTATGAGGGGGCTCTGCTTTTCTGTCCTGACAGTTCAAAGACACTCTCAGTCTTTGTCGTTTCTCCAGTCCTTTGGTTTTGTCTGTTCTGGTTTCTAATTCAAACCTAGCCTAGGCCTTCCAGTGGTGGAAATTATGCAGTCTGTTCTGGACAGGGTATGTATCCTAATGCTGCTCCTGCTAATATGCAGGAGCTAATATCCTTCTGTCATTTATAGAAGGACTTTTTAAAAATGGCTTAAAAATGTGTCCCTTTCTCTGTTGTATTTGTCTTATATACTTCCCATTTACAGATGGAGAACTTTTTTTCTATCATGGTCTGAGGATGTATTGTAAATTTCACTGTTGACCAGATTTTTGTTAAATTCATGGAGAGTGGTTTTTCCGAGGGTTAGGCAGACAGTTCAGCAGAAACTGGGCTGAAATTTAAGCGTCCCCCAACAAAGCACTCTTCACTGGCTCCTGCAGCCCTTGCAAAATGGAGCCCCTTCAAAGCGTGCCTGTTACGTTTAAATAAATCATCTGAGCTGTGGATTCAGCTTATTTTAAAACAGCCCTGGTGGTCTGTTTGGGAGAAGCTGCCTTGATGGCTAAGTCAAAAATGGAGATAAGATTTTCTTCTCCATGTGTATCTGGATTCAGTTTTCCTTTGACGCTTTAGAGCGAATCTTGTTGTTAGTAGGGAACACAGGGTGCAGCCACTGGTGCAGTGGCAAATTTTGACATGCAGGAACTCTTAATGATAACCTGCAGCCACACCCATGTAGCCCTGAGCCTACAAAACCTGCACAACAGAAAATAATGAGGCTTAGATTCTTCCCCCCCACCCCGGATTGGAATGGGTTCCTTGGAATGAGTAGTAAACTCAGGATTAGGGGGGGTGTTCCCCAAGGAGCCCCAGCCAGATGCCTGAGGGAGGCTCATCACCTTTGGTGAGAAACCCAAATACTATTCAAATGTATCTGCTTCAGAAAGCTAAAAGACTGTGTGCTACTTTCACTATAGTGGCTAACAGACTGACCAGAAAGCCTTTAGTCTGAATTAGTGGTCAACTCGCTAGATGGCCTTCGCTTCTAATAATCATGGCCTACCTTACAGGGTTGTTTTAAGGACTGCAGCAAGATAATGCATGTGAAGAGCCATGCTGGGTCAGTCTAAAGGGCCATCTAGTGCAGAGTCCTGTTTCACACAGCTGCCAGTCAGATGCCTTCAAGACTCACCCAGGCAACGTTCCTCCTTAGTAGTTGCCTGCACCAGTAACTGCCCTTGAGAGGTAACCTGCCTCTAAACATGAAAGTTTTACTTAGCCAATGTGGCTGACAGTAGTTGACAAGTGGGGATCTGAGAAGACAGGCAGGGGAGGGGACATACCAGTCCTGCCCTTTGCTGGATCCTCTCCCTGTGCCGTCTCTGCTTCCCTCCCTCCTTGCCTCTTCCCACTTTCCCCACTCGTGATTTTACTTTTCCACCCATGTCCCAGCTCTTCCCCAGAAACATATCCTTTGATATGCCTTTTTAAAAGCCAGCTAAGTTGTAAGTGCTGTTATTATACATATCTGTGCAGTACTTTTGAAAATGTTCAGGTTGCCCAAAAGCTTGCTGCCTGCATTTCTAACCCCACTTTTTTTTTTGGCATCACATCGCCGCTGACTTATGGCGACCCCATGGGGTTTTGAAGGCAAGACATGCTCAGAGGTGGTTTGCAATCGCCTGGCTTCACATTCATGCCACTGGTGTTCCTTGGAGTCTCCTATCCAAATACTAGCCAGGGCCAGCGCTGCTCAGCTTCTGAGATCTGACCGAGATGGGGCTAGCCTGGGGGGCTATTTGGGCCAGGGCCTAACTCCACTAGGTGAGGAGGGGCCTTTTCTCTTTGCATTTTAAAAACATTACACAGCATCTTAAAACTTCATCTTTTTCTACATGAAAGGGGGGAAGGCAGATCTTGGGAGGATGGGAACAGTTTCAAAAGAGAGGGAGGAGGAGAAGAATTTGCGAATTTCCTGCATTGTGCAGGGGGTTGGACTAGATGACCCTGGAGGTCCCTTCCAACTTTGTTGTTCTAAGAAAGAACCAAATGGATCTCTTTGAAGTTGTGATGATCCAAAAAGAGTGGCAGAGCTCTTTCAAGTGTTTGGATTTTTTTTGGTAAAACGTGGAAAGTTATCACACTATTATGTGTTTCACCTTTTCTCAAACTAAGTGCATTTCTTAGGGAAGACAGATCCTCAGCCAGGTCTCCTGTGTATTTTTAAATGCTGGGACTTAACTGCTCCCTATGAACACAATTGCTTCAAGTCCCAGGATGAGAAAGTGTGGGTACAAATGGCTTTCAAGCAATGATGACTTCATTGTTCCTGCTCTAAAAATGGTCTTGAAACTGGACACCTGCGCATTAATGCTCCAGTGTATCTCTCTTCACAAATTATTTTCACAACCAAATGGAAGCTGGAAAGATCCAGCATTTTGATTTACCCCATTCCATACACAGCAAACTGACTGAGGCTGCGGTCACACACACTAAACAATCCACTTTCAATCCACTTTCAATGCACTTTCCAACTGGATTTTGCCAGTTCACACAGTAAAAATCCACTTGGGAAGTGGATTGGAAGTGGATTATTTAGCGTGTGTGACCGCAGCCTGAGATTTGTCTGAGGTTGTACTGTGAGAATCTGGAGAACCCAGGAATGAATGGAAACTCGTGTGTCAGCCCAATAGACTGGAATGCTAATTCCACGGGTATAGACTGAGTAACAGAGTGTGTTGACACAATCTGTTCAAGTGACAGACGTATCACTTCGATGCCTGTCTCCCATTGTTAAGTAATTACTTGACTTAATTGGTCTTAGACTGGCTGATCTGTAGCAGCAATTTTACACATTTGGGTAATCAAGTGCCAGGTACTAGTCAATAGACATGTTTTGGTTATGCATACATTTGCGTTAATTAGGATGTGCAGATTAGCAGTAGGACTTTCCCTTCCTCCTCTCAGGAAAACAGTGGCTACATTCACTGACTAGTGCCTCTTAAAATGTGACTACCATTGAGGCTGGGCTAATAAATTCAGCAAATGTTTATCTTTTCATTTGCTTCGTTTAAGATTTACCTCTTGCTAACTCTGGTTTCACAGAGCCCTCTGTGAGGCATATTATAAAACACTACTCAGACAATCATATCAGTTTAAACCCATACACAAACAATGAAGCTACGGGTGGCATAAAGAAATTGCCCAGTGGAACAGGAAGCAGAGAACACAGGGCAGGAACCTTGAACCAGCAGGGCTTCCCCCACCCCCCTCCCACACTAGCACCACACACTCTTTGGCCATTCTATTATTATTTTGTTGAAAACAATTCCCATGTCATGAAATTGCCTCGAGGAGGAGTTTCTCTCTTAGCTAGTTTCAAACTAGTACAGCAAAGCAGTTTTAACTACAGTAAATTATGCCAATCTTAGCTATTTTAAACTTGCATGCAGTTAAAGGATGGAGACCAGTGTTCTCTCTAAGCTGAGTTAGTGTGAGCTAGTTCACTATTTTTTAGCCTCCAGCTCACACATTTTTGTCTTAGCTCAGGAAGGGTGGCTCCAGAGCAAATTAATTTATGCAGTAGCCAAATCCCTCACTCACAACTTTACTGCCAGTAGCTCACAAAGTAGATTTTTGCTCACAAGACTCCACAGCTCAGAGGGAGCATTGATTCTTTCTAGCCTCTTCCATTGGACAAAGCCTCCTTTGGCCAAGAGGAGTGGCAGGATCCAAGCTGTGTAATGATGTAAAATTTTAAAAACTGTTACAAAGTGATCTAGGGGTAAAGGGGTAGGAATACATCCCCAATGTTACCAAAGGGACTAGCCAATAAGAGTCTGGAAACCCTTGCTGAAACACTCCACACTCACTACTCCAGTGACAGTGGGTGGTCGAGCCAGAAGCGTGTGCGTAGAAATCATATTTCCCTGGGTAAATCATGTGTGTGGGCAAATCACAGGGAGAATGTTCTTCTCTCTCTCCACAACGGAACTAATAGTTGGAAGGGGTATATGGACTTCCCTCCACAACTAAGAACTCTTATTTATTGTGCAATTCAAAAACAAACGAAGAACAACAAAAGGATAGACTGCTTTTTAATGCAGCCTTTCAGATGTCCCAGATCCCCTTAGCTAGATGTCATGTTCCAGTTGAAAAGCAAGGTACAAGCCAGAAGCTTTTCTAAAGCTTTGATTATCCAATGCCTTTTCCCTAAGAGACTGTAAAATTTTACTCTACCATATAAGGCTTGTCTGTGAAACAGAGCATATAAAAATCTAAACATTATGTGATGTGCCTGTGGTGCTTGATGTTGAATCCTCCACGCTCCCATCTGTACATTCTTCCCTTAAGTTTCTTGGGCAGCAGCCTTCATCTCCCTCTCTAAATTTCTCCACTGCAGGGAAGAGTGTCACATTTTTTAAGGATGTTTTTGCATATTCATAATAACAGTAAGGGCTTTGACACCAAAATCCCACCATTTGAGAGTTCATCAGCAGCTGTCGTTAACAGGCGCTGAAGATTTGTGAAAATGGGTCTTTGGCTCTATGTAACTAGTGGAAGATGGTGGTTGCTGTTTGAAGAGAAGGCAGCTTGGAGGGGAAGTAAGACAGCAAACATGTCAATAAGAGTTGTACAGTGGATCCATCCTATTCTGGGTGCTAGACAAAGGCATGCCAGTCTGTGATCTAGACATTCCCAGGTGTGGCCTCAGGGCTTGTTCAGAGACCTGTTAGATAGGGCCAAATGTTTTGCTTTCCCTTCCCAGATTGCACAATGTGCACATGCCAAATGGCTCATCTGAAACTTATGCTGTACTCATAAATTCAGCAATGGGTGAACGCACCTCTGCTCAGATCATGGATAGATTGCAAATACCTGTTCCTGCAGGTATTGAGCCTGGGTGGGGCCTGAGGCGTGAGCCAGCCCAGGGGCCTTGCTGCTTGGGACCTGTCATAGTCAGCTTTGGCAGATACAGTCTAGCCCAGATTTGTTTGTTTTCTTTGTCTGTTTGTTTTTGTAATTTGAACCTCACCCCCTCACCCCGCTTTGTAAACTGCTTTGGGTTCCTTCAGGGAGAAAAGGGACCTAAAAATGCTTACATACATACATACATACATACATACTTCTTTTAACAACAGTAGGAAAAAGTGCTCACTTTTTATTGAATGCTCAAAGTTGGATCACAAAGAGTTTGAGCCTATTTTTTTAAGACCTGTAGTTCATGTGCTGGGGAAGGCACTGAGCTGCTCGTATGGCTCTCCATCCTGCCCCATGATTGGCTGCTGGCACTCACACTAATACTTATTATCATTTGTTGTGATTATCAGTGTACAGAAGGCATGTTCTGAAAGAATGGTTGACGGATGCTTGCTCTGCCCTGACCATATGTGATTTTGCCAGCAATCCAGTAAATTCTAAGAGTGCCAAGCTGTGTCGAGGCTACCAGACAGCCTCCTGGTGTGATGATAAATGCTGTTTATGGCAGAGATGCAAAAGCAGCACATAAAAAGCTATATTTTTGAGTTTAAATT
Source organism: Lepidodactylus listeri (assembly GCA_029233225.1). Taxonomy (NCBI): domain Eukaryota; kingdom Metazoa; phylum Chordata; class Lepidosauria; order Squamata; family Gekkonidae; genus Lepidodactylus; species Lepidodactylus listeri. Next base: position 68,700,329 of record JARCFY010000002.1, read on the forward strand.
GTGAGTGCATCAATTCGAGAGCATTGGGGGACTGACAAGAGAGAAAAATGGGCATTATGAGGAAAGTTTACTTTTCAAACATGTTATTTGCAGTCATTACAGCATCATACGATTTTGCATGCCAATGGAATCCTTTTTGGTGTATTTACCAGTGGTGTGCAAAATTCCAGTTTGCATTTGTGACTAATCATGACTAGTGTTATGTAGTGGCTAGAAGGTTTGGCTTGGGTGGGAGAAATCTGTATTTTGGGTGGCTGCTCAGCTGTGGATTCTGAGAAAGAATTCTGAGAAAGAATCCACATCTCATCTACCTACTTCACAAGGTTGTTGTGATTCTGAAATACTGCTCAGAGATGGTTGAAGGAAGAGCAGGATATCATTGGAATGTGGCAGGGGTTAGCCAGCTAGCATGGGATCTTGGAGAACAGCTTTGTCAGAGGGGACTGCATAGGTGCCAGCACTTGCACAGATTTTGGTGCAATGATTAAATGTAGGGAGAAACTGCATGGATCACCTTTTCCAGTTGCTCTCTGCATCGCTAAAACTGCAGGTCAACATGTTTTTAAGTTAGCTAGGCAACCAAGGGGTTAATGCCTTCTGGCAGCATAGGTGGTTGTTAATGATTGATAACAATGATGCTCTCCACTTTGAAGGAAGCAGCAGCTATGTGAAAACCATGGGATGCTTGGTTAGCAGATTTGGATTGGAATTTGGAGAGAGGGGTGAGCATGTGTGTGGTTTTGAGGTAATTGTGTATGAACTTAGGGCTGGTTCACGAGCTTAAATCCTGAGAACCATGCACAGGGACTGGCAACAATTTTTGTTCTCAAAACAGCTGGTGGAGAAATTCTTGAAATGTCTGCCAGTGATATAGACATGATGCCCTGATCACACATCATGTTTGTTTGCATGAGTGCATATCCAGGGGAAGCCAGGGGGTTGCAAGAAATCATGCTGTGAGATCAGGGCTAATGTGTCCCTCCTGAACCTCTGCAAGATCCCTTCTCCACCTTCATTTAGTTGCATAGCACTGTTAGTACCCTCATATTAACAGCTGTGCTACATTTCCTGCCTGGAGTTCTAAAAGAAATCCAGATGTTACAAAAGCAATTTGCGAGGCAAAGGGATGAGTTATAAATCTACAAGAGTAGAATGGTGCTTGTGAGTATCCATGGCTCAAAGGATACTTCAGTGTTTGTGTGATGAAGCATGCTACCTTTTCCAGCATCCTCTTGTATGGTCAGATCAATCACTTTCAGAGGACCCAGGAGGCTTCTGCATGACTTCCTGCAATCTTTGCCTGGTGAGTGCTAATCGTTGGCCTCTCCAGTGAGTACTTAAAATAGTTTACCTAGAAAAAGGCCCAGATTTTTTCACTGAGATTTCAAATATACTTAACAATCAGAGGCTATGAACCAAAGCATCTTGGTTGTTCATGTTTTTAGAGATAGTGAAGGCTAAAATGCCAAGAAAGAGAGAGATCCCCAGTTTAGGTGTGCCCCCCCCCATCATAAATGTTTCACATCTACCATTCTTGTCACAGCTGTATTTAGGGGGTTCCATATTTCTGTACCCAACAAAACACATAAGAAAATCTGCAGAAGACAAAACCCCAGGTGAAAAACTGATTTAATGCCAATCAGATCTCTAGTGCCTGTCAAAGATAATCAGGGGAAATCAGTAATTAAGATTAAAAAAACAACATTCTGTGCTGATTTATTCACTTCCTGGTTACTCTGAAGACTGTAGACTAATTTAGTAGTGGAACAGATATAAACGTCTGCTCAGGTTCACAGTTTGTAGAGGATCCACTACTTCCACAAATTGCAGAATGAAGGATTCATTCAAAATCCTGAGAAGACTTAATTTTGGGGGGAATAGAGAGAAGACTGAATGGGAGGATGGGTACATTTGGGGCAAATGCGAGGGCCATGGGACTGAATCCTGAGAACCCCAAGCTTCTAATGTAGCAGAGTGGTTAGAATGTCAGACTAGGATCTGGGAGACCCAGGTGTGAGCCCCCAGTGTGCCACTGAAGCTTACTAAACAATTAGGGTTGCCAACCTCCAGGTAGTGGCTGGTGATCTCCTGCTATTACAACTGATCTCCAGGTGAATGAGATCAGTTCCCTTGGAGAAAATGGCTGCTTTGGAAGGTGGACTCTATGGCATTATACCCCACTGAAGTCCCTCCTCTCCCCAAACCCCACCTTCCTTAGGCTCCACCCCCAAAGTCTTCAGCTATTTCGCAATCTGGAGCTGGCAACCCTATGGGTGATATTGGGCCAGTCGCACACTGTCAACTGAACCTTCTGCTCGGGGTTATTGTGAGGATAAATCGAAATTGGGGATGAACGAACCACACTGTAAACTGCTTCAGATCCCCATTGGGAACAGAAGGGGGGGGTAAATATCTAAATACATAAATTTAAACATTAAGAAGCTCTTTTTGGTTTTCAGAGACAATATGAGGGTATTTTTTTTGAACCAATTTGAAAAAAGTTAAGTAGAAAAAACCTTGTATATTACTTTTAATTTGCATTATTTCAGGGTTTTTTTCCATGGACTAGTCCCAGTCAATTACTCCTGTGCTAGTATTGCTTGGGGGGGGGGGGGGCGCACCAGCATCTACTTGAAGTAGCTCAGGACAGGAAAGATCTTTTGATAGCAATGAAGCCTTTTTCACAGTCCCTGGTACATCTGTAGCAGAAATGCCCAAACTATGTACTAGGAGAGAGAGCTGCTTGTGTGCCCTGGGAAATAAACCTAGTTAATAATTAAAAGCTCCTGTGAGCCCAGAACAGCCATCCGCAGAGAAGGCTGCCTGGCCTGCTGCATAGCTTTCTGATTCATTGCTCTGGCCTTGCCTCCTTCCATTGCTCTGGCCTTGCCTCTTTCCAGGCTTTGCTGGAAGATGATTATTCTGTCGCATTTCGGCATTGGAAGTGACTGACTGGGCCAGTCCTATCCAACTGGAGGTAATTAACTATTCCCAGAGGAGCCTGTGTATTTGTCTGCATTCAGACATTACATTAACCCCAGCTCCTGCCAACCTAGCAGTTCAAAAGCAAGAAATTGCAAGTAGATAAATAGGTACCACTTCGGTGGGAAGGTAACAGCATTCCGTGTGCCTCAGTGTTTAGTCATGCGGGCCACAAAACCATGAAGTAGTCTTCAGACAGCGCTGGCTCTTCGGCTTGGAAATGGAGATGAGCACCACCCCCTAGAATCAGATTTGACTGGCTTTCGAGCAAGGGAAGCCTTTTAAACCGAGTCTATTATTTATTTATTTATTTGGATTTATACCCCGCCTAGCCAGCAAGGTCTATGCACAAACACAGCTTGTTGTCTTGCTCTCTTGTGTGCCTTCCAGTTTGGTGTAGTGGTTAAGAGCACGGACTCTAATCTGGGAGAACCAGGTTTGTTCCCCCACTCCTCCACATGCAGCTGCTGGTGTGACCTTGGGTCAGTCACAAATTCTCTCAGAGCTGTTCTGGAAAGAGCAGTCCTCAAAAGAGCTCTCTCAGCCCCACCTACCTCACAGGGTGTCTGTTGTGGGGAAGGGAAAGGAGATTGTAAGCTGCTCTGAGACTCCTTTGGGTAGTGAAGGGTGGTGTATAAATCCAATCTCCTCTTCTTCTCTCTTCCCCCCCCCCCCAGGTGAAGCATGATTTAAGGATTTCTGGTTTGAAACAAATTCTGGCTCTATGATGTATGAATAGAGTGTCCTTCATTCCCACATACCATGATTCTAAACCATGGTTTAATGCAGATATAGAACCTCAGTTTACGGGAAGTAAAACAAGTCCTGATTCACCCAGGCTTGCTCGCTCTCCTTTCTTTCTTTCTCTCTCTCTCCCCTCGTTCCTTCCTTCCTTCCCTCCTTCCTTCCCTCCCTCCTTCCCTCCCTGTTTTTCTCCCTGATGGAGACCTGGACTGGCTTGCCACACTGTCCTCCCCTCCTCCATTTTACCCTCACAAAAACCTTGTGAAGGTAGGCTAGGCTGAGAGAATGAGTGACCACCCCAAGGTCACCCAGCAGTTTGTTTCAGACCAAGAACCACTAACCTATTACTCACTGTGCAAGAGGAGAAGGGGGAGAGGAAAGACATGCACAAACATGGTGACAAGCACTAGAGGCGCATAAATCTTGGTTTAATTGGAGCTTCTTGTGATGTCTGAATGCAGCCTGTGTTTCTGCTCTAAGCTGGCCTCCTTCCCAAAATGAAATCTGTTCTTCCAGTTTTAACCTGGAGAAAGGTGTGCCTCAACTGTTAACAGTTTGGCAAATACTGATTTGCAGAGTGGGGTGTCTTCCTTTGATCCTTACCCTAGTAGGTTCATGGTGCAGAAATTGAAGTGGCAGTAAGGAATGTATGTAATCAGTGAGTCTGGGAGCCACCCTAGTGAGTGCATGAACTCTGCAGAGGACTTGGTGCAGCTGTGATCAATTTAGCCTGAATATGCAGGCCTTGTGGCTCACCTTAAAACTCTGGATTTTGGCTGGACTTTGGATTTCACTGTACTAAATGGCAAGACTCAGGCAGTGGCGTAAGATTCATGCTTTCCCCTACCATTCTGCAAGCTATCAGCGAGGCAAGAATTCAGCTGTACCTCAAGCTATCTCAGATTCCTCACTTTTCTGATAATTGTCTCACCAACATTCTGGTAGTCTCTTTGCCTGAGGTTTGGTAAGTGGTCCCTGGAATGCACATACTGAAGTTCAGGAAGGCTGAACCAAAATGGACAAAGGCCAGTTTCACAGCACAACTTCTGGCTCCTTTTTCTGTGCGGCTGCAGTGCTGGTAAGTTTCATCTGCTGCCCCAGGGGCTGGGGTTTAGAATTGTTTGCATTGGACAATTGAAAACAGAGGGCAGGAATTTTCGGTACTTGTGTGGTTTTTTTTTTTTTAAACTTTGCCTATGAAAAGAAAAATGACCCAACTAAACGGGGAGCCTTGGAGACCACCCAGGATACTGTATGCTTCCAGAGGGGGCTTGGTGAGTGGGTCAACCATTGAAGGTCTTTAGACTGCCCCTCAGAGAGAAACTCCTGACTGATTTCAGCTAGTGACAGTGAAGTTCTGGTGCTGCAAAGGCCACAGAGGCATGATGTAGTAGCCATGAGGGATGTAAACTTCATTCTGAAATCAATGAGCTGTAACATCACCAAGCGGAATAAGCAATGAGCACTGTTATGATTGTAGCACCTGACACAGATCTACATGACTTTCCCTATGGGGGACAGTAGTGGGGTCAGGCACATTTGATGAAAGGGGAATTGTACCAAGGACACAAGGGGGCTTATCAGACAGTGAGGGGGAAATCTTAGGTGTTATTGTTAGTGCTAGAGTTTGTATACAAACTGGCACAAGCCAGGTCCACCAGAACTGAGCAACAACAGCATATTGCAGGGGTGTCGAACTCATTTGTTACAAGGGCCAGATCTGACATAAATGGGACTTTGTGGGGCCGGGCCGTGTGTGTCATAAAATGGAATGCCAGGTAGCGGAGATATAAGCTTTATAAAGAATACAAACACAATTAAAGATATTATTTTCTTTTACTTAAAATACAAATATGCTTAAAACTCTTGCAATATTTTGTTTATTTAACAGTCTTTGATAACTGACACCTCCCAAACCTTCCCCCCCCCCTTCTTAAAAGATGCCTGCCTAAAATGGAAAGTTGGGAAAATAGTGGGATTTGGCAAAGCAAATTTAAAAATAAAAGATCAAGAAAAAGCACAAGGATCACAGCAGAAACTGAAAATATAAACTAAAAATATAAAATGCTCTGAGCCTAGGAGAACATGAAACGGCTAGATATTGCAAGCTTCTCCCCCTCATTTACTCAGAGTGGCAGTGGCTCTCCAGTGTAACGTCCCCTTTTGGCTGTGGGTTCCCATGTTAGAGTACTCACTCAGGCAGCCATTCTCAGGTCCCTTCAACAGACAGAAACTGGCTTAAAACATCAACTCTGTATATGCAAGGAGACAACTCCAGCAAACAACTTCAGCTGGCATACAAACACTGGAAAGTGAAACTACTTGAGGTTCACTCCATTGAAATACATTGCAGCACAGACAAAGTTGCAGAGAAAATGTGGAATGGATTTTCCATTAAGGTCTCTGGGTCCAGACAGACTACTCTGGGACTGGAATGACAGCCCCCAGAGTGAAATGACAGTCCCTGGGAGTAGCAGAAACATTCCGGAATTGGAATGAGGGCCCCCAGAGTGGAATTCCGTTCCCAGAATGCTGCTGCTACTCCCAGGGACTGTCATTCCACTCTGTGCCTTGTCGTTCCAGTCCCAGAACACAGATTCTATTGCTGGGGACCATCATTCTACTCTGGGGGCTGTCATTCCAGTCCCGGGGGACTGATTTTGTTGCTAGAAACAGTCCCAGAGTAGTCTATCTGGGTACAGAGACCTTAATGGAAAAATCCATTCTGCATTTTCTGTGCAACTTTGCAAGCCCAGAAGAGCTTCCTGCTGAAGGAGGCAAAGACAGGACCCCAGGGAGCTGGGAATTTCGCCAGCTTCCAGCTTCAATGGGGGAGGGGGGACAGAAAAGAGCCCTGGGCCAGATTAAAGCCATGGGGTAGACCGGTTCTGGCCCATGGGCCTTAAGTTTGATACCCCTGGCATATTGCTTTTGCCAGGGCTTTTTTTGTAGAAAATGCCCAGCAGGAACTCATTAGCATAATAGGCTACACCCAACAGCAGACACTCATTAGCATATTAGGCCACACCCCTGACAGCACAGCTCATTAACATATTAGGCGGGGGGCTGGGGAAGCACAGGGCAGCATGGAAGCTTGCCTCCCCCCCCCCCCCCGAGCTTCTTTGGCCCACTTCAGCATCGCCTTTCTTCGCTATTGCGGAGAGACTTGGGGAAGTGTGTGTGTGTGGGGGGATTTTCAACGTGTCTGGGTTTCCTGCTTGCCCTTTTCCACCTGGGACATGTCAGCTACAGAAGGGAAGGCAGAGAGAGGCTTTTCCTTGTCAATTTCACTCTCAGCTGACTGGTGGGGAGTGACATTGACAAAGAAATCAGACAGTCTCCCCAGAGGGAAAAATGGCATTTTAACATGCCACCTTTCCCTCTTGTCTGTAACATGGGAAGGGCAGCGTGCTCTGTAGCTACGCATGCCCAGAAGTTTTGGCTGTAGGTGTGGCCAACTCAGGAGCCAGCCGGAACTCCGTTCCTGTGCGTTCCTGCCCAAAAATAGCCCTGGCTTTTGCAGTGAAAAAACTGACCAAGCGTGGCTTTAGTGACTTGTTTCAGCCAGGATGTGGAACAACAGGGAACTGAAACCAAGTCCTTATTTTTATCTAATGATAGAATCTCAGAATAAAAAAAAATATTTATTTATTTATTTATTTATTTGTTCAATTTATACCCCGCCTAGCCAGCGAACCTAGCCAGCGAAATATATAGATGTCTGAGTAAAGGTTTCCCTTGCTTGAAAGCCAGTCGAATCCGACTCTAGGGGGCAGTGCTCATCTCTGTTTCCAAGCCGAAGAGCCAGTGTGGTCATGTGGCCGGCATGACTAAATGTTGAGGCACATGGAACGCTGTTACCTTCCCACCAAAGCGGTACCTATTTATCTTCTTGCAATTTCTTGCTTTCGAAGTGCTAGGTTGGCAGGAGCTGGGGCCAGAGAGGGGAGCTCACTCAGTCATGCAGCACTTGGGTCTCAAACTCCTGTGCCTGTGTACCAAACCACAATTTACCACAGGTGGCATCTAAGCTCACCACAAGCTGATTTCCAGTAGTACTACTACACAGGGGTCATTTTAAGCAGGAACACCGTTCCGGGAGTAAGAAGCCCAGGAGCGGGCACATATGGTGATGCGCTATGGAAAAAAGCAAAAGCATACTAACTGGATCTGTATTTTCATGCTTGTTGTAGGGCAGTTTCCCTGCAAGAGCAAAGGAAACCTAAAGTGTCTTTAGTCAAAGGGTAAAGTTGGCTCGCCAGCTCTGAGTTGGGAAATACCTGGAGATTTTTGGGCTGGAGCCTGAGCGGTGGGTGTTGCCTTCTGACACACTTCTGGTGATGTCAGGGGGTGTGGCATATGCAAATAAGTTATGCTAATGAGTTATGCTAATAAGCTCTTGCACCTCTTTTTTTACGAAATGACCTGCTTTTTCCTCACATGGATGGATACTATGGAGGGCTGGGACACCATGTTGTGTATGCCTGCTTTGGCAAATGACCTCCTTAATTTAACAAAAGATGCTGAGATACTTTAATCCCTCTCCTGTTTTGTGGGCATTCATGGTTGGTGCAGGTTTATTGGAGAGAGGGATTGGGCCACAGCGTTTATCCCATTAACCAGTTAGATTAAGAGTTGATCAAAATGAACAAATTGCCGTGGCAGCAATTGGGGGGGGGGGGGCGCATACAACTCAGCTGCAAGTGGCAGGTCCTCTCTAGGGCTCAGTTGCGAATAACGGCAGAAGTTCTGTGGACAGAGCTCCCAGAGTTATTTTAAATGTGATATTCAAGTGCACAGGGACCTGATATGGCCTGAGGGGGCTCCCCATGGTATATTATCAATCTGAAACAGACCTAGGGAGTCTTCCCCAATGGAACAAATACACATACAGATACTGATAGGGGGAGTACAGATACAGACAGCAGTGTGTGTGTGGGGGAGTTTTCACCACCCCTCCTTCTGTACCATGGTCCTGATCTGAACTGGACCTCTGAAACCTGAAAAGGCAAATAAAAAAAAAGTGCTGGCAGCTCTGTCCACTCCCAGCATCATGTGTAGTTGAGCCAACACCTCTCAGACTGATGAGAGGATTTCCATGGGGGGCAGCCATGTTTGTCTGCTGCAGTCAAAACAACATAGGGGCTTATGTCACCTTAAAGGCTAACAAATTCGTTGGGTGGACTATAACTAAATAGCTAGATAGATTATAATTTGCATTTGTTTCGCTAGACAGAGCTAGAATCAGGAATGGCATATTCGGACCAACTGAAGTTCACCTAGGGCTCAGCAACCCTTTGAATAAATTGTTCTCTGGTTTCTTCCTTCTTCCTTTCCCTGGATTTCCACAAATGGCACTGAAGCCAGATCAGCGCGGTACAAAGCACAGTGTGCTGTGTTGCTTCCCTATGCCTTTCTGTTTGGAAGTTTGCAGGGAGGCCTTTTGCTTGGCTAAGTGCTGTGTTGTTTGCTTTTAAGGAACACATTGTGCTTTGCAACACACATTATCGCCGGAAAACTGAATTGGCCCAGGCTCTCTTGGCTGGCTATAGGAGAGCAAGCTGTATCAGGCATGTGCCAGCTTCCCTTTAGCAACTGTGGAACATGCCACACATTTGCTATGGGTTGATCCTGAAAATTCCAAGAAAGCAGCAGCCCCTAAAATATATACAAATAAACAAATCAATTAATGTGACAGAAACAGATGAAAACAACGAGAACTAATAAGCATTAGATGGCAAATTTGGGTGTGCCTCTGCACAGTGTGTGAAATGGGCATGAACTACATTGGCTCATGTCCTAATCCTTGCTTCCACTTGTGCTGCACCCTTTTCCATTGCAGAGGCAATCCCCACAGCACAGTGCATTCCTCTGGCACTAGGAGCTTCTGTCCATGCAAGACCAGTGTTTTCCAGTGAGCTGAAAAGCACCAGAGGAAATCCCCGTGCGGCAGGGGGCCACCTCCACAATGGTCGAAGAGGGGCACAAACAGAAGTGCTTAGGATCCAGGTCATTTGTTGCATGATAAGGACATATATTTACAAAAACCAAAAGTCAAAGCTAAACTATGCATTTGTTCAGTGTTAACTCAAGTGACATTCTTGCTTTTATGGAGAAAAGTAGCCTGGAGTTCCTTTGGAACTGGATCCCATAGAGGAGTGGTAAAAAGTATATCCCACTCAGAAAATTTGCTATCCACGGTAAACTGTGGTAGTTAAAATATTGGACTTGGAAGCTTGCTGGGCAATCTGGAGCCCATCACACTCACCCTGAACTACCTTGCAGGGTTGTTATTGTGAAGATACAGTGGTGAAAGGGTGAAAAATGTAAACTGCTTTGGGGTCCCCATTGGGAAGAAAAGCAGGGTATAACTAAAATAAATAAATAATTGAGGCAGTTGGGCGCTTCCAGCTTGCTGAAGGCAGTGGAGCTGGTACTTTAACTCTGAGTTATCAGGAATCGATAGCTTATTAACTAGCATTGGCTGCCTGCAGCTCTTTTAGTTGTATTGAGAGACTGTGGAACTTTCAAGTTTGAAATGACTCGGTGGAATGCTTCATGGAGCGAGTTATGGTGTTCTGGATACTCTCCTAAAATAAGGCAGCCTTTCAATCTATCTAATCTCTGCAGTTGTACTCAGTCAATCATATTTGCGAAAAAGAGAGAGCCCCTAGCATGGAAATTCTCTGCAAATGGGAGCATCCTCTTCTGCTGATACAGGACTTGGGAGAATTCAGTTTCTACATATGCCACTTATTCACTCTATAACCTTGGCCAAGTCATCAGTGGCCTTCATTTGTTCTTCATCTGTCAAATGGAGACAACTGCCCTGCCCTCCCTGGTCATCTCCAACAGAATGGCTGTGAACAGAATATAAATGTGTGGTGCCCTAACAGAAACAAGGCAAAGATCTCATGCTGATGGATGTGGGGGACTTTTTATTGTTGCAAGAGCAGCTCTGTACTCCAACAAGCTCTCCATTGTGTGGTTTCTTTTTTAGAAAGTTCAGCATGACTTTTGTGAACATGGAATTCAGAGGTTCTTTTCCATTCCAGTGTTTAATTTGGGCAGATGGAGATGGTTAAAATTCCCCTGAAGTCTGCCGTTACCTGGACCAGGCTCCCTCCTTTGAGGCCATGAGAAATACACAACATGCACAGAACCTGAGCCAGAGCACTAGAAGCTGCCTGAGGTAGTTTTTGGCAAGTTGTGTCTTCTGTGGTAAATTGTGTCTTAACAGCAGCTATGCTTTGAGTAAAACTGAGCAGTGGTCTTGCTATTCTTGGCCAGATTTTTAGGTCATCATAAAAGTAGCAAGAAACAAGCTGCTGCTTACGGTACATACAACAAAGGTGTTTCTTCCCTCAGTCAACATAGATGAGTACAGACAAGCAGCTATCAAGTGACAGCATATCGCAGTCTACATGCATCCTCTCAATAAGCCAGTCCATGAGGAAGATTTTACTTCTTGTTCAGATTTCCAGTCAGATACAGAAATGTGCTAAGATTCCTAGAATTTAGCTAGACAATACATATGACCCACTTACTTAATGGTTACATGCCTACCCTGGTAACTTAAGATGGTATATGATCCTCAGTTTCAGCAACCTGTTATGTCTAGCATGCAAAATTATAAAATTCTTTCACACTTGGATGCTTTTGCAATGGATATGATGGATTGTCTTTCACCATATCTGTGTATGTTTAAAAACAATTAACATAGAATGACATACAAAATACTTTTTTCCTAATTTAAATGATAGTTCCTTCAGATATGTAACTAAGATCAAAACTGAATATCCATATGTTTTCCTGTTATTGTTCTCTTTTAAAGATTGGTGGTACTGATTGCAGATTGCTGTTTTTGCCTTAGGAAAATATTGTATTTTTGGTTCTGTTGTTGGGTTATCACTAAGTGCGCAAAGACATATTGTGTTGTTTTTTCCCATTTCTTCAGTCACAATCCCACCGCATTCTTTTGTTTTATTAAGATTTGCTGTTAGACTGAAATGTTTAATTGTATTTTGTGCTCCATTCACAGATTAACTGAATCGTTTATTCCTCATATTTGTAATCTGCACAGCCCTACTGTATTATTTTTGCCATTAGATTGTGGAGACCTGACTCCTCCATTGAAATGCTTGAGGGAGATCTTGTAGGTGGAAAAGCTCCATGTGTGCATTGGAGCCCCAGCTCCCTCCGTGGCTGTTCACATGACAGAGAATCTAGGCATAATTAATAGACTGCAACATAACAATAATATTTTGAATTTAATTGATAATACATGCTTTGTTATGGGCTTATATCATATGGTAGGATAGATTACTTGATAGAGCATTTAAAAAATCACTACATTTGTTGGTAAACATGAAATAACACACAAGACACAAAGAAACAGTATCATGACTCAGACCTCACATGCAAGTTCCCGAAGGGCTAATTACTTGCTGGAAGAGTTTACTCATTCAGGTTTAATACAGACATTGAAGAATTCCCCCCCTCTTTCCATTGCTAATCCAAAGTTTTGTATTGCTGGTGTTTGTGTGGTAATATCAACTCTTGACATAGGTGGGAGCCTTAGCTTCCATTTATGTTTTGGGATAAACCCCGTAGTGTCCATAAAATGCAAGACAGCTTAGATATCCAGATTTATTTCTTTAAAAAGGACTCCCCCATCTTGTTCATACTGTAATAAGGATGTTGCTTTCAAACCATTCCCTATTCACAGCAACATCCATTGTGTTCTCTTTGACTGTGGCCAGGCTAGAATTTCGGGAGGGGGGGGTGGTGCCTTGGTAAATGGGAACTGAGTACCTTTGAAAAGCTACCTTCTTAGGATTCATGGGACAATTTGCAAGTATTCCAATCCAAAAGTGATGGGTTGTCTTTGACCCAGAAGTCTGGCTCCACAGCTTCTATAAATCAAGCATTGCTCTGTTGAATTCACTGGTGATGCCAGGTTACATCCTCTGAGGATTTGGCAATGAGATTTGTGCTCTTTAGAAAGAGGATACAGCTGTAAGTGGCCTGGCCCAGCAGGAGACTGGAGAGAGAGTGTAAACCCCACAAAACAACAGCCCACTGATGCACTGATCAAGGACTTGGTCCTGCAAGTTCTCGTCAGTCCCATCTTGTGAAAACACAAATAAGGCATGGACCATAGTACTGGCCACCCTTGGCCAGACTATCTGCAAAAGAACTCCTCAGGCTGGTAGTAATAAATGTCTGTTGGAGGGGAGGAGACCCAAACAGCAAGCATTCAGATGTCTGTTTATTATTGTTCATTCACAGAATATAATAAACCCACCAACTCATTCCCTGAACTCTGGTGATTGATTCCTCTCTCTGGCCTAGACAAAGCCTCCCCTTTGTGCTACACAGACAATCTGTGTAAAAGGGACTGTTTCTGTCTTTCTTTCTTTTTCTTTTTCTTTTGGTATGTTTGTCTGCCTTAAACCTGCTGTCCTAGGCTTTGGCCCTTTGTTCAAGGGAGCAGATGCCTTCATGTTTGTACCAGGTGGAGACGGGGGCAGAGGCCTCAGCATCCTCTCTGTAGGAGAAATGATACATTTGTTTTTAAGATTCTGGCCACCTGACCATGAGCATAGGATGAACAACATCTGGAATTTTGGGCCAGCCTTCTCTGCTAGATGTGGTTGTCATATTTCCAAGTGATACTTCAAAGCCTTGGATGGAAAACCAATATTTTTCAGTGATCAATAGAAACTCCTGTAACCTTGCCAGCAAGTCCAATTGTCTGTATATTTTTCAGTGTCTTAAGAACTGTTAAGTGTTAGAAATGTCTAAGTTCAGTAGGAACAGTTTTTAAAAAACTTTTATTCACTTGTAGTGAATATCTGTCTTATACAAATAATAATTTCCTAAAGTTAATCCTTCTTCTCTTTCAGTGCCCTGCAAGGCTCAGACATCATAGCTGAAAGGGGATTTTCTGGATGATTGAAGCATAACAGCAATAGCAATCCAGAAAAATCCACTGATGGGAATCGTAGGTAGGTAGGGCAGGGTGAGGGCTTAGATCTCTGCCACTTTGGCAAGGCACCAGTTTCACTGAGTTCCTTTCTGTTATGTATTCTCCTATGCTATTATTCTTTAATGGAAGGTTTCATGTCACAAATGAGAGAACCTCTTCTCCAAAAAGAAAAAAGTACATGTAGAGCCTCAGTAATCTAGAGCCTCAGGTAGGCTTGTGCATCCTGGGCTAGTTAAAAGTACTTGTTCCCTCAGGTTGTTTTAATCTTATGTTACTAGATGGATTAGTTTAAACTGTAACCTACCTTGAGCCCTTGAGATATGGCAGGGTAGATATGTAAGTGAATCCTTTCTCTCCACTACTTTTCATCAAAAGGAGCCTGTCACAAGTCACTGCTGCATCCACGGCTGGGCAGAACTGGGAGCAGAGCATCAACAGGGCCTGTTTTTGTCCAGATACTGACATTTGCTCCCAAAATGCCCTTGACTAAACTGTTCTGTGACATAGTTTCCCCATCTGCAAAATACTAGTAAAACTGCTGCTCTGTCAGCCATTCAAAGAGAAACAGAAACATCTGTGTGGAGACCAGTGTTCCCTCTAAGCTGAGTTAGTATGAGCTAGCTCACATTTTTTTAGCCTCCAGCTCATACATTTTTGTCTTAGCTCAGGAAGGCTGGCTCCAGGGCAAACTAATTTATGCAGTGCAGCCAAACTGCTTGCTCACAACTTTAATACCAGTAGTTCACAAAGTAGAATTTTTGCTCACAAGACTCCACAGCTTAGAGGCAGCACTGGTGGAAACACTGAGACCGATTTCCCCCTAGTGCTGCCCTGGCGTTCTTCCTCTGTTTGCCCCGGTGCTGTGCTTGAATTTCACACTATTTCACACAAAAAACAGGATCACTGAAACTGCAGGAAAGATCAGGCGGAGCTGTGGGTCAAAATGCACCCCACGGCAAATAGTGTGAAATTCACGCACAGCACCGGGGCAAACAGGGGAAGAACGCCAGGGCAGCACTAGTGGGAAATCGGTCTGAATAATTTGAAGGGAATGGTACAGGTGTAAAGGGTAGAGAAAGTTGGGAATGCTCAAGGCTTTTTGCTGGCCTGCATGAACTACCACCCTGGGACCTCCCCCATTCAACAGAGAGAAAAGTGAGAAGTCTAAGATGAACATTTTACTCATGTTGAACAATGTAAAAATGAAAATAGATATGCTCTTCAAAAACCCTCCATGTTCCATCATGGCAACTACAGAAGACCAGACTAAACAGATATGGAGATTCCAGTAGCCATTTAATGCCAGGCTTCCCTCAGGACCAACTTGTCTATAGAGGCAATGGGACTTGTGCCCACCACCCAGGAGCACTAGTGAGTGTGCCATTAGCAGGGCAAATATGGATGATGGGTTTGGAGCAGCTTGGGGAGGGATGCATACTGGGTTACTGAATCTGTCTATTATTTACTTTGCTATTCTGACTTTCTTCTATCGTGGCATCCAGGTGATCTGTGTGAGGGTGGGTCCTCCCTGACCTTGCTGAGCACTCTGAGTGGTGGGAGGTGCAGGGGCCCAGGCCACTGCCACAGGCAAGCATGCCACTGCAGAGAGTGGCCAGAGCTTAGCCAAGCCCAGCCCCCAGCGGGAGCCAAGCAAGGCCAGCGCAGCCTGAGCCATCCTCTCTGGGCAAGCCAGCTGACACTAGCAGTGGCTACTCTTGCTGTTACTGCTTAGTGAGGTGGGCAGTGCAGGCATGCACATCCAGCTGTTGTGGGTGACTGCACAGGTGTGCTGGTGGTCTACCTTTTTGTCCCTCATCTCAATGGTACCCTTGAGAGTAAAGCTAGGTAGGGTTGCTGGTCTCAGGATGGCAACTGGCAACAGAGTTTGGGGGGGGCAGGGACCTGCCTGTCTGGAGTATCACTTCTGGTGCAAACTGGAATTTATTTATTTTATTTTATTTTTGAGTTTTATATCCCGCCCTGTCGATGTATTGGGTTAATGCTGCAGCATGTGTTCAAAACTCTCAGGTTTTACCATGTCTTTATTCCAGGGCAAGTGACAGAGGAAGGGGTAAACAGGGATCAAAGCCCTTCCCTCCCCTTTGCCCCATTTGCAGCAAAAAAGATAAATGAAGAGCTTTTTAAAGGTGAGTCCTAGCTTGAACGTATAACTGTGAGTTGGGTCAGAAACCCGTGTCCTGAGAGCCGGTTTGGTGTAGTGGTTAAGAGTGGTGGACTCTAATCTGGAGAGCTGGATTTGATTCCCCAGTCCTCCGCATGCAGCCAGCTGGGTGACCTTGGGTCAGTCACAGTTCTCTCAGAGCTGTTCTTTAAAGGCAGTTCTCAAAGAGCTCTCTCAGCCCCACCTATCTCACAGTGTGTCTGTTGTGGGGAGAGGAAGGGAAGGAGATTGTAAGCTGCTCTGAGATTCCAAGTGAAGGGCGGGGTATAAATTCTCCTCCTCCTCCTATATTCTTCTTCCATCTTCATTTTTTATAAGTTATTTAAAAGAAATTACCATGTCCATACAGAGAGGTCTAATGTCAAACAATAGAAAACATACACCCAAAGCTATTTCTTCCATCTTCAAGAACGATTCACCATCTGATTCCAGAAAACTGTCAGTTCTGAAGGGAATGCATAGAGTTCTCTCTAACTTTGGCATCTTCAAGTGTCCTGCCCCTTCTAACGGAGTGGATGATTATTATGAAATACCTCTCCTATAATGTGCTAGTAAGTTCCAGGCTACCTTTCAAATAATGGACGAGCCAGTGAAGGTTTAGGTTTACATTATGTGCCTCTTCTACATTCTAGTGTTCTGACTCAAGCTGTAAAAAGACATCTTTTTAAAGCAATGGGTTATCTGCTCATTCTGTTGACCACAATGTCATTGAATCAGGAAGTGAGCCTGGATTCCAATTTCACAACAAGATATCTCAGTGGGTGGCTATTTTCTTATTTTTTAACCAGCAATGAAAATTAAATAGACTAAAAACAAGAAACGTGGAGATCCATATCACATTTTTTGTTACCATGTCAGCCAGGTGCCCTCACATTCCCAGGATACAAGTCAGGTTTTGATAAGAGGCAGGCAAAGTTTAACTAATCAATCGCCAGGGTACTTAGTTTGATTAATGTCATCAGCTTTCCAGCACCAAATACATTGTAGCAAGTGAGTGAAATGCAGTCAAATGGACCAGCAGGGCCTTAATCAGAGGAGAATGATATGGATTCTGAGCAGGAGGGAGGGGAGGGAGGTGAAGAAAAGGATACAAAAACAAAGGAAGAAGCCAGCACACAAGATTGGTTTGGATTTTAGCCATAAAGGCCCCTTTAGGTCTATGGCAGCCCAGCTCAGCGTCTCAAAGCACAGGCAAATCCTCCGGATAGAAAGTTTTTGCTTCTGCAAAGGCTGCAGAAAATTGCAGGCAAGCAGTTCTGTTTTCTCCCCCACCAGTCTCTCTCATGATGGCTTTAATTTTTTTCCCTTTACCAAAATGATCTCCCACCACCTCCACCAAGTGTTCTGCAGATGAAGGCATGGTATCCTCACTGTCATTGCTGACCTGAGGACATGGAAGAACATCTTCCCTTTTGTTTCCTTAGCATGCTGGAAGTCTTCAGACAGAGCATGATTCAGGCTGCCACTGTGTTTTCCCTTTGCTCCACTGAATCAGGATGCAGTCTGCATTCATTTGAAACCCACCTTCGAAAACATAGGGATGGATCCTACAGAATGGAGGCTCATTCCTCCAGTGGTACATAAGAACATAAGAGAAGCCAGTGTTGGATCAGGCCAGTGGCCCATCCAGACCAACACTCTGTCACACAGTGGCCAAAAACACCAGGTGCCATCAGGAGGTCCAGCAGTGGGGCCAGGACACTAGAAGCTCTCCCACTGTTGCCCCCCCCCCCAAGCACCAGCATACAGAGCATCACTTGCCCCAGACTGATCCTATCTATTACCTTGTGGCTAATAGCCACTGATGGACCTTTGCTACATATCTATATTCTAATTCTGAGAGGGTTTTTTTTTCTGTGTGGCTGCTTATATCTGCCGAAAGAGAGTTCACTCTCTCCCAACAGCTTTTCCTACATAGTCATGGGCCTTCCTCAGTCTGCAGAAAAATCCAAAAAGTTAAAAAAAACCTTCAGGGACTGTTGAATTCCCCCCAATACCTCTTAAAATGGCATCAGCTCCAGGCATCAACTGTGAGGAGATTAGAATGTTCGGGGGAGGGGCAGGCTTCTAACTGTTTCTGTCAGTAAAAGGCAGGGTTTTTACTGGCAGCAGTCTAGGGTTGCCAAGTACTGCCCCTGGCCACTGGCAGCGGATCCAGATCCAGACTGGGAAACTCCTGGAGATTTGGGGGTGGAGCCTAGGGAGGACAGGGACCTCAGTGAAGTACAATGCCATCAACTCCACCCTCCAAAGCATCCATTTTCTCCATGGAAAGTTATCTCTGTAGTCTGGAAATGAGCAGTAACTCCAGGGGATCCCCAGGTCTCACCTGGAGGCTGGCATCCCTAAGCAGCCCCCCTGTGTGACTTGATACCACCTGATTTGCATGACTTAATTAGGCCCAGCTTTTTTGCTACTGTTCATCATCAGCCACCCTATGAAATCCACTGTGATGTAACAGAGCTTCAGATTGGGATCTGCGAGACCCGGGTTCACACCCCCATCTTGTGGTGGAAGCTGACTGGGAGATTTTGGACCAGTCACATACTTTCAGCCTAACCAACTTCACAGGGTTGTTGTGCAGATAACAAGGAGGAAATGATAATGTAAGCTGCTTTAGTCCCCACTGTGGAGAAAGACTAATTTTCCTAGGGTAGAGGCTGTTGAGGAGGGGGGTGGAGATGGAAAGCTGAAGACAGATAAAAGTAGGTTGGCTGTTGAGTGGGAAGGAAATGGGGTTGCCAACTCCAGGTTGGGAAATTCTTGAACTTTTGAGAGGTGGAGCCTGGGTAGGGTGGGATTTGAGGAGGGACTACAGACCAGTCTAATGCCATAGACTCCACCCTCCAAACCAACCATTTCCTTCACTTAAACTACCATTGCCAACTTCCAGAGAAGGGCTGGAGCGCACCCAGAATTACAACTGATGTCCCGGTGACAGAGATCAGTTCCCCTGGATAAAATGGCTACTTTGGAGGGTTGCTGAGGCTGCTTGCCTCCCCAAGCCTCACTGTCCCAAGGCTCCACCCCCAAATCTCCAGGAATTTCCCAACCTGGAACTGGCAGCCCTGAGGTGAATTGATCTCTGCAGCTGGGAGATCCATTGTGATTCCCAGAGCACTGCCTCTGTTGCTGTGGGAGGAGAGGAAGCAGGCAGGAAGCTGGGAGAGTGATGGGGGCAGAAAGAGAGAGTGATGGAGTGGGGGGGCAGAAAGAGAGAGAAAGTGATGAGGTGAGGGGGGAGAAAAACAAAGAGAATGACGACTGGTCAGAAAGAGAGAGGAAGTAACATACATGGAGGGGAGAGAGAGAGTAAGAAAGGGGGGCAGAAGGGAGAAAGAGTATGAGAGAGGTAGGGGAAGATGGGAGGAAGCAAAGTTGTGAGGAATGGGATAACCATCCCGCAAGTTTCTTGCGGGTCTCCACTTGTGTTTATCTAATTCCCTCTTGAAACCGTCCATGCTTGTAGCCGCCACCACCTCCTGTGGCAGTGAGTTCCATGGGTTAATCACCCTTTGGGTGAAGAAGTACTTCCTTTTATCCATTCTAACCCAACTGCTCAGCAATTTAATTGCGTACCCAGTTCTTGTATTGTGAAAAAGAGAGAAAAGTACTTTCTCTACCTGCTCTATCCCATGCATAATGCAAACTCGATCATGTCACCCCTCAGCTGTCATTTCTCCAAGCTAAAGAGCCCCAAGCGCTTTAACCTTTCCTCATAGGGAAAGTTTTCCAACCCTTTTATCATTCTAGTTGCCCTTTTCTACACTTTTCCCAATGCTATAATATCTTTTTTGAGGTGTGGCGACCAGAACTGTACACAGTACTCCAAATTAGGTTGCCCTATCGATACAGGGGCATTATGATACTGGCTGATTTGTTGTTTGTTGGCCTTTTTCATTGCAGTTGCACACTGCCTCGACATCATTAGTAAGTCATCTACTACAATTCCAAGATCTCTCTCTTGGTCAGTCTCTGCCAGTTCAGACCCAATCAACGTGTGTTTTTGGCCCCAATGTGCATCACTTTGCACTTGGCCACATTGAACCTCATTTACCATGTTGATGCCCACTCGCCCATCCTTGACAGATCTCTTTGAAGAGAAGAGAAGAAGATATTGGATTTATACCCCGCCCTTCACTCGAAGTCTCAGAGCGGCTTACAAACTCCTTTCCCTTCCCCTCCCCACAACAGACACCCTGTGAGGTAGGTGGGGCTGAGAGAATTCTTTCCAGAACTGCTGTTTCAAGAACAGCTCTGACAGAACTATGGCTTGCCCAAGGTCATCCAGCAACTGCAGGTGGAGGAGTGGGAATCAAATCCGGTTCTCCCAGATTGGAGTTGGTGCACTTAACCACTATACCAAACTGGCTCTTTTCGTAGTGCCTCACAATCCTCCCTGCTTTTCACTGCCCTGAACAATTTTATGTTATCTGCAAATTTAGCCACTTCACTGCTTACTCCCAACTCCAAATCATTAATGAACAAGTTAAAAAGCATCGGACCCAGTACTAAGCCCTGTGTTATCCCACTGCTTACCATCCTCCACTGTGAAAACTGCCCATTTATACTCACTCTCTGTTTCCTATGAGTTAGCCAGTTTTTGATCCACAAGAGGACTTGTCCTTTTATCCCATGACTATTGAGCTTACTTAGTAGCCTTTGATGAGGAACTGTATCTAAAGCTTTCTGGAAGTCAAGGTAAACAACATCTATTGGGTCCCCCTTGTCCATATGTTTGTTCCCCCCCCCCCCCAAAGAACACTAACATGTTAGTGAGACAAGTAAGGTCGGAGCCTTTCTCTGTTCAGAAAGAAGCAGGATGGCTCTTTCCACTGGAGCAGTGTGCCTTTGCTAGTAGCAATATGCATCTGAAAGGTTCAACCTTTTCATCTACACAGAGTTAGGTACACAACTAGAATGAAGACAGTGACTGAGAAAATCCTGGAACTGTTAGTGCAGTCTTGTGAGTTTTCTGTACGGGGAGAGATTTAGAGGTTTTGTGCACAACATTATTGAGTCAGGTTTGGCCCCATACCACTTATGTTTATCCCCCATCTTCTATGTGTTTTCTTGATCTATTAGTTTGCACCTTGCATTTTTTTCTAGAGAGCCAGTGTGGTGGAATGATTAAGAGTGTTGGACTAGTATCTGAGAGGCCTTGGTATGACTCTCTATTCATACCGTGGGAAGTTGACATTGGACCAGTCACACTCTCTCAGCCCAACCTGCCTCACAGGGTTGTTGTGGGGATAGAATGGAAGAGAGGAGAATGTTGTAAGCTGCTTTGGGTCCCCACTGGGGAGAAAGGCAGGGTAGAAACGAGTTGAATAAATAAATAAATACATGCATACATAACTGTTGGGGCACAGCTAATGTGGAGATGCCAAATACATCCACCTTTCTGTGTTGCTTTACAGCAGGTGTGCACAAGTGTATGAACCCAAGCTGCTAAAGGAAATGTACAGTGGTGTTCTGTTTTAATGGAACAAAGTTTGTGTCTGATGGCACCTTTAAGACCAACAAAGTTTTATTCAAGGCATAGGCTTTCGTGTGCAAGCTGACTTCTTCAGATAATGTGTTTTAATGTGAGCCTACTTTAGGCATTGCTGGAATTTTATCTTGGCCTGAGTTCCTCCCCAGAACAAAAGGAAGGAATGTCTCTACTTTAGAACTGCTATAAAGCTCCATAATGTGGACCTGGGAGGAAGCTGACAGGCAAGCCCAATCAGGAGTCAACTGGGAATGGTGAAAGGTTTGCACACCCTTTTCTTTGCCAACATACTTCTTGCTTAACACACACCAGGCTCCACGACTGGGATGAGTTTTCATGATTCTTGCGAGAGGGGAGGCCCAGGCCAGGCTGACATTTCTCCTGCTTCCAGACAGACTTATCTTGGGCATGCAAAAATCTCAGACGTTCCAGCGAATGGAGGAGGTGCTGAGGGATGGTTTCCATTAGTGTGTGTATATACACCACACATCAGGGTGTTGACCAGGGTCAGTTAACCGCATCAATCCTGGCTGTCAACAGAATGTGTATTTGTTCCACACTGCCCTCTGCAGGGCACAGGAGAATGTTCACAAGGCTGAGCTGGTGTCTTCACTGCGGTGAAACTGTCCTAACATTCAGACCCCAGTTTGGACTCTATTAAGACAAATGTTGAGGTTAGATGTTTATACTGCAAGGCTGTGATCAGATTTATTTGTCAAAATGTAAATGTTTCTTTTAGAACATAGATTTTGATTTCAGAGTAGTAATCTGATGCTACTGAATGATTAAAATCAATTGAGCTTTAAAACTGTTAATTAAATAGCATGATACTCCAGTCACTGCAGAATGGCAAGGCACTTCTGATTATTGCCAGAACCAGCATACAGCTGTGTGTTAAAGTACACCCCTGCTTCATTTTGTGCAGTAAAACCATACTGATTTTACCTTGATAGTCAAGATAATGTTGCAGTTCACTTTATCAGACTCTTGTATACATTAACTGTAGAATAAAGGTTGGAGAATCAGCACCAGTAATTAAATCATCCCAGCTACCTTGCTTGCCTGAATGTAAGACTAAATTTTTCAACATGTGCTGTCAAGAGAAAGAGAAGGTCATCTTAAGTTTGCATATAAGTTACAGTGGTGTACAGTAAGAAAACCCTGACCGGGATAGCCCAGGCTGGCCTGATCTCATTAGATCCTGGAAGCTAAGCAGGGTTGGCCCTGGCCAGTATTTAGATGGGAGGCCTCTAAGGAATACCAAGGTTGTGATGCGGAGGCAGGCAATGGGAAACCACATATCTTGCCCTGAAAACCCTATGGGGTTGCCATAAGTCAGCAGTGACTTGATGGCACTTTTCACCACCACCACTGCAGTAATAAAAAGGAACTTGTGTGTATAACCTTTTTTTTGGGGGGGGGGGGTATCCTAGATTCAGGGTCATCTTCCTTTGGGGTAAAATAAAGTATGCAGGCACTCTCTGCATAGATTTTCTGACATGTGGCATATGACTAAACACCAAACTCACTGTGTCTGTAGGATTCAAGATAGATCCAGATGGTCAGCCATGTTAGTTTGAAGCAGTGGAACAAATTTAGAGTACAGTGGCACCTTTAAGACCAACAAAGGTTAATGGTAGATTCCAATGTATTTGAAAAAGTGGGCCTTGCACACGAAAGCTCATACCCTGAATAAACCTTTCTTGGTCTTAAAGGTGCCACTGGACTCTAAATTTGTTCTGTAGAATTCAAGGGTATTTTATTCAGACTATTAAGTTTCCTAAGGTGCATCATGTCCTAAAACTGATCCTCTGTTGAAGATGTTTACTGCAGATGAAGCCCGAAACAATATTTGTAAAATATTTATATGAACTGAAATCAGGGCTATTTTTGGGCAGGAACGCACAGGAACAGAGTTCCGGCTGGCTTCCGAGTTGGCCACACCTACAGCCTCCCCCCCCCCCCCCAGGTTCCCCAGGCACCTCGCAAGTGACAGGGTGCCTGGGGAAGCTGATCCAGAAACTGCCTTCCTTCCCTCGGGTTCCCCATGCGCTCCGCAAGCTGCGGGGCACCTGGAGAAGCTGATCCTGGGAGGGAGCTGTGCTGTCAGGGGTGTGGCCTAATATGCGAATGAGTTTCTGCTGTTGGGTGTGGCCTAGTATGCTAATGAGTTCCTGCTGGGCTTTTTCTACAAAAAAAGCCCTGACTGAAATGAAGCAGAGATGCAATTTTGTGAGCCTTTCCTTCTCTGGCCCCTGGCTTCTCTTTCCTTCTCTGTTCCCTCAGAAGTACCGTGCCATTTTGCATAAGACAAGTTTTTCCTTTCATTCACTTATCAGCTTCCCTGGTTTCTAGACTTGTTATCCCTTTGTTAATTGTATGCCAGTCTGTGATAAGCAGTGCAGGGATTTCAAATAGCACCTGCCACACAGGTGCAAATTGAAGGTAGAAGGATTTATCTACTTTTGTGTAACAGGAACTTCTGAAAAGGGCCACAGCGGGAAACTCAGATAAAGCCTTTGCAGTCAGACATATTGGTTGTATAACTCTCACCATGCCCTGGAAAGAACTGAAATCAACCATCCAAATTTCAGGGCTTTTCTGCTGTCTGTGTTTTGGAAAATTTCTTGAAAATGTCCACAATTTACAGAGTTTTCACCATTTTGGTCCTGATTTTCTCTTACAGCTTAACTAGGCCAGTGGTCACGCACACTAAATAATCCACTTTCAACCCACTTTCAATGCACTTTCCAACTGGATTTTGTCAGTTCACACAGTAAAAATCCAACTGGAAAGTGTACAGAAAGCAGATTTAAAGTGGACTATTTAGCATGTGTAAGTGGACTATTTAGCATGTGTTATTATAAGAGCTAGAACAAGCTCCTTCTCCCCAATAGGATTACCAGTATGGCCAGTTGAAATGCTCCCCCATGGTGATGTTTGCCTGTTTAATAATTCTTAACTAAGAGCACAGCAGTTTGCTGACACAATTCCACCACATTTTAATCCTGCCTTCCTTTAAGGAGCTCAGGGTGGTATATACAGATCTTCCCTGACATAGCTCCTCCCACCTTTCACCATATAGGAAATTTAAAAAAGACAGGGAGGTACCAGACTGGGAACTCTTCTGATAGCTCTCTAATGTCAGGAATAACTTCTATATGATTTAAAGCATTGCTGTTTAGTACAGGTGTATGTTGCGGCGGCGGAATCTTCATTTGTAAATTTCCAGCTGCGCATCCCTCCTAACTAGGTCTTCAACACCCTTTGATTCCAGACCCACACATCTGCTTCACCAGCACACTGCTTTTTGCCATCCTCTGTGCATCATACTCCACCTTCTGCCCCAGGGTAGAGACATGAACAGGCACCTTGTGTTCCAGATCAACGTGCCTCTTTGCTGTGGCCTCCAGTGGCCCAGAATGCATCTTGCCCCAGGCTGGTGCGTGGCTCTGGAAAGCTCTCTTGTTTCCTCTCCTGAAGAGAACATGTCTGGTGTCTGCCAGCCAACCCTGCTCAAGGAAATGATTATATAACACGGGGGAATCACCTGCTGCGAGCCCGAGCCTGTTCAACCTGAGCTGCTGCATATTTTTAGGTAAAGCTTCATCTGCACGTGAGGGTGGCCCATCTGTCCCAGGCTGCTTCTAGGTAATAACAAAACAGAATTTGATTTTTTTTGGCTCTGGCAGCGATATACTAGTAATGGTATTCTAGTTTTGTGTTTGCTGTGTGTGATCTAGTCCTCAAGTGTTAACAAATCC
Source organism: Lepidodactylus listeri (assembly GCA_029233225.1). Lineage (NCBI taxonomy): Eukaryota > Metazoa > Chordata > Lepidosauria > Squamata > Gekkonidae > Lepidodactylus > Lepidodactylus listeri. Next base: position 68,725,486 of record JARCFY010000002.1, read on the forward strand.
TCTCCTGAAGTGTTTCAGAAAGAACAGGCAAGAAACCTTGTGCGAGAATTAAATGGGGCAGGGTAATCTAAACATTCCTTCCCACTAGGGTTAAGGAGGAAGGGGTCATGCATATTTCCCCCCCCCTCTCATAGTTTCCAGCCATCATTGTAGCCTTCCTGACTTGCAGGCGCCAGCTCTTCCTTCCCACAGTAGTAGTAACCACAGTGATGATGGTGGTTTACTGGCCAGCTGACCAAACAAAATGGCCATTGGGATGGGGCATGGTAGGGGGAAGAGTGTGTGGCCTCTTTCTCCTGCTCACAGTTGCTGCTGATGCTCCACCAGGAAGGCATTCCCCCCCCCCCCAAAGGGTATCAATGGTGGATGCTCAGTAATAATTTCACATTATTATTGAGCAACCAGAAAATGAAGGGAAAGAGATGGTGAAAGTAAGGGAGAAGGAAGTTAGCATAGAATCACACATCATTACAAATCATTGACCACTCCCCCAGACCAGTTGAGATAATAGTGCTTGTCAGTTCATACCTGAAAGGATCACTCTGTAATTGCGTCAGATTATTTTTTTTAGAATTGCATTGACCAATTCTTTGCGGGGAGGGGAAGGACAGTTTGGCAAACATGGGAGTGCAACCGTTTGAGATGAACAACGCCTCAACTCTGAGGAGTAAGTAAATGAACAACCAGTGGCAAAACCAGAAACAAAAGATAAGTGAGGAAATGTCATTAGCTTACACTAGGCCCTTGTGCAAGGATAGGCTGAACGATTATGAAATTGGAGGAAATGCATATACAAAAGGGGGAGATGTACATTTGTCATTCCTGGGGCTTTATACTTCTCATGCGCTGGTGTTTCCAGCTATGAGGGCATCGTTCCCTTTCTTAGAAATGGCATCTTGTCACTGCAGCTGTCTCAGGTTATGACACAAGCATGAAATTGCCTCTGGCATTCTGAGGTTGATATTTAATAGGATTCGTTAAATTTCCATACCAGTGGCTTAACAGAACCGAGAACATTTGGCCTTGTTTCCTTGCCTGAGATGATTGTGTATTGTGTACACAGAGCAGGAAGATGTAGTATTTTCTCGGTGTTCTTTTGAGCACAAACATAAACTATTTTTTCACCACAATGTCTCAAGGAAGTGGCTGGCAAACAGCCAGAGCACCCAACCCTAGAGCCTCCTGCATTTTAGTGATGAGGAAAGCAAAGCCTTTTCCACCCCTGAAGTGCAGTATCCCCCCCACCCAAGCATAAAATGACATTTTGTATGAAAGTAAGCTTGTCCATAAATAATGAAACTGCCCCCAAAAGTCACACAGGACTGTGGAGTCATTAACTTGAAGTACAGGGTTTGTATTACTTATGAGCAATGCTCCCTCTAAGCTGTGGAGTCTTAGTGAGCAAAAATCCTACTTTGTGAGCTACTGGCATTAAAGCTGTGAGCGAGCGATTTGGCTACTGCATAAATTAGTTTGCTCTGGAGCTATCCTTCCTGAGCTGAGACAAAAAATGTGTGAGCTGGAGGCTAAAAAACTGTGAGCTAGCTCAAAGCAACTCAGCTTAGAGGGAACACTGCTTATGAGTAGGACACAATCCAGCCAAAGCTGTGCACTTTTCAGTCCCGTGGGTTGATTTAAACATCTTTCATTGAAATAAATGGAATTTTCAACTTGGGTGGGATTCTATGTGTAGCTGGTATGATTAACTGAGTCAGTGTAATCACTATGATAACAGCCAATGAAGACATGGATTCAGATAGCTGCTTAGTAAAAAATTTCTCTGGATGGCCTTGGGCAATTTGCCTTCAACGTCCATTCTCAATCAATAAAATGGGTATAATGATTAACTCTTAGTCCAGGGCATGGTGTGATCATGGATTTAATGCAATGACAACCTATATGTTTTTAGGTCATTAGTTGGTATATATCATGAGTTGCTCTTGCAGTTTGACTGCAAGATCATTGTGAGCACAATGTTAGATGCAGGTCTGTGTGATTGTACAGTTGCACTCTGCAAGCCCTTAAGGCTTGCAAATGCAGCAGTAAAGCTTGTTAAACTAGAGGTGGTGCTGAGCAATAGTATGCAATTGTATTCTATGCCCTGTATAGTGCTTTGCCCCTCCTCATGACTGGTCTCAGGAGCGGTGTTGTGGCTGGAGTGTCAGACTAGGATCTGGGAGACCCGGGTTTGACTCCCTCCTCTACCATTTAAACTTGCAGGGTGGCCTTGTACCAATCACACATGCTCAGGCTAGCCTACCTCATAGTGTTGTTGTGAGGAGAAAATAGAGGCATGGAGAATGGTGTAATCCACTTGGCTCCCCACTGGGGAGAAAGGCAGGGTATAAATGAAGTTACTAAATCAATAAATAATGGGCCAGGTTGTAATAGTAAATGTTTTCCTGGCCTGTTCCACTTTAGGCTGCAAATGGAGGGTCACAACTTTCAACGCATCTTTTTTTTAAAAAAAAAAACACGAATCTTGCACATACAAAACTAGCATGTCAGTGAAAAGTACTTAATCTTGCCTTCTACCTGATAAGTTAGTTCTGAACATATAAATGTATGAATTTGCCTTATGCAGAATCAGACCAGTGGTCCATCACTGTTGTCTGTTCTGGGCCGGCAGCGGATCTCTGAGCTCTCAGCAACACTTGCTGAGATCCTTTTGCCAGGAATGGAGCCTGGGGCTTCCTGCATTCAAAGCAGGTATTCTGCTAATGAGCCACAGCCCCTTCACAGTTATCTTTTTTTTGGGGGGGGGGGGGGGGAGAATCCATTCAGAACACAACCAACCACCTCCCTGGTAGCTTGCCATGGTAAAACCCAGGGAAAACTTTCAAACAATTGTGCCTAACATTTCATTTTCCTCTCACACATGCAAAGTATGCATATATACACAGGCCTGCTTGATTTGCAAAGGTTGTAGAATTTAGTGTCTTTTTTTGGGGGGGGGGGGGGGTTTGCAGCTTTGTTTACCTAGAGAAACACACCTAGTCCTGGTTACAAAATATAGTCTTCGTCACTAGCGTGAACAAACCTTATTAGAATATGCTGTGATGGAGCCGCTAAAGGCATAATCCTTCTCATCAGCACTCTCCAGGGCATGCAACTGTGGGGCCATGCCATTTGATCTGCCTCGGGAGGTGTCTTCACATTGTTTCAAAGGGGGCCAGAATAGCAGGTGCTGAGCTGAGTCCCTTGCATGTTGCTCCCTGTGCTACTGGTGTAATTAAAAGATGAGAATCACCAACATAAGTATGACTGCCAGCAGCAGAAGCAATTAGCAGGGAGAAAGGTAGCTGTGGGGCATGTTAGTGGGCTCAGGGAAGAAGGCAGGGCATGTGGATGGGACCCAGTCCAACTGCGTGCCGAGAGCTGTCCATGTTGCACTGGCTGGTACCAGGCTCCCTTCCTGTCCCAGATGTGTCTCAGTATCACCATATGGGGAGGGTGGCAAGGGAGGAATAAAGCAGCAGCCAGACTGCTGCCAAGAAGGGCCTGTTTTTGCATTACTCTGATCCTTAGTTCCTGGCAGTGAGCTAGAAAGTAGTGAACAAAGAGGTGTCCAGAGTCTTCATGAAAATGGGGAGAGAGAGAGAGCTCCGCAGGACTAAGAATTTGGGGCAGATAATGTACCCGTTGCTGACCCAATTAACACTGAGTAAAGGAGAGAGACAGATATGCACTGCCAGGGGGCATCTGGCTTCTGCTACACTGGCAGGAATCTGCCTGCCCAGCCTCTTGAGTCCATGCTTGTTCAGAATACACTCTCTACAGGAAAGGGTGGCCAAGTGAGATTGGTTCTCTGAGAGTTGTGGGATCCCCCCAAGGGCCCTGAAGAAGAAACTGAAAGGAAAGGTAAGGAGGGTCAAACCCCTTCAGGAAGCTTGGAGGCTGTTTAAAACTACAGTCCTGGGAGCTCAGAAGATAAGCAAGGTAAATAAAAGGGAGCACAGGCTTTGGCAAATAAAATGCAAGTCGGTGATCAGACAGGCAAAAAGGGACTATGAGGAACACATTGCAAAAAAACATAAAGACCAACAATAAAAAATTCTTCAAATACATTAGAAGCAGAAAATCATCCAGGGAGACAGTAGGGCCCTTGAATGACCAACGGGTAAAAGGATTACTAAAGGAGGATGCGGAAATGGCAGAGAAACTGAATGCATTTTTTGCCTCTGTCCTCACTGTGGAAGATGAGAGGGGCTTGCCTGCTCCAGAACCACTGAAGGGGTGTGTTCAGACGTGCCATTTAATAAGGTTTAAATGGCCCTGCTCTGTTGCATTTATTTTTACTCTGGACAATTGCAATTACACAGGAGCGTGTGTCAGGGTTTAATTCCCCCCCTAAGTTTGTGCATGTGCATAACTGCTCATCCGTAGAATTGAAAAACTTTATCCTCACGCATGCACAGAACCACTAGGGCAAATCACGGCTTTCGTTTGACAGTCCCACAGAGCACCGTGATTTCACCACTGTGAGAGAAGATTTCCCTTTAAACTTTTCACCTGAAACTGGCCTCTTTGGGATCCCGAACTCAAAACTAGTGCCTGTTTAAATGTTGGTTTTAAAAATGCGGGAGCGGAGCTCCGCTTATGCACATACCACTGACGCACAAAAAAAAATGGTGGGCGAAAAGCGGAAGGGGGTTTAAACTATCAAAAGTGGCTTGACACCAGAGGAGTGATCACACAGAGAAAACTGCAGTTTTAACCAGGAGAGCTGAGAAAACACCACTTGGGCTGAAGGGGGGTTTTGGGCAGGAAACCAACGGATCGGAATGGGAGGCATATGTTGCCGTGTGAATGTGCACATAAAATCCATTGTTGATCAGTCACGAAACCTGATTAAATGGCACGTCTGAACGCACCCAAGGGGTGTCAAAAGACCTGAGCTGAACTGAGGTGATGAGAGAGGAGGTCCTGCAACTGATGGACAAAAAAAACTGACAAATCACTAGGCCCAGATGGCATACATCCAAAAGTTCTGAAAGAACTCAAATGTGAACTTGGGGATCTCCTGACAAAAATATGCACTCTTATCACTAAAATCTACTTCCATTCCTGAGGACTGAAAGGTAGCTAATATAACCCCCATCTTTAAAAAGGGTTCCAGAGGAGACCCAAGAAATTACAGGTTAGTCAGTCTAACATTGATATCGGGTAAGTTGGTAGAATCTTTTATCAAAGACTGAATTAGTAAGCACATTGATGAACAAAATCTATTGAGGAAGAATCAGCATGGATTCTGTAAGGGAAGATCTTGTCTCACTAACCTGTCAGTGTTCTTTGGGGGGGGGGGGAACAAACATGTGGAGAAGGGGGACCCAGTAGATGTTGTTTACCTTGGCTTCCAGAAAGCTTTTGATAAAGTTCCTCATCAAAGGCTCCTGAGTAAACTCAGCAGTCATGGGATAAGAGGACAAGTCCTCTTGTGGATTAAAAAACTGGTTAATTAACAGGAAACAGAGAGTGAGTATAAATGGGCAGTTTTCACCATGGAAGTTGGTACGCAGAGGGGTACTGCAGGGCTCAGTTCTAGGTTCAGTGCTTTTTAACTTGTTCTTTAATGATTTGGAGTTGGGAGTAAGCAGTGATGTGGCTAGGTTTGTGGATGACACTAAGTTGTTCAGAGCAGTGAGAGGGTCTATGAGGAGTTCTAGAGACATCTGTTGAGGCTGGGTGAGTGGGCGTCAGCGTGGCAAATGAAGTTCAGTGTGGGCAAGTGCAAAGTAATGCACATTGGAGCCAAAAACCCTAACTATAAAAATACATTGATGGGTTCTGAACGGGCAGTAACTGACCAGGAGAGAGATTTTGGAGTCCTGGTAAATAAGTCACTGAAGATGTCAATACAACATGCGACTGAGATAAAGAAGGCAAATGCTATGCTGGGGATTGGTAGGAAGGGGACTGAAAATAAATCAGCCAGTATTATAATGCCCCCCTGTATAAATATATGGTGCAGCCTCATTTGGAATGCTGTGTACAGTTCTGGTCACCACACCTCAAAAAAGATATTACATCATTGGGAAAGGTGCAGAAAAGGGCAACTAAAATGATTAAGGGGATGGAACATCTTCCCTATGAAGAAAGGTTAAAGAGGTTAGGGATCTTTAGCTTGGAGACACCACGATTGAGGGGTGACATAATAGAGGCTTATAAAATTAGGCAATGGATAGGGAAGATAGAGAAAGAAGTACTTTTCTCCCTTTCTCACAATACAAGAACTCATGGGCACTCAATGAAATTAATAAGCAGTAGGGTTAGAACAGATAAAAGGAAGTATTTCTTCACCCAAAGAGTAATTAACATGTGGAATTCAGTGCCACAGGAAGTGGTGGTGGCTACAAGCATAGACAGCTTTGAGCAGGGGTTGGATAAACATATGGAGCCGAGGTCTATCAGTGGCTATTAGTCACAATGTGTAGATGGAACGCTATGTCTGGGGCAGTGATGCTCTGTATTCTTGGTGCTTGGGGGCAACAGTGGGAGGGCTTCTGGAGTTCTGTCCCTGCTGGTGGACCTCCTGATGGCACCTGGGTTTTGGCTGCTATGTGACACAGAGTGTTGGCTGGATAGGCCATTGGCCTGATCCAGTATGGCTTCTCTTATGTTCTTACGTTCTCATTCCTTTCTGCACTTTTACTTTGTTCTCCTCTTCCCTCCCTCTTGGTCTCATCTCTTTTAGCTCAGTTGCTCTGCTGTCTTTTCTGTCTTGCCCCAGCAGCCGAGTGCTTATCTATGGAGTGTTTCTGTGTGTGTTTCGATGGAGATTATAGAATCAGAATCCAAAGGTCCAAGAACATCCTGTGTGAAATTATTCTCCCCCAGCCTATAGCAGTACACTCTGGGGCTTTTGAATGGCTCATTCTATGTATAGATTGGTTGAGGAGTCTCAGTTTCTTATTGCCAGAAAGACTGCATTATTTGGTACATTTCAACTGTTGTTAACAGAGATAACATAATCTCACAGGGTTGCAGATGGAGCTCCTTTGCTGCGGCGCTCCCTGAGGTCCTTTAAGTGAAGATGCCAGTGATTGAACAGAAGTGGGGTCTGTTACGTGCAAGTCATGTAGCTTACCTCAGCACTATAGTGCCTCCCCATTTGGTGGCTTAGGTTGGTTCTGCGCTGGTGCTTTGGTCTGGCTTGGCTGTGAATATGAAGCTGCTTTTTTTGCTGCTTCCACATAGCATTGTGGTGAATTCCTGCACCTTCTGGCTTCCCCTCCACTTTTGCTGCAATCTTTCCCAAACACACCTTGCTATGATTTTTGGAAGGGTCACAGTAAAGCCAGGTGGATTCTGTCTGGATTGGGAAATGTAGCTATTTCCTGGTCCTATCTACATCATCTCCATTTTTCTTGCCCCAGTCCCCCATGGCTGGCATTACCTATGGAGAAGCGTCAATTACTGGTTAAAGTTTTTTAGGAGAGAGAATCCTAAAAAAGTCCTGTGGTGACCTCAGGGGAAATAGCAGCTGTGGGGGGCTGGGGCAAAGAAAAAGGTGGGGGGAAAGCTGCCAGGTGGAAGCTCCATTGTTGTTACTAATGCTCCCATGTTTGTAGTAACAGTGAGAGCCCTATTGCTGTGTGGAAGCAGCCTTGGTCCTACATGAGTTCCAGACACTTATGATCTCTCTGTGCTGACTCTAATTCTACATGATTCTCACCCACTATTTCCATGCTGGTTCTCATCAACCTTTTCCCTTTGTCTTTTACTGCTGTTCTTAGATCATTTTGACCTGATGTTTGCAGGGCTTCTTAAGAGGGGTGTCATTCACTGCTTAAAGGCAGAAATAAAATGCCATTCAACCTTACATTGGTTTCTTCAAATTGCATAAATATGTATAACAAGTAAAATTTGAGTTTGTAGTCACGTGCTCTGCCAGGAAGGAAACCACGGTCCTGAGTTTGCCAGACCTGAGCAAGGCTGTTACTGATGGGACATTTTGGAGGTCATTAATTCATAGAACTTCCATAGGTCGAAAGCGACTTGATGGCATTTAACATACATGCGTGCACTTTGCCAGGGGGCACTTGAGGTGATGCACTAGTCTTACAAAGATCTTAAAACAATTCAAATCCAATAAAATGCAATTAAAAATTAACTAAAAGCAATGGCAACAGAAGCAGTAATTAGCAGTAAATCTCCAGAATGGTAACCACAAAACTGCAAAAAAATCCCACTGACATGGAAAGAACTTTCCTTTGCTGGCTGTATATGCCCAAGTACCACATACCGGTGACTGAGCTATGCCAGGCAGAGGTTTCCTTTACACTCTAAGCAGGTCCAGGATAATCTGTGATGCTGAGGTCCATACAAGTGACATTTGCAGAGCCACACCTTTAGACCTCAGTCTGTCATCATTATGTGCAGTTTGCCCCCCCCCCCCTGCGCCGCCTATATCCTCTACTCAGCAAGGCAAACTCTTAACTTCAAATGGGGTTATGAAGATATCATGGCAGGTTGCTCCTCATTAACAGCTCAGTACATAGAGGCAACCAACACACAATATGGTTTCAAGTGGCCCCTACCCAACATCTGAGATCTGGTTTGGTGTAGTGGTTAAGAGTGTTGGACCCAGGTTTAAATCCCCACTTGTGACATGGAAGGTCACTGGGTGATTTTGGGCCAGCCACACTCTCTCAGCCTAACCTACCTCAAAGCATTTGTCAGAGGATAAATGGAGAGGAGAATGATGTAAGCTGCTTTGAGTCCCCACTGGAGAGAAAGGGTGGGTAGAAATGAATTAAATAAACATCTGAATTTTACAAGATTCTTTGATATTGTAGTGGGGCTTCTATTGGAATGCATATGGGATTCCATGGTGCTCTGCATGTCTCAAAGAACCTGAGCAGCCCTGGTCATTTGGCTGGCTTCTTGTCTGTGTTGTCTGCAAATGAAGACAGAAGTGTCAGTGGAAACAACAGGACCTTGTCAGAGTAGAATGACTAATGTCTTATCTAATATTCATTGGCACAGAGGTTATGTTTTGTAGACTGTAGATGCTATTTATGAAGAGTTACAGATAGATCACTTGACTGGTTGTCTTGAATGTTAATATAAAAGGAGATTTGAAGTGTGATCCTGAGTAACACCCACCTAAGTCCATTGATTTGAGTGGACTTAGAAGAGTGTAATTCTGTTTATGAATGTACTGTTAAGAGACAGACTGGTTTTCCTGGGTCACTTAAGCCAAGATGAAGATGGACTCTTATTTATGAAATAGAGCAATGTGAAACATATAAAATCTCCCATAATTGGGCTTGTTTCAGAGAGGGCCCTCTACATTGTGGGTTGCAGTTATATTCCATTTCCTCATCCAGTATCCATCCAGTGATGTTCCGGACAGACAGCATTGACTGTAGATAATTCAGCAGCTTGGTATGATGATGCTCTTAAGGAAGTGTTTCTTTTTCTTGGTTTGTTTTAACTTATCAGACCTTTTGTAAGGTGAAATGAAAAAATTCAGACAATAGAGTTAACTATGAGGAAATGACAGGGTTATTGCAGGGGGTGGGGGGAGAACTTCACCAGTGGATTTGAGCCAGTTCTGTTAGGGTACTGGCAGCACATAGTCAGGTGCTCATGCCCGTGAATATGTATATTTAGCATTGCTTGTTGCCAGCCAATATGTGGGAACCATGTTTCTCAGTGATGGACTAAACTGAGATAATGGCATAGTAGTTGATAACCATAACTGCTGGTGATGAGGTGGATGCTTGCAAAGAGATTTGTAGGTCAATAGCCTCACTGAGTGAAGCAGCAGCTCTGTAGCCTGTCCTATTCCTCTCTCATGGCTTGTGCTAAGTTTGTGAGGGATGAAGAGGGGACCTGTACCGCTCATCCCTGGATACCCTTTGTAGAAAAAAGGCAGCTGCAGAAGTAATGCATGCTGTCATCTGCCTGTCAGCTTAAGGCTGAAACCTGTTCTCTGCTCAGGTAGAGGCGAGAGGGTCGTCTACTATAAATACCCTCCTTTCAAAGAAATGTCACATTTCAGAAAATTCCAATGAGACATCATGGATGTCCCTTATGTTATAACATTCCAGCAACTGCACAACAGACATCAAATATCTTTGTTTGCAGGACCATGTGTCACCTTCACACAGCATTTATTACCTCTACGCCTTTCTCTGGCAAAGGCTATCATAAGGATGAGAGGGAGCAGCTCTTCTCTCCAGCAATCACATGTTCTTTTGCAGTGGGATGGTAATAGGCATCTGTCTTTGAAGACAACTCAGAAACTTCATTAAGTGCAGATTGCAGATTGCAGTTTCCTGTTTGCGGATAAGAGCTAGTTAATTTGGACATACATCTACATTTGCTGCTGGCTTGTAACCAAGCTCAAGTAAAGGGACTGGTTTTAACTCAGGGTTGCCAATCTCCAGGTGGAATCTGGAAACAACCTGAGTTACAATTGATCTCCAGACTGCAGTGATCAGTTCTGAAGGAAATGAAGGAGAGTGGGTTTGATGTCATTATACTTCGGGTTGCCAGCTTGGGGTTGGAAAATATCTGGATATCTGAGGAGTAGAACTTGAGGAGGGCAGCGTTTGGGAGGGGAGGGACTTCAATGGGGTATAAATCCACCTTCCAAAGTGGCCATTTTCTCCTGGTGAACTGATTTCTGTCAACAGGAGATCAGTTGTAATCCCAGGAGATCTCCAGCTACCACCTGGAGTCTAGCAACCCCAATTATACTCCACTAAGGTCCCTCCCACCTCCAAATTCTGTCTTTCCTGGGCTCCACCCTCAAACCTCCATGAATTTTCTAACTCAGAGCTGGCAACCTTATTTTAACCTTTAAAGCCTTTAACAGCTGGGGGCCTACATACGTACTGTATACCCACCCTATCCCATAGGAGCCTACAAGAGTGCTGCTCTCATCACAACTGGGCCTCTTTCAGTCCCACGGCTAAGGGAACTTAGGCTGGTTGTGGCCTGTACTTGGGCAGTTTCAGGGTAAAGCCCCCGTCCTTTGGAATGGGATGCCTAGAGAAGAGAAATATCATCTTTGGTGGTCTTCAGAACAATAACCTGAGGCTAAATTATTTAGAAGACCGCTGGAAATTGTCCTGCTGATGTACCATTTAAATGTTTTGCAGTTGGTTTTAAAGTTTATAGTTTTTATTTATTTATTAAATTTATACTACCCTCCCCCAATTTGTTATAATACAATTATAATAAATACTATAGATATAGATATATATCTAAACAGATAAAAAATTAAAAACAATAAAAACAACAATAATCAAACTAATCAGATGGTGCTAAATATTTCATATCCTTTTCTAGAGGGGAGGAATCAGGGAGGCCAGGCTGCCCTCAACCGTAAGCCTGGCAGAACATCTCTGTCTTAAACAGGCCCTGAGGAACTGCATTAGATCCCACAGGGCCTGGATTTCATTAGGCAGAGAGTTCCACCAGGCCGGTACCAGGGCTGAAAAGGCCCTAGCTCTGGTTTTGTTTTTGTTTTATTATTATTATTACTGCTGCTGCTGCTGCCACTGTTACTATTTTGATTTCTATCCCGCCCTCCTTGCAAGCAGGCTCAGGGTGGGTTACAGAGGTACATACAGATCGTGACTAAAATGACAATGACTAAGAATTTAACAACAAATAGAAATTAAGAATAAAACTAGCATTAAAATCAGTTGTACAGCAGCCAGAGTGAACTTGCCTTAGTAACAGGCTCAGATGAGAGCGTTTCAGTGGTGCAGCTGGTTTGCTCACTAAATTAAAAGAATCAGTGCTGTCAGCAGAGGGAGGCCAAGATAGATTTGGATGCCTGGTGCCTCAACCAAAAGCCAGGTAGAACAGCTCCATGTTACAGGGCTCCCACAGGGCCCTGATCTCAAATGGGAGCTTGTTCCATCAGGCAGGGGCCAGGGCCAAAAAGGCCCTGGCCCCTGGTTGAGGCTAATTGGACGTCCTTTGTGTCAGCTGGAAGATGTTGCTCTCTAGAGCAGAAGTCTCTGTGGGGCACATATGAAGAGAGGTGGTCCTGAAGGTCCCTGGCCACACAGGGTTTTGAAGGCTAGCACCAAAACCTTGAACTAAAGCCAGTACTCTATTGGCAGCCAGTGCAGTTGGCACAGCATGGGCTGGATGCGCACCCACACAGATGTCACCGTCAACATCTGTGCTGCTGTGTTCTGCACTAACTGCAGTTTCCGGATCAGGCTCAAGGGCAGCCCCACATAGAGTGAGTTACAATAATCCAATCTGGTAGTGACCATTGCATGGGTCACTGTAACTATTCCTGGGAAGTGAGGTAAGGAACCAGTTGCCTGACCAGCTGGAGATGATAAAAGGCTGACTGAGCAACAGTGGTAACTTGGGCCTCCATAGAAAAGGAGGTATACAAGTCCACTCCTAAGTTCTTCACCCTTGGCAATGGCACCAATGGTGTCCCATCAAGGGTTGGGAGCTGGATTCCTGATCCCAGGTCCCCATGGCTCAAGTACCAGACCTCCATCTTTGCTGGATTCAGTTTCAGTCTGCTCTGTTGAAACCAACCAGTCACGGCCTGTAGTGCCCTGTTCCATACCTCCGGAGCTGAGTCCAGCCATCCACCCATCAGCAGATAGAGCTGGGTATCATTGGCATATTGATGACAACCCAGCTCATACCTCTGGGCCAACTGGGCAAGGGGGCGCATATAGATATTAAGTAGCATTGGGGAGAGGACAGCCAGATATCCTTCAGGTCAGGGATCGCCAGGAGGTTCTTATATCCAGAGCATAAGTTCCTTCAGGGGATATATAGGGAGAGGCAATCCTGAAAACATGCTGGTCCCAGACTGTTTAGGGCCTTGAATCTGATCCAGGGCTCAGCTTGGAGCCAGTGCAGCTGGTAGGGCTGCCAGGTCCTTCTTCTTTGCCAGTGGGCAACTTTGAGTGATGTCATCATGTTGGGGACTGGTGCCCTGCATGCCTGAAATCCAAGCAGTGAATTCACCACTGGAGTTCAGCCCCCCCCCCCCGCTCCGCTCCGCTTCTTGCAAACAGCATTTCAAGGGACTCTTTAAATGCTGTTTACAAGGAGTGGGGCCATGTGTGAATTTGCCACTTGGAGTTCAGGTGTGTGGCTGGCTGCCACCCCTCTCCCTCCACTCCTACAAGATTTAAAGGGCCCTCCAATTGATCAGTGGGCCACGTGCTCCCACCGATCAGCTGGAGAATCCTTTAAATCTCGCAGGAAGGGAGGGAGAGGGGTGACCACTCTTGGGGGCCATGAAATTGGGGGATTCCCCCACCCCCACCTGAGGACTGGCATTCCCTAGCAGCTGGCGAAACACTGATTAGATATGTGCTGTTGATGGGGTCCCGGTAAGGACCTACACCACTGCATTCTGGACAAGCTGTAATTTTCCTGTAAAGCTGGAAACCACTTCTAGTGCTTATCCGAAAAGTGGTATATAAATATTTAAATAAATAACAGCCTAGGTCAAGCGGCTGCTGCTTGACTTGCAGGACTATCCCAAGCAGATAGACCCTCTTCTACATTCACCGAAGCAGAGCCATAACTAGCTAATTTTGTGCCTGAAGCAAGAATACAAAATTGTGCCTCCTCTATTTTCATAGTAGTTATTTTGGTAAAAAGGTAAACATGTAAATAACAAAAATAATAACAACACATCACATTTTAGTTGTGATATACTTTTTCGGTGCCCTGCAGCTTTATGAGCCCTTGTTACAGCTCTGCATTGAAGTCAGTGGGCTTAGAAGATGTGAAGTTTGCAATCACAGCCTATGAATTTCCTTGCAGGTATAACCCACCCTGGGTGAGTTAACTGTGCTGTCCTAAGCAGATAACCCTGTTGCACATAACCAGTGTTCCCTCTAAGCTGAGTTAATGTGAGTTAACTCACAGTTTTTTAGCCTCCGGCTCACACGTTTTTGTCTTAGCTCAGGAAGGATGGCTCCAGAGCAAACTAATTTATGCAGTAGCCAAAACTGCTCGCTCATAACTTTAATGCCAGTAGCTTACAAACTAGAATTTTTGCTCACAAGACTCCACAGCTTAGAGGGAGCATTGCACATAACCCTGTTGATTTCAGTGGGCTCAGAAGGATGGCACTGTTAGGGAAAACGAAATGTTCTGCCGTGCGTATCTGAAAGTGTGGGGAACTTATGTCTGGAATTGTCCTACCAAGCTGCCAAGGAAAGGGTGGGGATTCTCCTTTCAAGAGTCTTCCCTGCTTTAAGGAAGAAGGCTTGGCTGTGAAATATATTGAGCCTTTTCAAACTTTTCTGTGTGAAGCTGCCTACAGGACTATAAATGCTGAAGGTACATCTGTGATTTTTTTACATATGATCATAAAAATATAATGTGTACATACAAGAAATGTGTTTGCAAATATAGGTCTATTTGTGAAAGACTTATTTATTTATTTATTAACTTAATTTATACCTTTATTTATACTTCTCTACCCAATGGGGACCTAAAGCAGCTTAGTTGTTCTCCTTTCCTTCATTTTATCCTCACAACAGCCCTGTGAGGTAGATTAGGCTGAGAGTGTGTGACTGGCCCAAGGTCACCCAGCAAGCTTCCGTGCAGAGGGGGGTTCGAACCTGGGTCTCCCAGATCCTAGTCTGGCATTCTAACTGCTAAACCACACTGTCTGGATTGATCCTAGCTCTCCAGTTAGAGTCTGTGGTTCTGCTGCTATTTAATAAATGACGTAGTCTCACAGGTGTGTAGAGGGCTATGCGTCCTCCAAACTCCTTGTGGATTCATTCTCTATTGTTATGGCCACTTGGTCTAACCTCTGCAGTTTCTGCGTTTTGCATATCCCTGGGATATCTAACTCAAAATATGAGGGAGGGATGGATCTGCTTTCTGGATTTATGGCCAAACAGTAAGCATTGAAGTGCAAAAGTGAAGATAAATATAATATAAAAAGTGAGTTTACAGCATGTCTCTCAGTTATGGAATAATTTTCTTTGGCCTTCACAATTTAAACAACATACATGTCATGGACTCAGCCATCTTTCCCCCATGCTTCAGACAATCTGTCTGCCTTAAAATATTTTAAGAACATAATATATTTGCACATTCATTCATTATATCATCTGATGTGAGATATATTGGGTCTGGTTGTGGTTTGTGAGGAGAAAAGGCACTCTTGAAATGTTCAGAAGTATTTTCTTTGTTACTTCTTCACATAAGCCTTAAAAACACATCCAGGGTCTAAGCCTCAGCTCACATCAAGCCTGATGGTAGCATCAATCACTGCCACAGCCTGGAGATATCCAGAATGGTAATGAAATCAATTACATGAATTTGCTTGTTTGAAAAGTGGTGGAGTTCCTTTGTGAGTATTAATAGTATTGATTGGTTTAAATTAATTTTCAAAGATATTTTTTCAGAGATGGATATTTATACACATTTCCATATCTTTCCCTTTATATAAAAAACTGCAATACCTTTACAGATATGAGCTAGGGAACATTACTATTGGAAACTTCACAGCCAATAATGGGATCAACAGGAGAAGCCTTCCTTGTTGGCTTGCAGCTGGAACTAATCAGACTTATTGGAAGGCCTTTCCTCTAGAGATTTTTTTTGTACAATAAGTGTACGGTTGTGTTACCCATTATTTGCAGGGAGTGCAGATTTATTCTCAGAGGAGGGCACTCAAAATACAATGTCTGGTTGCTGGGACAGTATAGCTCTAGCTAGTTAATGAGCGTGTGGCTCTTGCAATTGACTTGTGATATCTGGTTATTCAGGTTTGTCATTACTGGCAATGAATGATGCTACTCACCTCAAGGTATGTAGCATTTGTGATTTACAGACTAAGGGTACCCCATTTGTATCTCATGGCTCCTGTGTATAGCACCTAACAACAACAAAAAGTTGCCAGCACAGCTGTTCTTTCTCCACAATGGAATGCTATGTCATTGCATGAGACTAGTCCATAAAAAAACAGGGAGGAGGCAGGAATATTAGCATCTCCCATGGCTTTCCCCCAACCCCTCAGCAAGGCTTCTCTTTCCTACTTCCTAATCCTATTCTACTGTAGCAGAATAAATAATGTGCTATTAGCAATTGTACAGTGGCCAGGCCATATAGGGCCAAGGACAAAATTCAGGTGAGCAGAGAGGGTTAGCATCAGGAAAGGCTCTGAAACTTTTTAAGGAATGAATGCATTTCCTTTTCAAATTTCATTTTACAAACTTGGAATTCCTTATATTTGATTGGTTTGATAGTTATGAATCCAAAGACTGATTCCAGTGATTTGCTTATGATGTTGTTTGAGATAAACCATGTGTCAACTGAAGAATGGAGTATAATATACTTCAGGAATTGTCAGCTTTGTGTTAGCAGAAAATAAATGGAAATGTGTGAGCCTGGACTATCTTCTTGGTCAGTTTTAGGAGGATTTTAGAAGTTTGGTGGTGTGAAGTCAGATGGAAAGTCCTGCTTGAGGTCAGACGGTTTGGTCCTACCATTTTCCCTTGATCTCACCTGATTCCACTGCTTGATGGTAGGATCCTATTCAATTTTGTCAGCACTGGTCCTATGATCCCTAGCATAACCTTTTTGGATGTTAAAGAGACCTCTACTCTGTTGTTCACCGTTAGATAATCTGGTAACATCCAACCTTGTGGAATTTATGTCCAAGTAAATGTGCATAGAGTTGTGGCCTGAGAGTCAGGGTTCCCATGCCCAGGAATGTATTGATTAAGAAGCAAGAAGATTATTACAATTTTTTTGTTCGTTTGTTTTATCCCACGCCAACTACACCGAGGAACTTAGTCAAAGCCTCCCTCTTCTCAGAACCTTTCAGACTGGGTGGGTAATTGCTGCTGATCTCTGCTCACAGGTCTTTGCTATATTTTCTGGCATATTTTATTTCTAGTAAATACTGTTTGGATTCTATTGGGTTAGATCCCATGGAGGATTTCCACTGATGTAAGGCAGGATGATTTTTTTGCCAATTCCCCCTCTTCCTGCACAGGCCCAACTCCTCTTCTGCTGGTTTTGGGGGGGGGCATCCCTCGGGAACAAGGTGGGGGGTGTTTGGGGCTGCAGTGAGAGGGAGAGGCAAGGAAGTCACACTCCGCTGAAGGAAATCATTCTGTCAGTGGAAATTTTCAGCAGGATCCAAACCATTAATTTTATGCTTTCAGTTTTCATTTGATTGGTAGTGTGAGTGGCTTTGAAAACCACTTTGAAACCATATAGCAACAAAGAGTTTATTAACAAATAAATGAATAAGCAATGGGTGTGGTAAGATTAAGGATCTGGGGGGGAAGCCAATAAAGTATCCCTGAGAGTAATCCTAAACAGGTCAATTCAAAATCTTACTCAGGAATATTCAGTAGAGCTGGACTTTTCAAGTTCACATAGCATTAAACTGCCTATTTGATTTAAAAAATAGTCATAAAAACAATATTACCCAATAAACTGTTGTGAAGAGCAATTTAAGGAGAACATTAGCACCACTTGACATTAAAAAGCATTAGTGGAAGAGGACAGGAAGAAGAAAGAAATGTGGTTAAGAGCCCTGCATCAAGACAGTTATTCATCACTGGCCATATTAGTTGTTATTGAAAATAATATGCAGAAAATCCAGTCTCACCTCTCAGGCTTTTTTATTTACTGAGCATCTGATTTCCCTAAATTGCAGCTTGCAAATCCACTGATGAAGTAGGTAATGACCTACAAAATCCCATGCTCTGCAAATAATAATACTAGTTAATCTGAATGATGCAACTGGACTTTCTGAATAGAGACAGTAGCAGAAATCTACTCAGTGTGCATTCATAGCTGGTTTCTATTCTGTGCCATATTTTTTGTCTAATCTTCTTGCTTTTTAAAAAGTTCTGTAACCCACTCTGGAGTCCTAGGGAGAGGATAAGATGAGAAATCAAATAAAGGCATTGCTTAGTAGACTATCTCTACTCAACAGTCCGGTCTATTTATGTGCATCTTTGCAGCAGTGTTCTTAAGGCAGGGAGGGTCAGCTAGTAAAAGTTTCCAAGAACTGTAGATCTAGTTGAGGACCCGTTGCTAAGGACAATGGCCATGCTTTCTAATCTTTACCTTCTACCTTTTAAAAAGCCCTTGTTCCTGAAGCGCTGTGGTCAGGTTAAAACATAATTTGTCTCTGAATGCACCTGCTCTCTCTCTCTCTCACACACACACAACATTTGGACGCATACTGGTGTCCATATACCCTTCACCTTTCTCTCTCCCTAGGGGAACGGAGCTCAAAATCTGTCCTCCCTCCCCCCCTACCTTTGCCATGCCTGCTGGCTGCTGTTATTGCTGCATGTGAGGCTGAGAGCATTGTTTGAATGATGAGGCTGGACTAGGTTAGATAGACCCGGTGCCTCGAGAGAGGGAGAGAGCTGCCGCCTCTCTCTCTCTCTCTCTCTCTCTCTCTTGCCCAGAAATCAGAACAGAAAAGCCGAACGCAGCTGCTATCTACATTGAATTAAAGGGGGGGGATAAAGGAAGTTGAAGATGGGGGAGGCACACAGGACCACCATGTCCTTGCCTGTGCAAGCCATTCTTCTGTGGCATACTTCCTAAGGCCAGAAAGGCACTGGCAGTGTTCCAAGAGGACGTACCATTTACCCACCTTTCCAGGGACATGATTGTGAACCAGGATTGCAGCTGAGACCTGCCACCATGCTAAAGTTTCGAGCAGACCGCCGGGTCAGGTAGGATTTCCCAGGCGATGCTGCCAAGCTGTAGGGGGAGGCAGTGGATTGTGGCCTTGTCTTTCCTGCTTTAGGGGCTTCTGTAGTTTTTTTCTATATAAAAGCTCGGGGAATTTCATTTTGGTTGGTGTCTGCTGCATTGCAGTGCTTGGGGTAGCAGATGCTTAACTCAGGAGTTTGTGGAACAGGACCAGGCAAGGCAGCTGCTTGCAAAGAAATATTTAGGGAGGTTCTGGGGAAGTTAGCTTTCTCTAGTGGCTGAACCCTGAAAGCTGGAATGGGGGGAGATGGAGGCAATTGGACAAATGCCAGCAGGAGCTGCAGAAGCCACACAGAACTACAAAGGATGCTGGAGGGAGGAGGAAGGAGTCAGAATAAAGGGAAACCCACTTCTGGGTGAATTGATTAAAGAAAGCTTCTAAATTAATGGCTGCTCAGCAGTGCAGTGGCTAAGAAGTGCTGCACAGGCTGTACCTGTCCAGGACTAGCACTCTCGGTGGTTTCAGCAGTTTCAAGAAAGTTAAGGGCTTATCATACTCACACAGACTAAGTCTCTACCTACCTACCTTGCTCCAGTTTAGAAATATAGCTTTCAGTATTGGTTGCCTCCCTTGTGTCACAATAAAAGGAATCAAGGGTAAATTCTAAAAGCACATGTTAAGCATATTGCAAAGTGGTTTGTATGGAATGTCAGTGGCTCATGAAAGCATCATCATCATCACCACCACCACCACCTGTGCCAGTTATGTTCTGCAGACAGCCTCCTCCTTAAGATGTCTGTACAGCTACAGTGAGACCATGGGCCTTTTCTGTGGTGGGACCCATCCTTTGGAGTGGGTGAGGAAGGCTACACTTGCTACATTTAGAAAGACATGTAAGGCGGTCTTATTCCAGAGAGCATATGGTGGAGGGTGAATTGTTCCAGCGGATCTGGCCCTGAATTCTAATTCTTGTGCGTTTTAGATCTGAGTGCTTTTAAGTTTGTAATTTGTGTATTTCATGTTTTTAAATTTTGCTAATTGGACTGTTGTAATTTATGTCCTTGCAGCTTGATAGCTGCATTGTTTGCCACTCTGAATCCAAGAAGGTAATGTGGGATTAGGGTTGCCAACCTGCAGGTAGGATCTGGAGTTCTTCCAGAATTATAGCTGATCTCCAGATTCCAGTTATCAATTCCCCTGGAGCAAATGGCAGCTTCAGAGGGTGGACTCTGTGGCTTCATGTCCTGGCTGAGCTCTCTCATCTTTCAAAACTTTACCCTCCCTAGGCTAAACCTCCTGGAATATCCCAACCTAGAGTTGGCAGCCCTAGAAAAGACAGAAATGTTTGAATGAATAAATAATATTATTATTGTTGTTGTCTTTGCATGATCAGTATGCACAACTCTTCACAGAACAATAGAAAAGACATTTTCTTGCCTCAAGGACCTTACATTTTAATGCTTGATAAGGAAGAGAGAGAGAGAGAAAAGGAACAAGCACAGGGAAGGGTAGGAGAGCAAAGGCAAGGGGGAATGAATGATGAATATAAGCAAATGGCATTAGAGGAATTTAAACTTGGTTGTGGTGGGAGATGAAGAACAGGGCTTTTGAGCTGACATTTTTACTGCAGAACACAGTGTTCATGGGTACAAACCCAAATCACTTTCTGATCCTCCTGCTGAGTAGCAGCGCGAACACTGTCACAGTTAACGGTATGTGCTGCTCTTTCCATGTGCAATGTTTTCTTTATCCTGGCTTGACTCTGCTGTTAAGTGATAACTTGGCTGGTTCTGCCTCATTGTCAACCTGGCAAAGTCACTAGTCATGATGTGATTTGTTTTTGAAATTCAACAGTAGACACACGGCTTTCCTTTTCATGTTTATTTGTTTTAAAAATCATCTGAGGGGGTGGAGGAGTGTTCACTTGTTTCCTGATTTGAAATTCTGTGTTTAAAATACAACAGGCTCAGGCTGAGGTGAACACTCTCTCATTGGGGATGTGAGCTAGTGAACTTTAACTGATGAGAACAAATCATGAAAAGGACTAACTTAACGTTTGTCCCAGGGTGGGGGAATTTATAAATTTGTGGATACTATTGTACGCTTTCAAGTAGAAATCTGCAGTAGTCCTTGGGCTGGGGCTTAATCACATTGGTGAATTGTCTTCATTCAAACCTGGCACTGCACAGTTGCAGAGTGCTGGTTGCTCGCGTGTTTCCTTCATGCAAGGTGATGGCCTGTTGGGATAGACTTGCTCCTACTGTACCAGGCATTAGATCTTGGAGCCTATGGTGATGGCATCATGTAACTCAGGACACCAGTAGAGAGAAGTAAAACCCCAGCTGGCATATGTGTGGGAAATGGAAGGATTCTAACAGAATGTCATAGTGGCTTTAGGGCGTGGCGTTTATTCTCCCTGGGCCTCTTTGCCTGATCTTTAGCTTAATGTGGACATTTTTTATCCACAACTGACAGCCATGGTCTGCTATTTTTTTATTCCACTCTTCCTCCAAGGAGCTTGGGACAGTAGACATGGTTTTCCCACTTTTGTCTTCACACCAAACCTGTAACGTGGTGTACAGTGAGAGATGCTGACTGTTCTGAGGACATCCAGTGAGTTGCATGGTAGACCGAGGGTTTGAATCAGGGTCACCCAAATCCTAGTCCATCATTCTAACTACTATAGTATGCTGGCAGTTGTTGCAATTTTTTTTTAAATCATATAGCACTGGATCATTTGTGTGTTCTTGTGAAAATAGCAGAAGTGAAACTAGAAGTGATTTGTTGGTGAGGTATTAATGTATTACTGAAAAATTGAGAATGTCAACACATAAACGAAAGACAAAATCACAGATTCTGGTGTCAGGTCCCCAAAGCTCTTTCCTGAGATCTTTTCACCCAGCTACAACTGGTCTCCCCACTTTCTAGTTAGATAAAATCACCAGTGCCTTTAGCCTCACTAGTCCTAGGATTTGCATCTTGTCCAGGTCTTATCTCCTCTCTTAATTTAAATGTATCTAAAAGAGCAAGAATAGAAATGAATGAATATTGCTTCACAGCTGCCCCATTGTTTCATATTTAGTTATCATGCTGTCACCAAGAACCTATGCATTGGAGAAGTCCTCTGACTTCATGGACTTCCATGAAAATCTTATTCCTGGACCATATCAGAAAGCAGCTGCTAGGGGCTTTTAACTGACTGGTCTTCTAAAGCAGGAGTATTTCAGGTTTCATTTGGTTTTTGACAAGTAACTGGGGCAATACTCATCTAGAGTACCTGCCTTCTGGTCTTACCCTTGTGCCTAGCACAAGTAGGTTCTGTCCAGGGTCCTGATGCCTTGACTCCCACAGACTCCTGATTTGCACTGCGTGGTCACTAGTACCACTTGCCTATCCTCCAAAACACCTGTGGAGGTGGCTTTGTTTTCCACAGCTCTGCCACCTCTGTAGGCCTCTGCCTTGATCTAAAGATGTGTTTTGGGAGAGCATGATCAAGGCAAAAGCCTGCTACAGGCCCCTAGTAGCTCTGTCCTGAGCAGGGCACAAGTATACCCTTCTTTTGTCCTCTTCTGTTCCCCATAATTCCTTCTAGTGCATTAAAAACTAAGCATCCCAATATTTTTTCTGGTATTATTCATGAACTTAGCGTTGTCCCTTTGTTTTACACATTAAAGTTCACCTTAAAGTAAGGCGTGTCAGTTACAGCTTGTTAGATAGCATGTGCCCTTAATCTGCTCCAGGCAATTGTTCCAGGTCTCTGTCTTTGAGTTCAGCAGGGTATCCGTGATTGCAATGGTCTTTGTCATTGTTCCTGATCTCAGAGCATCTCTCTGCCACTACCAATGAGTTACAGAGCTTGTGTTTTGTGCCTTTTTGCTATAATGAAACAGAATCTGTATTGCATTGAGGAGAGGCTAAGAATGAGCCCTGGAGATGGGGGTGGGTTCCAAGAGCATGCTAGTAGCTTAGAGAGCAGCTGATAATGCTTTAAACATTAGAGCAGCGCAATGTGTATCATCAGTATATCTATTTACAAACTGTGACATAGAGGATATGATAGAACTGCAAAATGGAGCTAGGGACAGACAAGAGCTGCAAAATGGAGCTAGGGATAGACCAGAGGGTGAGGGTGGGATTTCTCTACAGACATGAATGAAGTCCCAGAGTGGCAGAAAAATCTGAAATCTAAAAAAAGGGGGGTTTAAATATTTCCAAAATAAAAAGAACAATACCTGTAGCTTTAAGAAAAGAATGTCCACTGAACTCTCAGTGTTCATTGGGGGTTGCTAAGTAAGGATATCAATATTATCAAACCTTCCGAGCCTTGGTTTCTGTAAAGCAAAGCTGGGGGCGGGTAATCAGGAGTGGACTGGGAGACTAGAATAGACCTGGGAAAGGTCCTGTTCACCCTCCACTGTTATGTCTCCTGTTGGGTAAGGACCCGCCAGAGACAGGTCCAGTGGCAACCATCGGCGACTTATTGCCACACAACTGCAGCTTTGGAAAGAGGACATAATGAAACAAACCTTTTCCACACACTGAAAGTGGCTTGGAAACTCTGATGAGCTCTATTTAGTCTTTTAGTGTCTTGATTCAGTGTAACCACAAATGTCCTTGGGAGGAGAAGGCTGTCTATGTCTGTGCTTGTGATTGATCCTGTGCAGTGATGTGGGGCAGAAATTTTTCCCAAATGGAAATTTTTCTACCCCACACATGTAAATATAATCTGTTTTGCTATCATTGTCAGGGCTGTTGTGTTCTGCAAATTCCTATTCTATAGGCTAAATGTGGGAGATAAGGCATGGGAAAACCCCTGTGCTTTTACATGATCAGGCTTATACATGGTGTATTAACCACTTTTTGCTAACATTATTTTTATATATTATTTATTTATTTAAATATTTAAATTATCTATCTCCATAAAAATTTCTGATTCAAATTTTCCCAGAAAACCCGCATCACCAATCCTGTGCATTTACTGATTTTAAGAGCTAGGCTTTTGTTGGAAAAGTTTTTAAATCCAATATAATCTGATGGGGAAGAATTTGTTTTGTACAGCAGTGATGATGCAGAGGGCCTTGAGGTAAGGGGTTTCCTCCATTGGGAGGGGTACCTGTTGGCCAAGTGAGAAACATCTTCCAAGTTCTTCATCTCAGAAGGACAAAATCCCTAAGGCAAAGCTCAGTGATGTCATCACTAGGGGTTCTGACTGGGGAGATTCTCCCAACAGAGCCTGAAGCAGTTGATCATCCCTGAGAGCCAGTTTGGTGTAGTGATTAGGGCTGCGGTCACATGGCCCCTTTAAATCCGGGAACCCTCCCGGATGAAAGGGGCCGCATTTTTTTTAGCTCGGGTTGGGATGTCTACACATCCCAACCCCTGTGGAGGCCGGCGGCGGGGGGGGGGGCAGCAGAGCAGCAGCGGTAGAAGCAGTGGCGGCAGCAGAAGCCGCTAAAGAGGCGGCGGTGGCGGCAGAAGCCAGGAAGGTGGCAGTGGCGGCAGAAGAACCGGCAGCAGCAGCAGTGGGGGAAGAAGCGGCGGCGGCGGAAGAAGTGGGAAGGCGGTGGTGGAAGAAGCAGCAAAGGACCCGCCAGCCGCCTGGTAAGTTTGGGGGGGAGGGTTTCCCCTTTTTACACTTGGGCGCTTGATTGACCAAGCGCACAAGTGCCCATGTGTAAAGGGGGGGGGGAAATGGCCGACGGGACCATCTGGACAGCTCTGCTCTCGCAATGATTGCGAGAGAGGGCTGTCCAGATAGCTTAAATGTGGGTTCCTCGCGCGACTCCTGGGAAAACTGTTGATTTTCCCGGGGTCGGAAAATGCGGGAGGAGCCCACATTTGAACCCGCTTCGGCATGGGACTAGCCCCGGCCTTTGTAGACGGTCCCTTTAAATGCAGGAGGAAATAGCCCTTCTTCCCGCATTAAAGGGCCGTGTGACCGTGGCCTAGGAGTGCAGACTCTAATCTGGGAGAAGTGGGTTTGATTCCCCACTCCTCCACATGCAGCTTTTGTCATGACCTTGGGTCAGTCACCGTTCTCTCAGAGCTGTCCTCTCAAGGGCAGTTCTCAAAAGAGCTCTCTCAGCCCCACCTACCTCACAGGATATCTGTTGTGGGAAGGGGAAAGGAAAGGAGATTGTAAGCAGCTCTCAGACTCCTTTGGGTAGTGAAGGGCAGGGTATAAATCCAGTCTTCTTCTTCTTCTTCAGCATCAGGCTGTATCATTTGCATGGACTTGGTGAGCAGATTTTGCTTATTTTACGATGCTGTGTCCATCTCTCCCCCCCCCCTCCCCTGGAGCTAATTGTAACTTTGAGTGGCAGGGGGAATAAGTGGGAGAGTCTAATCATGGATCTCCCACTCGATGTCTAATTTGACCCAAGTCTGCCTAATACACTTATTTGGGATTGAGATTTGGTATTCCCTTAGACTACATTGGCTAAAGTCTCTGGTGTTCTGAGCCATTCCTGTAGTGTCTGGGATGGTTTTGCTTCTTTTACTTAAGCTATCAGGACTAGTTAATTGATTTGCAAGAATCTTTTTCTAGTGTATTTGTTCTCCGGTGTTGGATTGCCAGGTCTTTGCTCTGAGATGGTATCTGTCTCAGACCAGTCACCCAAAGAAAACGGGCTGCTGCATTTCTGTCTAACATCTTCCCTGGTCCACTTTTCTGACTGTTCAGCATTAGTGGAAAATTGAAGACTAGATGCTATGAAGGGTGGGAAAAGCAACCTGATGAAGAGATTGGAGAAGCACTATGGTGGAAGGACAGCTTCATCTTCTCTCAGTTCCTCAGAGTGCTTGTGGTTTAACTGTATAAATGAAGTGTAGTCCTGCTTTTGGTTTGAGGGTGAACAGATGATCTGTGGCATCAAGGAGGCTGTGTGGGATGAAAAACCACGAGAAATTATATATTTGAGCCAAGGGGTACATTTCTTCCCCTAATCAATGCAGTTAGTTCTCCCTCCAAGACTACTTGTATGTGTGTCAAGTCATTCATGTGAAACAGTCACTATGAACCTTTGGGGGTTTCATGTATGTTTCATTGGGTGGAATCTCTTTCTCTCCTGTGTGCACACATGACAAGTAAACTGTTTTATTTTAAACTTTTGCAATGCATACAACATGTTCATGGTGTGTATTTTCTGTTCATGGCAGGGATAAAGACAACTGTGCTGACTGAAGGGAGAACAGAAAGGAGGGGCTTATTTGCTCTCCTACATAAAAAATATAAACACCCACAGAAGTAATGAAGCCCTGTAGGCCAAGATAACACAATTTGTTCTAATTAAAACCTGTGTCTGGAAAAGCACATCCCAGAACTCTGCTGCCTTAATTTATTTTGGCTTCTGTAATTTAATATTTTCTTCTATAGCCAGTTTGCTGCAACAGCATTTGTACAAGAACAAAAAGCTCATGGTAAGACCTCTTGTAGATCCTGTGCTTCACACTGAGAGCTGTCTACATACTATACAGAATCTGATGGCAGACTTTTGGACTGTTCCACTTCAGACTTGTGTTTTGAATGCTTCCTTATGTAAAAAATAATAATTGTGAATTAGCACATCAGGGATGAATTTCTACTAAACTTTTCTTTCTCAGTTTACTATGTGCATGAAATGTTTGCTTGGGGAATCTTGAAAATGATTGTCCTTTTTACCTGCAATCTGAAGTGATACTATCCAGCATTTTACTGCCTGCATTTAATGTAGATTGGCTCTTGCTAGCCCTGCAGAAGGTATCATTTTCTTACTAAATTACTAAATATCCTTTGAGACAAGTACAGGAACAAAGGTTGGCATGAATGAATCTTATCTGTGACCTGCAGTTCTCATGGTGCTTTCAGAAATGACAGATGCTCTCTTCTGAAATCTGCAGTGTAGTCTTATGTTGAGTAACCCCAGTCTAAGCCCATAGAGTTTAAAGGATTTAGAGAAGAGTAACTCTGCATAGGATTGCACTGTAAGTGCCTCTTTGTGAACGGGGAATTAAGAATATGAAAACCTATGTTTGAATGTTAACAGTGTGGTTGGGATCCTTAGGGAGATGCATGAAATGCGAAATATCACCTTCTGAAAGCTCGAGTTGTCTTTTGAGATGCTTACTTAGGTCGTATGTTCTAACAGTC
Organism: Lepidodactylus listeri; assembly: GCA_029233225.1. Classification (NCBI taxonomy): domain Eukaryota; kingdom Metazoa; phylum Chordata; class Lepidosauria; order Squamata; family Gekkonidae; genus Lepidodactylus; species Lepidodactylus listeri. Next base: position 68,752,284 of record JARCFY010000002.1, read on the forward strand.
CACTTCTCAAAATATTTATTGGCACAAGGTATGTGTAAGTTTTCATGTGTATGTTTCTATACCCCTGAAAACACATTATAGCCATTGTAGAACCATACAACTGCAATAAAAACAGTCTCTGAAAAGGACTCTTTCTCATACATCACTGTAATGTGATTTGAGTTGCATGGTTTGAATGGTGATGACTACACCAGATCAGAATATGTTTGTATGTAAAGTTAGAGAACTGCAGAGGAACTAGGACTTTGAACAAGGTTTAGGTCTGATGATGAGCAGGGTGAAATTCACAGATCGTTGAATTCACCGTTTCGTTTTTTGATGCTTGCAGAAGCCCTTCTTTGAGGGATTATATACGTGGTTTCCTTTTTAGGATAAGGCATTCATGTAGATGCTGTTTATTTATCAGATGCAGCCTGATCAATGGGGGAGGGGGAAGTCCACAGAGATTGACATTAAAGAAGCTAATGGGAGGGTTGCTTGATGGTGTGGAGACTTGTTAAAACTGAGCAGTTATATCTAACCCCTCTATAAATATATATAGTATGTTGATTCCTTGGAAGCTGCATGCAGGGTATTTTAGATAGTAATAGTAGGGTGAAGCCTTGGTGTTTATATTACATTCAGGGGTCATTTCGTAGAAAAAGAGGTGCAGGAGCTCATTAGCATAACTCATTAGCATAACTTATTTGCATATGTCACACCACCTGACATCACTAGAAGTATGTCAGAAGGCAAGAAAGAAAGGAGAGAGAGAGAGAAAGAGCTGGCAGAGAGGGGACAGATACTAATCCAAGCCTCAGAAATACCACTATTCTGGGAGGATAGCTTCAGTGGTGGCTGAAGCCTTCAGAAGGCTGGTCAGAGGAACAAGGACCTTTCCAGGGGACGGAGTCATTTTGCTGCAGCCATGACACAAGCAGGCATTCCCCCGCTTGGGGGGGAGGGCTGGCACCAACTCCCGGAGATGTGCTCTCCTGAGCTCCTGCTCAAAATAACCCCTGATTACATTCTTGTTTCTAAGCTAGGCATAATAGAATGACATTTCAATCTTGGTTATGTGCATGGGTGGGAGTGCAAATATTTTTACTACTTGCTATAAAGCAGTTATCATCACCAGTCAATGAACAGTAATATGATGGCCTATGGTTAAAAATAAAAGGCCTCACATACACCAGACACTGGAACTCTAGGACAGATCCAGGACATAAAGAAATAATATTTAATTAGAATTTGGCAGATAGGACAAATGGCCCATGTAGACTGTTGGAATAACCAGTTAAGTGAGATCGTACCACAACATGTGTTTGATATTTGGAAAATGTTTGATGATTAACAGTGCACTGCTAAGGATGCTTTCCAGGGAGTAATCCTCATTAAGTAGGCTTGAGTAAGATTTTAAGAATAATTTCTTAGGATTTCACTGTAGGTAGTTAGTAATATAATATTATTAATGTAGATTATTAATATCATATTGGTGTTGATTAGTTGTTTGATGATGAAAATGGAAGACCTTGTCACATGTTATTTTAAGTGTTCACCTACAAATTTAAAATTTGTGCTTAATAATGTATAATGTGACTACAACAAACAGATGTTTACAAGCAAACATATAACATTAGGTATACTTGTCCAAGAAACAAAATACGCTGTGGCACATGGAAAAAAACCTGGGGTTGCTGCTATGTAGTGTAAAAAAATGGACTGGGCAGAGTTATAGAACTACTAATTCCAGTTTCTGCTATAGAGTTTTTCTCATGATACTGCTAAAGTCATTAATCATTTTGAGCTTCATTTACCATTATATGAAACAGATAGAACATTCCTGCCTTGCTTTACACAGTCATTAAGAGGGAAAATGTCTGAAAGTCTATGTGATGCTGAGAGACTCTGGGGGGTGCTTAGAGTAAGGCCTTGTGCAAATGATCTGTCATCCATCCATCCGTCCATCAGAAGCAGTGTTTGTGCTGCTGTTAACCCCAGTCTGGCAGCAATGGTATAACAGATTTACAAATGTAATATATATAATGACTTATGCATGGGTGTATGCTGATGAAGAAGAAGAGTTGGTTTTTATACCCTACTTTTATCTGCCTTAAGGAGCCTCAAAGCAGCTTGCAATCATTTCCCCTTCCTCTCCCCACAACAGACACCCTGTGAGGTAGGTGGGGCTGAGAGAGCTCTGAGAGAACTGACTGGCCCAAGGTCACCCAGCAGCCTCCATGTGGAGGAGTGGGGAATCAAACCCAGTTCTCCAGATTAGAGTTCTCTACTATTAACCACTACACCATGCTGGCTCTCATTATGTATAATGTGATGTATAATGCTGTATGCTGCAAAGTAAAAGCCTTTCCACTCCCTTTACAGAAAGTTGCTTATTTTATTTATTAATTTCTTTATCCTGCCCTTTCTTCAAGGTAACTTACATTATTACAAGATAACTTACATTATCTCCTTTACCCACCTACCCACCCAATTTTGTCTGAAATTGTTTGCTTCTGTGCCAGAGAAAGAGGACTATATAATCTTCAAGACACATATAAAATTTGTGGAGCATTGTGAAAAAGCCATCTCCCCCCACCCCTCGTATTCTTTTTGAGGAAGGGGACCCATGGCCCAGGGAGAGAGAGAGAGAGAGAGAGAGAGAGCATCTCCGCCTCAAAGAATCTTCAGCAGAAGAATGCCCAGGAGAGCTCCTCTCAGAGGGGACAGTGGTTGTCTCAGTAGAAGAAAGTATCATACTCATAGGTGTACTTATGTAATACATTTATGTAGTACAATGGGAAAGTGTTCTCCTTTTAACCAAGTAATATTTTTACCAACCCTTCAAGCTGTCTGTGCATGGAAGGATACAGCAGGGAAGTTTCTTGTCTTGGGGGATGCCACCAGCACTGACATCCACTGCTACCAAACGTTGACACATGCTGTGTGATTTTTGAAAAAACGAAGCCATAACTCTGTGAGCGATATTGAATTCTTGGTTCACAGGTATGGGGTGCATTAGCCTGTGCCATCTAATTAATGCGTAGCCTATTCCTCTCCTTTTTTAATGTTTTCTCAGCCATAATGAAAGACAGAACACTTTTCTTCACCCAGTGACTGGCCAGATACCAGAAGAAAACAGCCAATTTGATCTGCAAAAGTAGGTTTTCTTTGATTTCTCTGCTATTTGGGACATAGAATTGTGGTTTGGAAAAGCTCAGAGGTCAAAGGAGCCAACTGAAAGTCAGTAGCATCCTATTTATCCCACAAATCCATCTCAAGGGAAGACGGCAGGGATTTTCTATGAAGCAAAGGACAAGCAACTTGTTTGTGTGCAGGAAAGTTCACACAGCATAGATCCATATCCCATCGAAGCTGTTTGCGTCATTGCTTTCAGTGAATCTTGAATGAAGCGTATATATCCAGTGTAATCTGCCGAGTCTCATTTAGAAAACTGTACTATAAATAATGTAAATAAAATTTAAAAATTAAAATATGTATTAGATTGTGCACACAGTGATATTACAGGTGCTGGTACAGGTGCTGGAACAACATCATTCAGTAATACCCATCTCACCTTGTCTGTCTCCATTCTAGTTCTGCCTCGGTCATGTCAAACAAAACTGGCAGCAAGCGGCTGGCACCAGTCAATAGTGAATCTTCTAACCATACCATGGTTTCAGAAAGTCCTCAGGAACGACCCAATGGCCGGGTATGTTTAGTAGAATAATATGACCTCTTGTGGCATTGATTCCTATTTTTCTGTGTATAATGGGGACATCTGTACTGACCTGCCATTGTTGTTTGAGATATAGGACATTTTTTCACAATAAACATGAGTAGCTGCTATTTACTGTTTATTTATTGGAACATTTACATCCCACCTTTTATTGTGGTTCGGGAACTAACAGTCTCTTGCCCCAAAGAGGAAAAAGACACAGCTAGGAGCTGGTTTAAATGCAGCAGGAAAGATAAATAACATTTTCAGTTGGAGGTGCCTGAGAAAAAGTTATATGCACAAACCGATGCTTGTAACTAGAATTGATTGTATTCTTTGGGGGATTCTGCATCAGCTTCTGTTTTTTTGGGGGGGGGGGGGGGAGAGACAGGTTCAATCCCCCGTTTCCCAAAACTTTTTCTCTTTCATTTTCCCGAAGGCCTCACGCTCCTCCAGGAAAGGGATTGCATTTGGGAAACGCTCCAATTCCATGAAGAGGAATCCCAATGCTGCAGTGACCAAGAGTGGCTGGCTCTTCAAGCAGGTGAAAACCCCACATTCACTGTGCTGCAATATGACATCATTTCTCCCCAAATATTCCCTTTCCTTTGAACATTACAACCCAGCCTGCATCTGGAAGATGGCTAAGGAAATGCTTCCTGCAGGTCAATGCCATTTCTCCCTCTATCACACGATATCCCTTGCAACATTGAGGAATGAACTATTGGGTACCCAGCAGTATCCATCCATCCCAGCCTTTCCTCCTTCAAGGTCCTCATGTAAAAACCTTGTGTAAATTGAGTTGAATCCCATGTCCCACAAAGTTGTAATTGTAAGTACTGGGCTACGCTGTACCCATCTTGCACCTTGACAAGTATATTATATTATGCTTATAATTGTATTGTTCTGATTTTATTTAATTCCTGTTTTAATTGTTTTATACACTCCATGTAAGCCACCCTAAGCCTGTCTTGGCAAGGAGGGTGGGATATTAAATAAAATAAATATTAAATAAATAAATAACAATTTTCCATAACTTCTGTAAGGATGTATATCAGTCACACCTTTTTCATGGGTAGTTTTTGGAACTTCTCTGATTCTGTACTGTTAGCAGTGCTGTGCATTATGACACAATATTCATTTTCCAATGTCTCTTTTCAGGCCAGCTCAGGGGTGAAGCAATGGAATAAGCGCTGGTTTGTGCTGGTGGATCGCTGCCTCTTCTACTACAAAGGTATGTGGCAGAACCGAGATCTGAAAACATTATGCAAAGGAACGTTCACTAAAAGGAAGTCCAGGTGCCAATGAACAGTTTCAAAACAAACTGAGGAATGTATGCTTTAGCTCTAATCAAGCAAAACAGCTGGAGTGTTTCCATATATTATTGGTCCCTGAGCCTCTCTTTCCCATGAGAGTAAAGCTATATTCTCTTAGCATTCTTCTGGCATTATACTCTCAAGCAGTATCTCCATATCCACATAACAGATGGAGGCAGGGTGATCCTTGGATGTACAGGAATGTATGAACCTGTCTCCTACCACGGCAAGGGGGCTGCAGTGGCTCACCTAGGAATTCGAAAGCAAGAAATTGCAAGTAGATAAATAGGTACCACTTCGGTGGGAAGGTAATAGTGTTCCGTGCGCCTCAGCATCTAGTCATGTTGGCCATATGACCACGGAAACATCTTTGGACAGTGCTGGCTCTTCAGCTTGGAAACGGAGATGAGCACTGTATCCCTAGAGTTGTATTCAACTGGGTTTTGAGCAAGAGAAACCTTTACCTATCATGTCACCCACCTTGCTCACATTGTCTACTCTGACTGGGAGTGTTTCCAGGTTTGTGGACAGAGAAAACGTTTTCAAACATCTGTGGCCTGAGATCTTTCATGAAATAGGGTTAAATAGTATTTGTGGTGGAAACATATGGGATGCTAGACTGGTTCAGACAGAAAGATGCCTATCGCAGTTTGAACATATTGGTCTATCAGTCCAAATATTGTCTGTTCTGCTGGCAGCAACACTCTAAGGGTGTAGGCAGAGAAAAGGCTTGCTGTCCAAGATCCTTTAAGTGGAGATGGAAAGGACTGGATCTGGAACTGGCAAACACAGGCTCTCCCACTTGCTCCTGAGGGTATCTGAACACAAAGATCTGCCTTGTAATGAGTCAGACCACTAGATCAGTATTATCTACTCTGACCAATAGTGGGTCTTCAGGATTTAAGATTGATTTTTTTTTGCATCATCTACTGCCTGATCCTTTTTAAATTGGAGATGCTGACCTTTTGCTTGCCAAGGAGATGCTCTGCCACTGAGTCGTGACCTTTCCCCATTGCTGCCTGATGAAAGGCCAGTTTCCTTAACTTTTGAGAGAACATATTGGTCCAATTATAAAATAAAGATTGTGCTCATGGGGTGAAAATGGTGAATACGCAGCCTTGGAAGAGAAAAGGAAAACAAATATATTTAGAATGGCATTCCAAGGGGTACACGTAGAGGTAAAGAGATTATGTGGGCACCTCAATAGGTGCCTGTGATACTTGCACAAATTTCCAAAGTTCATGGTTTGAGAGCTGGTAAACAGATGTTTCCACACAATGGAATTATTCCTTGGAGTGATGTTATCTAGTTGTTTCAAAGATAGCTGCATAATTACCTTTTTGGAGGACTCTTTCTCCTTGCCACTCACATGCAGGAGTCATTTCAAGCAGGAGCTCAGGGAAGCTCAGCTCCGGGAGTTGGTGCCAGCCCCCCCCCCAAATGGGGAAATGCCTGCTTGTATTATGGCTGCAGCAAAATGACCCCATCCCCTGGAAAGGTCCTTGTTCCTCCGACCAGCCTTCTGAAGGCTTCAGCCACCACTGAAGCTATCCTCCCAGAATAGTGGTATTTCTGAGCCTTGGATTAGTAGCTTTCCCCTCTCTGCCAGCTCCTTCCTTCCTTCCTTCCTTCCTTCCTTCCTTCCTTCCTTCCTTCCTTCCTTCCTTCCTTCCTTCCTTCCTTCCTTCCTTCCTTCCTTCCTTCCTTCCTTCCGCCAGTTTGGTGTAGTGGTTAAGTGTGCGGACTGTAATCTGGGAGAACTGGGTTTGATTCCCCACTCCTCCACTTGCACCTGGCTGGATGACCTTGGGCAAGCCATAGCTCTGTACCAGCTGTTCCCTCAAGGACAGCGTGGGAAAGAGCTCTCTCAGCCCCACCTACCTCACAGGGTGTCTGTTGTGGGGAGGGGAAGGGAAAAGGAGTTTGTAAACTGCTCTGAGACTCCCTTGGGGAGTGGAGGGCGGGGTATAAATCCAATCTCCTCTTCTTCTTCTTTCTCTCTCTCTCTCTCTTTCTCTTTCTCTCTCCCTCCTTTCTTTCTTTCTTGCTTTCTGACATACTTCCGGTGATGTCAGGTGGTGTAGCATATGCAAATAATTTATGCTAATGAGTTATGCTAATGAGCGCCAGCACCTCTTTTTCTGCGAAATGACCCCTGCTCACATGTATGTCCATCCTTCTGTCTTTTCTTCTGGGACTATTCTATAGCGATTCTCTTTCATGCTGGTCCACTTGCTCAGACTATCTCAAATCCCAGCCAACAGGTCAAGGCAATTTTATGTGGAATCTGAAGGTTAGTTGCCTTTACTGACTTTTTGTATAGAAGAGCTGCCTGTGGACAAATGGAAAAAACCCCTAGGAGATTCTAAAAGCTGATTGTTTCTAGCAGTGAAGATTCCTGATTTGTAAGGCACTGAGAGATCCCTGCACTAGGCAAGCGACCTTTGATATTCCCAGTATCATTAATATAGCATTTTATACCACTGAGTTCAAAGAGCTAGATAAGGTACAGTGATCTAGGCTTGGTTGTTAGCAATTATGCATCTTTTTCTCCCTCTACATTATGGTAACATCTCAGGCAGCCATGAAATTATGAACTGTGGAAAAGAATATGTGTAGAATATGTGTAGCACATGTCATCATGTCTCTGGTGGCCACGTTTGGGACAGCTGTACCCTTATTTGCCTGGAATCATCAGCTGGATCTTTGATTCTTTCTCTCAACAACCCCACAGAGTAGGTTCCCTGCCAATGCTATAAGCATTCATTCTCTCCTTCTTTTTCAACATGGGTCAATCCTTTTTCCCGGAATAAACAATTAAACCTTGCAATTCAGGCCCAAGTTTAGTGCAATGGGTGATAATGGAAGTGCAAAAGGGTGGGCTGAGCAGAAAATGATGGTAACACATGCAAGTTGACAGCTTCCAATCTGTTTTGTGTGTGGCATATTCTGTTCTTCAGATGTCTACAGAAAGCACAATAAGAATTCAGGTTTTAGCATACTCCAGATCAGCAAACACCAGTCATATTTCCTTTTCATGCTCCTTGATGCCAGACTACTCCCCCCACTGGTAGGAAGGCCCCTACACCTGTTTGCTTGGTACCACTGATATTTTTAAGGCACACAGCAAGCACTTTTCATATCTGTCATTTTCTATAAAAATGTGTGGATTCCTCACATTCTTTAGTTCTCAGAGGTCTCCTATTTGAGCCTTCTCTTGGGCAGTGTATCTGGAGAGTGAGCATGAATAATTAACTGGACAGTATTGTGAGCTATAAATGTAACTGATACATCCTGGAGTGTATAAGTGAGCTTGCTAGTCTGAGGAAATAAGAAGCACACAAAGGAGTTGTCTTCCACAAGTAGAAATTTGTTGCTCTCCGGACTCTATCCCTTATTTTGGCACTAATTAGAATCTGACAATTCTTGCTTGTTTCTTGCTCTGCACTGGAGATGAAGGAGCATGTTTGACTGAGATGTTCTGCCTCAACACCTCTGACAACTTAGCGGAGAGAAGTGGATGTCCTTACATGCCTAATTCTTTGGTCTCCGGCTTTCCTTCATGCAGATGAGAAGGAGGAAAGCATCTTGGGCAGCATCCCACTTCTCAGCTTCCGGGTTGCAGCTGTCCAGCCATCAGATAACATCAGCAGGAAATACACCTTTAAGGTCAGTACATGACTGAAGTAGCATGCTATTCCCTCTTGGTCAGTGACTGAGGTCTTTGGTTGTGCAAATCCTGGTGTGCTTACAGCCATGTCGTAGAATCATACATAAGTCTTAGGCAGACAACACTACTCTGCTATTCTTGTGCCTCTGCTCTAAATTTCCTGTGGTGTGGTTGGTTTGCTGGACACTATGCCTCTGTCTGTGTGCCAAGGCTTAACACTGCACTGAAGGCCCGAAGTCAGTGTTTAGGCCAGTACTGGACTAAAAGGATACCTGAATTACCTTGTTTGTAACAGTTCTACTGCAGGGGTTAAATGCTATGTTTGTCACCTGCCTTGAGTAGATATTCATCTAAACAGGATATAAAGGTACTAAATAAATAAACAGAATAAGATGCTTTAGCACCAGGAAATAAATGTTTAAGGGGTTATCCAAGCAATGTGAACCACTGCCTCAGCTAGGGTCACCAGCTTTTTGGGGTAAGGCCCCTGTGCCTTTAACAGCAGCATGGATAGCAAAGCAAACAAACAGACCTACATCTGCAATACTTTCATTTGTCCACTCAAAATTGGGGCCAAGGTGAACTAACAGATGTCATCCAAGGTAGACTGGGGGAAAATAGGACAAGAAAAAAATGGGCCAGGCTTCACAGACAGGACTCTGAGGAACCCAGGCTGGAAAGCAACAGGGTTACAAGGGCCAGTTGGTATAATGATGGTTACCATTCAGACAGCAGATGTCTGGGACACATGTCTGAATGTTTCTGCATGTTAAATACTCACTGCCCAAGGAAAGCAAATGTGACAGGGTGAAGGGATGAGGTTAGCTTCCCTTTCTGCTGCTTCATAGTTGTTCTTGTTCTATGTGAAAAGTGGTTGGTTTCATGGAGGAGTACTCAAAGATGCAGTCCCACAGCTTCATCTTTGAAATAATATGGCAGTAGCACACAGAAAGTTTTGCCGCTTGATCCTGCGGTTGTTGTATGAGAGAACTTGAAGGGACTAGCAGGCAAGGGATGCAACGAATGAGAAACAAAACCAACCTGGGGAATAAAACCTGCAGCCCAGCATCACCATACTGGAGGCTTCTGGAGGCTTCTAGAAATGGCTGGACTGGTTAAAGTAAGCCCAGCTGCCAAGGCTTCAGACTGGGTCACTAGCAGCAAATGGGCAGGGGCACTGGAATTCTCAAAGGCATAAAAGTCTGCTAAGGACTTTCTTCTGACATCATCACAAATAAAAAACACTTAGAAGATGTTTAAGATACCTGTACAATTGCCATACCAATTATTTAATTATGCCAATCATAATTCGGGGGAGGGGGGGAGTTGCCACTGTGGTGCATGTTCTGTTAACCTCTAGATCAGATTAGATTATGGCAGTGCACTGTACGTGAGACTGCTTTTGAAGACTGTCAGGAAGTTGGTAAAGAATGCTGTGACCATAATGTAGACAGGAGTGGGTTGTGACCATATCCCTCCAGTCTTGTTCTGTCTACACTAGCCACAATTTGTTTCCGGGCCTGATTCATGGTGCTGGTATTGACCTTTAAAGCCCTATACAGTTTGGGGCCAGCATACCTTCCATATGAATTTACCCATCAAGTCAGGTTATCTGTGGAGGCCCAACTTCAGGTGCACCTGCTGTTGGAAGCGAGATAGGTGGTAACCCAAGAAAGGGCCTTCTTGGTCATGGCACCAAAACTTTGGAACTCCCTCCCCAGGGAGAATTGTCTGCCTCTCTCTATTGTTGTCTTCTGACAGAAGGAGATGGGGGGGTTGTTCTTTTTGGCATACCCCCAATTATTGTTATTGACCTCCATCCTGGTTTTTAGTGTTATGTCTGTTTATGTTTTTTTTATTGAACTATTGAATATATACTTAATTTTAAACATTTTAATGTGTAAATATTTTAATGTTTGATCTTTGCCTCATTGGCAACCCTGTTTGGGTGGAAAAGCAGCACAGTAATGAATTTAAGTAAATAAATAAACCATCAAACTCAATTATTCATGTTCTTTCTCTAATATGAACTAATACAGGATTTTTTTTTAATGGTCATGATATCCCAGCACTTCCTCAGCCCCTCAGGTATTTTAGATGTAGCCATGTTGTAAATTTTTGGCAATCCTTCTCTCTAGTCTAGTGCTCATAGTTCAAATCTCACCACAGATATCACACCAAAGTGACTTGACGTTATCAGTTACAAGAACATGGTTTATTGCCATGCCTGTGTCTTCACATCATGGAGCATATTGAAGAAAACCCTGATAGATGCACTGATGCATTGGCTTGCCTGGTACCCACTTATGGTGGGCAAACTCCTGCAATTTTGGCCAATGCCCACCAATGCTCAGCTTGTTGGCAGACAGAAATAGGCCAGCCAAACAGGGGAACAGCAATCATCACTACTTTTGGCATGACCTGGAAGCATTGGCATCACACTGGGGCATCACACTCTTGCATTCATCCAGATTTTTGGGGTGAGTTCTAGAGCATCACCCTTGTGTCATGCCAGTATGTCTGAGTTGTGCTGAAAGTGACGCCATTGCATGGCAGCAATACTCCTCGTCCAGTGGTAAGAACCCATCACCCGCCAGTTGCCAGACTATGCCTGGCAACCCTGTGCAGGCACATGGGTTTTCTGGAGTTAGCACCCCCTCAAACTGGAATTTACTGTAAAACTAGATTAAACTATAGTTTAGATTCCTGACTGGAAGGGGGACTAACTTCCATTATACCATGTGCCCACATTTTGGTAACTTGACTTAGTTTCCTGCAGTGATTTCTTAATCATGTTCTGCATGAAAAGTGAAGGGAGATAAGGGAGAAACGAGGCTCTCATGTGTGCACAATAAACCAGGTTTGTTCACATCTTGGTTTAAATGTTGGGTTTAACCACATCTTGGTTAAACACAAATAAGAATGATCTATACAGCAAAATAATGTGAATTTTTTTTCTCCACTGCCGTCTACTAAAAATTACATATCACCCTAGGCAAATGGGACCGTAAAGGTAGCCTGGGGTGAATGGGATTACTAAAACCAAAGGTGGGAAAAGGCATGTGTGGCTGCTGAAGAAATTAGCAAACTGGCAGTAAAGTAGGAACTCTTTGAGCACATCACAGCAGGGAACATTAGCAAACATTGATGCCATTGGTATGATGCAAGAGAAGTGGGGATGGCCTGGGCGGCAATTCAGTTTACAGGAAAATAATCCAAACTCAGAATGAGAATAATAAAAATTGTTGAGGGGTGAATGGTTACCTTGAAAATAACACATTAATGTACTATTGCACATATGATCGTGTAAAAATAATAGCATTTAGCTATCATTAACACACTACCGCTAATCTCCATTATAACTATATATATATATATATATATATATATATATATATATATATATATATATAGCAATACGATTGTATATCCAAGGTAAAAGACATGAGCAGAATGGGCCGTAGAAGTATTGACACTGATCTGCCTTGCAGGTTTATCGTAAAGATTACTGAGATAATGTATATAAGATGCTTTGGAGGCTTTAAAGTTCTGCAGTTCCTCATAATGTTCAAGGATATGAGGGGCTAAAGAGACAACAGTCCATTTTCTGTTTCCCATTAGAAACTGTGCTGCTAAAGAAGCCTGGCAGTCAAACTACCTTTAGACAGATAACAGAATTGCCATGGGCACTTCTGTCGTCTTATGTAACCTCCATGCTGTCCCTGCAGAGCTGTGTGGAGGAGCTATTCACACTCTCTAAATAATGGCATTGGTTTCCTGCCCAGAAGACAAGGCTGGCCAAAAGGGAAGGCAGCAAAAGCTAAAGTGCATTATTTCTAGATGCTTGACCACAGTCCCTCAAGCTTGTTGTAGGGTCTCTGAGGCTTTTTCAGAGCCTAGGCCTCTGAGGGGAAATGTGACTTGTTGACTGACGCATTTATTATAAAGACTGTTTACAAACTACAAAACATGAAAAGCCATGCGAGCACTTTCTGTTTCCATTGATCAAATCCTGACTGTCTCCTCAATGGTAACTGGCTGATCAGTCCAACAAAAGGGTCAGGGTGGAGCTTTGCTCCACAGGAGATAGTCCTGCTGCTGGGAGAAAATCTGTTGTTGTTTTTTAAATTTAAAAAAACATTGTAATGCCTGTTTTGTGCACATCTTGCAAACAAAGTGTTATAACAGTAAAAATCATGGTTGAGAACTGAGGAGTGGAGGAATGGAAGGATAGTCTGTCTGGTGTTGCCTCCTTATTTCCTTTTAAGGCGTTAACACTAAAGCTTATCAAGTTTGCAAACTGGCGTGGAGGAAAAGGCCCTGTCCCTTTAATAGCATCGTAATGGGACATTATTTACTTCTATGCCATGAAAAGCTTCAGCTGCCCATTTCCAGCCATTAAGCCACTAGTAAAAGGACAGGACTTTTGTCTCCACAAGATAGTGGGGAGAGCTGAACTTGGGAAATGTTTTTTAAAATTACTGGGTGTAGTAAAGGGTGTGGGGGAAGTTGTCACTTTTTATTAATGATTTATTTAGCTATCACATTTGTATCTGGCCAATCTTCTAGTGAACACAGGGTGGCATACCCAAAGTCATCTGTGAGTGAGAATTGGAACCCAGGAAGTAATAAAATCATTCCAGGAATCTCATGAGTAAAAGCAATTTCCTCATTTACTGATAATTTTTCTGTTTGGTTTTGCATTCTTGTTCCTTTTTATTGAGAAGAAGAATGAAAGCAGCCTTAGGAAAGCTAGCATTGTTTCAGAACTGCCCCTGTGGCAATGCTATAATTAGCTTGCCCTAAGTGTCAGATGTGCAAGAGACTTCCTTTTCTGTCTCCCACTTTGACTAGTTTCAACTAGAGTGTTAAAGAAAGGCAATACATTGCAATTTGCTTAGCACATAATTAGTTTGTACTTGTCAAATTTCCATGCAAGGGGTGTGACTCTAAAGGAGCAGTGAACGAAGCTGTGAAATGCAAACACCAGGAGATGGGGCAAAGGTAGGATTTCCCCCTGTGAGAATAAACAACCTTTCCAAATGCCAGATGAGGAAATGCAGAGCTACAACTATGCAGTTAGTGCCACTCCTTCACAATCTACTCAGACATTTTTGTCTGTAACTTGGTTGGTACAGACACTTTCAGAACTTGAAGACTTGCTAATGTGGTCACACCCACTCACATGCCCAGAGTTTTATACTTAACAGCCCAATGCTATAGCATATTGCTTCACAGCAACTGAGTACAGGACTGATCACTCACTTCCGAACATAGGCACAAAGGGAAACCTCGACTGCTTTGACATGTCATTGGATATCATTGGATTGTACAAATCATTGCAACTGAATTTTCCTGTGCGGACAAGATGATTCAGGAGGTGTATAACTGCTGTAAGTGCAGTGATTGTGAAATCCCCAATGATGTGTGGGTGCAGCTCTTGTCACTTTTCTTCTGCACTGGTTATTGGTGCTGCCTCCGATGTCAAGGCAACAACAGCTTTCTGTCTTGCTGCACCGGCTCTAGGAAGAAACCCCAAAGTGGTACAAACATGCCACAAGGTACTTTGTAGGGTAGGAATGGGGGGGGGGGTAAGGCCTTCTACACTCCCTGGCATCATATCCTAACAGCTGTGGGTGTGGCCCTGACCTTACCCTAGCACAGCTTAAGGCTTGCAGGTGGCTTGTAACTTAGTTTTGACAACGAGTGGAGTAGAGCTGAGCAGCTTTTCCTCATTTGGTAGTGAGAGAATGTTGCTGTTGTGTACCATAGCCCAAGATTTTGCCAGTGTAACTGCAACCGCGAGGTGGAAAAGATCAGGCTGCCGGTAGAATGGTACTAAGGTACTCTCATAGTGATATACACAGCTATGCAAGTATTGTGGGCTTGGACACCAGCCTTTCCTACATGATGAAAGGAATGGTAATTTTCATTAATTGTTGTGTTTGTGTTTAGAATATGAAGCAGTAACAGCTTGAAAAGGGTTCTGGTACCCTAAAGCTCCAATTCCTATTGGCTGATTAATAAAGACTCCCATTGGTCCTGAAGCCAATCTAGATACCCAATCGCTGAGCCCTGCTTGGGTCTAATAGTATTGCTTGTATATAGTTACATTGTTGAAAGTTATGTGTTGGAACAGTATAAATGAAAGTGCTGCTCTCATAGATGAATGAAAGTGCTGCTCAATACTTAAAATTAATGAATGCAGATTTTCCCCTCAGTAAACTGTAGTGGCTCTGACTGAGCAACCCATCAAGTCATGGGCAAGGTGACCACCCCTCAGCTGAAGAGAGTGGGCCGGCGTGTGTGCGTGCATACATGGAACAAAAACACAGTTTAGATTCTAGTGCTGACAGAAGGAAGAGCAGATGGACTACTGTGAGGTTACTGAATACCCGGCCTGGGGATCTAATGTGGATAGTGAATCTCTTCCCCTGTAGCAGTTCCTCTGTGCCTCCACCTGTGCTCTTCCTGTATATTTTTTAAATAAACCAAATATGACTAAACACCATAAGCCTTCAGTCCTCTGTCTATAAAAGGAACCAACCCCAGTAAGTGCTAGCCCCTGGAACTTCTCACCATTCAAAGTGGGACACATACAACAATATGCAGCTCAGAAACATACCATCTGTATTCATAATATGCACACGCATTTTTTTAAAAAATGAAAGGAACTTTTCTGTGCCTGTATAATGAAGCTGTACAGAGCCAACCCATTTGTAGCCTATGGTTTTCATGCGCAAACATATGCTTCCTTTCCCTTCTAAATGAGTAACTATCAGGAGCAAATAGCACAGTTCTGTTAAAAATCAGAGGCACAGCAAGGGAAACAAGGAGAAGATGAAAAATATACTGAAGTTAGAGATGTCTCTGGCAGACACTTGAAAAGTTTTCTTTCCTGTGCTAACACATCCCAGCACACTTAATGATGTTCTTGATGTGAACACAAGCAAATCCATAAGTTACCCATATACATTATTTTCTTTAACATCTGCTCCAAGTGTCCTTCCATTATACTGCACATAAATTCATAAGCTGCCTGCTGCTTCTTGAGATGGTATCCTAAAGAGCCCCCCCCCCCGGATGCCTCAAGGGCATGTGACGGTGTTTGCATCCTATCAAATGGATTCCCAGGACTGTCAACATTCTGTGTCTCCTGGAGCATTATCAGTGTAGCTTGGGATAGCCAGGAACAGCAAACTCAGCATTTGCAGAGGGACTCCACGGTGTGGCCTGAGAAGAGGCCTGTACTTGCACTCCATACTGTTTCACATACGGTTTCAGTGATGCTGGATAGGCTGTCAAAGCCTAGTCTGACAAACTAGGATCTGATCAGCACTTCAGCATGTGTTTCATACTAAGCACCTTCATATGGGACCAGAGTACTCAAGGAATGTCCCTGCCTGGCATTTGAGATCACCTTCACAAACTCTGCTTTGTGTTCCTGTGAGCAGCAGCTAGGTGAGTGAGCAACAGCGGCAGGGCCTTTACAGTGGTGGTGCCCAGGTAGCAGAACTCAATCCCTACAGAGACGTGCCAGGCACCATTTTTGCAATCCTTCAGGCACCAAGCAAAGACATCATTATTTTCCTAGGCTTTTGGATGAGTGACTTTTACAGCTGCGATGTTTTCAGCCTGAGCCTTTTTATTTTAACGCTGCATTTTTAACTGGATGCTATTTTAATATAGCTTCTGCTGTTTTTAAGTGCTATGGTCTTATATCCTCTTGGTTTAATCTGATGTGGTGTTAATCCTTGGGCTGCTGCTGCATGCTATTGTATTTTGTGTACTGCTAGTTGTTTGTATTTCTGTTTTATGTTTTTTTTTTGTATGGATTTTTGATATTGTAAGTTGCCACGAACTTACAATCTTTATGAAGAGGTGGGGTATAAGTATTTTAAATAACTAATGATTCCAGAGAAGAGGGGATTTGTGAGAGAGGCTCACCTCTGGAGATACTGATAGGAACCTAATATTCCCATTCTGTGCTGAACTGAACAGACCCTTGTTAATTATTTGCCACAGACCTGTAGCGCGCATTGGGTAGTCAACAGAAGGGTATTTTCTAGTTAGCAATATAATCATGTTTATTCAGAAGCAAGTTCCCTGAAGTTCAGTGGAAATGTATCCCCCATAAGTACGTGTAGGATTACAGTCTTACATATAGAACAATGAGGAAAGATTGGATAAACAGTTCATTTTGGGTAGAAAAGTCCATCATTGAATGGATAACCTACCATGGTAATGAATGGCCTCTTAACACTTGTGAGTTGTGGGTTCTCCTCAGTTCTGAGGTATTCATTCGCAGATCATGATCAGGACAGTTGTGTTCATGGAGAAGTGGCTTCAGTCTTCCCCTCTGAACAGTCTTTGCAGCTTGAAACAGTCCCAGTAGGAGGACTGGTGGGCTTGTTGGGGGAACCCAAGGATAGTTTCAGGTTGGGAAATAATGAAGGGAAGAATGCTGAAGCTCCTTCTCCATGTGCACCATGATACTTATTGTAATGAGGCAGCACATGAATAGGAATTGAGGAGAACTCATGTGTGATTGTATTATGACTCCAGACCTAACGTATGTACTAAGGCTGGACCATGGGGTGAGATTTAAATTCTCACAGATTAATTTAAGAGTAGACAGGGATGATTCTCTAGTTTTGAGGGAGCATTGAACATGTTCACAGCTCTGCTTCAGCCACCCTTCCATGATGACCAACTCTTCCCCTTGCTTGCTTGATACTCCTCCCTACTGAATCTCTTGTTGGGTGTGGCTGACCTGTTCTCTATCTTCCCTCTTTTTCCGTGAGAGGATCCCTCGGACAGGAGATCTCTTCTGATACCCCGTCTGCAATGCCATCACCCAGGCACCAAATAGGTAGTATTTTCCTTACATTTCCAAATGTGTGCATGCCACAAAGAAAAGATCAAGACTGATGAGTGCAAATTGTCCTGCATGCTTTATTCACCTCCAATCATTCCTAAAGGAAGGTGGGATGGGGAAAGCCTGGATTTGTTTTGTCTGTCTAATTAAAAACCTAGAAATCCTAAAAAATGAAAACTGATGTGAATCTAAAGGTATGTATGTATAACATAATAGGGACACAGATTGTCTGAACATGCTTGCCACATGTGCTTTGCACATAGAAAATACATGGCCAGGCCACACACACAGTTACTTATCTCCTAATATAGAAGGGCTACACTGAAGCTGTAGAAAATATTGATTCCCTTGAACAAAGGATTGACCAGGATGGCAAATGTATAAGGGTACTGAGTGATAACTGATCATTAATCAACCATTAATGCTGGTCAGGCGGGATATAAATTTAAACAAACAAGCAAATAAATAAATAAACCATGGCTGGCAAAACCAGTAAAACTCCCCCACATATTTGCTGCAAAAGATTTCATTTTATCATAATGAAAGCCGTTTGCATGCAAAAAATTTTTTGAAAGATTTCAGTATCATTAAAATAGGCATGCTGCAAATTGGGGGGGGGGGTGTTTCAATAAATTATATTCACCATGGACATAAATCTTGGAAAGGTTTTGCTCTGGTTTTATTAGGTTTAGGAATGGAAAGTATTTTTCCTTGAAGACTAATATTGGATGCCATACAGGATCTAATATTGGATGCCATACTGTTTGAATGCAAGCATAGCTCACTGTAGACAAAAGTTTATAGGTGATTTTCCTTCCTGAATGTCTTCAGCATTCAGAGATGTGAAAAATGTCATTTGTATAATCAATGTATTGTCAATGTAGCCTCATCTGTGGACATTTAAATCTGTAGATGGGGACAATGGACAAACAAATACAGATCTTTCTACAAATTCTGCAGGTTTGCAGAAAAATATGAAATCCATTTTTTTTAATGGGAGGATTTATAAACTCCAAATGATAAAAGGAGTACCTATAATTTTGAGAAATAGTTGTCCTTAGTATCCATTGATGGGCAACTACAACAGTATTGACACCTTGGCTGCTGTCAGGAAAAGTCAGAGAGATGGGGAGGGGACTTTTCTAGGGCTGTTTTGGCTTTTAAGGGAGGACTCTTTGGGGGCCAGGCTTGGCAGCAGCCACTGACCTGCTGCTACATGACCTGCATGACTCACCTAGGACTGGCTGCTTGCTCCTGTTCAACAGCAGCCACCTCATCAAAGACACTGGAGTAGTAAGAGTTTCAGACCAGGATCTAGGAGACCCATGTTGGCATCCCCACTGCATTGTGGAAGCTCACTGGGTGACTTTGGACTATTCACACACCCGCAGTCTAGCCTGCCTCAGAGGTTTGTTGGAGAATAAAATGGAGTAGAGAAAGATGTAAGTTGCTTTGAGTCTCCATTATGTAGAAAAGTGAGATATAAGTGAAGTCAACAATAGCTGAAGATGAGAG
The DNA here is from genome assembly GCA_029233225.1 of Lepidodactylus listeri. Classification (NCBI taxonomy): domain Eukaryota; kingdom Metazoa; phylum Chordata; class Lepidosauria; order Squamata; family Gekkonidae; genus Lepidodactylus; species Lepidodactylus listeri. The sequence continues at coordinate 68,771,360 of JARCFY010000002.1, forward strand.
GGCAGATAAAAGGTAAGTAGGTTGGTTGTTGGGTGGGAAAGAGAGAAAGAAGCAAGGATAGATGAGAATATGGGGGCTGAAATGAGGCAGGAAAGAGGAAATAGTGTGGAGAGAGGATACAGGGGTAAGTGAGGTGCCCCCTACAAGTTAGGCTTGCCAGCTTCCAGGTGGTGGCTGGAGATCTCCTGGGACTACAACTGATCTCTAGGCAACAGAGATCAGTTCACCTAGAGAAATAGCTGCTTTGGAACGTGGACTCTATGGCATTATACCCCACTGAAGTCCCTCCCCTCCCCAAATATTGCCTTCTTTAGCCCCCCCCCCCTCCCATTTTGATATATTTCCTAACTGGGAGCTGACAACCATAAAGTCCTTGTGGGTTCCCCACTGTGCAACTGGTCTGGGCTCAGCTGGCACTGTGCAACTTGGCCAGAGTTTTCTCAGAGAGGGGGTGTCGGGAGGAAGGAAGAAAGGAAAGCTGCAGACAGGAGGGCAGATAAAAGTAGATTGGCTGGTGGATGGGAAGGAAGCAGGAAAATGGGAGAAGCTATGTGGGTTTCAGGGAAGAGAAAGAGGAAATAGTGGGGGAGGAAAATGAGACAAACCCCCCCCCCCCAGTCCTTGCAGGTCCCCTGATTGTTATTCCTGGGTTCTATCACATTCTACCAGGATATGTTTGCCAACTCCAGGTTGGGAAATGCCTGGAGATTTGGGAGCTGACCTTGTGATGGTGGGGTTTCAGGAAGGGAGGGGTATCTGCAGGGTATAATGCCATAGAGTCCACCCTCCAAGCAGCCATTTTTTCTAAGGAAATTATCCCTGTAGTCTGGAGATCAGTTGTAATTCCAGGAGATCTCCAGGTCTGACCTGGAGGTTGTAAAGCCTAAACAAGGCCCAAGAAATTGTCTATTCATACAGAAAAGTAGGCCCAACTATTAGTGGATCCCATTGACCTCTATAGGGCTAATCAGACAGACTGCATTCTGGGACATAGCTGCCCAAAATCTGCCCCTCACCCAGACATTGGAGTCAGCAAGGATGAGGGTAGTTTTTAGTACGCAACCTAGTTATGTCCTTGTGTGAACCTCCTTTAATACATAGAGATGATAGACAGTGTTGCAATGAAAGCATAATCTTGGGAGATCCTGTAAGCAGGTGCAATATATTTGTGGGTTGAGGAACCACCAGGCATTGAATGAATTCCTCTGAGGATCTGGGCAACACAGGTCTTCTGCCCATCCATCCTTGCCTGTGATAATGAAGGACATTTTGCTAGTATCAAATAGTATCAAATAAATACAATCTGAAACATTTGGAAAAAATGTTCAGGGGAGCAAATTTAAATAACCAAATACTGCTTCTCATGTTGTGGATAAGTGTGAGAGCAATATTTGCCTCTTTTAACTCACCACAAGGCTTTATAATTGACCTTGAATTCCTTTGTCATCATTTTAAAAAAGTTTTGTTTTTCTTTCTAATACTACGGGTTTCACCGTAAAACAAGACAGAGGTTTTTACTGTATTCCTAATATGTGAACCTGCCTAAAGTTAAAGGGAAACGGGAAAGCTCCCCACCTGATCCCCATTTTGGATCACAGCTAGGACTCTTGGCATTGTGTTTGACAGATGCTCCAGGAAATCCTCTTTTATTCCAGATGTGTATTCTACATACACCTGCACCCCAGTTCAACAAGGGTGATTCATGTATTGAACCAGATTGTTGCATGCTTCCCCCCCTGAATGTGGGCTCATGCATGTGGAGTTAGGCTGCTGGGGAGCAGCAGGGCAGACTGTCATCCGGCTTTCAGTGGTGCATGCAAGTGGCTTCTCTGTCTTTCTGGATCAAAGCCTTGGTCTATCATGTCATTTACATGATTGAGCTGCTTGCAGACATATTTCATCTCCTTGATAATTTTGGCACTTCTCAATTTGTGTTGGAACAGAAACTTAAAATATCAAAAGATAAAATTCCCACACAGTTTGTAATCTGGAAAAAGTCTGAAAGAAAAATCCTATTCCCCTCAAAGAAAGTACAACCATTTAGATATATGACCAGAAAAGAAACTTCTTGTTCCAATTTTCCCTGTAAATAAAACTGGTTAAAGTTGTCATAGGCTATGCTTCTACGTGAGAGACTTCAATAAAGAAGGTCCGATTTTACCCATGATCCCATGTGGTCTTGAACTATGACACAGAAACTAATCTGTGATCTCTCTTTCTGTGCACTTCTGCCTACTCAACAGGTGACTGTGTGCTGGATGGAAGAGACACAAGGGAGTAACAAGAAGTCACTCTCTCCTCAGGCTGAGCACGCCGGCATCCGGACTTACTTCTTCAGTGCTGAGAACAACGAGGAGCAGGAGTTGTGGATCCAAGCCATGGGCGAGGCTGCTCGGGTGCAAATCCCACCTACTCAGAGGTCAGCTCTCCAGGAAAAAAATGACACCATGGGATGTAGCCTAATTCTGTCAGTCTTCTTGTAACTGGTGGTAGGACTGGTCACAAGTTGTATTAGATGAGTGTGAATGTGTAGAGTGAGAGAGCAAGATTGTGCCCACTGTCTCCACCACTCCCCACTCCTACATTCATTCAGCAGAATTTATGGACATAACTGTATGAACAAATCTATACATATAGGATTAGGATATGCAATCAGGAATCCTGCTTTTGCCAGGCTTCCCAATTGCATAGACAAAGCCTATGTGTTTGTGACTCTGTTCACAAGCCATGCAGAGGAGTGGTGCTGTGGCCAGTGGACGCAGTTCTAGCTCACTCTTTCCTATTGTAATTTATAAACTTGCTTTCTTCGGAACATGAACACACACACACCCCTTAACAATTAGGTGCAACTTTGTATTCCTTTGAAATATGGTGAAATTAGTGGATACAGGTGGATATGAATGGCTGATAGTGCATTTAGAGTGGCATTCTGAAAATGTGGTTTTCATCCTCTGGTCTTTTGTTGAAACCCTGATCCAAGTAACATAGCATCGCTTTCCCCCCAGTTATAAATTAAATGTTCTCCACAACACTGTCTGGGGAAAAAAACCTGTGTGAACAAGTTATTAAAGAGGATTTGTAGATCTTGCAGCACTACAAAAGGTACAAAGCTCTCTAAAATAGACAATGCACAAAAAAAACTTGATGGCCTTCAGATGAGATGTGGGGAAACAAAGGTTGGAGGATTTTCAGAAACTTTTTATTTATTTTATTTATTTATTTGGAATTTATATCCCGCCCTCCTCGCCATACGGCGGGCTCAGGGCGGCTCACAACAGCCATTTCGGCGTAATACATTATTTGGTTAAAAAATTAAAACAACCATAAAAACATCCTGTCCCATATCATTCAGATGGCATTACTTCAGTACAGTTTTAAAACAGCAATCCAGCATATCCCCATATCTGCTCATACATTGGCAGCCAGAGATCGGGCCAGGGCCAGATGTAAACACCGTGGGCGGCCCCTATTTGAAAGCCTGGCGGAAGAGCTCCGTCTTGCAGGCCCTGCGGAATTGTAATAGATCCCGCAGGGCCTTGATGTTATCTGGGAGCTCGTTCCACCAGTAAGGGGCCGCCACAGAAAATGCCCTGGCCCTTGTAGCTGCCAAGCGGGCCTCCCTCGGCCCTGGGACGGTTAGGCGGTTCTGGGATCCGGATCGAAGTGCTCTCTGGGGAATATATGGTGAGAGGCGGTCCTTCAAGTAAGCAGGTCCTCGGCCATATAGGGCTTTATAGGTAAGTACCAGCACCTTGAATCTTATTCGGTATGCTATAGGCAGCCAGTGCAGAGCTTTTAAGGCGGGCTGGACATGTTCCCAAACCGGGAGACCTGTCACCAGCCGCGCCGCTGCATTCTGCACCAGCTGCAGCTTCCGGATTTGGCACAAGGGCAGCCCCATGTAGAGGGTGTTACAGTAGTCCAATCTTGAGGTGACCAAAGCATGGATCACTGTGGCCAGATCATTGCGCTCGAGGTAGGGGACCAACTGCTTGACCAGCCGTAGGTGATAAAAAGCTGACCTTGCAGTGGCTGCCACCTGGGCCCCCATCGTCAGTGAAGGGTCCAGTAGCACTCCCAAACTCCTAACCTCCGACGCTGGCACCAACAGCACCCCATCGAAGGTCGGGAGTGGGATCCCCGCCCCCTTGAAATGCAGGCCTCTTGGGAGTGACCAATGATTTAAGGAATTTAAACTGCATGGTTAGTAATGAAATGCTTTTGGGAGACTCACCATAACACATAGGTTAGAACCCATTCCCTGGGATGGAGAGGCCTGGGATGTCAGCAGCCTTTTTTCATGCTTAGCAGGCATAAGGAGACTGATTCTGAAAATATCTCCCCCCAGCAAGAATCACCAGCATCACCACCACCGCAGTGTTCCAGCCAGAGAGTCTGCCAAAGCGGAGCCAGAAGCCAAGACCAGAGGTGAAGGTGATGGCCGTGGCTCAGAGAAGATCGAAAGGAAACCAGAGCGAGTAGAGGGCAAGAAAGAGTCACTGGTGAAAGCCAATGGCATTATGAGTCAAGAAATGCCCTCCGAGCCTGGAAGCCCTTATCCGGAAGCCTCCCATGTGCCACCTGGGGTGGAGAGACCCGCACAGCCAAATGGCTGGCAGTATTCATCTCCTAGCCGACCTGGCAGCATGGCCTACCCACAGCATGACGGTGAGACTGCTGTGCCTCGTCGGAGCTTTGCTCCTCGCACCAATCCTGATAAAATTGCCCAGAGGAAGAGCTCCATGACACAGCTGCAGCAGTGGGTAAACCTGCGCCGTGGGGCTGTACCTCCTGAGGATCTCCCCAGGTAAGGTGGCTGAACACTCCCAAATAGCTTTTCTCCCTGAGAATGAAATAACCTTAGGCAGTCCCACTCAGCACAGTGAGAAAAGGACATCTACACCACAAACTTACGCCAATATAGTTGACATGTTCCCCTTGCCTTTCATCTCCCCCAGGGAGTGCTGGGAACCAATAATTTTTGTGAGGTATAATTTCTGAGGGCTGGTTCAGACCTTACTGCTTCCATGTGGAGCCTACTGAGAACTGCTTACATCTGTAAGCAGCTTACCAGATGGATTGGCCTGATTGTGTAGAGTCTCCCTCCTTGTACTATAAATCTGATGTGCTGGCATGAAGACATTTCAGAGGATCAGCATGATCAATATGGCTAGAAGCTTTAAAAGTTACAATCCCTGTGTTCAATTAATTCTATGTAGATGTACTTTCATGAACTTGACATGGGGGCAGCATAACATTTGAACCTGCCTTAACAAAGAGTTTTCAGTACCTTCCCAGAGTTCCTTTGGACATGCCTATTAAGTAGTTGATGACTGATTTATGTTTAGTGTGCATGTATCCAGAGGAAAAGAAAAGTGGTCTTTACTTTCTGACCAAGCAAGCAGGGTCATTGACTGAGGTAAAAATACAACAACAAAAGCTACTGCCCCACTTGTAGTTATACTCTGTCTAGGTCTTAAGGCAGCTGATTGGTTTTAGGGGTATGTTTTTAACACCAGCCTGAATGATAGACAAAGTTGTTTAAAAATTGGATATAATTACTTGGCTGGCTCCTTCCTCATCCCTGGTATAAGCTGCAGTCCTAAACACTTTCCTGGGAGTAAGGCTCATTGAATAAAATAAGACTGATTTATGAGTAGAAGTGCTTATTATTTATTTATTTATTATTTCACATTTATACCCCGCCCTCCCCGTGAATGGGCTCAGGGCATCTTACAAAATAGCACGCAGTGCCAGTCAAGATAAAATGATTTAAGAACATATTAAAAACAATAATAACAATAACAATACAGGTAAAGTGCTCGCATTGATGTTAAAAATAAGCATTTGGATGGCATCCCTTCTAATGTCATGGTGTCAACCTCAGTGTCATGTTCAGCTCTCCACCCGGCCCAGGCTTTCGTCAGGGCCAGCCCCCATTGCTGATATTTCTAGCAATGGTTGATGGTAAATGATGGCAGCCGGTGGTGACTCCTAGTCAAGGCCTGGTGGAAGAGTTCCGTCTTGCAGGCCCTGCAGAACTGCATAAGATCCTGCAGGGCCCTGATCTCATCTGGGAGCTCCTTCCAACTTAAGATTGCCCCAGTACTGTAGAAACATTCCTCTGCTCTCAGCTCCCCCTACTTTTCTGGCCAGTGAACTGAAGGCACTCCTGTCCTGTCCATCTATTTTATCCCACTATTAACATCCATCCCTCTGAAACTTCTACATACAGTGGATGTCCCAGAGTCCTAGCGTCCTGTTTTTTCTTTTCTGAAAGATGGACAGAAGGCTGACCATCAAGTAAGGCTGTGCAGTTTGGAGTTACAGTTTGGTGCAGTTTGGAGCCTTGCTTACTAGGTTGTGGGAGGTGTCTAAAGCTATATGGTAGAGTTGTAATATGGTTTTCAACAGAACTGAATCACATACGTTTGAACTTTTTATGGATAAAAAATATTTTTGTTAATCAAATTTGCAACTTGTATCTAATAATGAGAACACTGCAGCCCTTTTATCAAATAAGTGTATAATTGAGAACACTCCAGTATATTTGGCTAAAAAATGGGGATCATATCTATCATTTTTACCAGCACCTTTAGAAGACACCTTAGAAGCTTTCATTATAAACTAGGTTCTGTACTAGATTGGTTTAATCTTTGGATTAGTCCAGTGTCCAGCAGATAGGATGGGGGTGAGGCAAAAGAGCTGGTCAGAACATTATAGGCTTTTCCTTCTTGATAGCTGCATAATTTACTTTCTTCTTGTTCTTTCCTTTGGGGTACCTAGCCCCACCAGGTTCTATCCAATGTCCCGAAGAGTCCCTGACTACTATCCTCCATACTCCCCCCAGTTCTCTGAGGATTACCAGTATTACCCTCCTGGTGTGCGTCCTGACAGCATCTGCTCTATGCCTGCCTATGACCGTGTGAGCCCTCAGTGGTCTGTGGATGACAAGCGGCACTCCTTCCGTAATAGTGGCACATACCAACTACGTGACTGGAAGGACCAGCCTGGCTATGGCAGACAGGATGTGCCTGTCTGGATGCCAGGCCCCACACGACAGCCAGTTTACTATGATGAAATGGACGCTGCCTCAGGCTCTTTACGCAGGATGTCACTCCAGCCTCGGTCCCGGTCGGTTCCTCGCTCACCAAGCCAAGGTTCCTACAACAGAGCCAGGGTATACTCTCCAGTCAGGTCACCCAGCGCCCGCTTTGAAAGAATGCCTGCCCGGAGTGAGGAGGTTTATGCCGAGCCAACAGCCTACATGATGAGGCGATCGGTCAGTTCCCCAAAGGTAACCCCACATGACTCCATTCCTCCTCTCAGTGTTTCCTGTCATCCTTCAGAAGGACAGTAATAGCAGGGCTATTTTGGGGCAGGAACGCGCAGGAATAGGGCGCCTGGGGAAGCCAAGCCAATCCTGGGAGGAAGCTGTGCTGTCAGGGGTGTGACCTAATATGCTAATGAGTTTCTGCTGTTGGGTTAGGGTTGCCAAGTCCAGGTTGGAAAATACCTGGGGACTTTGGGGGTGGAGCCAGGAGAAGGCGGGGTTTGGGGAGGGGAGGGGAGGGGCCTCAGCATGGTACAATGCCATAGAATCCACCCTTCAAATCAACCATTTTCTCCAGGGGAGCTGATCTCTGTCAGCTGGAGATCAGTTATAAAAGCAGGAGATCCCCATGCCCCACCTGGAGGCTGGCAACCCTATGTTGGGTATGGCCTATTATGCTAATGCGTTCCTGCTGGGCTTTTTCTACAAGAAAAGCCCCGAGTAATAGAATAGCAAGGAAATGCTGTAGGATGGGGGTCCCCAGGCTTTTTGAGCCTGCAGGCACATTCGGAATTCTGACATGGCATGGTGGGCACAGCAACAAAATGGCTGCCGCAGGAGGCAGAGCCAGCCACAAAATGATTGCCACAGCTTAACTTCATTAGCAGAGTGCAGATCTTTGTGCTGTGGTGGCAGCTGCTGCCAAAGCAACATCTTTAAAAAATCTGGGCAGCCAATCAAAGCTCAAGTAGTCAGTCAGAATCCTTACTGGGTAAAAACCCTACCTGGCACTGCCCACTTCCAAAAAACACTTGGCGGGTGCCAGAAAAAGTGTCAGCAGGTGCCATGGCATCCACAGGCACCATGTTGGGGTCCCCTGCTGTGGAATCGCTAGCACGCTCTTGATGACTGAATCTTTACTTATGTCTGCCGCCCACTGAAACTGAAGAATATTCACAAAGATGGGTAAAATTACCCATCTGGGATATTCACTAGGTCTTGACTGAGTTGTGTATTGATACAATGAATTAGAGAAGTAGTCCTGGACTAGAACAGGGTCATTTGTATAAAGGAAAAGTGTCAGAGATGGGCATAAGCAATGCTTAATTTCTAAAACAAAAAAATGTTGGAGCTGGCAGTTTTGTCCTGGAAGTCCTTTGGCCTAATCCCAGGCATGTCAAGATTTATTCTGGTCACTCTACAGTAAAGGAATTACAAAACTGCACATGTTCAGACACATGTTGTTGTTATTGTTATTGTTAGAGATTGGGTTTATACCCTGCCCTTCACTACCCGAAGGAGTCTCAGGGTGGCTTACAGTCCCTTTCCCTCCCCACAACAGGCACCCTGTGAGGTAGGTGGGGCTGAGAGAGCTCTCTTGAGAATTGCCCTTGAGAGAACAGCTCTGACAGGATTTAAGACTGCCCCAAGGTCACCTAGTTGCCTGCAAGTGGAGGAGTGGGGAATTAAACCCGGTTCTCCCAGATTAGAGTCCGTTCTTCTAACCACTACACTAAACTGTCTCTCTATTAGGGTTGTCAGGTCCTTTTCTTCTGCCAGTGGGGAGGTGAAAGGGAGCTGTTGGGGGTCGATGTCCCTGGTGTGATTACATCATGCCGATGTGACATCATCACACTGGGGACATCGCACAGTGAGACTCTGATATTTTGGAGGAAGCTCAATGGTAACCATAGACTTTTGCCCAAAATACCAGAGCGTCGATAATCAGGGGATCCCTCACTCCTACCTGGGGGTTGGCAACTCTATTATTTATTTCACATGACTCAGGAGATGGAAAACAAGGACTTTGGAAAACAAGGGCTCTGGACTAAAATGTGATAAGCCCTCATTCAAAGTAAACACTAGGTATTAGTGGTTCCAGACACTCAACAGTTCACGTCAGAAGACCTATGAAGACTGAAGGGAACTAGTGTGTTAACTGTGTGGAGTCTATAGAATATTAAAAGGACTGCTGATGAGGATTAAAGGACTGTTCATCACTATTTGGCCTGTAGGTTTAATAAGCAAGAACTGCAGGTTAATACCATCAGAATCAAGGGTGGAGGCAGCCCGGGAACCCAGTGGTAATAGAAGTTTTAAGGGCAAGAGCCCAAGTAAATGTGCCCTTTCTTTTTCTCTTCTAATAAAACAATGTTTTGATCCAGCTTGTTCCTATTGGCCTTATCCACCAGAACTTTTCCAATGACCCTACCTAACCATCTGTTCTCTCCATTTCTGTATTGCAGATCATGATTAATGTTTTGTACTCTGGGAAAGGTGGGCAGGATAACACTTACCCAGCAGACCATAGTTTTATCAAGAGATGTAACCCACTCATGCATGTGTATGGTTTCTTCTCTTTCCTCAGTATGATTATCTGGGTGACAGGAGGCCTGTCCCTGCAGGAGTGTTCCCCTTCAACTATCCAGCATCCCCTACAGTCCACGACAAAATGGTACGTGCCAACTAGCATCCCAGCATTCCACTAGAGAATTTTAGTTTCCTGGGCTGGGATTAATTCAGAGGCAGGGATAAAGGAGGTTATTACGTGATGGGAGGTTGCTTACAGGACATGGAACAACTTAAGATGTCCCAGAACTTTCCCTGGTATGAGACCAAGTGGGAGTCCTTCTGTCTTGGGTATGCAAGGCACCACCTATGCAAACTGGCAAAGATATTAATTATTTACCTGGTCTGTTGCAGATGGGGGTGATTAAGTAGATGCTCTTGGTTAGAAGACTAAAGGAAGCAATTACGTGCCTGATGTATGGATGAGAAGTAATCATAGCTTCAGCTCATACTTACAGCCCCTGCTTATGTGTTCAGTGGGGGGGGGACACTGTAATAGCAGAGTGGGAGAGCAGTTTGTACCACCCCCCCCTTTCCACACAGATAACATGCAGTGTGAAACAGACCTTCTGGATCATTAAGATGTGCAATTCATGTGATATTTCCCCCCTCCCTGAATGAAAATAGTGGAGTGTCACAGGAGCCATGCCTTTGTGTGGTTTCCCACTGCAGGCTATCTGGATGTCACAGGGAAAGGACATGTCACTCCTCCTTTGTGCTCTGTTACCATATGAACTGGGCACACAGGTCACTGTTGTTGTAAAGTTGTAATCGTAGCCCAGGAATCCTCTTTTTTTAGTGACTGAACTGAAGGTTGCTGTTCAGAATTTGGTGAGGCATATAGAATGAATCCTTAATCGACAGTGCCCCTTTCTCTCTCTAAAATGAACATCACCATCCCAATTAGTAGGAAATAAGCCTAGTTATCTCCGAGACTGCATACCTTCCCTATCTCAAGGACAAGCCACTTAACAGCCCATTACCCAAAAAAATGCAGAATGCGAAAACCTGGAGGGTGGCTTTTACTGACAGGCTTTGTAATACTCTAGTGCAGTACGGCAAGGACAAAGGGCAGCAGGTCATGTCGAAACTCCTGTTCCCTATTCTTCGCTGTATTTCTTTCTTTGCTGCTTTTCCTCACTAGTTTTACTTCTTTCTTTGTTTGGATATTTCACTGCGGGGGAGGATCCATGTGGTGGGGGCAGAAACCACTCTGAGTGGGACTCTGTCAAGTGAAACAGCCAACTTCATTTGCTCCATGCCAAGGTTCTTGACCCTGCCTGACACCATTCACCCGTGAGAGATGCCAATAGATCCTGGACTGAATTAAGGTGCCCTGTGGAACAGACTCTAGTTGCACGCCTGTTGCACGCAGCTTCTTCCCTCACTTCCCCCTCCCCACCTTCTCACCAGCTATGCACAAAAGCAGATGCATGTGGCTGAACAAGAAATGCAATGAGATGATCCTGGTATCACTGAGCTGGTTGGGAACGCTTTTCCATAACGGGTGCTCAGTCCCCATCCCCAACCACTTTGGGTAAGATGGAATGGCAATAATTCATGTGGACAGAAAGAGCCAGATTCCCTACTTAAAAGAACAGTTGGGGTCTGGATATTTTCAGCTGCTGCCTGGAAGTGAACATAGAACCTAGGCTGCCCAGGGATGATCTTGCAGTTGTCACATTTTTTGAAAGCGGGAATTTTTTCCCAAAGTTGATGAAGATCAGCTCCATGCTTACTAGAGAAGCAGTTTAACTGGACCCAATGCTGTGATCGAGGTGGGTAGCTGTGTTGGTCTGAAGCAACAGAACAGCATCCAGTGGCACCTTTAAGACCAACAAAGTTTTACTCAAGGTGTGAGCTTTCATGTGCCTGCACACTTCATCAGACGATGAAATGGAACTACATATCATAGTTGTATATATAAGAGTGATTTGTTAAATTAGCATGCAAAATAGTGAGGACACATTTTTTAACAGATCAAGCTTAGTTCCTGGTTATCATCTGTTTCAGATCAACCGGGGCGGGGGGGGGGGGGGGGACAACACAGGCAATCTCCAGTGCTAACATTACCTATGTTGTGTTTCCCCACCCACCCACATTGAACCGAAACATGATAACCAGGAACTAAGCTTGTCATTCTTTCTATCTTTTAAAAGGTGTGTCCTCACTATTTTGCATGCTAATTTAACAAACCACTTGTATATATACAACTGTAATGTATAATTCCATTTCATCATCTGATGAAGCGTGCATGCACATGAAAGCTCACACCTTGAATAAAACTTTGTTGGTCTTAAAGGTGCCACTGGACTCTAACTTTGTTCCAAGGCTGTGATGTTATGGATTACAATTTGCCTACCCAAAGACAGGAGGACAATACAGGCACTTTTAGCTTTGTAATAGGAGAGCACTTCCTCACTCACCTCTTTTCTAGCAGGCAAAGAGTTATGAACCCTTTGCCATCTGGAACAGGGCTTATACAATACAGTGATTTGGGGGAACTCACAGTTTTTCCAGTGGGCATTCATGCAAGGGTAATGAAAAGGAGAGGTAAGGACCAATTCATATGCCCCAACTGGTGTGCTGGGAATGTGAGCTGAGTGGATTGTGCAGAGTTCAGCATGTCCTAATGGTGATTACTTCAGCACACCGTCAGTTTTCACTGCAGTCTTCTTTTAATGCATAATTGCAAAGCTACTGAAAATGAACTGGGGTGAAAGCTCGTGTGGGTAGAGCCAGTCACATCATAACTTCCCCACTCTGTGTGAACTCTGCATGGATGCATTGAGCCCACATTCCCAACATGTCTATCAGATCGTAAATAGTGACATTTGGGAGCAGAGCAGTACTAGGGAACTGGGAAATTCCACTTATTCCCAGACGTTCAGAGCAAAATGTCTTACAGCGAAGGATGTAGAAGTGCTAGCAGTGTGAACACACTTCTTTATACCAAACTTAGTAGATGTGGATTAACAATTTTTGAGCCCTGCACCACACATCAGCCTAATGATAACAGTGACTTCATGGGTACCCAGGAACTATCAGAGTCATTACATTCATGTACTCAGAGAGTGTAGCTATATGTGAAAATCAAAATTCACACATGACTCTTGAGATGGTATTTATTATGGGGGGGAGCATTCTTGTTTTTACCAGCCCATTGAAACAACTGGGTAGTTCACTCTTGCCAGGCATCATTAAGGAACTCAACCTTTTTGGGGTGGGGGGTGGGGGGAGAATGGCCATATTGTTGATCCACACCTGCCCAGCAAGAGGTGATGCATATGACTTGGGGACAGAGCACTGACTACATGGGGAGCTACCAGGATCTCCCATTGAGAGTCCCTGTATGGGATGTGGAACTACCTGTTGCCCTGAAAGGACTGCTGATCAGCAATCATCCACTCACCACCACCCCTCTCTTTACAAATGCTTGTGAGGCTGAACGTTCCCTTTTCTGTCTGGGGAGCTCTCTGCTGTCTCTAGCTAAGTTGCACCTAACTGCTTTTGCTTCTTCTTTGTGTTTGTTTGTTTGTGCTTCCATTTTGCCGCATGCCTAATGGCTCCTGATAGGATGAACTTTTAGACCTTCAGTTGCAAAGAAACCTAGAATATTTGGACCAGCAGGTAGGCCCAGCTGCCTGTGTTGCTCTTTCTGCTCCCACCTCCCCTCCTCCTGTCTCTTGTCCTGCAACCCTCTACGCCAAGCCCTCCTGTCAGGTCAGTGTTACCCCTCCCCTCCTTCTTCTCCTCCGGCTCCTTTCCTTCCCCCACGTGTGTCCTCCTATTTTTCTTGGCATCGTGGCAGCAAGAGTTGGTCTTTGGTGTGTTTTTTTCATCTTTTTCCTTTGACAGGGACACCGATGTTTAGGGGGGTTGGGGACAAATGCTTTGCTTGGAAATCGAAACTTTGCCTTCACTTGGAAATCTGTGGTTTCTGCTGTGCTCGCAGTGGGCGAGGCAGATCCTTTCCACTGGCCTGGTCCAGCCCAGCTGCCACCCACCTTCCCATCAGCAGCCAGGCACTCCGTGTGAAAGGAAGGAAGGAAGAAGAGGCCAGGTGCCTTCCTGTAGCTCGCTGCCACTCCTTTGTCTTTCATATTTCTGTGGTTAGCCAATAGCCACACTGAGTTTTTCATTTGAAAAAGCAGAGATGTGTGTGTGTGTGTGTGTGTGTGTGTGTGTGTGTGTGTGTGTATAAACTGCAGACATTTTGCTCACATTTGGACACTATTGCAGAGTGCCTGCTGAATTGTTTAACAGAAGAGGAGAGCAGCAGCACCTTTAAAGACTAGCAAAATTGATTCCAGCATAAAGTTTTGTGAGTCAGAGTTCATCTCTTCCGACACATAGGAATGTACATCCATTAGATAAATGCTTTTTCAGTCATAACAGACAAGTGGCGGGTGGGGGGAAGAAGCTACAAAGTGAGGCTGGTTTTAAGTGTGTTTTAAGGAGCCACTGGACTCTGGTTTCATTTTACTGTTACAGGCTAACTACCCATTTGACATTCTGCTCAACTGTTGTTTTTTTGGATTCTGGGTTTTTATCACACTCTTTCTTTAAGGAGCTCAGGATCCCATGTATTTTCCCTCCCCCATTCTGTTCTTATAACAAGCCTGTGACATAGGTTAAGCTGAGACTTAAAAGCCCAAGGTCACCGATAGCAGAGCTCCATAGCAGCGTTGGGGTTTGAACCCGGGTTTGTACAAATTTCGTCTAGGTTTGCATGAGCACCCTTATCCATACAAGTACTGTTAAAAATAAATAATAAAGATAGGACAGGGCTCATCAGGCATTGCTCAATGTGTGGATAAAAATGATCTGGAAACTCAAGGTGAAATCTTATTATTAACAGTAGTCATATTTTGAAGTTAGCTGGGGGTGAAGGCTGCACTGTGCCCATAGATTCACCTTCTCCATGAGACAGACAGAGCTTAGCCAGGGGTTCTTTAACCTGCTCCTGCATGAACACCAGCAGAGGCCCAATCAGAGTTCTGGCCTCCAACACTTCAGTGGCTAATTACTGTGTGTCTGTTTCTTAAAGTCACTTTATACAATAGGTGGAATCAAGTAATAAAATGTTTCTGGGAATGTGCCATTTCAGACTTGGGTGTCTATGTCTGAATGGTTAAGAACATAAGAAAAGCCAATGTTGGATGGGCCATTGTGTCACACAGTGGCCAGAAACACCAAGTGCCATCAGGAGGTCCAGCAGTGGGGCCAGGACACTAGAAGTCCTTCCACAATTGCCCCCCCCCCCCAGCACCAAAACTATAACTGAACTCTTTGTGCAAAACAAAATAGCATGTAATGACAACTGGACTAAACCATTCTTCCTTATACAAGTTTTATATGTGCAAAAAGCATTGTTTATAAATGAGGGGAGAAGTCACCAAATCAGCCCCCTTACCTGCCTGCAACCTGATGCCATACTGTTTGTTTTCTAAGCACAGCTGTTTTACACCTTATATAGAACAAGGTGGTAGAATGCTGGAGTGTACCTTTTTGGACTCCTAGTGGGATGCTTTTGGACTCCAGGTGGCATGTTGCTGAGGTGCATAACATGAGACCTCTGACAGAGTTCACACTGCAAAGTGAGTGGTTAAGAAGCCATTGGTGAAAAAGGGAGGAAGGGGGTCCTCTTTGAGTACAAAAAAGGCTACAATGGGGACCAGGGGATCTGCCAGTTCAAAAGCCATGTGGAACAGATGCCACAGTAAGGAGGAGAGTGACTGAGTGATCAAATTGGCTGGATCCAACACATTGTACTTTGGCTTGTGTGAAAGAAAGTGACTGAGGTCATACTTCAGAAAGTGAGATGATTTGGCCAGGTGTGTCTGGGTCTAGTCAGTGAATGGATGGAGAATCTTGTCAGAACCCTATGTATGCTACCTTGAATTCCATGATGGGAGAAAGGCAGACTGTAAGTGAAGTGTGTGTGTGTGTGGGGGGGGTCCTTGGGAGTGAGGGCTATGATGGGAGCCAGAAGAAGACCTTGTGAAACAGGTTCAGCCCTGGCTCTGCTAACTGCCTATCTTTTCACTTTAGAATGACTAAAGGATCTGGCCCTCACTGGTATCTAAACATAGCAGCAACACCTGAATTAATTATTGCTCTTTTCCTTTAATTGCTAGCTCCTTGACATGTGCCAAGCCCTGGATTTTCCATCTCTCCACAGTGGCTTTAAGCACAAACACATCCTCAAACTGTCCACACTCACCCCAATTGCTGCCAAGAAGTGTCATGTTCTACCCAAAAGAAAAAGTCTTACTTTCAGAAATACCTAAAGACATCCAAGGAAGCCAGATAAAACCTGCTCAGAATCAGTTACAGTGCTGTGTACAAAGGATGCTCTAACTGCTGGCTTTGTCCAATACAGCAAGGACTGAGCTTTCCTAGATCTGTCCATTGTCTGCTAAAGAGCCAAAGGCATGGCTACTTCATAATAGGTTCAGGGACTGGTGCCAAAAGCTCCTTGCTTGCCTTTCTGCGGGCTTTGTTTTTTCAGACTGACCTTGGGAGCTTAATAGCGCCCACCTTCTCTGTGGGAAAACCTCTCTGAAGACACCAAAGACTGTCTGCCAGGGCTGACTGGTCATTTACTATGAGAAAAGCTTTTTTTTGTGGGGGGAGCACTGCCCTGGGGGCCACTGGCAACTAGGAGCAAGCTGAGCCAAGTGGCCCCTGTTGTTCTTGGCATACCCTGACCTGGGCCACAGCAACAATGCCAGCAGGTGTAGGTTTGCCCAGATCTGACCAAGTAGCCTTTCTATTGCAGCCAGCATTGCAAGGGCCACTTTGGCTCAGCTTGTTCCAGGGATGCTTTAACATCCCAGTCCACTCCTGCCATCTGCCTATATAGGGAAGGAAACAGAGGAGCCGTATTGGTTGAACTCTCCCTGCCTATTCCTAAGAATCTGATTAATCAGTTGAAAATGTACAGATGGCTCAGACCAGGAGCAAAAGCTAGACCTTGCTGCATCCAAGCCAGTGCTGATTTAATACCTGGCCTCAAAAGATGATTGTTCATAGGAAAGCTTTTGGGGTGGGAAATAGTGGGCAGCTGAGGAACAGGTCGTGCGTGAATATGAGTGTGAAAGAGAAAGTGATTACTTCTCTGTGTAAATTCATGTTTTGGCTGTGACATAATTTGTCTGTATTTGTGAATGTTTGTACATGTTGATAGTTTCAGGGGGTTGCCATGTTGGTCTGCAGCAGAACAGCTAGATGCAAGTCCAGCAGTACCTGAGAGAAGATTGTCGGCGTGTAAGCATTTGAGAGTCAAGGCTCCCTTTGTCTGACAAGCTTTGACTCTCGAAAACTTATGCCCTCAAGATCTTGTTGGTCTCTAAGGTGCTACTGGACTCAAATCTAGACATTTGTACGTCTAGTGAACAAATCCAGCTATCTGGTTTGCTTTGGGTATCTCTAAACTATTTGGAAAACATAAGCTTTGGGAGAGTCAAAACTGGCCGCTTTGTGCAGACAGTAATTATCATTCAGGTATTGCTTGTTTGAAAATAGGGACAGAGATCTATGGCAAACTGGAGGTTTCTCATAGTCTCAAATAAACAGAATGGAATTGTGTGTTGTATATATGTGTGTCTCTGTGTTAAAACAGAATGTTTTTGTATATATATGTAAGGGGGGGATTTCAGATGTTAAGAAGATGCACAGTATAAAACAGCCTTGCCATAAGAAGTTTGTTCAAAGATGCCAGGAAAGCAAAGGCTCCACATTAATCATAGTATTAATACACTAAGCAACTAATGTCAACAACCTTCCTCATAACCATTAACTAGAGTTCAATCTTCCTTGCTTAGTACAGTGGGAAATGGTGTAATGTTGTGGCAAAGAGACTCACTCATGATCCAGGAGGTACCTGGCTCAGATCTCACCTCTGTCACCAGCTCTCTATTTGGTCTTAGGCAAGCCACTCCTTTCTCACACCCAACCCCCACCCTCCCATCTGCATGATGAGGGTAACACCTGCCTAGCTTACTTGGTTGTTGCAAGATAATGTGCGTGAAGTACACCAATGCTGAGTGTGTGTGTGTGTGTGTATACACACACACACACAACATATTGTTATGACAGTGCAAGCACATGAATGCTGACCAAGCCCCTCAGAGAAGCAGAAAAGCAAAAGACTTTTACATCAGCAGATGAGATTAAAGTGCAAAGAAAAATAAAATCCTATTGCAAGTGCGGATGGCTAATGGCTGGCCTGCAAAAGTCTGCATTTCAATAAGCAAGCCTGCTCCACAAACGATCTCATTAGGGCCTCAGAAGCAGTAAATCCCCCATCAGTGGAGTAATCAGGGAGATGCATGTGTCTGCCTTGGAATTAAGCCAAAGATGAGCAAGGAGGGGGGCAGTTAAAAGCTCTCCAGATTGCATTACTGTCAATGGCAGCAGGAATTTCTCCTGTCCTTTTAAACAGTTTCTTTTGAGGCTTTCTAGTCTTTCTCTTGCCCTTCTGACTCTATGAGAATCTGGCTTTAAAGCAGTTCATCCTCTTCCTAGCTCAGTTTGTTTGTTCTGCACTGTGATTTATGTTATAGACTTGGAAACCGAGTACATTGAATCAAGTCTTCAGTGCAAATGGTGGAGATTTATGCCAGAAGAAGATCTGACCTTTGGAATTTCTGTTGATTTGCTTTATAGATGTCTCGTTGCTCTGTTTCAAATAAAAAGGACTCAGATCCTCTTTCTCCTCCAACTTGCAAGACAGAACCATTCAAACATCAGCCTCCCCATTTTCCTAGACTTAGATATACACAGAGCAGGTGTACAGTAGAAAGGTACCTTTAATGCAAGGAACTTCAGATGACCCAAGCAAGCAAACAAAATGAGGCACAATCCCTCCCCCCATACACTGGCTAATCAGAATAGGAGGAACAGATATAGGATCAGACAGATGTGATTTTAAAAAAAATGTTGTTATGTGCATCCTCATAAGGAAATGCATGTGTTTGAGTTCTCCTCTGCCTGTTTCAGAGGGTGATGGAGGGACTTTTACAGACTGTCTTATCTTAACTTTGCTCCTGCAGTGCTGGGGAGAAATCTCCTCTCCACACCCTGACCAGTCCTGATCCTGAGCAGCAGCACCCAGTGGTAGTACCTTCCTTACTGCATCAATAACTGTGCTGTATTGTTCAGCAAAAGTGGCTAATTGCCAGGATATGCAAGATACTGATGGTTGTAAAACGATCTAGAAGGTAGTGTTGCACCCTGCTCCTACAAGTTAATTCCATCTCCTCCTCCTTCCCACAAGCATCAGGCAAGGTAAAAAGGGATGAGCCAATTCCTCCAAAGTCTCTCCAGTTCTCTCTGCTTGTTCTGGCCACTTGTAAAAGAGTGAGTGGTCTCTGGGTTGGGGTTTTGCAAGAGGCAGAGGGGGAGCAAGCAAGTGTTCCACCAAGAGTAACAAATATCAGCCTTTGTGTCTACACCATAAATAATGAAGTACAACTCTCCACTGCCCATCATCATATCTCTGTTTCTGATGTACCAGAAAAGGGAAGATGAGAATATCAGTGCTAGATTTTAAAAAGCAGGAGGAAATGACCCAGTGTGCCAAGATTTGTATGAAGTATTCATATGTGGGATTTGTCTCTCTGCAAGAGCAACAAGAGGGATTTGTCTCTCTTAAGATTTGTTCTGCCACCATTGTGTCTCTTCAGAGTTTCAGTGACAGCCCCATATGTATGACAACAGGGCAGCTCCAAGAGGATCTAAGGTATCTTACTTGAGGGCCTGTGTGTTTCCTTTAAGAATGTGGCATCTGAGCCAAGGCAGTTGATGTCAGTGGTCACACATGCTCAAGACTGAATGGAGATGACTGTATCTCCACTAGCATCTTGACTTTTCCTTCCTTGTCTGCCACAGATGAGCGAGAGCGAGACTTTGATCAGTATGGTGAACAGAATGGTGGAGAGCTCCTCCCCTAGGGCTCAGCTGTACATGCAAGTAAGAGATCACAGCAGCTCTGCCATCCACCATGCCATTCCAGCTGCTTTTGCATGGCAGAACCATTCCCAGCATCACCCCATGTGTACCTTGTGTCTGTATTCATTTGTGAGATGCCCATTCAACATCTCATCACAGCCATTTGAAGTCTTATAAGGCACCTGTGCCCTTGTCAACTAGTGGTTCTATTGCAGAACTCCTTGAAATCGCTTTAAGTCACCATATGCACATACTATAGGATGGAGACTGCTGGAGGCTTGGAAAATATCCTGATTTTCCACTATACCAAGAACTCTGTGCTTCCTGGTGCCAGATTCCGTCTCCGCCCCCTCACCCCTTTCTGGTGCAGTGCTAAGAACAGTTCCTAGCAGTAGGCTGCAGTGAGCAGACACACTTAGGATGGCACTTGGGAGTCTTTTCATACATTTGTTGAAGACCTGAGTGAAAAGGACAAAGCTTTCACCAATGTACATATGCCTTGCCCTTGGAAAAGAGGCAAAATTCTTTCTGTAGGTGAAGTTGGGTAGCTGACAAAATTCTTTTCCTCTTTGTTGTCAATTATTAAATTTGTTCAGTTTATTTCGTTTCTGGACAAAGCTTAGATATTATCATTAGCCTCTTTTATTAATCTACTACCTTTAACTCATTCAGGATTCTGAGCCAGGCCCAGGACTCTCTCCTCTAACTTTTTTTCTATTGGCAGTGCTTAGCACTGGAACATGTGAAGTGGGAGCCTATTTGCCCTGGCATCTCTTGCTAAAGGAAAAGGGCCTCATAGCCTCCACTGTCAGCTAGTCTACATGATCAGTTAATTGGAAATCTAGTGTCTACCTAGAGAACATCTCCTCCAACTAGATATGGGTGAAAGCTCACTTGCACAGATGAAACAAGAGAATGTCAATGCTTAATTTCACTCAAGGCTCACCAATATGGAACCCTGGAATCTGATTCAAAAATTAATCTTGAGCCTTGAAACCAGAGTATGTCATGCATTAAGTGTGACTTCCTTGTGTCTTCATATCCATTCCAGCAAGGGAAAAGAATGCCTTTGAGCATGTGGGGAGGGCCTTTCTCGAGCCACTGAAACTAGCACCTGCCACGTAGGTTTAGGGGTCTAGGATTAACCATGCAAGGATTTCATCTTCCTGTCAGAATTGGCACTACATATTTTATAAATTAAGTAGTACAGCCAATGGTATCTTCATTAAGAGTTGCTTTTCACTGTGATTACAGCCAGCCTACCACCATCCATTTATGTTTCTAAAGTCATAGTTTTGTCACCTTTATCACGTTAAAAATGGTATTTTATCAAGTCAGAATATAACTGCTTATAATTGCTGGTTAGAAGTGACCTTTGCAGTTAAAGTTTTTACCTTTGTATGATTAGCTCATTTATTTTTTGTATTATTATTGTATTTTTTGTTATTGGTATTTTTGTATAGTATGATAATTAATAAAAATTGTTTTTTTTAAAAAAAAGAAGTGACCTTTGCCTAGGTTTGGAGTAGACTCACTATGGCATTCTTTGAATGAGACAACAAATTGCAGTGTATCTGATGGAATATCTGCAGCTGGGGCTTTATGCATAGTGCTGTGCTGCATCATCTCTGGATTAAATACCATCTTGACTAAGAAGTGTCACAGACACAGATCTGATCTAGTTGCACAAGTAGGTTTCTTGTTCTCAGCAAAGGGTAACTTTCAGCATTTGAGACAATATGCTCGCTCAGTTTCACAGGGGTGCTTGAGGCAGGGTAGCTATCACTCCTACAAATATTTATAGCCAAGTAGACAGACTTAGCAGTTTCTGGTGCTAACATGAAATGTATGTATTCCTTTCTCATTTAACACAGTCTCATTATTCTCCTCCTCAGAAAAATGGTTTCCAGGTAGCAGAGTTGGATCCTATGGAGGAATTTATATTGATAAAAGGGATTTCCATCTATGGAGCATACTTTTCTTGCCTCCCCCCTCCAGCTGTAGCCCAAATCCCCCACCTCAATTCTGCTGTTGGAAGAGAGAGTACCCCCAGGAATAGCATGAATGGGAGAATCAGAGGTTTGATGTGGAAGGGAAGATGGGGGGGGGGGGGGAGCTATGGAAATCATTCCTGGAAACCAGCCCATAATACCAAGTACTAAAGGTTCATTTGATGATCAGAGCATCATCAAGCATCATCCACGGCAAAAGTGAAAATATATTCAGATTTAAGAAAATGGCCAGGTTATTTGCTATGTACACTCAGCAAAATAGGCCCCTGTCTTACATACACAGCATTTGACAAAGTGAGGTATCTCCCCATTTACCCATTGCTGTCCACCAACAAAAGAGAATATCTTTATGTTTTATGGGAGGAATGTGCTTAGGTATAGTTAGTGATTTCATGAATTCAGAAGTTCTATACTAATCCAGTAGCGTTTGTATTGAGGGGGGAAAGCCATTGGTGTACAGACTTAATCCTGTTCGGAAGCTAGGAGAAGAAATAGGTAGAATTAACAAGATTTCCAAAGAATCCATACCCTGCCAGGTAGCACAAATGGAATTAAATATTATCAAAAGCTTTGGTCCGAATTGTTCCCATATAAAGGTAGAATAGCTATTATACTTTGGTCAAGAGTAATCATAATCAGTATTCAGAATCAGTTGTTGTTACTCCTAATCACTTACATGAAGATAACAAAACAAAAACCTGTTTGAATGCTCATGGAGGAAACAGAATTGTGATCTCTGACCCACCTTGACTTCTATACATTTAAAGCTAAGGTAGATTATATGTGCAACACAAATTGGGGATCCCTTGACCAGGCTTGAAGTCACACATAACACTGAGGAACTAATATTCCCAAGAAAAGCTGTGCAATTTTTTTTCTCCGTATTTTTTGGTTTGGGTCTATTGGATCCCCAAAAAATCTCAGGATTCCTGAAAAATCCTAGATTTCAATACTGGTAAAGTATTTGGATCTGGGATTTTTCAGAAAGCCCATATTTTTTCAGGTCCAATAAATTTGAAAAGAAAAAAGGGCGGGGGAGCAGTGGCACAGCCGCAGAAAAAACAAAAAAGACTCTCACCAGCTCAGCTGTTTTTTGGACTGTTTTCTGTCGCCCCTTTAAACAGGGTATATTTAAAGGGACTGCTGGCTCAGCTGTCTTGTGCAGTCCCTTTAAATGGGACTGCACAAGAAAGCCCAAGCTATGCCAGAGGGGGGAGTGTTCCCTGCCAGCTCAGCTGTTTTTCGGGCTGTCTTCTGCAGTCCCTTTAAATACACCCTGGTTAAAGGGACTGCAGAAGAAAGCCAAAAAAACAGCTGAGTGGCAGAGGCAGTCTGCTTCAGCTGCTCAGTTGTTTGGGGGGCTTTGCTGATCTTCCAGGTAATTACTGAATATATCTGGGATTTTGGGGGGTGGGGATTCCCCCCCCCCCCCCGGGGTTTTCTGAAAAATCCTGGATATATTTGGGATGCCAAAATATACCCCAAAAATACTGATAAGGTACTGGGGGGAGATATTTTGGCTTGGGTAGATCCAGATGCACACCCCGGGGAGCAGGAGGTTGCCTACCACAGCAGGGAACCTGGTAAGCCTAACCACAGTATAACTAACAGCTGAAGCCCATCATCCCCCTGCACTTTGCTCCTGAGCTGAAACTGCCTTGGAACACTTGGAAATCATGCCAGTTCAGCTCAGGAACACAGTTCCAAGAGCTCAGGAGCACAATCTCAAGTTCCCCAAGGCCATTTTCACTCAGGAGCACAGTGCAGGGGGGCAAAGGGGTTTTGGCTGTTTGTTGCATTGTGGTTAGGCTTACCAGGTTCCCTGCTGTGGTAGGCAACCTCCTGCTCCCATGCTTCATCCCTTGCACTGGATTGATGGAGCAACAGGAAGAGAAAAAGAAAGGACACAACAGCATGAACACCACAGTTTCACATCTGAGTAAGCAACTGGAAGTGATAGTTCCATAACACTTTAGGAATTCCCCCAATCTCTATGGTAACCATAGAGATTAGGAGAATTCCTACGATGTTGCAGATGCTGTGACATTACTTCTGGGTGTGCCTTCGAAATGCTAGCTGTAGGGATTCATGGGAAATGGTGCAGGAGGGACGCCTAAAGCCCCTCCTCCACCTGTGTGCTCCCAAGCTGGACTGAGCCTTGGAGTGTTTCAGAACTTTAGTTCCTCAGTGTTGTATGTGACTATGAGTCAGGTCGGGGGATTCCCAACCTGACTTGTGTTACACAAATCATCTAGCTGAGGCCTTAACTAAAGTAATGAACAGAGACCCATGTGCATACAAGCATATTATCAGAATCCTGCTTTTTCATAGTTCCTGATTCCACTGAAGAACCTATATACATATGACTCTGTTCAAATGAACACGTGGAGGTTGGGGGATGGGACCAGCAAGTTCAGTCCTGCCTCCTACTTTTTGTTCATTTAGCTTACATGTGTTTGATAATAGGAACAGGGGTAATGTTATAGCTAATACTTACCTGGAGTATGGCACTTCATATTCATGGATGAGATTCCTCCCATATTAGTGTTCTCACATTAGCAAGGTACCCTTCATCAGTTCATGCAAGCAATTAAGAACTTACTTGCTCCTATGGTGTTATCATACAGTGGTGGTTTGCTTTGTAACAATAAATGGTTCTGATGTGGTGCCTCTTTTCTGTGCTGCATCACATCCATGTTAATCAGGGCTCTCCTGTGATACTCATGTACCCTTTCTGTGTAAGTACTGCAGCATCCCTGTTCTGGAGAGAAATGATGCCACATTCAGTTTTAGTTTTAACAATTCACAGCAAAAGCCAATGCAGATGAGTACCAGACCTGAGTTACTTTTGGTCCTGGCTTTTTCTCTGCATTAGTTTTCCTGTGTGTAAAATGGTGGTTGCTATTACGCTGGGGTGCTGGACATTGTGTGAAGAACCTCAAATCCAACCACAACATGGCTGTCTCTAGTGAAGTATCAGCGTGTGCTTCTTGTGCAACTTTGGGATTTAGCTGAGCCAATCAACTGGGAATAGCATGGGGACGGCTGGTTTTGCAGCCTCAGAAGGTCTTCCTCTTTGGGGTTCAGTACAGTGTCTTTTGCTGAAAATGGTATCTGTTCCTTTTCATTAGGCCAGCCTTCATCTTATCCTGACCTCTTGATCCTGACTACTTGTGCATCATCAGCCACCCTCTTATAGCAACATCCTGGAAATTTGTTCTTGTTTGGCATGAAAAGAGTTGTGCCTGGGATTCCACTGCATATGCATAATAGCCACTGCTATATTAGACCTCCAGAGCCCGGCAGGAGTTCCTCTTGGTCTTGCGTGCTCCATGATATTAACTTTGTATATCAATTAATTGTGTGTATGATAACAAGTTACATGGTATAGTCCTTTTGCACTCAAGTGACTCTCCTGTGCTAAGGACTACCCCCCCCCCCCCCTGTGCATCAGCCTGAGTTTGTGGGGAAACATCTTTAAATCTACTCACAATTGCTTTTGCTGTGATTGTGAATTTAAGCGGCTATTTACAGTACAATTGGGTTGTATAATTGCCTGTCAAGCTGTAACGACAGTTGCATGTCTAATACGCATGTACTGATTTGTTCATAAAACTAAGCAGTTGTCCTTTTTAAAAAAAATCTTTATTTCTTATCAGCTTGATTGCTCCATTTCATGCAGATAGCAAAGGAGTTTTCTTACTGTACATCTCGAAGAGCAGCTTCTCTTGATAAGATACAAGGCAGCTGATTTTAAAAGACAGCCAGTGGTCTGCTTGGGCTGGATGGATCCATGGGAACTATGGAGTAGGATTGTGACACAGTTGCAAGGCCATATCTGTCTTTCCCTTCAGTGATTCCATCCTGCAAATGTTGCTTAAGAGAAAGAGTTGATAGAAGAAATTAAGAGGCTGGGTTGTAGGAGCTGAACTTTTTTTTACATAGCAGATTTCCCCAGGCGTTTGTCATGGCATGTTAATTTTAAGAGAGAGCAGCAGTGACTTGTTCCTGTTTTTGCAGGTGTCTCACTTCCCTGAAGCTTACAGAGAGACGCTGCACACCTACAAGATAAGCGAGCAAGATACAGATGTAAGAACACCTCTCCCTCGCTGTTGCCCACCTGCCCACTCCATCTCCCCTCCTGCTGCCACCTGCCCATCCTCCATTCCTTGGAGGTTATGCCTTTTTCCATTTCTCTTACTATCATTAGACGAGCATCTTTTCTCCTAGTGGATCTGCAGGGTCTCTTGGTCACACCACTGATCACCAGTCCTGTGCTGTCTTTCCTGTCGCATCCTTCCCTCGTACTCAAATCTGTGTGTCTCATGCTGGTGTCATTGTTTGTGAGTCTGCCACCCCACCCTGCTAGTCTGATTGTGGAATGCCTGAAGCCAAGGGCAGCACTCTGGCTGGAGGCTTGGTTGATAACCATCAAATCAGATGAATACTATCTTATGGTGGGCTCTCTGTGCTAGGCACCTCATCTTCTGTCTCTTCTTATTCCATGGCAGAAGCTTCTGGGAAAGCTCTGTGAGCAAAACAAAGTGATGAGGGAACAGGAGAGGCTGGTGCAGCAACTTCGTGCAGAGAAGGTAAGGGGCAGAAATAACAGGAGAGACTAACAAGATGTACAAGATGCTTTCTGCTACCCTGAATGAGCCCATATTCCTAGAATCCTTCTGATATAGAAACTCATTACATGGCTGAAAAATGCATTTGCTTAGCAATGGCCTTCATAATGAGGTTGTCATCTTCGAGGCAAATTATTTCCTGGAGGCAGAGAGGCTAAAAGGGATTCTTTGGCACATATAGTGTGTGTAGAGCTTTCAAATCTCAGGGTGATGTCTCAGTTCAATGCTATACTGCTTCTCTACAAACATTTCTGGTTGCTGTAGCTGAAGATTGCTCTGTATTTCTGGGTAGAGGTATAAATTCAGTTTTGTCTGCTCACTGTCATTATCCTTCAGCCCTGTCATATATTTAAAAATTCAGACCGATTTGGCACAAGCTGCTGCTCCACCCCCACTCTTCCCTTTCCCCCGATCGCATGAGTCAATTACCCACTATGTGCTGTGCAGCCACATTTTGACCTGCAGCTTCACCCAATTTCCCCTGCGTCTTCTAGATCCTTGGAAAACAGGATCAAGAAGACGTGGGGTTAATCGGGTGAAGCTGCGGGTCAAAATGCGGTTGTGCAGCACATAGTGGGGAATTGACGCATGCAATCAGGGGAAAGGGAAGCACGGGGGTGGAGAGTGGCTTGTGTGAAATTGGTCTCAGAGACTTTACCCTACTTTCCTTTGAGCAGGACAGGGAAAGTGATAATCCCCACATTTTAAAGGCATGGGGATTGAGACTCAGAATAATAGAATGCCTAAGGCCCAATTTACACCTCCCCTCTGAAGTAGTTTGACTGCTGACTTTTCCTATGCTCATTTCACGCTGGTTTCAAATTTCACTCCCTGGGTCTGAAGAGTACTAAGCAACAGGATCTGTTTAAAGCAGTTTAATGCTAGCTTGACCACAGGAGGGCAATTAATGAATGTAAACAGTAATTTTAAAACTAGAACAAGTATGGTTTAAAACTAGAAACAGGTGTAGACATTTTTTTCTGAAACTAGAATGATTCCAGCAGTAAAGTCAGATGTAGATTTGACCAAGAGGACTATGAACTAGAGCACAGAACTTCATCTAAAGACTTTTGTGTCCTGGTTTACCTTCTGAGCCAGCATCTTAAGAAATTGTCTCCTATTCTTATGGCTTAGGAGAGTCTAGAGAGCGCACTAATGGGGACACACCAGGAGCTAGAAATGTTTGGGAGCCAACCAGCCTATCCTGAAAAGCTGCTGCACAAGAAGGAATCCCTCCAGAACCAGCTGATCAATATCCGGGTGGAGCTGTCCCAAGCCAGCACGGTAATCAAATAGTTACCTGTATCTAAGACTTTCCTACCTGCTTCCTCTCACAAAGACACAGAAACCTACGGGGATCAAAGGCCGTTGCTGGGAGAGTGGGGAAAGGACACATAGGCACACTTGGCTCCTGTGACCTATGTAGATTTGATCCATCCAATCATCCATTGCCATGCTGAGCTTTGTCCAATGAGCAGGTTTTTAAAGGGAATAGAGAGCAAAGCTTAGCCTCTGAAGCCATGACAGAATAGTGCAAGCATGGGCCTCCCTTCACATGGGATTTGCCCCACTGTATTTAGTGCTTTTGCAACAGCATGAGCTGCACTGCTGGAGCTTCCCACTTCCAGCTGAGCCTGCATGGGCTGCCTGCTCTTATTGCTTTGCCAGGATGGGCACTGCATGAGCCAAGGAAGAGTTGGTATGGAAGACTGGAAGAGAGGCATGTTTGCTGGTTCAGCATTGTCAAATAAATCTCTTCTTTCTTTTGCCTCTGTGTTAAAGTGAGAGAAAAGGAAACTCCCTTTAACCCAATGGGAAAGTGCCAAAGCAGTGCACCCAAAGTAAACTCCTTGGCGTCATGACTGCATGACATGAATTTGCTGTGTTCACTTTGAATGAATTCCTGTTTCTGTTGCTTCTCCATTAGTTTTCCCAGGCACACAGATTTCATCCTGGTTTGAACTAAGCCTGTCTCCAGTGTGCAGCAAGGACAAAGGGAGCATTAGAGGGTTTTCCCTTGTGTTCCCAAATACACTGATTGGGAGACAACATAGCTCTCATTTCTGACATACGGTTTTACCCACTGCTCTTTGGGCTGATATCCAAATGGATGATTTATAGATTGGTTGTTTTATATTAGTTCTGCTGCACTCCAGGGACACACAAAGGAGTTTGTGAGTGTGCGGGTATCTTGATGGGACTATTTGCAAATCCCCACAGGCATTGGCCAACAGCACCATAGAATATGAGAACCTGGAGGGTGAGGTGTCAGCCTTGCATGATGACCTGTGGGAACAGCTGAACTTGGACATCCAGGTGAGAGAATGGAGCCTTCAAATTAGCAAAGTCTGAAGGGAATGCTAGAGAATCCCATGCAGAACTTAACACACACATGGGGAGGGCAAAGTATGCTGGGCTGTTAGATGGGAACATTCTGCTCCACTATTCTTGTCTGTCTGTTGACAAACAGTAAGACCATCTGCGTCCAATACAGTTTCCCCAGCGTAAAATTACTGAGCACATTCGTGGGGAGGGCAGGGTATAAATATGAAGTATAAATAAAATCAATAAATAAAATTAAGCCATTGATTGCAGACTTTATGCTATACAAATTCTAATCACTGGGTTGTATTAGTTTTTATGGATTCACAAAAAATGTCAGAGCCCGATTTCAGAAGACATGCATGTGAACGTTCAGTTTTGGGAAATGCTCCCATGGCCAGTTTCACTTGTTATGCATGCAGATGACAGTTGTATGAAGAGCTGGTGGTCACTTGCATGTCTAACAGCCGCCCCTCACTTGATTGGTTGTATAAATAAGAGGCAGGAATGCACAAGAAGAAATGCAGCAAGCCTGTGCTGCTCTGTATCGCAGCCAGTATTAATATGGAAGCCCCACACTGGCTTTGGTAGTGGTTGCTCCTCCTGATGGGTACCTCTGTATGCCACATAACTGAGTTAGGCCTTGATACTTTTAGGCTGTTGGACAACTGATAATTTTTCATACAGTTTTATGATATAGCCTCATAATTCCCACCTGCCTCCCCACTAGATTCTGTATACAGCTTTCTTCCCCTCTTTGCTTTCTATCCTATCACTGAGTAAATCCCACTCTGCTTAACCCAAACTCTGTCTCCAAACTCTGCTAGGCTCTTATGAACCCCCCTTTCACCCCTCTGGCTGCAGTAACCTGTATTTTAAAACTGCCAGAGCAATTCTGCAGTAACACTGTGGGTTGTAACGTCTTTTTAAAAATTCCACTGTGATCTTTATTGTTGGTAACCTCTCTGGTTTGGAGGGAAGTCCAGTGAAAAAGGCTGGTGTTGGAGAGCAGGCTACTGATCATGCAGCAGATGCAAATGGCTAAAGGGCAATGTTCCCTCTAAGCTGTGGAGTCCTGTGAGCAAAAATCCTACTTTGTGGGCTACTGGCATTGAAGTGGTAAGCGAGCGATCGGGCTGCTGCATCAGTTAGTTTGCTCTGGAGCCATCCTTCCTGAGTGAAGGCAAAAATGTGTGAGCCGGAGGCTAAGAAACGGTGAGCTAGCTCACACTAACTCAGCTTAGAGGGAACACTGCTAAAGGGATGTTTTACTAGGCTTGGAAACATTGCAAACATTTTGCAGATGTTGCTCAGTTCAACTTCCAGCCCCTCTTACCAGTGACTGCCTCCGGTGCCTTGCTGCAAAGGCAGACTGTGAGATGCAGAAGACATCCCAGTCAGAATGAAAGGAGTTTGACCCTCCCGGACAGGCTATCTGTGTCCTGTCATGTATCATTGACACCAGACAGAATAACGCTGTCTAATCCTTGCTTTCCTTCCTGCGTAAATGACACTTGACCTTCTTGTTGCCTCAGTGAATGAAGCCATTGTTCTTCTTAGCTGCTCTGAGGTCGGCTTAGTCTCCAGACTCCACACATTCAAGTGACTCTCGGGCTTCTGTGAGACTCTTGTGTGTGTGTATTTAGTGTGAAAAGAAAACTTCTGCTCTTACTATTTATTTGCAAAGTTAAATTAGGCAGAAGCAATTGACTCTTTTCTTCATGTTGTCTCCCCCCACACACACACTGTCAACTGGAGTTGGGTCAGGGGAGGGGGCTCCTTTGGTCCTCAGGGCTTGTCTAAACAGTCCTCTCTGTTTTGTTTTGTTTTGTTTTCCCAATTCTGTTGATCAGCAGAGTGTTCTAAGGTTACAACAAGCTTCCCTACCTATTAGTCCCTGTTGCAGGATTTGCAGCCTGTGTTGCTGATTTTTTGTACTCACTGTCCAAGAGTATCTCAGGCAAAGTGAACCTGTGCTCCCCACTGAACCAGGAGTGGGAGATGCCACTCTCTGTCTTAAGTCAGTTCAAGCATGGAGTAGGGCACATGGTATGGGGCTGCACCACATTAGGAAAGCATAAAAGGAGCTGTTCGAAGCAGCCCTCTCATATGCAAGGCTAGCACTTCAGAGAGGCAGAAAGGTTCTCCCTCTTGTGCTGCCTTTGCATATATTTGACATAGCTGTGCTTTCCTTCAAGCACCTCCCATGCGTATCTGAAATAGAACAGTCACATGAGGAATGTACCACATGCTCTGCTGACCAATGGAAGGAAAATATTTATAACTCCATCTTAAGTGCATTGTTTATCTTGAGTTTCCTTTTATTTCACTATTTAATTTGCTTATCATTGCAGCCTTAGGGTCTAAATAAATGAGAAACTAGGAGATCCATGACTGGATCTTCCCAGTGGTTTTAAAACAGCAGCTGTCCAGAGCCCTGATTTCAGATGGCAGTTATGTGAGGGGGAGGGTGTTTCGTTCTTCTGTTCCTTTATGGTTTTGCCAGTTGAGCCCCCCCCCCCCCACACACACACACTGTTATTAGCTATGGAAGGAAAGAAAATGGGCAGCCCGTACTTTTCTTTCCAAGGCTAACAAAAGCATGTGATTGTGCATTTATTTATTTACATGTTTACTTCATTTATACCCTGCCTTTCTCCCCAGTGGGAATCCAAAGCAGCTTACACCATTCTCCTCTGCTCCATTTTATCCTCACAACAACCCTGTAAGGGAGGCTAAGCTAGGCTAAGTTTGGGAGATCAGTTTCAACTGACAAAACTATCCGCAGAAGAGAAAAACTTGCTCACAATCTAAATTACAGCTCTGTGTTACTACTATTTCTATTTTAAACAACAACAACACTGGGAATATCTGATCACAGGTCTCCTAGCTTCTGATTTAGTTAGGCCCAGGGATGCTGGAACATCCACCACTTCAGCTCAAGGCCTGTTCACCAGTTATGGTCAGACAAACAATTTTTCGATGAACTTTTCATCTGTTTGTCAACCCATTCATGGCTTTTCAGCAGGTTGCTTCAACATATTCCTTCCTAACAGTACAACATTTATGTATGCCCAATGGAGTTCTACACCCTCCATCTTTGTTCTGCCACTGCTATATTCAGCAGGCAACTGCTCTTATTCGGGAGTATTATAAAAGAGACTACTCCTCATTGGAAAAGATCCATTGTTTGGATAGCAATTGCATGGCCATTTGAGTTCTGCTTAAGAATGGTTATTCTGGCAGAGCTGCGGACAGAAATCTTGGCATGGAAAAAAGGGGTTGATCTCAAGACATGCTACTTCTGCTTGCAGTGTGGCAGCATCTGAAATCTTCCACTGCTGGAGAATATCCAGCATCTGTTCCTAACTGGTATAAACATCCAGTTCAGGATGCTTGAGTGACTCCATCAAAGGGAGGGCAGGAGCCTTTCTAGCTGCTGATGGAACTAATTGATTGTAACAGTAGAAAGAGCAGGCTGTGTTTGTGCTCTATCAGGAAAGATGATGGGCTGAGTCTGGTCACTTACTCTAAGTGATGATAAGGCCATGCTTGTATGTATCCTAACTCCCACTGTAACTATTTCACGTCTGGTTTGTCTATTAATTTTATTTACTTCATTTATATCCCACCTTTCTCCCCTATATGGACTCAAGGCAGCTTTTCTTCCTCCTTTCCTCCATTCTGTCTTCACTTCAACCCTGTGAGGGAGGCTTGGCTGAGAGGTATGTGACCAGCCCAAGGCCACCCAGCCAGTGTCCATGGCAGAGTGAGACTCTGACCCCAGGCTCCCCAGCTCCTAGTCCGACACTCTGCCCACTCCTGAACACTAGATCTCCACACACATTTCTAATTTCATTCACTTAATCTTGATTTCCTGCACTGACCACTCAAAAAAGCCATGGTTACAACTGAAAGTCTTATGAGAAGAATACCTCCCCGATGTAGTGAGATGCAGCAGAACATCTAATCTGAATACAATTCTCTGGGAAAGTAGACCGCAAAAGACACTTGCCTGTTTGTTCATTCTGTCCTGTGGATTATATGCAGGACTGTTTATACTCTGTGCAAAAAAGAAAAACAATCAAATCCCACGCTCACTGTGTCATGCAAGTCAGCAGCAATTTATGCCAGTTAGCATATTTTTGCATAAATGTGTCATGTTGCATGCTTTGCTCTGAGCTAATTTCTATAGGATTTGGTATACTGGGACAGAAATAGTAATGTGATAGGAAGAAAAATATAGGTGAGTGAAGGCCATTAATAATAAGCTGGAAATGTCGAGGGAGGGATAAAGTAGTTTTCCAGGACATGTTTCTGCCCCCTTAATACGTGTGCCTCTTGTACACACTGCCTGCACACGTGCAAATCATCTCCACAGTGACTTAGAAATCTATTTTGTTTTCCAAAAATCAGTTTTTGCATTCAAAGAGCTACAAAGGCTTCATGTAATATGTAACTTATATTCTTGGGATGCTAAGCAACATTCTTGTTATGCTTTTTTAACCCCCCCCCCCCCCCATCATTTCTAAGTTGAATGCATTGTTTTCCTGGATCTAGTCCCTCATTTCTAAAGCTCTTTGGACTGATACGTGCATGCCAGCTGGCTGGTATTTTTTCTGTTCTTCCCTTCCTGAGTAAGAGGTTGCCTGGAGAAATGTAATGTGTGAGCAGAGGCAGTGAACCAGGGCTATATGGATATATTCTGCTGTGGCAGCGGCTGCTCCAAAAAGCATTGCTGCAACTGTAGGAACCACAGCAGAACCTGTCGGATTCACACATAATATTTCTCTTTGCAGTCCTCCACCGAGAGACAGTCAGGAAGGCCAGCTCCACCAGTGCACAACAGAGTATGACTCTGTGGTCTTCTAGTGGTTTGTTTCCTTAAAGATTCCCACATCCACAGATACCTGCAAGTAGCACTTCCATTTTAAAACTGCTTCAGCTGCTTCACTGAGAGATTATTTGCTGCTGATCAGTTTCCCTGGTAACTGCTCAGAGTTAAATGGCACAATCTCTTTGGAGACCATGGGTTAAATCTAGAGTAAAGACCACTCAAGGATTAGGTTAGGAATGCATAACTCAACTCATTCTAAGGGCCCCTTTTATACCTTTATAACTTTAAGAAGGCTGCACCACTATATGAATAATGGGAAATTGTTTCTGTTAATTTTTTTTAGCCCATCTTCAGAAATTCCACCTTTCTCTTTGCACTCTTTTCTCTGAATCACCACAAATCTCTGAATACTAAAATGTTTTGCTTCCCATTCTGTTCTCCTCCTCTCTCTGCTGCTCCAAGTTTATCATTTATCTCTTATTCTCTTTTTCTGTTTTCTTGCGTACAGTTCTCACTGCACCCTACCTCATCTCTCAGTTCTCCCCCTTTTCTTCTTTCAAAGGCCCCTGTTTTCTGTTTTTTTCTCTTCTCATCCTTTTTGAACTACATTTCTCTGGGCATCATGTCAAGGTGTGAACACAGGGGAAGCTTAACGTAGGAGCAAAAGCATAGAGCAGCTTCTTTCCTTTAAAAATGTGGAGCTGCTATAATTTCTGGTGCTTTGGACTTTTCAGAATGAAATGCTCAATCGACAAATCCAGAAGGAGATCTGGCGGATCCAAGACGTGATGGAGGGACTGAGGAAGAATAACCCTTCTCGAGGCACAGACACTGCAAAGCACAGAGGTAAGTGCCGCTCCTCACTTATGGCCTTGGGGTTTTATGGAGTGAGTTGGAGACAGAAAGCTTAACTGTTATCTCATTATCTGCCACTCCCTCCACTATATGTACACCCATAATTTATCTGCCATCTGAAGATGTTTTCTTGGTTCTGCTACTTGTTGTTGCAACTAGTTTAGGAGGACCCATTATATTGTTATTGTAACCAGAATTTCATTGTCAGGGTTACCACATTGTCCTGACATTACCCAGAGCTGAGACATACAGGGAGGTTTCTGAACTATGTCAATTTTGAAGTGAATTTTTTTTTTTTGGGGGGGGGGGGGGGGGACGGGACGGAAGAAAGAAGCCCTAATGTACATAGAAGTTTCTTAGCCCTGGGAGACGGAATGATGGTACTCAGACATCATTTCAGAAAGTGCTCAGCTGCAACATTTATTGTTGTGAACAAGGACTTTCCATGCTGCACCCCGGAGTGTTCATACAAGTTAGATTAAAGGCCTCTTGAGTCAAAGCAACACAGTGCTTTTAACCGTCTGTACAAAGAACTTTAAATTTCCATTTAGCTGATGCCTTACTATTGATTGTACAGCTTTTGGAGTCTGATGGAATGTTTTAAAAATGGACTCAATCACTCAAATCAATGAGCTTCATTACTGACTGTGTAGATGTTCCAGTAACTAGATTATTTAGTTACTACAGAGTGACAGGTTAAGCTTACAAGCAAACTGTAGCATAACACCCAGTAGAGTTATCTACTTAAGGTTTGG
This sequence comes from Lepidodactylus listeri, assembly GCA_029233225.1. Classification (NCBI taxonomy): domain Eukaryota; kingdom Metazoa; phylum Chordata; class Lepidosauria; order Squamata; family Gekkonidae; genus Lepidodactylus; species Lepidodactylus listeri. Next base: position 68,806,351 of record JARCFY010000002.1, read on the forward strand.
ACCTGGCATGTTTGAAATCTAGACTCTAGTCCAGAGGTACTGGACTCATTTGTTACGAGAGCCAGATCTGACAGAAATGTCACTTTGTTGGGCTGGGCCATGCATGCGTGCTATAAGATGTAACATGAGGTACCATAGATATAAACTTTGTAAAGGTGATTTCAGATGTTGAATGGCAATAGCAGGTGAATAATAATAGTAGGCTTGATTGGATTAGGTGTGATATGCAGAGGGGCAGTATGCATGGAGATACCAGTGCTGATAATGAGACAGGAAAACTAGGTCTCAATTCCATTCAGGAGGATTCAGTCCAGGAGAATGCAAAGAATAAATGGACATAAGTCTGACATTAGAAACCACAACATTCAGTTACTGACCTAAAAATAGCAGTGCTCTTACAAAGAAATTTCAAAGGGAGATTAGAAAGAGAGACTGCTGAATTGCAACTGATAATGAAGCTCAAGACAGTGCATCCTCCTGGACTGAATTGAGAGCTAGTTTTCATGTTTCATTACCAATTTGTGCTATTATCATTTGGCATCTGAAATCACTCTCCAAGATATAAGGACCAACCCACATGTTCTAATTTCTAATCAGGGTCTTTTTGAAAGAAAATAAATCCAAATAGAAACAGAGAAATCCAATCTTTAAAAAAACAAACAACTACTACTACTTTTCAGAATAAGCCAAAATAATTTCCTCAGTGTACATTGTGCTTGTCAGAGGAATCCACCCACTCACCCACCCACCCAAGAAGTGTGCTTGCACATAAAAAGCTTATACATGGAATAAAATGTTGTTGTCTTAAAGCTGCCATGGGACTCTGTTTTTTCTCTCTCTTTCCTCCTCCCCCCCAAAAGAGGAGGAGCAGCCCCAGAGAAGGAAGTAGAAGTACGCTCTGTGTGTTTGGGGGGGGGGGCTTGTTTTTGTATCTCTCCAGCACAAAGCAGCCACAAAGCTCTCTCTATGTGAGTGAATGTGTGTGTAAGAGAGAGTGAGGGAGTGGGGAGAGAGGCTTGTGTTTATATCTCTCCAGCATGAAGCAGCCATGATGTTCTATCTCTCTCTATCTCTCTGTGAGAGAGAGAAAGCAAGGGAGGGACGGAGGCAAGAGGCAGGAAACAGGAAGCAAAGAGCCACTGAGGTAGCTAAGAAAAAAGATAGGGTGCGGCTGCTGTAGCAGCCCAGGCAAAGGAAGCAGGAGAAGGAAGTTGCTTGGGCGCTGGTTCTGAGCCCTACACAGGCTGGATTCGGCCCGCGGGCTGCACATTTGTTACCGCTACTGTAGTCTGTTCTATGGTGCCATGTTTCTAATGTCTGTTAGGAAGGCACCCTGACATGCACCTTGATTTAGGATAAAGTCTCACTTCTGTTGATTATAGGGATATAGACATCCTCCAGTCAGTTTGAGAGCCAGTTTGGTGTAGTGGTTAAGTGCGCAGACTCTAATCTGGGAGAACCGGGTTTGATTCCCCACTCCTCCACTTGCACCTGGCTGGATGACCTTGGGCAAGCCATAGCTCTGTACCAGCTGTTCCCTCAAGGACAGCTTGGGAAAGAGCTCTCTCAGCCCCACCTACCTCACAGGGTGTCTGTTGTGGGGAGGGGAAGGGAAAAGGAGTTTGTAAGCCGCTCTGAGACTCCCTTGGGGAATGGAGGGTGGGGTATAAATCCAATCTCTTCTTCTTCTTCTTCTTCTCCTTTCTATGCATCCCACACTGAGTTGACTTTGCTCAGGACAGTGAAGGCTTTGTGTGCTAACACTGAAGCTTTATAGAAACAGATGCCAAGTGCCATCTGCGATGCACAAAATTCTTTCTTTGATATTAATTGAGTAGAAAAGAGTTTGAGAACCTGGCTCTGTTGGTGCAAGCAAAGAAGTAGGGAAAGTGAGTCAGAATAGTTTGTCTTATAGACAAATATACACTGTTAGAGGACAATGTGAGAATGTCTTCTATCATGAAAAATAGGAAAGAGTGGCCTTTCCTTGTTGCTTCTGGAAGTTGACAATGGTAGAGACAATGTATCTACTAGAAACTACAATTTAGGTGTTCTGATCAAGTGACCTCTATTTGCATAAGTAATGCATCTGTTTAATTGTGATTCTTGGGATTGTGAAGCCTGGAATATATCAACCCTAGCCTACACTTTCTGGAAAGCTTATGGTCTGCTTCTGATGTTCAGAGTCAATATTGTCATTAAACTTTCTGAACAGATACAGCAGGTATGAATACCTGACACTGATGTGAAAGCAGGTTGAAGCCTGTTCATACAACTCTGAAGGGGGGGAGAGAATTTATTTTCACACTGCACTTTCTGACTAACCTCACTCAAAAACCTAAAATATAAGCACAAAAGTAAAAACAATAACATCAGAACATAATAAACCATCCAAACTGTGTAGAACAGTGCATAGCCTAAAAGCCAAGCATTTAAGAAGGGTCTTTCTGGATCAGACTAAAGTTTTATCTAGTCCAGCATCTTTTGTAGCAACCAGATATGTCCACAAAACCCAAAGACTTAACAAGAATGCAGGAGCTCCTCCACCCCCAGCACCACAGTCCTGGACACAACCAGGTGCCTCAGTGTATGAACAGAAAGAGAAAAGGAAGCAATTCCAAACAAGGCTGCTCAGAAGTTTCATGTTTATTCCCAAAAAAGTGTTCTTAGGATTGCAGCCAAAATTATCCAAAAGTATTGCAGAAAGCCAGTTTTATTTCAAAATGGCCAGAAGCATTTTGAGCTTTCCAGGTTCTTTTTAAAGTATATTTCGTTCTTCATCTCTTTCCAAGAAAGGCTGTTCATTTTCATGGATTTTCACCCTGAGCTTTCTGCCAGGGCAGTTGAGGCAGCTTATATGTTAAAAAAAATCAAAGTGATAAAGAGGACCAGCATTAGTAATATAAATCAATTGTTAAAATGCTTATCATAGCAGCACTTCTAAACTGAAAGCAGAAAACCCCAACAAACATAAAAAACATGAAGCCAACAGTAGCAGGAAATAAATAGAGTAAAAGAGCAGCCAAGGAGCAGTAGAAGCATAAACACTTAAAGACTAAGGCAGTAAAAAATGTTTAACAAGTGGCCAAAATACAAAGCTAACAAAGACCCTGGATACACAAAACGGCCTTAATGTGGTGCCGAAATATTCAGGCTCAGAGTCAGCTGCACAGGTGTAAGGAGGGCTGTCCCCAGTGGAAAAAGAAGGTCCTCCCTCTAGCAGCCGTTTCAGCCAGTGGGGCCTAGGGTTGCCAGCCTCCAGGTGGGGCCTGGGGATCTCCCGCTTTTACAACTGATCTCCAGCTGACAGAGATCAGCTCCCCTGGAGAAAATGGCTGCTTTGGAGGGTGGACTCCATGGCATTGTACCATGCTGAGGCCCCTCCCCTCCCCAAACCCTGCCCTCTCCTGGCTCCACCCCCAAAGTCCCCAGGTATTTTCCAATCTGGACTTGGCAGCTCTAGTGGGGCCCCACAAAGCAGGGGGCTCAGAAGATCGTCTTAATAAGCAGGCCTTTCCTTTTCCCACTTACTTTTGTCACTCTAGTTCCATCCATGGCTCTTTCCCTCCTGGTCCATCCAGCAATAGAAATGCATGTGTTATTCATCCTGGCCCTTTCCTGTTATTTTTCTGCAGTGACCCTTGGCCCGTCAGGAACCTACAGCTCCAACAGCCCAGCCAGCCCTTTGAGCTCAGCCAGTCTCACAAGTCCACTGAGCCCTTTCTCCCTTGTGTCAGGTTCCCAGAGCTCCCCTACCAAGCAAGGCAGCAATGAGGTGAGTGAATCTGTCAATGCCCAGCATGAGAAGATGAAGCAAAGTGGGAGCAATGGGGAGGGGGGAGCATTACGGACAGCATGTTGGCAAGATGGCCTTCTAGCACTTCTGTTGTCAATGTAATCGTTCTGCCAGCAGATGGCAACACGCACCCTGTTCTTGCATGCAAAGTGGCAGAAGATGCAGTAAATTTTTTGGCTGTAATTTAAAAGGCCATTATTTATTTATTTATTTATTTAATCTATATCCCGCCTTTCTCCCCAATGGGAATCCAACATTTCATTGTGCTGAAACTGGCTAAGAACTCTAGAGCCTTAGAATACTTCTAGGCATCAATTCCATTGGGAACACTAGTGCCAAACTAGTAGACAACAGGTATTTCCTTCATTTGGCAGAGTGTGTGAGAGTACCGTTGCTTTTTAGATATAGCAGTACCTGTGCTCCCTCTCTTCTGCTTGATCACTGGTTTTCAGGCAGCTCTTGCACATGTGTTTCCATGGCAATATTAAAGGAGAGAGCTGGTTCTATTCATAAATGATCCAGGGGAAGCCTTAGTGGGCCATTCATTTTATTTATTTACTTTATTTATAGTTGTGTAGCTTTCTTCACACCATAGAAAATGCATGAACGGAATCTGTAGTGGCATAGAGAGAAAGTTCCATGTAAATAGAGGACTTCTGTGTAAACCGATTGTTGGAGTTCATAAAGGGTTCAGGTACTGTCTCAATGGACATGTGGGTGTAAGAGCATTGGTAGAGCAGTTCAAGCACTCTAAACCTTTTGGAATGATTTGGATGTGGTTGATGTGCAGTGTGACTTTTGAAGCCTCATCCTTCCTATAGCAGGTAGCTGCATGGAAGCCTGAACCAGTGGATAGAACCAAAAGGCAAAAGTATGGTGCTCCCATACCATCTGCTGTCTGATCCAGACTTCTGCCCCCAAACAACCCTTATTTTTGGTCCTACTGATTTTCCATCCCAACACACTCCCTGCGTTGCTAAAACCTTTTGCTATTGGTACATACAGAACCCCCACTGGGTCTTTCCACCATACAGGAGTTATGTCATAGATACCAGCTTGCATTGTGTTGTGGACAGCAGAGTGCATAAATAATACCTTAAGGTACATTGAAATAGATGTGTTTGTATGGGAGGGGGAAGTCACATCCCCTCTGGTATTTTATTGCATACATGGTTAGTAATAGCAGGCTAATATTAGGCTTGCATGGCTAGGCATTGGGTTGCTCAGCAAGGAAAGTAGGTGGCTATAAGATCTTTGGGCTGTTGGGTGTCCAGTCATAGCTGCCTTGTTGTGGGTTTAACACCTGTCTCTGATTATGTCTGTGTCTCACTAATTCTCTTTTCCTTCCCATTCTCACAGTTTCTCTGCTCTTACTCCTAACACTTCTTGGCTTCCTTTCCACTTCAGGAGCCTGGTCCACCTCGACCTCCCCTCCCCAAATCATATGTGCCCTTGGAATCTCCTCCGACTATCCCTCCACTCCCTACTGAAAGTCGCCTCTGGCCGTATCCTAATTCCCCTTCCTGGCAGCAAAGCAGCGAGGCGAAGAGGGGACAGGTATCAAAACCACATCTGAGAGCTGGAGGCATGCTCTGTCCCCTGCCACACTCCACAGGAATTGGGGAAGGACATGGAACAAATTGACTGATAAAGCATCTGTCTCGACCAAACAAAGATCTCCTAAGCCCATTGTGAATAAAGGCAGCTTCATGCACAACATTTTCCCTCCAGATAGATTATATCCAGGGATATGAAATGTAATGTATGAAGCTGATCTCACACCATGGCTTCTGGGGCAATTAGTTTTTTGGAGAAGGTCATGAGCTGTGCTTTATAAATGATCAGGGATGGGACTAGAAGGCAGGAATGCACCTCAGGTTTCAAATCAGAAGCCTAGGCTAGAGACAGAGAATAGTGTTTTTCAGAGACCGATTTCACACAAGCCACTGCTCCGCTCCCGCGCTTCTCTTTTCCGATTGCACGTGTCAAGTTCCCACTATGTGCTGTGCGGCCGCATTTTGACCCGCAGCTTTGCTCAATTTCCCCCACATCTTCACGATCCTGTTTTTTGAGGATCTAGAAGGCGCAGAGGAGATCGGGCGAAGCTGTGGGTCAAAATGCGGCCGCGCAGCGTGTAGTGGGAAATTGACGTGTGCAATTGGGGGAAAGGGAAGAGCCAGCCCGGAGCAGCTGCTTGTGGGAAATTGGTTGAAGCTGGTCTGAATATTTCCCACACTTTTATCTCTGGTCAATAGGTTTCTGGAGCAGTACAAAACCCAGCAAAATCAATTGGGACAATAGCAACATTGAGGGCCTAAAGAACGATGTGTATTTGTGAAAATGCCTCTCTGAGCCCACTGTCAGCTCATTTAAAACTACTGTTTGCCTCCAGCTCTTGGCTGCAATTCTATATTTACACTGGTGTGCAAGTTTTCTGCACTCGCTACTGCTGCCCAACAGAAGAGTGGTATAAAAATGTCCATTGTAGGTATTATCAGCAAGAATATCATGGACAAAAAAAATTCTTCTCAGAATAATTCCCACCTCAATTTATAATAGAATTTTGAACTGACATTTATTATTGATATGATTTATCCATTTACCTCTGATAAAGGTAGTTGAGACATTTTGAATTGGCTTTCATCTCAATGTTGAGAGGGGCTATCATGTCATAAGAGCTCTGGAGATGCAACCATTATACATCATGAGCAATAGGGGAGGTAGAAGAAAACTTCCAGACCTTCTGCTGTTGTTTTTAAAATTACATTTTATGACAGCTGAGAGTGGCATCTAAGTTACCTCCTTTTATTTCTCATAGTGATCTTGAGAGTAAGTTAGGCTAAGACAGGGCCGTAGCTAGGTGGGGTGGTGGGGGCGGTGCCCCCTCCTGAATCTGCAGCACCCCCACCCTGGTGCACCACCCTTCTCACCCCTGCTGGCAGTCGCAGTGGCCTTGCTGGCTCTTCCTGCTGCTTCCTGACTTCCAGATGAAGCCCCTCCTGCCTGCTTTCTCTGCTCGGAGAGAAGGCTGGGGCTGGCAGCTGAAGCAGAAGCAGCAACCACAGCTAATGGCTCCTCAAGAAGGCAGCTGAGAAGACAGCATGAGCAGGACTGGTTGCTGCTGAGCCCCCCCCCCCCCAGTGAAGTGACAGCTGGGCCCTACTGCAGCCACCTCTCTCCTGGAGTGTTGGAGGAGCGCTAGGACCCAGAGCCTCCCATGGCACGGGCTGAGGGCAGAGGGACACATGAGGCTGGGCAGGCAAGGGAGGAGGGGAGGCCTTTCAAATCGATTTGCAGCCAAGTTGTGTGGCTTAAGGGGGGGGGGTAATGCGGAGAGCGGGGGCGAGTTAGGAGAGCGCTTGATCCATGCCAGGGAGCCCGACTCTTCTCTTTTTTTATTTTATTTTTTTGTGACATCAGAAGTGGTCCCCCCCCCCCCGCCGAAAATTATCTAGTTACAGGGGTGGGCTGAGAAATGATGACTGGCCTTGCTTCTTCCAGTGGAATGCCACAAGCTTTGCACATCAGAAGGAATGATAGCATCCACATTTAGGAAATTCAGTGGAAATCTAGCAAAAGATCACAGGAAAGAAAGTTAAACCAGGAACTAAGCCAATTAAGTTTTATTCATGGAAACTGGTTTTTCGAACCCTAAAGTCCCCCCCCCCCCCCTTGTCAGTGGGTTGGACCCTATCTAAAACTTCCATGCATGGAAGAACTTGTGTGCAGGTAAGCATAATTCCCTCCCTCCCACTGCAGCTCTGGAAATCTGCTCCTGGGAGATGGGGGATCTCCAGTAGCTGCATGGGGGGGGGGGGGGGGAGTTGGAAGGCTGCTTCAGGAGGGAGATGCTGGCAAAAATCACATCCCCCAAACACCTCTTTTTGTGGTGCTCCAACCTGTAATGTGCATTTTTAGGTAATACAGTATTTTTAACTTGTCTCAATAATGCTGACCTCCGTCAAGGGGACTTCAAGGATTTGGTAGTTCTTATTAAGTGAACAGAAGTCAGATGCCCTTGCCATAGAGGGAAGATGTGGGTCAAATATTATGAGCTGGATCCACAGAGAACCTTCAAGCCATTCATAGTCTGGAAAGACAGTTCAACCTGTATAGAGGCTCCTGCCTTGATTCTGGAGGTTGACCTCTCTAGGCGGTATGTGACCCAAGGCAGAGCAGGTGATGACAGGCAGCCTGACTTGACTGGCAGAGAGACTGCAAATCCAAGTGGGCAGTGTAATGGTTGCAGCTCAGTTGCTTCTGGCCCATTTTGCAAGCCCATTCTGTGCCATCCATCTTTGTGGCTTTAGTTCTGTTGTCCTTTTCCATTCCTCCGCTCATTCCCTGCACTAGTCATCTATGTAATTTGCAGAGATTGTCCTCACAGATGCTGTGAGAGGTGAAGCAGAAGGAGAGGGACTTGAGCAGGTTTTATTGCAGCCATCTGAGTGCTCAGCTTTCCTAACCAAAAAAACCTCTTTGCAGAAAATGCCTCTTTCCAAGCTGTTATTTTTTGTTCAAGATAACAGTGATTTTTCAAAGTTTCATTGCTCTTCTGGCCTCCATTTACTGGTGGGGGTTCCTATCATGACCATAACCTTCTTTCACTAATAGTTATGTTAAGTCCCAAACTACTAAATAATTTGTGATTCTTTCATGTCAGCAACTGAAGCAGGAGTACCTCTAATAACTGGGCCTTGGGCTTATGGGGGTTTGAGCTGCCAGTGAACTAAACCCAGTGGAAATCTTTGTACAAAGCATGATGAGGTCTGGATCATAGGCATAGACTACAGGGGGGTTCAGGGGCCTTTCCAGGGGTGACTGATCCTCCCCTGGGGCAACCAATGCCAGCCAAAACTTTCCCACAATCTGGGAGCAGCTTGCTCTGAGTTCTTCCTTCTCGCCTCTGGCATCACAGCTTCCTCTCCAGTGGGGCTGCTGCGCACTGAGAGGGGTAATTCCTCTAAACCCGTTTACAGGAGGGCTGCGCCTGGGAGGGGAGGGTCTGGTCTCGCCCACCAGGCCAATGGGCAAAGAAGTTTTGTAAGGGGGGGGGGGGGGATGGAAGTCAGGGCTTCCTCCGAGCCAGGGCACTACTCTCTGGGTGGGTGCAGCATGGCTGCTGTCAAGCCAGAGCCCAGTGAGAAACCTCTGCCAGCAGGAGAGACCCCCTCGGTGCTGCTGCAGCCACCAGCCAGGTCCCCCTCCCACCCTGGCTGCTGGGCACTCCCGTGCAGCCCCTTCACCAGGGCACAGCAGTCTAGTCAGGGCAGGGGGGAGCCCTGCGGTGTGCCGGGCTGCTGCTGCTTGCCCAGTGACCCTCTAGGGGCTGGGGGGTGCCAATCCTGATGGGCCACTCTGCCACAGCAGGAAGACACTGGCACTCTTCGCGGACCTCTCCTCCTCCTCCTAGGACCCACTGTCGGCTGCCAGTTTCCCCGGTGTCCCAAGTCGAGCCTTGGGGGCTGTGCATGGGACGTTGGTGCTGGATGCTGCCTGGAGGGAGCTCCTACTGCCAGGCTCTCTCTGGTGCTGGGCAGGACAGGAGCTGAGCTCTTCTTCCAGGCAGCGCACAGCCTGGAGAAGTTGGGAAGGGAGTGGGGGGGTGGGGTGGGAGGGGTTCTGCCTCTGGCCCAGCCCCAGCCCCCCTCCTAGAAATTGGAAAGTCTACACCCTTGGCTGGATTTTGACTCTTCAAAAGTATTCTAGAAGATGGGACTGCATGGCATACCCAGCTGACAGCAAGCATCCGCAAAGACCAGGGCATCTCTCTCTGCCAATGTGAGCTTACATGTTACTTTTTCAGCCTAGAATGAGAAAGTGCCACTGATCTTCCCAGTTGCAAATGCTGCTAATTTGGATGGATGCTGCTGGCTCTGAACCATCACTCTTTGTCTTGGTTCTGATTCTCCAAATATGAGTCACGCATGACTTTGGTCCAATCCAGTCTCTGAAGGTATTTTTTTTTCTGCAAGGAGCATTTCTTGATTTAAATCTGAAGGGGAAAAAACCTGCACGGGTGCTTCTTCACATTACTGTTTCCTCTTCCCATTTTGTTTGGGCATTTCTGTTCTTTTTCCTTTTTGCATGTGTGTTTGTCTGTGTCTGAAATCTGTGTGCTTAAGGAAAGTGGCAGCCCTCCTGAGGCAGGATCTCTCTTCAGCTGTTCCTCACATGAAATGTATTTGCTCCCACAGTCCAAGTCCAGCTTTGAGCCAAGCAAGAAAGACCACCAACGGACAGCAGCCTCCAGTGCGACGGTGGAGGCAGGGCTTTTGCAGACACGGCAAGAGCAAGAAACCGACAAGCAAGTAGCTCTCAACAAAGGTACTCTCAAGCAGCGTGGCTTCCATAAAAGTAAAGGTAAAGGTGTCCCTTGCTCGAAAGCCAGTCAGATCCGACTCTAGGAGGCAGTGCCCATCTCCTTTTCCAAGCCAAAGAGCCAGCACTGTCCGAAGACTTTTCCGTGGTCATGTGGCTAGTGGCCCCCACCACCGACACACACAGAACACTGTTACATTCCCATTAAAGTGGTACCTATTTATCTACTTGCAATTTCTTGCTTTTGAACTGCTAGGTTGGCAGGAGCTGAGGCAATTGGGTCTCGAACTGCTGAGCTACTGACCTTCCAGTCTGCAACTCAGTGTCTTAACCTCTGAGCCACCGCAGCCCCCCCAGCTTCCCTAAAAGGACCTGATAAATAAAATATGGTGGTTTATATCTAGCCCCGACAGAAACCTGACTGTCTTGCTTTTTGCTAATTAAATTGCCTTTTTTGCCTTCTGTATTCTCTCAGTTGGCATTGTTCCCCCAAGAACCAAATCACCCCTGGATGAAGACATCATACCCACATCAGGTGTGATAAGAAGGAGTGCAAGCAACCTACCCAATGGACTGAATTCCCGGGTAAGGCAAAATTCAGGGGTCATTTAAATGAGAATTAGATAAATATATGAATTAGATAAACATATGGAGCAGAGGTCCATCAATGGCTGTTAGCCACAAGGCATAGATAGGAACTCTCAGTCTGGGGCAAGTGATGCACTGTATTCTTGGTGCTGGGGGGGGGGGGCAACAGTGGGAGGGCTTCTAGTGTCCTGGCCCCACTGGTGGACCTCCGGAGGGCACCTGGTGTTTTTGGCCACTGTGTGACAGAGTGTTGGACTAGATGGGCCAACACTGGCTTCTCTTATGTTCTTATGTTCTTTAGATTTTGTCCTTAAGGGTAGTCAAATCCTCATTCAGCCATGAAGCTTACTGGGTGACTATGGGCCAGCAGCCCCGTAGCCAGAAATTTTGGGTTAGTGGAGGAGGGGAGGGAGAGGGGCAGCTGCAAGATTTAAAGGGCCCTCCAGCTGATTGGCAGGCCATGTGCTCCCGCCAATCAGCTGGAGGGCCTTTTTAATGTCACAGGAGGGGAGGGAGAGGGAGAGGAACAGCAGCTGTTGTGGGGTGTGCCTCTCATTTGATATGCCCCACTGTAGCTACAGACCTGTGGGCCAGCCACTTTTTCTCATCCTAACGTCCTCATAAAGTTGTTGTGAGGACGAAAAGGGGGAAGGAGAGAACAAAGTATGCTACCTTGACCTACTTAAAGGAAAGGCAGGAAAATTGCAGAAACAGATGGATTACTAGGCCTTTGGAGAGAGTGAGGAGAGTCTGTTCCTCATGGCAATGCTTTGCTGTGGTTTTCCCATTGTTTCTGCAGCTGCTAATGTAGCACAGAAGCTGTAGGGATTCCACTTGTTGAGTGGCCCTACATTTTCCCTGCCCCAGTCCTCACAGCATCCACACCCACCCATACCCACACCATGCCACTGGGTGAGTGGGATTTAACTGGATTAGTGTTTAACCCTCTATTGCAGTGCTTGAGAAATACTGGAGTTGGTCTGAATGCCTAAACTTGAATCATAGGATCATGTAGTTGGAGGGAGCTATACAGACCATCTAGTCCATCCCCCACTTGATGCAAGATCAGCCTAAAGCATGCCTGACAAGTATTTGTCCAGCCACTGTTGGAAGACTGCCAGGGAGGGGGAGCTCACTACCGCCCTGGGCAGCATCTGCTTCCAGTCAGTAATGCTCAGCTCCAGTTCTGCTTCTGAACAGCACTCGGTGCCATAAACCCACAGCTGAACAGCGTTGCCAGTGTTTCTCATTAGCAACATTCTCTTTCTGATCTATATTTTTATTATAGGATTCAGACACAAATAAAGACAAAGATAACATAAAAAGGTTATCCATCACCCACCTATTAAGTTAAATATATTTTCCAATTACAGTTATTAGGAATATCCTATTTTATGTTCACAGCAGGCTATTTTTCTCCATCTAATTGTAGAATCTTGACCAAACATCATGAAATTTATTTTGTCCTCTTCTTTGAAGTTGCATTGTTAATGTGTCCATTTCCGCTATATCATTAATTTACTAACTATATCTTTTTTTAATGGTATTTCTTCTTCTTTCCATTTACTAGCAAATACAATTCTAGAGGCAGTTACAATGCTGTGTTCTGTTTCCAAATCCCTCATCCTGTTCTGTATTGCCGAAGCACAGCCACATATATTACCATCCAAGTACTAGCCATGAAGGTCAGGAGGCTGCAGTGGGAAAGGGGATGAAATCACCCTTTCTCCCTCTTCTCTCAGTGCTGTTGTGCTGATGGAAGAGGGAGGAGAGAATTTGTTCCTTCTTGCTCCTAACTGCAGCCTCCTGACCCACATGGCTGTTAGTTCACTTACATCTTGTGACCTCCAGAATAAACTTTCCTGTGGTCAGAAAGGGCTCTGTAGGCAGGAGAACATGGGAGGTATTCATGACCTTTTCATCCATAGATTGCTGGCTCTAACCTCATGTCTCAGATCCCTTGCTATTCCAGTCAGGGCCCTTTCTCCTAACAGAAACCAAAACTGATTTACACAGGACTGCTAGTTAACTAGAAAAAATGAGGTTTCTAATAATTAGGACATGTTTCTTCTATGAATTTGTCCCCAGTTTCCAGTCCAGATGAAAGAAACATCTTGAGGTTGTAAATAACCACAAGCATCCTGTGTTTTCCCCCTAGGATAGGCCAAAAAGTGCTGTGTTCGCCAACGAGATGAAGGCAAAGATGAGTGTAGAGGAACAGATCGATCGCATGAAGCGCCACCAAAGTGGTTCTATGAAGGAGAAAAGGCGGAGCTTGCAACTTACAGCCAATCAGCAACAGATAGAGGGCTCTGTCTCCAAAACTCCTGCTTCATACAAAGTGGTAACGTATCCCTATATAAGCCAATATCAGTTTTACTATATGGGAGTTGGCATTTATTTCCCAGGCCTACTCTGATAAGCATTTCCATGCCAACTTTTTGATCTTGAATGCTTCTTAAGGTCTGTCTAGCGACAAGGCTGGTTCCAGGTTCATGAGGCTCTTGGCAAAATAATATCCATTAGGACCACTCCTGGGCTTGACTACACGACACAGAGAGGACATTTCCACTTATCACTGCTTATTGCTCAGCCATGTAGAGGGAAGAGCAGCCACTGACACTCTCTCATCTGCCTTCTCCTTCTGGTTTTGATAAAGTTCCTCATCAAAGGCTCCTAAGTAAGCTCAATAGTCATGGGATAAAAGGACAGGTCCTCTTGTGGATCAAAAACTGGCTAATTAATAGGAAACAGAGAGTGAGTATAAATAAGCGATTTTCTGAGTGGAAGGTGGTAAGCAGTGGGATACTGCAGGGATCAGTACTCGGTCTGATGCTTTTTAACTTGTTCATTAATGATTTCAAGTTGGGAGTAAGCAGTGAAGTGGCTAAATTTGCGGATAACACAAAGTTGTTCAGGGTGGTGAAAAGCAGGAAGGCTTGTGAGGCACTCCAAAGGGATCTGTTGAGGATGGGCAAGTGGGCGTCAGCATGGCAAATGGGGTTTAATGTGACCAAGTGCAACGTGATGCACATTGGAGCAAAAAATCCTAACTATAAATACACATTGGTGAGGTCTGAACTGGCAGAGACTGACTTGGAGTCATAGTGGATAACTCAGTAAACTTGGAGTTGTAGTGGATAACTCAGTAAAAATGTCAAGATAATGTGCGACTGCAATAAAAAGGTCAATGCTATGCTGGGGATTATTAGGAAGGGAATTGAAAACAGATCAGCCAGTATCATAATGCCCCTGTATAAATCGATGGTGCAACCTCATTTGGAATACTGTGTACAGTTCTGGTCACAACACCACAGAAAGGATATTATAGCATTGGGGAAAGTGCAGAAAAGGGCAACTAGAATGCTAAAAGGGTTGGAACACTTTCCCTATGAAGAAAGTGATTAACACATGGAATTCACTGCCACAGGAAGTGGCGGCAGCTACAAGCATTGATGGCTTCAAGAGGGAATTTGATAAACACAAGAGGCGGGGACCTGCAATACTCGCAAGGGGGGGAGGATTCCTAAAGGTTGCAGCCCCAGGTAAGCCCCCCTAGGCGATTCCCCCCCCCCCACGCTCCAACCACTACTGGGGCGGGTAGACCTGGCCTCCAAAGGACCTCTGGAGGCCAGGTCTACCAAAAGAGTGGGAAGGTTTGGGTAGACCTGGCCTCCAGAAGTCTACCCGACAATTTCTCTCCCCTCCACCCCCGGTTGTCCCGGCAAAGTCCTCGCCATCACAGGGGGGTGGTGGGAAGAGCTGGGGGGGAAGAGCTGGCGAGGCCCGCAGCTTCCAGCAGGAGGGCCCGCCCACAATACTCGCGGAGGGGGAAGAGGAGCTCCACATCAGGAGGAAGCTCCCCTCCCTCCCCTGCCACGTGCCGAGCCTCTTTCCCTCCCTTCCCCTGCCCGAGAGGCACTCGCCAGGCCCGCAGCAACTCCCCCCCCCAAACTTCACCACCTCACTGGCCATCTTCAGCTCCAGGTCATATGTGAATATATTAAATAGCACCAGTCTCAATACAGTGGAGATCCCACTGTTCCCTTCTCTCCACTATGAAAATCACCTTTTTTCACACATTCTACTTCCTCATTTCTAGTCAGTGACTAATCCATGAGAGGGCACATTCTCTTATGGGATAACAGTCAGGGAATAAGTTTACTCAAAAGCCTTTGATGAGGAACCTTCTAGGCCACTTTTTGAAGTTTAAATATACAGTGTCTACCCAAGTCCACACGCTTGTTGATGCTCTCAAAGAATTCTAAGAGCTAGATGAGGCAGGGGTGTCAGAATCTGCTAATTCAGACAATATATGAATCAGGCCTCCTCCCCTTAGTTTCATGTATGCCTTTAGTTTTCCTATGTATCTGTCATGTATTGGGATTCTATGTAACCGTAATGTAATAATGCTTGTCCAGACCGGGAGGGTGACACCAATGATTTGCGAGAACAAGGAGGCCCCACATCCCTGCCTCCGCATTCCAGCTGCTCCGGCAGGAACTTCAAGGGAGGATGCCTCTCATCTCTTATCACATGCAAGAACCTTGAAGCCATTGATTGTTATGTGAACTGGTAACATCTGAGGGGTCTGGTTTGGGAGAGGAAATTTACTGCTTAACACCTCACTCTTTTCCTGTGAGAACCAAACGGTCAAGACACCTTTCTGCCCGCCAATTTTCCCTTAAGGGGATTGGCTACCTATGGGTAATTCAAACTCCTTGGAATGGTATAATAGACCCGCTTGTGTAATTTGTCTCATCTCTGACAATAATCCGAGATGCTGTACTAATGTAGAGATTGGAAATAAAGAACTGTGGTTAACCAACCAAGATCTGATCCTTGACTACTTTGAGCAGAACTCTCACAGATTGTCAGAGATCTGTGACTGGGACTTAGCCGTTCCTGACCATGTCAGACGACGACACGGTCCCCATCCCTACCCCCGAAGATGTCCCCGCTACCCCGACGGACCCGGGGAACGGTGGTGGAGGCGGCGGAGGGGCCCCAGACGTGCCGGTGACTACGATTCAGGGGGCTCACTACATCCCGCGCCTACCTCCTCGTCAGAGCGCGACCCCCAAGTACGCTTGGAGCCAGTTCGGTCGTGGGACCGTGGATTCGTGGGTGCACGACCGGAAAGGGGCACGGGTTTCGTTCCCTGGCGACCCACTCGATCGAGGGAGACCGAGCTACCTGGGAGACGACTGCGAGCCGATCTACCGAGGAGAGCCGCGTCGCCCGCCCTTCGAAGGAGAGAGGACAGGTCCGTATGGGCCCGATCCGTACCGGGGGGACCAGATGCCCCAACTGGACCAGATGATGGGAGAGCTACGGCTCCAACTCACCGCAGAACTACGAGAGTTGGCCCTCGATCTCCAGCACCAATTTCGCGACGCTATGAGGGTAGTGCAAGGAGCCCTCCCCGGTCAAGGGATAGGAGTTCAGCAACAGCCAGCAGCGCCTGGAGGGGCCCCGATTCAGCCTCAGGTGCCCGCGCAACCGATGCAGCCAGCCCCGCCGGTCGTTCCGCCTCCGGCGCCCGGTCCCGCCCCAGCACCGGCCCCGGCACCGGCCGCCCCAGCCATCCGCCCAGCCCCCTCCGACCCTCTGACGACTACCTTCGATGGGGACCCAGAGAAGCTGCGTTTTTTCATGTTGGAGATAGAGAGGTTCCTGGACAGCTGGGGCCATCTCTATCCCACCGAGAGAGAACGGATTGGCTACATCGGGTCCAAGCTGAAAGACACCGCCAGCGATTGGTATGTGAGCCTGCACGATGCCCCAGGACCTGAGCTGCGTTCGTTGAACAACTTCATGTGGGCCCTTCGTCATCAATTTGAGGACCCTCTAGGCGAGGAAAAGGCCCGGAATCAACTGCGGAAGTTGTTCCAGGGGAGATCTACAGTGAGGGATTACATCGACAAGTTCCGGCGCATTGCGGCTAAGATCCACGGTTGGCCAGAGGAACTCTTCATGGAGAAGTACTGGGAGGGCCTTAACCCAGAGATCTACGAGACGGTGTTGCTGGGGGGTCGCCCGGGCACGTTGGCCACCTGGATGATAGCAGCAACCGACATGGAAGAGAGATTTACCCTGATCAAGATGGGATCCTCGGCCACTGCGGCCAGCAAAGCAGCGCCGAGAGCGAAACCACGGCCCAGCGTGCAAGACCTCCGAGATGCCCGGTTTCGGCAAGTGCTGTGCATGAAATGTGGGGAGAGTGGCCACTTTGCCTCAGCGTGCCCAAGAGGAGGAGGGAAAGGACCGAAGACCTCGACGCCGGTGGCGGGGAGCACCCCTAGCCGTGGGAAGACACCGATCAAACCCCGGGCGTTGCAGCTGGAGGGAGCTACAAACGAACAAGGGGAGCTGGAGCTGATGGAAACGCAGATGTCGGGAAACTCCAACGGCCTGCAGTGAGCGGCGCAGAACTGCAGGTCCCCCGCCAAGAAGCGCCATCTCCGGTGAGCATCCCTGGCCCCCTATTATATATGGTAGTGACTGTGGTGACCCCGGGATCGGGCACCCACATGAGGGTCCGTGCTTTAATTGACTCTGGGTGTGCTCGGGACTTAATTAGCCCTTTGGTGGTGGAGGGGTTGGGACCAAAGGTTACCCCGCTGGCAGAGCCTCTAAAGTTTACTCAGATGGATGGGTCGGAGATGAAGGAAGAGTGCATAGCGGAAACCGAGAGACTGATTTTGGGGACGGGGGAACATTGGGAGCAGCGAGCTTTCGTCATTACCCCAAATGCCCAGTTCCCCATGGTGTTGGGAAGCCCCTGGCTCAGTTCGCACGACCCCTACATTAAATGGAGTGAAGGGAAGATCTCTTGGGTAGACGACCGCTGCCTCACGCACAAATGGGACTTGGAATGGGGTCCAGGACCACCGACCCCTCCTCCCCAACCCACCGCGCTTGCTCTTACCCCCACCCTGGTGCCCAAGGAGTATAGAGACTTGCTGGAGGTATTCAGCGAGATCGAGGCGGATGAGTTACCCCCCCATCGATTGTCGGACTGTGCCATCGAGCTACTCCCGGGGGGGAAGCTCCCTAAAGGGAAACTTTATTCCATGAGCCCTTTAGAGAGAGAAGAGCTGCGAAAGTTCCTGGATAAAAACTTAGCGCGCGGCTTCATCCGACCAGCCAAGTCCCCTTTTGCTGCCCCGGTGTTATTCCGGAAGAAGAAAGACGGGGGTCTAAGACTGCGCACAGACTATAGGGGACTGAATGCCGTCTCCACTACTAACGCCTACCCCCTCCCGTTAATAAAGGACTTATTGACGGAAGCAGCTAAAGGGAAGGTGTTTACCAAACTGGATCTGCGTGATGCCTACTTCAGGGTGCGCATCAGGGAGGGGGATGAATCCAAGACTGCCTTTAACACACCCCTGGGACAATTTGAGTACCTAGTGATGCCGTTCGGCTTAAGTGGCGCGCCCGGGGTCTTTATGAGTTTGATCAATGAAGTATTGCACAAGCACTTGTTTAAAGGGGTGTTATGTTACATAGATGATATCTTGATCTATTCTACTGATAAGAAAGAGCATGTGAAACTAGTCCGGGAAGTACTTTCTACCTTACTGCAAAACCAGCTCTATGTTAAGTTATCAAAGTGTGAGTTCCATCGTGAGTCAGTAGACTTCCTAGGCTATCGTATCTCTCAGAGGGGACTGGAAATGGACCCAGCCAAAGTGGAGGCGGTGGTGCAATGGGAGGCTCCGCGAACGAGGAAACAATTACAGAGCCTGTTAGGATTTTGTAACTTCTATCGAACCTTCATAAAAGACTTTGCGACGGTCACTCTCCCCCTAACGGACTTGCTGAAAACTAAGGGGAGGGGGCCCGAGGCGGGAAAGCCAGGAGAGAGGATTGCCTGGAACGGGGAGTGCCAGAAGGCGTTCGAAACCCTAAAAGCTCTCTTTACGTCCGAGCCCATCTTAGCCCACCCCGATGAGACCAAAGAGTTTATAATCCACGTAGACGCGTCGGATGTAGCCATGGGGGGGGGCATATTACAAAGTGGACTGGACGGGAAGTTACACCCCCTGGCTTACATCTCGAAAAAATTTAATGACACGGAGAGAAATTGGTCGGTTTGGGACAAGGAAGCGGCGGCTATTAGATTGGCGCTCACTACGTGGCGGCATTGGCTGGAGGGCGCGCAAACCCCATTCGAAATTTGGACTGATCATAAGAATCTGGAGGCGTTGCGCACACAGAGATCCCTCAATGCCAAACAACTGCGGTGGGCAGACTTTTTCTCCAAGTTTAATTTTGTACTTAAGCATTTCCCTGGGAAGGCCAACTCCTTGGCAAACGCACTGTCCAGATTGCCCCAACATGAGAGTGTAAAGGAAGAGGTGTTTGATTCCATGTTCTCCCCCCAGCAGTTGGGTGGGGCAGTAGTCACTCGGAGCCAAATAAAGAAAGCGCAGTTGGATATCGGGACTTGTGATTGGGGGGGGGGATTATGCTCCCGAGGAAGTGGAAGAGTTGGAGGCTTTGGGGGAATGCTCAAAGAGAGAAGATCAGTGCTGGCTCCACGGAGACAAACTGGTGGTGCCACTAGCCAAACGTAAAGATATATTATTGGCCTGCCACTCTTCTAAACTAGCAGGGCATTTTGGATTCTTAAAAACGCTTAATTTAATCCAGCGTCAATTCTGGTGGCCGCGCATGCGCATGCGCCGAGACGTTTCCGATTTCGTCTCGGCTTGCCAAACTTGCTTGATGTGTAAAAAACGGGGGGGGGGAAGGTTCCTGGACTGTTGCACCCTTTACCCACCCCTTCTCGCCCCTGGGAGGCCATAGCTATGGATTTTATCACTAATCTACCCCCCTCCAGAGGGAAGACAGTTATTTGGGTGGTGGTAGACACGTTTTCAAAGCAAGCTCATTTCACCCCCTTCAAGCAATTGCCCACCGCCAAGGGAATGGCCAAAGCTTTCTTTAACCACGTGATAAAATTACACGCTTTTCCGAAAAGAGTGGTATCCGACAGGGGCAGTCAATTCGTTGCCAACTTCTGGCGGGAGCTCCTAAAAATGATGGACATAGAACCGGCACTGAGTTCGGGTTACCACCCAGAAACCGATGGCCAATCCGAACGAACTAATCAAATCTTGGAACAGTTTTTAAGATGCTACACCAATTATCATCAAGACAATTGGGTGGATTTACTGCCATTCGCAGAATATAGCTACAACAACGCTGTGCATTCTTCCACGGGAGTCTCTCCTTTCATGGCGGTGGGGGGTTTTGAAGGAAAGCCATTGCCTACCATTGAGAATGAACCCAATGCTTCCCCATCGGATTTTAAAAGTTGGTGGACTGCCTTGCAGGACTCCTGGCCATTAATAGCCAAAGCACTGGACCAGGCAAAAGAGGATTATAAAAAATATGCCGACCGAGGACGAGCGGCAGGCTGGGATCTCCAGCCAGGGGATTCTGTCTACCTCTCCACGAAAAACATCCATGGTTTACAGCCCAGCAGGAAACTGGGTTGGAAATATGTTGGACCCTATAAAGTGTTACGTAAGATATCAGATGTGTCTTTTGAACTGGAACTGCCTAAATCACTGAGCTCTGTGCACCCTGTTTTTCATTTCAGCCTACTGAAGAAAGATCCTGGGCCGAATGCCTGGCATCCAGTTCCTCCAGTTCCTCCTCCACTGATGAAGGAGGGGGCCCCTCACTTCGAGATAACTGAAATCCTTGATTCCAAGATGCGGAGGGGCCGATTATATTACTTAGTTAGATGGCTTGATTTCGGCCCGGAACACAATGAATGGATTCGCTCTGAACATGTTCACGCCCCCAAACTGGTGAAATTGTTCCACAAAATGTTTCCTGATAAAGCTAGGTGAAGTTAATTATGAGGAGGGCAGGGTGTCAGAATCTGCTAATTCAGACAATATATGAATCAGGCCTCCTCCCCTTAGTTTCATGTATGCCTTTAGTTTTCCTATGTATCTGTCATGTATTGGGATTCTATGTAACCGTAATGTAATAATGCTTGTCCAGACCGGGAGGGTGACACCAATGATTTGCGAGAACAAGGAGGCCCCACATCCCTGCCTCCGCATTCCAGCTGCTCCGGCAGGAACTTCAAGGGAGGATGCCTCTCATCTCTTATCACATGCAAGAACCTTGAAGCCATTGATTGTTATGTGAACTGGTAACATCTGAGGGGTCTGGTTTGGGAGAGGAAATTTACTGCTTAACACCTCACTCTTTTCCTGTGAGAACCAAACGGTCAAGACACCTTTCTGCCCGCCAATTTTCCCTTAAGGGGATTGGCTACCTATGGGTAATTCAAACTCCTTGGAATGGTATAATAGACCCGCTTGTGTAATTTGTCTCATCTCTGACAATAATCCGAGATGCTGTACTAATGTAGAGATTGGAAATAAAGAACTGTGGTTAACCAACCAAGATCTGATCCTTGACTACTTTGAGCAGAACTCTCACAAGGAGTTCACTTTACGGGAGCCATGCTGATTGCTCTTCATCAAGGTTCCTTCTTCCATGTGTTGAACAAGTCTGTATTTAATAACACTCTCTACCATTTTACCAGGACAGCCATTAAGCTAACAAGCCTGTACTGTCATTGCCTTCCCCCAGATCCCTTTTTATAAAATAATATCATATTGACTGCAAGTTCTTTAAGACCTCTTGGGGGGGGGTTAACCATCTAGACTTAGCGATCCATTAACTTGCAGCCATTCCATTGTGGAAGCTCCCACTTGCAATATGTAGTGATACAATCCAGACAGAGGTTTACTACCTCATCTGGAGTCTCTGCAGCTTGATTTAAACAGGAATCTAGTGAGGCAGAGATTTAAATGTCTCATTTAAACTATGTTACACTATACAAAGCAGCTTGCATGCCATAACCCATGCAGGTTTTGTGCTGGCATGTAAACTAAGCATGTAAACATTGTACAAGCAGCAGTTCAGTTTAAATGAGATGCAGAGCCCATGCAAATTTTCTTAGGAAGGCTCTTTGTCTTGCCAGCATGATGTTTAAGCCAGGTCTGATATGAGGAAGGATGGATGTGATATGCCAGGTATAAGAACTGGCCAAATCTGTTGGGGTATAATCTGCATTTACTGTTGCCAGATGACCCTGAAGTCAGCTGATCATGAAATGTTCTAGGTTCGCAGACACCGCAGCATCCATGAGGTAGACATATCTGATCTGGAGGCAGCCTTACGCTCAGAAGACTCAGGCAAGATGTACGAAACCCCCCGGGAAGAGATTGCTCGGCTGCGTAAAATGGAGCTGGAACCAGAACATTATGATGTAGATATCAGCAAAGAGGTAAAATCTAATGTTTATACCACAACCTGCCTAGCATAGAATTTCTCTCCTTCCCTCTTTCCCTAGAATTTGCACTGAGAAGTTGGTTGCTTGTTTGGAAGCCAAATTTATGTCCCCATGATTCACCATCATTTTGTATATGGTGTAGGTTAGGCTAGACAGTCCATTGAACTAAGGTTTAGTCTGTGAACCTATGTCTGTGACTAGGTGCCAGGACCCAGGACAATCTAGATCAGAAGTGTCAAACATCTGGCCTGTGGGCCAGAACTGGCCCATCCAGGGCTCTTATCTGGCCCACAAACAACTGGTCATTACCTTAACTGCTAGATGACAGGGGCTGTGCATTATCTCCCTGTGTCCTGTCCCAGAGTTAATGCATAATGGGCGGTGGAAATGGGAGGGTGGACATCAGGGAGGTACTTTAAGGAAATACTGTAAGAGAGTTAATGTTTTAAGCATGTTTGTATTTTGAGTAAAAATAATATCATTAATTGGGTTTGCCTGCATCCTTTATAAAGTTTATATCTCCTGTACCTGGCATTACATTTTATGATGAGCAAATAATATGTACCTTCCAGTTTAGGTCCGAAGAGTGTAAATAAAGTTGCCTTGTCAGGGACAATGTGCCATCAATATGTAACAGTAAAGTGACATTTATGTCAGATCCAGCCCTCGTAACAAATGAGTTCGACACCTCTGATCTAGACAGAGTAACATGACAGCCAGGGTGAATTTGAGCCAGGATGCTTTGTAATGGATTACCTCAAGCCAGGAATTAGAAACAATTGCCTGAGCTAAAACAGTTTCCAAGAAGCCCATCATATTTGCCACCTTTTGAACTCACTACCTGCCTCTGTCTGCTCTTCAGCTTTCCACTCCAGACAAAGTCCTCATCCCAGAAAGGTACATCGAGCTGGAACCTGATACCCCATTGAGTCCTGAGGAAATGAAGGAGAAGCAAAAGAAAGTTGAAAGGATAAAGACTCTCATTGCCAAATCCAGGTGCAACACAAGCTAGAGCTGTCTGTCTTAATATGTTTCTGGCTGCTTCCACACTACGAAGGTTCTCCACATTACTTTCCTTGCCTCTGTGAATGCAGAGGCATGTGTGTTGGTGATGGAGCTTCTGCATGTGAGAGTTTTCTGTGCACTTCCCATTGTCTTTCCCCCCCAACTTTTCCCTTCCACATGTGTTCTGCAGTGATTTCGCATTGGCTTTGGGGGGCGTGGCTGTCATGGCAACTTGCAGACCCCCCCCCCCTTCTGTTCTTTTTGTCATGCGTGCACTATAGCACGTCTATTACAATTTGTAATAGATAAGTGGCAATATCAATTACCATTTAAAAGAAAAATTAAAAGCCCTTGGCAAGAAATATGCTGGAGAAATTATGCCCATGAGGGACTGACTGTAGGAAAATAGTGCCAATGTGAGCAGCACCTTCTCATGGCAGGGAAATGTACACCATTCCTTCTAGATGGCTTGATAATGCTCTTAGAGACTGTGTTCTTTCCAAAAATATCAAAGTAAATCAGGTTTGGGAAAGATTATATTGAGGACAGAAAAAATCTGGAAAAGAACAATTATAACATGATGTTGTATGGAAACTCCAAAAAAGGACTCCAGTTCGGAAGCCACGGTGGAGAAAAATCTGTGTGAAAGCAGCCTCTGTTTTCCCATGGTTCCATATCGTCTATAAGGGGTGCTTGGGCAATTCACTTGTGACTTCAGGCCACTTTCCTTGCTGATGAGCGGCCCTATCGAGGGACAGACTATCCAACAAGTTGCTTATCCTCTGAGATAATTCAGATTCACTTGTCATTTCTGCTATCTTTTTACTTTTGAATGCTGTATTTTTCCTTTAAATAGATCAGACGAATAGTTCCAGATAGAGCCTGTAGCACTTGATCTGAATGGCATGGTTTATTCCACAATTCTAGCTGAGATGTGAACTACCATGTGCAAAGAGATTTAAGACTGGGAAATGGACTTATGATTTTAACATCAGCTGTTTGGGACATTGGTTGTGTGTCAGTTTCAGCATTCACTAAAAAGTTACTGTATTGTGCAGAACAATTTTGAAAACTGTTCTGGGTTACATATCTGTGATTGAAAATGGGGTTTAAGAATATACATTTAAATGTGATATAGAGGTATGAGGAATTAGGGTGGTAGCTACCTTCTGAAGCCAGTGGTCTTTAATCAGGGTGTCCACACCCCAAGTGCCAAACAAACTGTTTGATAGAAAGTCTGTTGCTTCGTGTGTCTGCTCCCTCGTCTTCTCCTGAGCCACTGACCTGTGAGCCATGCACCTGTTCTCTTGGGCAGGCATGTTCTGGGGCAGGCATGTTCTGGAGATAACTCCAAGCTTTTCCTCCCACAGCATGCAGAATGTGGTCCCCCTCAACGAGGGAGAGGTGGACGTGCCCCAGGACCCAGAGACCCAGCTCCAGGAGCAGGAGAAGCGGATTGAGATCTCCTGTGCTTTGGCGGCAGAAGCCTCCAGGCGGGGCCGTATGCTCTCTGGTAAGATGATAACAATGCAGAAAGAGAAGGTAAGGAAGAGTAGGAGAGGGAGTCTTACACCCCTCCAAGAAGCCGAAGCTTCTACTCCCTACTCCAGATTTGCCAATCGCAGGATATCCTGTGTTGAATTGTAAGTTCTGTTTGTAGATAAAATAAATGAGCTGTTTATTGCTATTTGTTGTACATGGTAGAACCAGAACAGACAGCAGTTAACGTTCTTGATACCGTAAACTGCATGACCACTGATACTGTAGAAACATTATCCTATGAAGCTAAATGTGTTGCTAAATGGCTCTGGTTTTATACTGGTGTCAAAAGGGGCATGTTTGCACATCACAGTAATTGGTTTGGGCCATCAAATGACTTGTGCAGTGGTAGGCATTGTAATGGACTTTGCTGTCCCTTAATTAATAAAGGGAATAAAGACTACATCAGTGAAACATAGGCAAGGCCATTACTTTGCTGCTGCTGCTGCTGCTGCTACTCAGAACTGATGATGAAGCTGTTGTGTAGTGGGTGTCTTGTACCTTGTGGCCAGTCCTCTGCAGGAGACCAGCTGAGATTATTTTTATTCAAGCCACATCTAGTTTTAGAATCTGTGATGAATATTATCACATATTAGACCTGCACTGTGGATATTCCAGTTCCTGTTGATATTAACGCTGAGACTTTTTGCTGAAGAGATGCTGAGCAGAAAGGAAAATACTTCCATCTTTAGCAGTGTGGCAGGCTGCAAGGGCCATGCATGCTTTCTCCTTGCCGTATTCCATGATGCTCCCTATGCAGCGTGCAGTGCCAGTGGGGCATACTGTGTGCACACCATGGAGGAGCCCTTTAGTACTACTCTGTTATTTCTAATCATGTTTCCTTTTCCCTTCCTCTAACCACTGTTGCTGTATGGAATGTGTGCCTTTGCCTTTGTTTCCTCTTCCTCCTTTCTGGCTGAAGCACCATGTTCTTCAAGCACTTTCTCCATTTCTTGTTTCCAGCTCAATGTGCCACCCCGAGCCCTCCCACCTCCCCAGCCTCCCTGACTCCACCGACCAAGTCCCTCTCGTCTGACTCATCCCAGGGCACCGACAACCATTTTATGCGTGTCTGAGCCATAAAGTAAGCACATTTTCAATTTTCCTCCATCTCATTCTTTGTTTACCTGAGTCTCTTGGGGAAAAGAGTTGGTAAGCCTCTTTCTCAAGAGTTTCCTCCCTCCACCAACCAATCCATTCACTGATTTCCACTAAGCTAACATTTCTGGCTTTTCTAAATAAACCCGGTCTCCTTCCATGGAGTCAGCAGAAGATGCTTCAACAATGAACTCAGCTATCATATTTTCCTGGAGTCCCTTGACATGGTACAAGAGCAAATGGTTTGCTATGCAAAATTTGTGCTACAATATTGTGGTATAGGTTTTCTTGAACATCTTGTCCCCAAGAATTATAATTCACATGTTGCCCAGCCTAAAAGCACTGCAGAGGCAGAGTGGGAGATTTTTTTAAAGCTCAGTTAATGAGCTGTAGGTCCATTATGAATAGTCAGGCAGCAACCATTCATGACTCAAATTAAAGGCAATTTTATGCTCTTTAAATTTTATATAATTGAGGTAGTATATGCAAAAAAAAAAAACCTTGATAAAATGTGTTTTAATGCATGTTAAGACCCTTGGATAGTTTTTACTTTGTGCTTTCAGGGGGGGTCTGTATAACCCAGCAAAATTAGTTGATAACCCCTTGGCCATATTGCACTTCAGCCAGGTGAACTGTATGGCATAATGATTGTGTTGCAGTTCATAAGTCATTTGTTCCATGCCAAATCAATAATATTTTGTTGCACTGTAGTTATGCAGTTATTATGACCAAATATTTAGGAAATGTCAAAATTTTCAGGCATGCCCATGGCCATTCTCTCCAGTATGTAAAAGAGTCCCATAACATGTTTGGTTAAGTAAATTTACCCCCATCAATCAGTTCAGCCAGCACATTTCATTGTAATCTTTTCATGTACACATAATGTATGGGGCTTATAAATTTCTGAATAATTAAAAATAGCTAAAATATGATGTATAGAAATATCAGGATGGGCCCCTTCAGTATGCAGTCTTGTGCACGTTTCCCCAAATTGTAGGCATGAGACCTGTCATTATTAGTGATTGCATTCCCATTCATTCCACAAACAGCCACAAAAGACTTTGCTTTGATCTGCCTGACACACATTTGGCACAATCGCTTTGGGAGAAAATTATTAACGTTTTGAGGAAGGTTGTCATGCAAAATATGGGCCTTTTAATGTCGAAATAACCCCTCTGTGGCATTCCTTTAAAGCCTGGTTCACCCATGCAGGGATACAATGGTGCAGATACATGAGGTGGTACAATGGACCTTACCAGTTCAGACAGCCAGTGAAGGATCATGCACAATCTCATGTTGGAATGCTTCCCAATGTCAAAAATTTCCTGCACATCAAAAACTAGCAAGCAAAGTGTGGTAATATTTACATTATTCACAGTCTGCTTTTCTCATTGAGGCTCAAGGCAGATTACACAGTGTAAGTCAGCACAATCAGTAAGCAAAGTAATAGTACAAGGTTTACAGAAATTGGAAAACATAACTCTTAGACATTTATTTTATTATTTATTTATTACATTTATACCCCGCCCTCCCAGCCATGGCTGGCTCAGGGCGGCTTACAATGTCCAAAAGTGGAATTAATTTGGTAGATAACAAAGTAGGGAAAGCAAGATTATATATTCAGCAAACAGATAATACATACTATACACAATAGTATAGTTAGGCAGGTTGACTCACCCTTTGCCTCCAATGCCTGACACTGCTTGAATAAGGGGGGGGGGGGAAAGAGCAGAGAGGGGCAGCATTGAATGACACTAGGCTTACCATTTGTATGGAGCCTAGCAACTAGAGGTTGGGGGGGGGGACATAGAGGGACATGTAATGTTGCCGATGTTGCCAACATCAATATATCATTTCTGGGTACAACCGATAAGTGATAGTGGGTAGCTCTAGGAATAGCTGGAAGCTCTACAATAAAACCATAGAGTGTCTGGCAATTCCTACAGCTGCCCATCATTACTTCCAGCTTGTACCCAGAAGTGACGTACTGGTGCAAAGACTGGTGGCACTGTTGTTTTTTCTTCGACTGCTCCTCAGAACAGCAGTAGGCAACAGCAACAATTGGCAGGAGGCCTCTTTTTATAGTGGAAGGCCTGGCAACCTAGCTCCATGCCTTCCACTAATCTTCAGCAGGAGAAAAATGGTGATGTCACTTCTAGGTTGGACTTTATGGTAAAAACCACAGAAATGAGTCAATTCCTACAGGGCTGGGACATCACTAAACATAGTGATGTTACACAGCCTTGAAATGTCATTTCCCCACCCCCAAAATACTCCCTCTGGTTTTCAGCGCTCAGCTGGCAACTCTGCACAATGCCATGGTGTCATTTCTGATGAAAAACCCAAAAGTGATGTCACTATGTCGTGCAACTCTCCAGGAATTTCCTAGATCTGTGTTTTTTGCTGTAGAGCTCTGGGAAACTCCTAGATATTTGTACAACTCAGTGACATCACTTCCAAGTTTTTGACCAGAAATTCTGTCATGGTAGGGTTGCTAGACATACATACCCTGGTGAAGGTGTGGGTTCCCCGCCTCCAGGTCCTACCCCCCCCCCCCTTTCTCTTACCTGGAGAAAGAGAAAGGCCCAGGCCTCATTGTCAGTGTTGAACAGGAAGTGCCATCATCACACCAGTGACATCCAGGTGACGCTCTGGTGTTTGAGCAAAAACTATAGTAGAAGCTGGTTTTACCATAGAGTTTTTGCCCAAATACCAGAACATCACCTGGACATTGCTGGTGTAATGACATCATTTCCTGTGTAACACTGGAAACAAGGCCTGGGCCTTTCTCCAAGTCAGTCCCCTCCATGCCCCACCAGTTGCCAGGAGGGACATGTCATGGCTTTATGTGACACCATTTATACCAGTTCCTGCCTCCAAGCTCCCTCTGGTTGCCAGTGACTGGTTGGCAACAGTAAATTTTGTATGGCATTTATTGAGAAGGAACATTCAAAGCTGGATTTCATCCCCAGTAGTGGAAAAGCCCATTTGACCACCTCCCTCTTTTCTATGTTTAAACTGGGTCTACGCCTCCTACATTTACAGCCTCTGCAAAGCCCTGCTTTAAGAAATAGTGGGAAAATTCATTGAGGTGGGCCACTGCCTTTGGCTCCAGTTATTGTCACTGACTGTTTTCTCCTCTCCTTCTTCCAGCACAAGCCCTGGCTGCTATGAATGCTGTGAAGTTCCACGGAGCCACATTTTAACACACAAGTGTGCATCCCAACACAGCCACTTAACAATGTGCTCACTGTGGTGCTGGTTCTCTCTGAACCCCTCCTTTGGTTGACTTGTGAGAACATTCAGGAAGGAAAAGCTGCCTCTGGGAAGACCAGGGATATCTCACTTTGCCCCAGTCTCTCCCCACCCCTGTGACCCATAGCCACTGCCCAACCAAGCCCTTGGAAACAATAAGGGATTCTACAGACAGGAGCTGTTTCATTCTGCAAGACCCATCTGAGCCAATGGCATAAACTCCAAGGCAAAGGACCAGCAGCTAAAGACCAACTGTTCATTCAGCAGAGAGCCAGCACAGGACTGGAAAGGAGTGTGGGGGGGGTGATGGCAGAGGGAGGTGAGGCTTTCCCCACTAATGAGCCTGACTCCTGGAACTCAACCCCCTTTCACCATTCTGGAGGGGGACAAGGAGAGGCAGGAGGAAGTTGTGTGAAGAATGACTTGTCACTGCAGCCAGGGGTGTTCAGAACCCTTCACTGAAATGGGCACCCAGCTTTTCTCCCTCTCACACCTTTGGTCTCCTCCACCAATCAGAATGGCTTTAGTATCCTTAATCTCTAGAGCTAAGCAACCCGTGATACCTTGCACGGCCATGCTTCTCTGCTTATGCTCACAACCATTCATGGGACTGGAAGGATCACAAATGGACCATTAGAATGTTAATGGAAGTGGCAGGTGAAGTGAACAGAAGGCTATCAGCGTGGGGGGGAAGCAGAAGATACTTTGGAATCAGCTTGCTTGCAGGAATATTGCTGTAGCTGTGATTTTTTTCTTTCCAAAGCTCTGGGTGGGGTGAAGCAGCAGGTATATTCAGAGTATGTGGATGAAAGATACACAGATGTGTGGGCGCGTGATGAAAGCTCTATTGGCTGAGATGGGCTTGTTAGTGCAGCTTTAATGCTTTCAGCATCCCAGCAAAGTCTGTTTGCCAGGAGTCACAAAACAGCATTGGGACTGGGTGGATGAGACTTCTTTCTTCTTGCATCGGAGCCAATATACAATCGTGCCACTGAGCATTTATCTCCTGAGTGCTCCAGGGCATGAAGCAATCTCTAAATAATGGGGCCAGATTGAAAGCTGTATGCTAGATACATGACTGCATGAACCATGCATTTAAGAGTCTCTTGTATCATTCCTTGAAGCAGCTGGTACTGCTCATGAAGACAGGCTATTGAATTCGGGTTGCATCCACATATACATAACTGGGCTCCTTGGGAAAGCACATTCCTTCTGTTTTGCACAGAGGTACAGTTTTCTCTTGAACATAGGAAGCTTCCTTATACTGAGTCAGACCCATGGTTCTTCTGGTTCTGTACTGTCTACTCCAACTGGCAACAGCATTCCAGGTAGAGAAAGGTCTTTCCTGCCACCTGGAATCTTTTAATGGGCAATGCTAGTGACTTAACATGGGATTTTCTATATGGAAAGCATGTGCTCTATCTTGAGCAAGCCGCAGATCTTTGTCAGGGTCGGCCCCAGAAGAAACAGTTTCTTCATATTTGCAACAGAAGCCAGCCATGTAGAGTATCAGCTGGATGACCTCTATGATCTCTGAAGACCTTTTCCCCATCCTTGAGCTATTTTCTACTTTCTAAAGTTGATGGGGGTGTGTATGTTGTAGGCTTTAAAGTACACTAAACCAGTGCTCCAGTGGATAACCGATCTCTAAATGCTGTGCTTTAAAAATAATTCTAAAGTGGGCAGCATATTTGAAACATGAGAAGAAGAGCAACAGAACAAAGTTTGAGTCCAGTGGCACCTTTAAGACCAACAAAGTTTAATTCTGGGTATAAGCTTTTGTGTGCATGCAGACTTCTTCAGAGACAAAGAAGGGCAAGATATTGAATGAGCTATTGATTCATTGAACAGCACATCTGTCAAATGAGTCAGCCAGTCAGTGGGAAGCAGCAACCTGTGATTTCAAGGGATATCTGTACATAGAATAGGAGTGTGAATTAAATGAGGTAGATCATGACAGTTCCCATGACATCTATGAAGCAATCTTTCCCTGATTTTTGTGGGGTAGACCTGAAAGATCTCTACTATTCAGAATGTCTGTTCTTAGAGTATTCTCCAGTAGAACAGAATGCAGATGGTATGGAGACAGAACCCCCTTCCTACATTGTGTTCTCTTCTGTGACTTTGCAAGGAAACCAAATTCCTAAGCCAACAGTGTAGGGCGGCTGCTGCACCTGCTCCAGTCTCATAGTATCATCTCAAAAGAGCCTGTTCTTCCAGAAGAACCCCATTGTTTTCTCAGTTGGAGGCAGATAGACCAGAAAGGTGGGAACACATAGAAGACTGGGGAGATTTGCTCATTTAGATACTTTTAAAAAATCCAAACAGCCTCAACCCTTTTGTCTTGCCCCGTATTGATCCAGGAATCTTACCAGATGATGGGTATAATTTAGAAATTCTTCCACACTGGATTTATACATCAGAAGAGCTGTGCTGGATCAAACCAAGCCTCCATCTAATGTCCTGTTTCCCACGATAGCTGACCAGAGGTCCCAGGAGGCTCACAGCAGGGACACAGCATCTGAAGCCTCCCTCTGCTGCTGTGTCCACTCCTCAGCCACTGCTATTGAAAGATTATGTGTACATCATAAAGCCTGTCTGAATATCCTCTGGAATAAGAATGATCAACCTCTATATTCTCGCTCAGGGGCAATCACCAAATGGTGATCCAAGGGCTGAAAATATATTGTGCCTGATGCTTTCCAAAGTGGTCAGGCTCTATTACAGTTTTGCAGCACAACACAAGCATGGATGGGGCATTATACACAAAGCATATATACTGGCATCTCTCACACATGATTTATGAAAACCAGTATCGTAGAACAGATTTTTTTTTTTACCACTAAAATGTAGTAGGGCCACTGGAAGGAGTGGCAAATAAAATAGCTTCAGAGGTCACAACCAGCTTGCAGAGCATCAGTTGACCATATTCAATGTATGATCACACTAGAAGAGTCTTCTCAAGCTGGTTTCCACACTTCTTAACACACATCTGTAAGGAATTAATCAATACAAACGGTTCTACCAACAGTCTCAGAACATTCAAGTACAGTTGGCTTTTTCAAAGAGCTGCCTTCCCTTACATTCTGTGGAGTTGGATTTTCAGGAAACTTCATGGCTAGCTTTTCAGTAGAACCCAGTTCCCACCTAAACCAGCTTTCTGGGTTGTTCACAGTGACCCCGTGGAAGGTACTAGTGGTGCTGGTCCTTTAGACTGTACTTTGACTTCTGAGTGGTACTATCATTCTTTTGAAATGATGGTATGGTAGACTCATAAAGTTAGTGACTCCATTCAGGGCCTGATTTTGGCACAAGTATTTTAATCACTGATTTTATTTAAGGATGCATCATAATGAGAAATTATGTACCACGTCAGGTTATGAATTCTGCCATCCTTAAACCACATTAATCCAGGCTAATTTGATTTGAATATGTGTTGGTTGTCCCAAACAGCCCCATTTTTAGAGGAAGCACTGAATAACTCTGGTTGGCTTGGGAAAGGCCTGCAAAGCAAGGGTTGTGAAAGTCCATGAACTCACTCTGAACTTCCTCCTATAAATGGTCATCATCTCCCCTGTGGTGGCAAGTTGAATGTTGCATGGACCAAGGACCTCCATTGTTGGTGCCTAAGTCTTTCCTCCCCATGCAACAATCAGGAGCAAGTCCAGTATGTGCAAAGTGGCCCTCCCCTGCCCTCTACTTACTTCCATGCAGTTCTTCTCCCAAAGTGCTTTTGTCCTGGCCAGGCCCAATTTCAGTACTGGAATCCGATTAAGAGAAAAGAGGAGACAACTCATTGTGTACTCAGTCCCCACACAACCTTTTTGCTCTTTTAATTGGACCCCACCTGTTTTCTATGTGACTGAAGCAGAGTGGAGATGGATTGGCCATCCGCATGTCTAGGTTGGCCTGGTGGATTAAATGAGCTCTTCATGAAATGGAAAAGGGGAATTGCAGAGTGAGCTCTTTCAAGGGGGTGGGGGAGTTATAATTGATCTTAGTCAAGACTTGAGGTTGTCTCTTTATGTAGTTCTAATTTAAGAACATATCTGTGGTATGGGGCTGACTCAGTGAAGGCTCTGCAAGCCAACCAGCCACTATTCTGAATGATTCCTGCTAGTCTTATTCATACTAGAAAATTCTGAAGTGTGCTGGAATGGCAGTTTCCTGCACATTTGTTTTAGCACCAAAGTAGCAAGGGGAGAGGGGGTAGCTCTCACTGGGACACTTCTGAGATCCCCTGTCAGTAGAAGCCAATAGGAATGATAGTTCTCAGTAATACGTAACTAACCTTCTCGCATATCACAATGGTAGAATTGTTGGCTGGCTGCCATTAAAAAGGAAATGTTCCCATCTCCCTGTCCAGTAGAAAGTATGTGGCTTTTTAATTGTTATTATTACCCTTTTAGCAATATATAGAACACTCCAGGACCAGAGTTTCAGTTCTTTCTCTCCTTCAGCAATACACATGACATTCCAAGATCCTACACAATTGCTTGGCTCTGCTTCTAAAGTAACAATTTTTAGCTCATTAAAGCTGCCCCTTCATTATCCTCTACATGCCTTAATATATGTTTTATGGGATTTATACAGTGATATGTGTTTATATGTGTGTGTATGTGTGTGTTTGCGTGTGTGCGTGTTTTCTTTTTTCACCACACTGTTTTGTTTTGTGCTTTCGTCCTCTGTGTACAGGGCCACCGAAGTCAGCCCTGCCCACCGAGTTACTGAAAACAGAGTCACTTTGGGCAGTTTATCAGAATAATTAAAAAGAAGACATATTTAAAGAAATATATATTTTTTTCTGCTTTTATTGAAAAGCAAATTTATTTAAAATAAATAAAAGCTGTCAATTTTAAGGAATGATGAGTTTATTTCCCTGTTGTTGGATATGATGGTATTTTGTATGTTTGGGCCCACTCCTCAACTGGTGCTACTTGGCATAGTTTATTTGAATCTAATGATGCTAAGTGCATGCTTGAGGCTCTGGCCTGGAAGGTACGTGATATGAAGACTTTATAGGACCATAGCATATCAGGGACCACAAAGATTGTCTTGCTGGTACACAGCTATCCCACTGGGGATCCTTGCAATAGAGGTGGCTTTTTAATGCCAATGCCACTTTGTTTTTACCTCCCTTTTGTTCACGTGAATGTGTTTTGATGTGGTTAGCGGAGAGGTTCCCACTGCAAAGCAAATGGGTTTTTTTCTCTTCCTTCACTGCTATCACTCTCCCAGCCGCTACCCTTACCTCTGCACATCCTGTGTTGTTGGGAAGAGGTGCACCTTTCAGGAGGGACTTGCATTTTTCCTTGCTGTGAAGGCGTCCTTGACATATTCAAAAATGAGGTAGTTCAATAGGCAGGGGGAGGAAGAAGCTTGAAGTTAGCCTCCTGAAAGATTGTTCACTTAGGCTGGATCGTCGCTTACCTTTGCCCCAAGTCACTGAGTGGCCTCCCCATTCTACCCCTTTTGAGGACTTTAAGATTAGTGGTCCTACTTGTATGCATGTTTGGGAAAGGTGTGGTAATCACCTCGAGGGGAGTGCAGTATAGTAGTGGAATCACTTTACCAGTGTTTGAATTACAGGGGCTGAAGCAAGGACTATAATGCTTTTTGGAGACTCTTGGGGTGCGATCACACGGGCATTTAAACCCGGGTTCTCCCGCGCTGCTCTTTCAAGCATGATGGCTCAAACGGAAGGTACTTGTTTTTCCTGGTGGTTGGAAAAGCGGGCTCGAGTGCGGGGGGGGGGGCGGCTTCGAGACGGGAGACAGATGCAGCCGTCTAGTCAGCCCCTTTAATTGTGATGGGGAACAGCCGCGAGGCCCGCAATAAACGTCCGTGTGATCGCACCCTTGGTCTCTCTTTCTGTCAAGAAAGTAAATATAGTCCCTACTAATCAGCCTCCACCCAGTAATTTTGGCACTACTCTCTGCCACTTAGGAAGGCTGAAACAAATGGCACAAAGGACATCAAGGAATGTTCTCCATCACCTCTCACCAGCCCTCTGCTCAATTAATAGCTAGATAGAATCTGTGACCAAGTATTGCTAATGTCACTTTAAGCATTTTGAGGTTACAAGCTGTGAGCTCTCAGCAGAGTACATTTAGGGTCACCATTTTGCAGTATTGTGAATCATGTTTTAAACTATTTTGGTTTAAGGGTCTTTTTTTTCCTTTTAATAACACTTTCATATGCCAATGGCTGCACCTGTAACCAAGAAAAACTGCATTATTTATGCACATTATTTGGAGCAAAATTTTACTAGTGTTAGATTTAAAACCTATCAAAGAAGCAATGTGATGTTGGTGTCTATTTTTTGTATAAAAGTGACCTTAGATTATGACAATTTAAAACTAGCAGTCTTGTTATTAAAAAACCAACCAACCTATGTCAGTGGCTTGGGGTTCCTCACACCAAACCAAGGGATAATCTTTCCAGTAATTAAAATCCACTGTGGCTTGCTTAATATTCCCTCCCAGCAGCATTTGTTCTAGATGTAGCTACTTCAAAAGGTCAAGTCTCACACAAGGAAAACAAAACAAAATGCATTTGTACCTTGCAAGTTTGTATAAAGCAAATAAAATAAAATTTGATGGTTTGTAAATAGATTGTCTGTTCCTCTTATTCTTCGGGGGGGGGGGGGGAAATGGAGAAGGGTGACCATGATGCCCCAGAGATCTCTTTCTTGTGTCTTTTTCTTATATTTCTCCTCCTTTTTTTGCCTCCACCCTAGCTGTTACACACAGGAAGAAACAGTGGCCAGTTTAGTTGTAAGGCCCTTTCCTTCCCCCAGATAGCTTGTTGACAAGATCATATGCCCAGAAAGAAGAACCTAGGCTCCTTGGAGAGAGGGAAGTATGTAAATGCACTAGGCAGAGAGATAGTACTTTGCCTCTGATGCCACAGTTAGCCAAAACTCATTTGAAAAATGGATTTTAGAATAGTCTCCTTTGTACTGTTCAAACGTGCCAGTCAAACTGGCATAACCATGGGATGCATAAAGTACACTGTGTGCAGAACAGGGGAGGATTATGCCCCATGCATTAAACAGGAGGGAAAATGGTTTCCCTCGGGGTATTGTAACCCTTATATGCCGTGTGAATGAGTTCTTAGGGGTTTTAGGCCCTTTCAAAACTGAAGCCCATCCTACAATTGCAGTTCAAGCACAGTAATTTTTGTAGCTTATGATATACAAGGCTAGGAGTAATATTAAGATGATCAGTACCACAAGCCATTGTTGTGCTTCTCAACCCAATGATTCAAAGTAAACAAGTCTGCAAATAATATGGGCCCATATGAATCTCCTATTCCATCACTTTCCCAATGAGAAACCAGTGTATTTCCCCCCACATATGTGCATAACTACACTCAAGAGGTACCTTCAACCAATGCCCTTTTGTGTTCTTGTTAAAGATCATCATCCACAACGTGAGGTTCATTTGTTAAATCATAATTATATGTATTCCATGGCTCACCGGTTTTCAGAACATATTGAAGAACACAAAACAATCTTAAGAATTTTGAAAGAAATGGCCAAGATGATGGCTTGAGTCATCACAGAAGATTTAAGAATAAACCTCAAAGGGTTTACTCATTCGTGATTCATTTGGTGCAAAGGATACCCTTTGCCTTGGTGCCCTTAGCCGTTTTCCAGGAACCGATGGGTAGCACAGAAGGGAGCTCCTGAACCCTCAACATAAGGAAGAGTTGGGAAGGAGCTCGTTTGTATCAGCAGGTAGATGGGAGAGCTGGATAGCATGAGGCTGCCTCCACTATGGTGCGTTTGGGGGTGGGGGAAGATGAAGGCCATATAAGGGATGGTGTGTACCCCACCCCCTTCTCTTTTTAACCACCAAGGGAGGCACCGACCCTCAATCTTTTTACTTCAGAGTGGGTATTAGCTGGTCGCCCATTTGGGGGCCGTGTAGGATTTTCCCCCACTGGTGGATTGGCACTTGCTGGGGAGAGTTTTTCGCCTACTCTGTTCTGAAAAGTGCAACAGGACATCCACCACTTTTAGTAATGCCTAGGCATTGGTATGCTGTGGTAGTAGCAGTGCTTAAATAGTACACAGTACAGCTTAGGTGAGTACC
The DNA here is from genome assembly GCA_029233225.1 of Lepidodactylus listeri. Classification (NCBI taxonomy): domain Eukaryota; kingdom Metazoa; phylum Chordata; class Lepidosauria; order Squamata; family Gekkonidae; genus Lepidodactylus; species Lepidodactylus listeri. The sequence goes on from JARCFY010000002.1 coordinate 68,843,387, forward strand.
CTGGAGCATCATTTGGATAATGAAGAGTTAACCCTCAGACCAGGCCAGGGGCTTCAGTGCCTTCATGGACCTGGGAAAGGAAGCACTTGAGTGGTATTATTTTTCTTGACCCATTAACTGGGGGACAGGAAGCAGCACACCTCCCTTGAGCATTATGAAGGTGTAGGGGTTAAGTGTGCAGATTCTAATCTGGGAAAACCGAGTTTGATTCCCCACTCCTCCACTTGCACCTGAGGTGAATGGCCAGGGCTTGTATGAAAAGAGACACTGGAGGTAATCACATTCTCTGAGCTTGCACAGAGAGTGCTACTTTACTTTGGGGGAAAATAGGTTTCCCTTGCTTGAAAGCCAGTCGAATCCAACTATAGGGGGTGGTGCTCATATCTCCGTTTCCAAGCCAAAGAACCAGTGTTGTCCAAAGATCTTTTTCATGGTCGTGTGGCCGGCATGACTAGATACCGAGGCACACGGAACATTGTTACCTTCCCACCAAAGTGTTACTTCCTCCACATATAGTTTTTTAAATTCCTTGGATTTTTTTTGTTAACCTGGGGCGTGTCCCAAGTTCGCTAGAAAATCTGTTTAGCTTTCATGTAGCCCTGATCCACAAATTTAGCTATTCACTGATGTGGGCCACAGGTGGCTAATAATATATAGATGGGGTTTTAGCCTGCGAGTTCTGGCCGCAGACCCCCCTGTTCAATGTCAATAAAAAATACAGTTGCCCCTTGTTATATACAACAGAAGGTGTCAGCTTTCCTTATTCCAGGTCTGCATGCAAATGCCTCTAGGCAGCAATAGAGCTTATGCCTCAGCCTTTCTAATTATTCTACAATGGACTTCCTCCACTAGCAGCTTATATAAGCAATGGGCATTCAGTCTCTTGTACAGAAATAGGCCTACACTCCAAAGAAACTAGTTCTGCTAAGAACACATCAGAGAAAATATTTCCTGAGGTGAATGGCCAGGGCTTGTATGAAAAGAGATCGGAGAGACAAGTAGAGTGCCTGACTGGCCCAGGACAGCCGTGTTCCAATCTCCCCTCAGCCAGAAATCTCACTGGACAACGTTGGACCAGACACTCTCAGCCTCACTCACAGGGATTGTCAGGAAAAGAAAGACAGGATGGCATGTAATATGGGAGGCTGCTCTTGGTGCTGTTTGCTAAGGCTATGAGGTAATGCAATAAAATGTATGTATGTATATATGTATGTAATATGGGAATGATTAGATACATATCCTTTCCAGGCAATCATCATGTGCCATCCTGTCCTCTAGAGACATTCCCTGTTTAAAAAATGGGCATTTCAGCTACATCCCTTCCCAACTGCAGCTGGGCAAGTGGTACTGGGAAGACCTCTTGGAGTCAGGGTTGCTGTCCTCCAAGTGTGTCCTGGAGTACCCTCATATTACAATTCATCTCCATGTTACAGAGCTCAGTGACATTGGCAAGAATGGCAGCATCAAATGGTGGCTTGTCTGGCATCACATCCCTGCTGAGCACCCTTCCTTTCCCAGACCCTTCCTTCCCCAGGTAACACCGCCAAATCTCCAGGAATTTCCTGAGCTGGAGTGATTGCTGTTACTGCTGCTAGCCATGAGGAAATGCCTTGCCCAGAGGGACTTTTCCCCCCTTTGATAAAAACATATGGTCAGGATCTTTTTCTGAAGCAGGAAAACAAAAAGTACAAAACAAGTCATTGCAATAGCAGTCTCCCCCCAACACATGCACACACACACCCAGGGGGTCTTCACAGTGACAGACTGGTAGCTTTATAGTGTTGCCAGCCTCCAGGTGGAGCCTGGAGATCTCCCACTTTTTCCACTGTCGGGGATACGCTCCCCTGGAGAAAGTGGCTGCTTTGAAGGGTGGACTCTGTGGTATTATATACCTGCTGAAGCCCCTCCCCTCCGCAAACCCCACCCTCTCCTGGATCCACCCCAAAGTCTCCAGGTATTTTCCAACCCAGAGCTGGCAACCCTATAGCTTTAAATGACATGTTCAGTACTAAGAGGTTAATGATTTGCAGGGTGACGCGGAAAGGCCAAAGGGCTTTCCAAGGTTCACCAGCTAGGTAATGCGCTTTCTCCTTCTCGCCCTGCCCTGTCCTGACACACAGGCAAATGAACATCTAGCAATTCCCCTCTAGAGCAGCAGTGAAGATGATGGAGATCACAGAACTCCAGAGTGAGTAGGATTACATCCCACGGGTTGTGGAGAGGAGTTACTCCATTATTGACACAGCAGTGGTGTCAAGTTAACCATGCAAGTGTAATTGGGTCTAATCAGGGTTTCTCTTTGCCAGCTCAGCTTGCCTTTCAGAGTATGTCACCATAACCTTACTCTGTTGCCTACTTTGCTAGCACCATTTTTTAAAACCGAAGATTAGAGACTGTGCAAACCTCTTTGCTTCTACTCCCAGGGGAGAGGAGTCAGATTTCAGCTTTTTCTGATCAGCTTTTGTGAGTGCCCCTGTTGTTACCTACAGATTGACCCAACAGGCGGAGCACCGTCAGAACAGGCCAGCAGGGGGTGCTGTAATGTCACACCATGAGCAGATTACACAGGGGTTGAAGCAAGATGGGCAGGCAAAGAAAACAGAGAGCATGGGGAAAGGGTCCCATCTTAGCAGCTGGGTACTGGAGCTGGCTGAGGTCTGCTCCAAAGGAGGGATTCGCCCAGTAGCTGGAGGCTGGGATCTGCCTGTCAGGGCAGCACTAAGATCACATCATAGTCTGGAGATGGCTGATTTCAAATTTTAAAGTTTCATGGGGACACATTTAGGACTGCCAACTCTAGATTGGAAAACTCCTGCAGGTTTGGAGGTCAAGCGTGGAGATGGCAGAGGTTGAGGAAAGAGATACCTCATTGTAGTATAATGTCATCCAATCCACCCTCCAAAGCATTCATTTTCTCCAGGGGAAATGCTCTCTGTAGTTTAAAGATAAGCTGTGATTCTGAGAGCTCTCCAGGTCCCACCTGGAGGCTGGCAACCCTACCAGTGGCCCCTATGCTCTGGTAGAACGAGCAAGGCCCTCCAATCTGCCTGTGGGCTTCACTATCCTGAAAGGGAGGGGAGCCCCTTCTGTTCCTGGGCTTCATGCAGACTGAGACCTAGCCCTGCAAGGAACGACCCATAGCAGACCAGCGATCAAGCTCAGTGGCAGGAGCAAGGGCTGCAAGCTTGGCCTTTCTTTGCCCTATGCCCTTGTGCTGCCTCTTTGTGGGCCTGCTGTCTCCACCACTCCCACTGGGCTAGGGGAGACCCTGGGGTCCTGGGACCTCGTCCGACGGGGGAGAGGAGAGCCACCTCAAGGTCTGGCAAGCGAGCAGCTTCCTCTGAGCTGAGGATTCAGGAGCAGGCCCCTTATTCAAGCATCTGGAGTCCGGAGTTCTGGTCCTCTTCTGGGGGTGCTCCTCTCATCTGGTGAGCCCGCTGATCTCCCCCCCCCCCAGGGCAACCCCAGCTCCTCCTGTTCACCCTCTGAGGGCTTTGTTCCTCAGTCTGCATCTGGCCCAGGAGGGACTGCGAGACAGACTTGCTCACTGTTTGCCTCTTGGTCACCCAAAGAATCCTTCCAGGAGTACCTATATAATCTCTATGCAAAGTAAAACTACACGGTGTGCGGTAGGGAACAATATAGTCAAAACAGTGGCCCAGCTTTTGATCATCTTTTAGATACTGGAGTTGTTTTTCTGCCAAACACAGCTAGACTCCTCGGCTCCCCACTGCCCTTTACTGCTGGTAACTTTTGGGACCACTGGTGGTGGTGGTGGTGGTGGTGGGGAAGCTGTTGGTTATGAATAACAGATTCATTCTTGAAGTTGATAAATGGATAGACAGGTGCTATTTTTGTAAAGGGGTACGTAAAATTTTAAAAATATTTTAAATTTCAAGAAGGGGTACGTAAAATTTTAAAAATATTTTAAATGTCAAGAAGGACAAGATATAACCTACTATCCCTGGAGCTGGTTGTTACATTTGGCTGACATCGGCTCTGCCCTCAGAGTTTGGATCAGTTTTCTCAGTGTGCTATCCTCACCTAGCCCTTCTCTGGTCAGGAGGCCTTGATGTCTGTATTCCAGGGAAGTGAAGCAAAGGGAAGAATACGTGGCTGGCTCGATTTTGGGGGCTGACAGGGCCACCCAGTCTGCAGTGGGTAGCATGAGGACACAGAGGTGACCCAGGTGACCCACTGCTGTGAATGACAATACAATCTGTGGAATCTGATGCACAGAATTAGCCACAATCTTGCACACCTTTAGTCAGGTCAAAAAGAATCAATGCCCTGCTAAGCCTGTCCCCTACGGACCACTCACCAAGCAGCTGGAGTGGCCCCAGGTGGACCTTGCTTGCCAAGATTTGTCCCTTCAAATTCTGTAATTCTGATTATGTAATTCTGATTATGTTCATTTCATGTTTTGCAGAGATTGGTGTGGGACTTGTGGGCTTTGGGGCATTTTTCCTCCTTTTTGGAATGCTGCTGTACATGGACTCAGTGCTGCTCGCATTTGGAAATGTAAGTTCTTGTAAACTTCCAGATTTGTTTTTCTTCCAGAGTAGATAAGAAGATTTTGCATATTGTTACAAAAATACTACGTGCTTCTCTGTTACAGATCTCAAAGCTTCATTAGAACGTAAGGATCATTAAACTCTCGTTGGAGAAAATCGAAATCCTTATGCTCCAATGCTAAACACACTTCCTTGGAAACAGATTCCTTTTTAAACAAAGAGACTCTTTCCCAAGCAGATGTGCTTAGGTTTGAGCTTTTAATGGCATGATCTGAGCTAACAATCTTAGCAAACTGCAGAATTGTGCTCTGTGCACTCACTAGTATATGCAGTGCATGAGGCAAGGAGAAGGGTGTGGGACATGACATGAGGAAGATGCTGCTGCAAAAACATGATGCGTCATATTAGCATGTGGCCAGAAACTGCCTATGTCAGCAATGGGATGGCTGAAGAATTCCCTCTGGGCAAAGGAAAAGGAGAGCGCAGAACTCACTTTATCCTCCAATGAGAAAGAAAGCAGAATTATTAAAAGGGACATAAAGGTCAGAAATGTCCAGCTCACTGCATGGGATCCTGTTTGCCCTTTATTCTCCATACCCACGAGAGATTATATTATATTGGTTGTCTGCAATACATCTTAATAAGCCTTGAGGGTTGTTACTTTCCTCCCTAGATCCTGTTCCTGTCTGGTCTGGCCATTATCATCGGACTAAAGAGGACCTTTGGCTTCTTCTTCCAAAGGCAAAAGCTTAAGGGAACCTCTTTCTTTTTGGGAGGCATACTCCTTGTCTTGCTTAAGTGGCCTGTCCTGGGCATGCTGCTGGAAACCTATGGCTTCATTAACCTCTTCAGGTGACTCATCCACCAAAGCCTCTCAGGGGAACGGTCAGTTGAACGGGGGGTGTTGTGATCTTGGGCCAGTCATTCTCTCTCTCAGCATAGCCTACAGAACTACCTCAGAGGATGACTGTGAGGATAACATGGAGGAGGAGAGGGAGAGAGAGGGAGAGAGGGAGGACCATGTGTGCTGCACTGAGCTCTGTGGACAATGAGTAATAGACAGAGGCCAGGCCAGGATCATGGATGGCTTCATCTGAATATAGTCACTCTAAGACCTGAGTTCAGTATCCTTAGCTGAAAGCAGGAATAAAAAGTATAGCAATCAGAATGCAGGACTCAATAGGCAGGCAGAAATCCTGGCTAATCCAGAGCATCATACTAAGATGTAACGGCTGATGTTACACACCTCTATTCCCTTCTGATCTGGCTTTTGAACATGTGCTCATAATATGAGGACTGGGAATCCTATTGGGGAGGCAGGAGTGGCTATGGAGGAGGGAGCACTTCCCAGCTGGTCAGCAATATGTCAGCCCTTTAAACAGCCATTATTTCCCACAGGGAGGCCACTTCTACCTCATTGAAAGTAATGCCCATTCAAAGTTTAAAGGGTGGGTGCATCACCAAACAGCTGGGGAGCATGTTAAATAATGCCTCCTCTGGACTGTGATAGCCAGGTCTACCATCTATTATTTCCTATGGACAGTGATTCAGAACTTCAGGAGCCAAAGGCCAGGTCAGCCATTCATACTATAAAGGTCTATAATCTTCCCCAGGTCTGGACTTATCTGCTGGGTGAGAGCCTGCCCCAATTTATGGCCCTGGTGGAGGATATGGGGCCACACTGTGATCCTCTGGCCGCCCTGGACCTGGGTTCCAGGCCAATTTTAATGCTGAAACTCTCCCCATCCCATGGCTTTCCATGACTTATAGTGAACATATTCAGCTAACAAATTTCAGAGAGGCAGCCATGTTACCAAGTCACCTGTCATGGAGCAGCCACAAGGACTTTCAGTCCGATGAATGCTTGGAGCTCTGGGCTTGGAACTTGTGGGGACTTTATTTAGAGCAAGACTGTGTTGCACTGGAAAAAGGGTTTTAAACTTTTCCATTTTCCCAGCCTACAACAGCTCCAGGGAGCTGTTATTTGCCCTGTTGAAGAAACTCATATGTAGCCACGGCAGTTTCAAGTCAGGGGGGAAAGGGTGGTGGGAAGATCTATGCCCCCTTTTCCCCATGTTCCACAGTTCTGATCAGAATCAGACTCACATGCACCTGGGAATTAAGTTCTGCGCATAGATCTTCCCACCAGAAGTCTGGTGGTACCTTAAAGACTAACAAGTCTTGATTCTAGCACAAACTTTTATGGACTAGATCCTCACCTCCCCAAATGTAACATCACATGCAATATATTCAGGCTGACAGTCATCACATGTCCACTACTTGGTCAACTACTTAAGTCCACCTCCCTGCAACACTTTTCCCTCAGTTCCAGTTTTAGCTGGAGGAAAAGTGGCAGGCAAGGGGAGGATTGTGCATTTTGGTTCTGTGCTCCCTGTGCGTGTGTTTAAGATTAGATCCTATATCCTTTTTCTATATGACAAGCTCTTAGCATCTGGAGGAATGTGAGCGTGCAACTAAACATTTTCCAGCAGTAACTAACAAAGCTTTCTGTGTTATCAGGAACTTCTTCCCAGTTGCCTTTGGATTTCTGGGATCATTGGTGAATATTCCTTTTTTGAGCAAGGTAAATCAAATCTGGATAAATCACATCCTCCTGTGGGAAAAGAAAAAAAACCTAGCTCAGGGGACTATGTTTAGGCAGGTACTGAGTAAAGAAGCAACTGTAGAAGTGACACAGATCTTACAATTTTGTAAATGACCAGTAAGGGTCTTTCATGATGGTGAATTATTTGCGCAAGAAACACATTTCTAGATCTAAAGCTATGATTAGCACCTATGTAGTGCTAGACTAATCTAAGCTTGTTAGACAATAGCTGCTACCACATGGGATGGGGAAAGGTACCCCTCATGGTGCTTGCTTTTCACTGTTCTCATCTTCTTTTAATTGTGTATTACATGTGCTTCAGGACAAGCATGAATACACAGTAAATAACATATTCTAAGAAAGAAAGAACATATGAAATTATAGTGTGATGCTTTGGGAGAGCAGGTGGCCATGCTTTGTTTTTCCCTAACTGATTCATTTTTCTTCTCCTAAAAATTTAAGAGACTACATGATCACTTACGATTTGTGCAGCATCTAGCATGTAGCTTAGAAAAATAGCATAGAAGAGTGGACCAATGTAATGCTGGTCACCAGTGATTATAGTCACTAGTTGGCAGGTGTCTGCAGCATATAACCTCAGGCTGGACAGTATTCCAATTGCATTTAAAGTCTTTGTTGTTGGTATGTTTGGAGCAACTTGCAGTACAAACACTAGGAAGTGGGATTTTCCCACAACCAGAGTACTAACTTGTTTGGTGTAGTGGCTAAGTGCGCAGACCCTAATCTGGGAGAACCAGGTTTGATTCCCCATTCCTCCACTTCCAGCTGCTGGATGACCGTGGGCAAGCCATAGTTCTGTCAGAGCTGTTCTTGAAAGAGCAGTTTCTGTCAGAGCTCTCTCAGCCCCACCTACCTCACAGGGTGTCTGTTGCGGGGAGGGGAAGGGAAAGGAGTTTGTAAGCCACTCTGAGACTTCGAGTGAAGGGTGGGGTATAAATCCAATCTCCTCTTCCTCCTCCTCCTCCTCCGCTTCTTCTTTGGAAAAGACATTTAAATTCCACTTCTTAGGTATGGAGAATTTCACATGCATAATCTAGAATTAGCACAGTATACTCTACTGAAAGGTGAGCCCACTATGGACTTACTTTGGAAATGGGCTCAGGCAAACCAAATTCTCTCAAGCCTGATTTCAATTGCTTGGGGCACCATGGCACTCTCAGTGACATCACTGGGAGGGCCGTAGGGTTCCTGAATTCCCCACACCAACACAACATTAGGATCCCATGCATCCTGTCAGCTCTGCTTCTCAGAATGCCTCCAATGTGCCAGGGTTGGGGGAAGAAGCATATTTCCCAGGGTGAATGACATCCTACTCTAATGCACCCTAACAGCCACCTGGCACCCTGTGAACTGTGTGTCTTAAGCACCTGGGATGAGATGAAGAAAGAGAAACTCTCCTGGGCACCCAGTGGGCCCATCTGCCAATTACTGCCACCACCTTTTTCTGGAGAAACAGATCATGAAGTGAAGAGGGGACGGGGGGAAGTCTTCTTTCTCAGATGCTTCACCTATGACAGTGAAAAATTCAGTGGGTTGTAATGCTTCACATTGATGGCGAGCATTGTAAACCATTGAAGGTCATACACCGAGCCTAGGAATGCAAATTTCAACCACTGCAGCATCTCTAATGTCTTATTAGCACCAAAACCAAAAAACTCCACCCTCCTCTGTTAAGAAACCAGTATAGCTCAGTTGTCATATATGTCATCGTCCTAACATTTGTGTGATTTTACTTTACATGCTTATTCTGAGTGTTGTTTTCAATCCACTGTACAATTCTTTAGAGAAGAGCTATTGGTAAGAATGACTTCTTGTTGCAGCTGTTCCAGAAACTTGGAGACACCAGTTCCATGGTATAGCCTGGATGGACAGCCTCCAGAGAAAGATAACATCACCTTCTGCAAGCAAACTGACCTATTTATGCAGCTTTTTGTGTTCACAGTGATTTATCCCTGGGCTCCTGAGAACAGCCATGGGCACCCCAGACAAAGATGCTTTCTGAGAGTCTCTCTCAATCCATACATCACATGAAAGTAAGAGGTCCCTCCCAGAGTGACCATGCCCCCAGGGATTCTTTATCCTATTCCCTCCCCTTGGAAGCCCTGGCCCATTTCATACATTTAAAAGCCCAGTGTGATCAGCAATTGGAACACGTGGGATTACTGGCAGGCTCATAGCCCAGTGGGAATTCTAAGGATATATTAAATAGCAGTCATGATTGAACGAGTGGCGAAGGCTCCAGCAACAGCCTTGTATACACTACAATGAGTATCGGTTTAACGAGCATCAAAACATGGCATGCCCTCTAGTGGTACAAGGGCCTCCTAAAGATAAATCTAACATTTAGGATTCTCTTGTCAAATTGTTCCCAGTCTCCAAACAGGCACATCAGTTTGGGACTGTCACCTTTCAATCATCTGCAGTTGAATGAATTAGCAAAGTGCCCACATTTGTTTATTTCACTGGTATGGTATACACACAGGTTTCTTTTGTCACTCTCAGTTCCTAGTCAAAGTAAGTTTTAAAAGTTTCTGAAGCTCTTCATAAACCTGCAAAACTGGTAACATTGGGATGAATTCATCCACTGAAGTAACACTGCATCCTTCACACTCGTTTCAAGAATCACTAAAACAGCTAGCATGTGTCTCCAACTACAGGATAAAGGCATGTTGCCTTATTAAAAAACTGAAATTGCAGGGACTAATTTAAGTAATTTCCCAGCATCCAGTTCAAGGGACAAGGCAACAGTTTGACTTCCTTCCTTTCACAATTTGACTTTCTTCTCCAGTCAAATTTGGTCATAAGCCTGGCTGTAAAATCAGCTGAAAGACTAGGAAATAAAACAAATTCCCAACAAACAAGATTGTATCTGTCAAGAGCTATGCTTAAGGTGATGAGAGGTAATGGGAAAGCTTCTCACAAAGACTTGTAGTGTTAAGAAACTGTACTTTGGATCAATGTCTATTTCAAAACAACAACCAGCACAATAGAAGACTATCCATCACTGCAACTATTTTTGTGTACTTTTTATTTTTTATACATTTGATATATACAATAAACTGTTCATCAAAATGTCATATTTGTAAAATAAATTAAATGAAACTAAAGACAGTTTTTGCAAAAAAACAGAAGAAACTAATCTTTTACTGATGGTCATGGGAAGGGGTGGGGGATATCTGGAGCTGTGGAGATGGGGAGTCCCTTCCAAGGATCCCTCCAGCCCTCCCCCCTCCTTCCCTCCTGTCTCTTTCAGGCCCTAAGCAGGCAACAGCCTTGGCTGGCTGCCACCACTCTGGATCAAGGGCTTGACTGGAGAGGGTTGAGAGCACCCTCCCTGCCCTCCAGGCTCCTCTCTCTTCAGTAGGAAAGTGCCCTACTGCAGGGGCGTCAACTTTCTAAATCCCCGGGGGGGGGGGGGCAGAAGCTCTCTCGTGCGCGCGCGCTTTGCGTGCGCGTGCACGGGACCATGTCTCTGCCGCTCCCCCCCCCCGGACCCAGGGAGGCAGACCCGCGGCGGCGGCAGCCAGCTGGCTGGCTGACTGCCGCCCGTGCGAAGCGCGCGCGCGCGACTATCTCTTCGTTGCTCCGTCCCCCCCCCCGGCCCAGGGAGGCAGGAGGGCAAGCCGGGGGTGGGGGGGAAGGAGAGGCGGCGACGCCGGCTGGGCGAGCATTTTGCCGGGGGTGGCTGAGCCCCCCCCCGGGAAATTTCGGGGGAGGCTCGAGCCCTCGAGCCCCCCCGTAGTTGACGCCCATGCCCTACTGTATGAGGTGTGAATATGAGGTGTGAATGAACCAGGCACAGGAAACAAAAAAGACTAGTGTATTAACCAAATATTGTAACAACTGGCTAAAGAAGATATAGTTGTGCTAAATGGGAAAGAATGACCACAGGGGTTGCCATGTCAGTTGCGACTTGATGGTACTTTCCACCACCACACTATAAACACAGAGGGCAACATTCCCATGGAAAAAAGTGGGCTGGAAAACGCTCCCCTGGAGATTTTGGGGTAGTGCTTGAGAGCGGGGGGGGGGGGGGGGACTTCAGCAGGGTATAATGCCATAGAGTCCAACCTCTAAAGTGGCCATTTTCTCCAGGGGAAATCTCTGGAGATCAGTTGTAATTCTGGGAGATCCTCAGGCCCCACCTCAAGGCTGGCAACCATAATACAATCATCTTCCAGTTAGTCTCACTCCCACCTTGGGGATGAAGGATCTGCTGCTTCTGAAAGCAGCCTCACAACAGCCCAGCTTTAGCGGTAAACACCCTCCTTCCCCATGCAGTGTCTTCTCTGCTTAGGAGTGCCAGGTTGCCCTCTATGGTAGGTAAATTCCTGCCGTGGACTTCAGGCTCCCACAGCTGCTCAGTGGAGCAGTGGAAGCAAACTAAGGGGAGGTGCCAGGTTACACTGCAACATCACTTCAGGTTTCATACCCAGAAGTGACGTCATGACATTGCACAACTCTCTAGGACTTTCCCAAATCTCATTGGTAAAAATCATAGGGATCTGAGAAACACTTAAGAGCACTGCAAAATGCTGATTTCCATAGTCCCACTCCTCAATCCTCCCTCTATATGCTCTTCCTCAAGGCTCTGACTCCTCAGGAGTGACTGGCTTCCCTCCATTCCCCCCTCCCCCGTCCTAGGGTTGCCAAGTCTGGGTTGGAAAATACCTGGGGACTTTGGGGGTGGAGCCAGGAGAGGGTGGGGTTTGGGGAGGGGAGGGGCCTCAGCATGGTACAATGCCATAGAGGCCACCCTTCAAAGCAGCCATTTTCTCCAGGGGAACTGATCTCTGCCAGCTGGAGATCAATTGTAAAAGCAGGGGATCCCCAGGCCCCACCTGGAGGTTGGCAACCCTACCCTGTCCTCACCTGATGCTTGGAGGATATCTGGAATTGTATGCCTGCAACAGAATTTGCAGCAAGGCCCAAGGGAAAGGCTGCCTTGAGGCCTTCAGGCAGCTCCACACCTCAAAGTGAGTCCTAGAATAAAACTGGGGAATTGGTGGTTCAGCATTGTTATCAGAATATGATCAGTGGAATAAAAATACCAATTACTTGCAAACCGCCCAGTTAGAGAGACAATCCCTGCTGGTCTATACTGACTAACAGAATTGGTATTTGCTTACTATTTAAAGTTGCTAACCCAGTACTAGCAACCAGCGGGAGGTTTAGGGTGCATGGTAGAGTTGCCAACCTCCAGGTGGTGACTGGAGATCTCCTGAGATTCCAACTGATTTCCAGGCAACAGAGATCAGTTCACCTGGAGAAAATGGCTGCTTTGGCAGGTGGACTCCACACTGAAGTCCTTCCCCTCCCCAAACCCCACTGTCCTCAGGTCCCACCCCCAATATCTCCAGGTAGTTCCCAAACCAGAGCTGGCAACCCTAGTGCATGGACATGTAAATAGGTGCTGTTCAATGCTTCAAAAAGATCACCTCTACTACTACCCCATTAATGATGTCATTGCATCAGGATGATACCCTAGGACTCCCCCCTAGATTTTGCCATAGAGTTTTCCTAGAGTGTCTCCCAGATGCAGCAGTATCACTTCTGGGGTCATTCTGGATGTGAACTCATAGGTATTAGAACAACGCCTGTGTGATGTTCTTGCTATCTGGGGGGACTGCTTTTACTTTCAATCATAATCTGCCTATATAAACTTGGTAGTTTTCTTGCTGCCACCAGGAATTTAAAATTCCAAATCTCTCTCTCTCGGTAGTATGACCTAGGGTCTGGGCTGCTTCAGAGGACTATGTGGCCTGAGGAAGTACTGTACTGAATTCTGGGATATTTAAACAAAACATGGATTTATTGAAATAAGAACAAAATAAGTTTCTGGTTAACTTGAACTGTTTCTGAAGAAAGGAACTTGTAACTGTAACTGGTAATGCTTGGTGCTGCAAACAGTCTCTTAAACTCCAAAATCTGCTCTGACAGTGTAGGGAAGATCTGAGACTGGGATGCTAGCCGGGTCAAAGTCCATGCTTCTCCCCCCTCTTTGCTACACAATGAACAATGGCAAATCCCTTTGGCTACTGGCAAATCCCTTTGGCAAATAACAGACTATCTCCTCATGTTAAAATCCTTATAATGATTCTCTTACTGTACTGTGTATTGAATGCTGACGTAGCTGTCTGTAACTGTGTTGCAGGAATGTCAGCAGGCTTGAAATAAACCACCACTGCTCAGGTTGGGCAGACTTGGGTTGTTCTCCTTCCAACTCACTTGTCTCGTGTGCAAGTCCTTCATCTGGCGCCCGAACAGGGACATGTGAGAGGGTCACACTACGACTCACCAGCGCCTGGCATAGGCCCCTTGAGTGCACTCGTTTTCGTCGTCGGGACTCCACGACCCCATCAACTGGTGAGTATGGGCAGAACTTTAACATTCCCCCAACAACAGCATGCGAAGGAACTTAGGTATTTGATATAGGCTTGTGGCGGGTCTGCAACCCTGTCTCAAATACAGACTCTTTTGAAAATCATCGAAAAAGAGTGCCCCTGGTATCCTCTTGAAGGATCTCTACAACTACGCCAGTGCGAAAAAATTGGAAAGGCTCTTCACTCCCCCCCAAGGGCAGCAGTGGAGATGCTGTATGTCTGGCATCAGGTTCGACATGCAGTAGAGATGCATAGCCCCGTTCAGGAAAAAATGAAATTAACTGACAACCCTCCCCCTTATTCGGTCTGTCAGGTGGCCGCCCCATTGCCCACTGTTCCCAGTCCTCCAGCTGGACAGCCTCCAGCTCCAAAGGCCCCCACTTGTAATTCAACCGGGGGACCAGCCAACCGCCCAGGGAACCTGGTCCACCAGGTCCTTGAGACAGAACTGGAGCATGGGAATGCTGATTTGGAAGATCTTACTGAGATGTTAAGTCTCTGTCCTGTTCACTATACTGGTCAACAGGACGCCAACGGCCACAACATTGTGGAGTACAAACCCCTGCCTTATAACTTGCTTATGGAACTCCGCAAGGGGATCTGGGACATGGGTCTTGGCAGTCTCTATGTCCAAGGGCTTTTAGAGGCCACCATGAGAAATCATCTCTTGGTCCCAGAGGATTGGAAAACCACCATACGTATGCTCTTAACTCCAGCACAGTATGTGGTATGGGACAGTGAATATCAGCAGCAATGTCAGATCCGGGGTCTTCAGTCTGGAGGGCAATACACAGCAGAGCAACTCTATGGATGTGGTCTTTTTGCCCCGGTAGATCAGCAAATTGTTCTACCTGAGGCCACTCTTCGGGTCTCCTCTGAGTGTGCTTTTCGTGCATTGCAAAAAGTCCCACCTACTGGCACTCCCTTGCAGTCCTTTTCCTCCATTCGCCAAAAGGCAACTGAGCCCTATCCGGATTTTATTAATCGCCTGCAACAAGCATTAAAGTGCCAAATTGACAACATAGAGGCATAGGCTGAATTAATGCAAAAATTGGCCAAAGAAAATGCAACTGCTGAGTGCCGCCGGGTTATACAGGGTCTTGGAAGGAATCCCAGTCTTTCAGAAATGATTCAGGCATGTCAAGATGTTGGGGGGCCTGCTCATCAGGCTGGTTTATTAGCAGCAGCACTTCAGAAAGGCCAAAAGCCCCAAGGAAAGTGTTTCAATTGCGGGAGAACGGGACATTTTCGGGCAGAATGTCGGGCCCGGGGGGGGGGGGGGTGCCAGGCGGGGAGGTGGTCAGGATTCTTCAAGCCAGGGTGCAAAGCCTAAAACTAAGTGTCTAAAATGCGGAAAAGGCTTTCACTGGGCCAGAGACTGTCGTTCGGGAAACTACCAATCAGGCCCGTCTCTGGCCCCGGTTCAAACAGAGACTTCCCAGGAACTGAACCTCGATTAAGCCCAAGACTCCCCAATGAGACCCCAGGGATTGATCTCATTGTAAAGGAGGAGGTTCAGTTCAAATACCCCAATGAAGTTTTAGTTGTTGCTTCCCAAGTAGCAGGACCACCACCATTAAACACTGTGGGTCTTGTCTTGCCCCGCTCCTCAGCAGCGAAGCAAGGACTTTTTATTGTGCCTGGGCTCATCGATTCTAATCACACAGGGCAAATTCTCATTCAGTTGTGGACCAATATGCCCCAAACCCTTCCACCCGGCAGTGTCCCAGCCCAGTTGATCTTCCTCCCCTGTGTTTCGCCCACAGGTGGAGGGGGATCGCCTGGCCCTGAGGGAGCACTTCTCGGCCTAACTGCCACTGTCACTGAGAAGAGACCTCAGCAAACCTTTTTACTCCAAGGACGTCCCTTTAAGAGAATCTTGGACACCGGTGCCGACGTTATGGTCATTGGTGAGGATCAGTGGCCCCCTGAGTGGCCTCTGGAGACGTGCCCCAGTGTGTGGGGGGTGGGAGTGACAGGGCATAAAGATATGAGTCCAGATTCCAGATGGTGCTGATCTAAATGACAGCTAGGTGACAGCTAAGAGCTCCATAGGCAGCAGCTCTAGCTGGAGCAAACAGGTTCTGACTGGCACTGTTACATAGCAGTCAGAGTGACTCAGCAGTCAGTGCTGATTGGCTGGTCAATGTATATATGTGTATGATGTACAGTGTATCCAGGGGTCCTTTCGTAAAAAAAGAGGTGCAGGAGCTCATTAGCATAACTTATTTGCATATGCCACACCCCCTGACATCACCGGAAGTGATGATGTCATCGGCAGTGTGTCAGAAGGCAAGAAGGGAGGGAGGGAGGGGGAAGGAAGGAAAGGAACAGGAAGGTAGGTAGGTAGGTGGGAGAGAGAGAGAGAAGAAAGGAAGGAAGGAAGGAGGGAGGAAGGGGGGAAGGAAGGAAGAAAGAAAGGAACAGTAAGGTAGGTGGGGGGAGAGAGAGAGAGAAGGAAGGAAGGAAGGAAGGAAGGAAGGAAGGAAGGAAAGGAGAGGGGAAGGAAGGGGGAAAGGAAGGAACAGGAAGTTAGGTAGGTAGGTGGGGGAAGAGAGAAAGAGAGAAGGAAGGAAGGAAGGAACAGGAAGGTAGGTAGGTGGGGGGGAGAGAGAAAAGAAAGGAAGGAAGGGAGAGGGGAAGGAAGGGGGAAAGGAAGGAACAGGAAGGTAAGGGCTCTCTGGATGTCTAGAGTTCTGAAGTTGGAGAAGGGACAGATGTTGGCAGTAGGGGGGGTGAGGGACTTCTCCCTGGGGGGGGGCGAGGTTCTTCTCCCGGGCTGGCGGCGCTCGCCGCCAGGCCCGGGAAAGAGGATCTGAGCGGGGGGGGGGGGGCGAGGGACTTCTCCTGGGCTGGCGGCGCTCGGCGCCAGGCCCGGGAAAGAGGATCTCAGTGGGGGGGGGGGGCGGGGGACTTCTCCCGGGCCGGTGACGCTTGCCGCCAGGCCCGGGATGGCTCTGCTGAGGGGGGAGCGAGGGAGCATTTAAGCGGGGGGGGGCGAGGGACTTCTCCCGGGCTGGCGGCGCTCGCCGCCAGGCCCGGGAAAGAAGATCTGGGGGGGGCGAGGGACTTCTCCCGGGCTGGCGGCGCTCGCCGCCAGGCCCGGGAAAGAAGATCGGGGGGGGCGAGGGACTTCTCCCGGGCTGGCGGCACTCGCCGCCAGGCCCGGGAAAGAAGATCTGGGGGGGGCGAGGGACTTCTCCCGGGCTGGCGGCGCTCGCCACCAGGCCCGGGAAAAAAGATCGGGGGGGGGGGCGAGGGACTTCTCCCGGGCTGGCGGCGCTGGCCGCCAGGCCCGGGAAAGATCTCAGCGGGGGGGGAGGGGCTTCTCCCAGGCTGGCGGCGCTTGCCGCCAGGCCCGGGTTGGGTATGCTGGGGGGGGAGCGAGGGACTTCTCCCGGGCTGGCGGCACTTGCCGCGCGCCCGGGAAGGGTCTGCTGGGGGGGAGGGAAGGGTGAGCTGGGGGGGTGGGAAGGAAGGGCCTTCTAACCAGGCCGGCGGCGCTTGCCGCCGGCCCGGCAAGGATGAGCAGGGGAGGAGGCTTTCTTCCGGCTCCGCGCCGAAGCGTGGGCCGGGAAAGCGAGCTGGGGGGCGGGGCTTTATCAGGTGCCCGCCCCCCCCGGCTTCCCCTCCCGGAGCGGCGCTCCGGCGTGCCCCGGCCCTAACGGAGCCCTGAGTGTATCTTTCTCTTCTGTATTTTTCAATGTGGGTGAAGCGCTGTGTCAGTCTGTGTAGTGATTTGTGCTGAACAGTGTATACCTGCATTTAACAACAGGCTTTGTAAATAAACCCTGTATATATGCCTTCCCTACTTGGCTGTGTGGACATTGGACTTTGTGGGACGTAAGCTCTGCGCTTTACTTGCACGTTGCTGTGAATCTCTGCTCTGGTGCTAACACGCCAGCTCAACACTCGCACCCCCTGACAGGGTTATGGGCCCAGTCCTCCGCTGCGCTCTACTGTGGAGTAAGTGGCAGAGCACCCTAGAAGTGTCCTTTGAATGTCGTCCAGCGAGTCTGAGGTGAAGGAAGAGGAGGAGAGCGAAACAGAGTTTTCCAGTGAGAGTGACCAGGAGTCTGGTGAGCCTGAGGAAACCAGGATGGCGCAGGTTCCAGTAACCCAGGTCGTGGAGAAACTCACCCCATCCAACTACAATGTGTGGTCTGTACGGATGAAACATTATCTGAAGCGTGAAGGACTGTGGAGGTATGTGGAGTCTCCCCCGGCAGCACCGACGGCTGCTGAAACAGTCCAGGATGAAAAAGCTTTGGCAAGTATAATACTGTCTGTGTCTGATAGTCAGCTCGTTTATCTGTCAGATAAGACCGAGGCCAAAGCAGCTTGGGACTCTTTGAATGCCGTTTATGTGGCTAAAACAGCTGGTTCTTTAATTGCCCTCACACGTCGTTTATACAGGACTGTAATGTTACCAGGGCAAACAGTGAGACAGCATTTAGACAACCTGGCAGAATGTTTCCAGCTCTTGGAGCAGCGAGGAAAAGTTGTGAGCCAAGAAGATAAAGTTTTTCTTCTGCTTAGTTCGCTCACACAGGATTATAACATGGTCGTAACAGCCTTGGAATCGGCAGACCCAGCTACTTTAACCTTGGAATATGTCCAGGGAAGATTGCTTGAACACGAGGCACGGCAAAATGAACAGCGTTCTTTTGCAAGTTGGCAGCAACCCAGAGCGAGGGAGTTACCTGAAGCCGGCAGCAGCAGTTTTCCAGCTTCCAGCCAGAAGCAGCAAGGTTTTGTTCAACAAACAGCTTTGAAAGTTACCAAGAGATGTTTTTCGTGTGGCTCAGAAAAGCATCTTCTCCGAGACTGTTCACGACGGCGTAAACAAGGAAAGGAGTTTGCTTCAGCTCAAGGAGTGACGGTGGAGCAGACTGTGTCGTTGGTCGTAGCAGCTAAAAGCAGTTCTAAACACCCATGGCTATTGGACAGTGGAGCCTCTTTAATCTTTTGTAATACAGAGTCTTTGCTACAAGACAGACGGTCTCCTACTGTGCCTAGTGTAAGTTTAGCTGATGGTCGAACTGCTAAGGTAACTGCACAAGGTAGTGTTTATTTTCCAACTCAAACACACCTTTAAAGATGTCTTCTGTGTCCCTACATTAGATAACAATTTGCTTAGTATACTAGCTTTAAATGAAGCAGGTTTTCAAGTGTTGTTTGAGAATAAGGTGTGCAAAATAACAAAAGGGGATAATGTGTATGCTGAGGGGCATTTGAATAACAATGTGTTTGTGCTAGACAATGCCAGTGAACAGGCCAAATCTGTAATGAATCCCAAAATACATGACCAATGCCAGCACTTATTGCACAGGCGTCTCGGACACGCCGGGTTCAAAGCAATAGCCAAAACATTAGAGATAACAGGGGACAAGGAAGTCAAACCTTGTAAGCTTTTTCTAGATTGTGACGTCTGCAAGAGCAGCAAGAGTAAAGCTTTCCCTAAAGGGCTAAAAGGTCTAACAGAGTTTCAATTAAGCCTTTAGTGCTAGTACACACGGATTTGATGGGACCTTTTTGCAATAGCATTGCACATAACAGGTATGCGTTGGTTCTGACTGATGATTACTCACATTTTTCTTGGCTTTATATTTTGAAAAACAAATCAGAAACATTTAGTACTATTAAGTACTGGCACAGGATGGTGCAGAAACAATTGGGTGAAGTGTGCTCAATACAAACAGACCGTGGTGGTGAATTTTTATCTAATGAGTTTAAAACTTGGTTGATCAAGCAGGGGATCAGTCACAGAATAGCAAATGTGGGAACCCCACAGGAAAATGGAGTAGCTGAAAGACACAATGGTGTTTTACAAACAATGATGAAATGTATGCTTACTGATGCTGGTCTAGGGAAGTCTTACTGGGCAGAGGCTTTGCAAGCTTCCTGTTACATTGTAAACAGACTATGGACTAGTAGCATAGATGATATCCCTTACAGGGCTCTATATAACAAAGTACCCAACCTTGATTACCTAAGAGTTTTTGGTTCAAAGGCGTGGGTTAATATCCCTTTATCACAGAGGAGGAAAGGGGGAGCAACAGCTAAGAAACTTCTTTTTCTTGGATACCAGGCAGGGGCAAAGTCATACAGTTTTGCAGACCAAAACAATAGGCTAAGTTTTAGCAGGAGTGCAAACTTTTTAGAACATAGTAACTGGAACAGAATACATGCAAATGAGGTGCCTGAACAAGTGTATTTGCCCGTAACAGAGATAACACAGAGTGTAGAATCTCAAAGTGGTGCTGTGAGTCAGCAGTTTTCTGATGATGTGAAACAGGAACAGGGGAATGGTGAGCAAGTGGTGCAAGAGGAACAAAAGGTACCTAGAGTGTCTACTTGTGTCACCAAAGGAATTCCACCTGCCAGATATGGGTTTACAGATGTTAACCTAGTGTATGTAAAAGAACCACAAACATATAGTGATGTAATGAAGTGTGAGTCTGTAAAACAAATGTGGTTTAATACTATGCAACAAGAATGTAAGTCACTATTGAAAACAAAGTGTGTATGTACAACGTTTATGCCTGCTAACAAACAACAAAGTGGTTAAGTGACTGTGTAACACAAATGGAATGGTTACTGTAACTAATAACTGTTTTTGATATGATGTACAAATTGCCAGTTGAAATTTTTTGTGACAACATTGCAGCAGAGCAGCTTGCTAACACTCTCAATGTAACAAGAAAGAGCAGGCACATCAACATACGCTACCAAAATGTGAGAGATGCCATACTAAGAGGTTTGGTAAATTTACAACACTGTGTTTCAGAGGAGAACATAGCAGATTTGTTCACTAAGTGTTTAGACCCTAACAGGTTTACTTATCTGAAACAGAAGTTAGGAATCTTCAACTCAGTATCTTAGGGGGAGTGACAGGGCATAAAGATATGAGTCCAGATTCCAGATGGTGCTGATCTAAATGACAGCTAGGTGACAGCTAAGAGCTCCATAGGCAGCAGCTCTAGCTGGAGCAAACAGGTTCTGACTGGCACTGTTACACAGCAGTCAGAGTGACTCAGCAGTCAGTGCTGATTGGCTGGTCAATGTATATATGTGTATGATGTACAGTGTATCTTTCTCTTCTGTATTTTTCAATGTGGGCGAAGCGCTGTGTCAGTCTGTGTAGTGATTTGTGCTGAACAGCGTATACCTGCATTTAACAACAGGCTTTGTAAATAAACCCTGTATATATTCCTTCCCTACTTGGCTGTGTGGACATTGGACTTTGTGGGACGTAAGCGCTGCGCTTTACTTGCACGTTGCTGTGAATCTCTGCTCTGGTGCTCACACGCCAGCTCAACACTCGCACCCCCTGACAGGGAGGACGCCAGGCAGCTCGCCAAAGTGCAGCGTTTATCACCTTTTCTCTTCAAAATTCTGAGACTCGTGTTCAGCTGCGCCCTTTTGTGTTGCCAGTCCATGTAAATCTTTGGGGCAGAGACTTACTTTCCCGGCTTGGAGCCACTTTAACTTTTGATGGCTAACTCCACTGCCCTACCCTTGCACTGGCTCACAGACACCCCAGTATGGGTGGATCAGTGGCCACTGCCACAGGATAAGCTCACTGCTCTGGAAAGTTTCGTGAATGAGCAGTTAGCTGCAGGCCATATTGAGACTTCCTCTAGTCCTTGGAACACCCCTGTTTTTGTCATAAAAAAGAAAAGTGGTAAATGGCGACTTCTGCATGATCTGAGAGCAGTGAACGCCTGCATTCAGCCCATGGGCTCCCTGCAATGTGGCACGCCCAACCCAAATTTAATTCCAGCCGATTTCCAACTGTTTATTATTGATTTGAAAGATTGCTTCTTTACCATTCCCCTGCATCCACCAGACCAGCAGTGCTTTGCATTCACAGTCCCGTGTCTCGTGTGCAAGTCCTTCATGACAGGTTCCTGTACTTCTTATGCTCTCTCTCTCTCTCTGACATTTATAGCTACACAAGCTAGTCTGTTTTATCCACACAGAATAAAATTTACTTTCTTAGTCACACAGCCTAAATTTCACACACTCTCTTCAAACTTCTTCCACACTTGTCTGTCTCCCAAGACACACACAGAATTTTGTCATAAAACACAAATACAGATTCCTCCCAGAACCTCTCCTCCCACACTCTCAGTCATCAGCCACATCACACCTGTCTCTATCACCCTCCACAGTACTGCAGCCACACTAAACATTTAAAGGAATACACACACCAAAACATGAAATCATTACAGCCTGTTCCCCGCCCCCTTTTCACTGCCACCCCACCTTCTAAAGCTGCCATTTTCTCCAGAAGAACTGATCTCTGTCTGGAGCTCGGTTATAATTCCAGAAGATCTCTAGGCCCCACCTAGAGGTTAGCAGCCCTGAGTGGGTGGCGGTTTTTGATTCTGGACCATATTTCATTAAGGCCAGGAAAAACAAAGTTTGTTGATGGTTCAAACAAACTAACAAGATATGGTTAACTTTTGTGAGGACTTCTTCATTCACCATTCATGGTGGCCCCATCACTATGAAACAGTTTGTCAGAGAAATTCTAGTGTTTTGTTTATTTATTTAAAACATGTCTATGCTGCCTTTCCACCCAATTCAGGGTCCCTTAGACAGCAAACATTAAAACTCATAAAAGTTAGTGAAGGAACACTCTCCATCATATTGTGTTTCTTCTGGCATAGTTTACAATCTTCCAGGTCCTAGTACAAATGTTAATGTTCCTTGTCATCAGTGGGGTGAAGATGGCCTGGTGATGTATCATTTGCAACAGAGGCCATCTCACCACAGCAGATATGCATAAGCTGTCACTTAAGTGTACCACAGAATATTAGTTCAAGCCTCTGCCATATGTGTACAGTATGTGCTTTAAGATGGGACAGGTGGGTGGCTATCTCTGCAGTAACTAGGCTATTGTTAAAAGCCAGCCATAAAGGCAGAAGACAGGCCATCTTAAGGGAGACAGTTCCATATTTCCTTTACTGAAAAGCCCCTATCCCTGGTGGGTCACCTGCCTTGTCTCTGAAGGCAGGGGTACCCAAAGAAAGACTTCTGGAATTGAAGTGAATGGGAAGGTTCATATGGGACCATGGGGAGGGGGTGACAGGTACAGTCACACAGGATGCAGCTGTCTGAGAAAGGATCTGAGGAAGAGAAGTCTTTTTTTTGGGGGGGGGGGTTAACCAGCATCCTCTTTAGTGTTTAAAATCCCAGTTTTTGTGTTTATGAAGTTACTAGATCCTGTGAATCCACACACCTGCATTCATCTATCATGGGTAACCAGAATAGTTTTTGACTGGGATTCCTTCACTGCACTGCCAGGGCGAAGGCAAGCATGGCAATTACCAGGGGCCAAGCGCATGCTGGTTAAAAGTGACCTCTGAATGCAGCCAGGAAAATACTGGTATGAGAGAGATTTGGGTCTAAAGCTCTTATTACCACAGCTACCATCTGTGTCATCTGTAGCCAGAAGGTGGTGCAGACAGCGTCAGTGGCTAAAGTTTGGTGTAGTCTGGTGTAGTAGTTAAGTGCGCGGACTCTAATCTGGGAGAACCAGGTTTGATTCCCCACTCCTCCCCATGCAGCTGCTGAACAGTTCTTGAGAGAGCTCTCTCAGCCCCACCTATCTCACAGCGTGTCTATTGTGGGGAGGGGAAAGGAAAGGAGATTGTAAGCCGCTCTGAGACTTCGAGTGAAGGGCGGGGTATAAATCCAATCTCCTCCTCTTCCTCCTCCTCTTCTTCTTCTTTTTGGGATCTGTGGACTGCCTGCAATGCTATTAGGTGCGCATTGGACCAGTCAGATGTTTGGGAAAGCACCACTTCTTTTCCTGAAAACATAAATCCTGCAGAAAGTGTAAACCCTGCTGCTGCCATCCTCATCTTGAGAGTGGCCTGAGGATGCTGGTGGACAAGAGGTCCCCATCTTTATATAGACATGCCTGGAGATGCCAACTCACCACAAGGCTGGGCAGAGGATTCCATTAATCCATTTTAAATGTCAAAAGCCTTTTCTCTCCCCTATAATGCTATGGCTTTAATTCAAACATGAAATTATTGTGAGATCTGATGGAAACACAGACAGACGGTCAGCCTTGCTCATCTGCATGTGCAAATCAATTTTCAATTAGGCTAATTAAAATCAAGGACCACACTGTGCAAACACCAGCTTCAGACGAGCTGGGCAAAAAACCATCCGTCTGAATGACAGAAGAAAGAGAGAGCATCAGAGAGGTTTAAACACATGAAAAGAGTGGGGAAGAAGTTTTAAAATCAGAGGGGGGAAACAATGGCATATTGGTAAGCTGTTGGCAGTCAGCCTCACCTCACTGTACCAGCGCTGATGGTATCCTACCAGTTTTCACTAATAGTTTTGGCTCAGTTGGAGGGCTGAGGGTCAAGGTTACAGAGGGACAAGTTCCGTTACAAAGGCAAAATTTGCCTTTCATAGCAGCCAGGGCTAACAGATGTGCTGCTTCTTTCTAAAGTGGGATCTTTTGTGGAGGGGAGATTGCCAAGATGAAAGGCAGAGGAGGGTCCAGCATTGCTGATGTCACCAGTAGGTCATACAATAAACAGAGGGGGTTATACTGTACTTGAAATTGAGACCAGAATTCTGAAGCGGAGCAGTTCTCTTGCTTTTCCAGTGATCAAATGAAAGCACCAGAAGACTCTTGGTAACGATCTCCAAATAATCAAGGTAAGTAGAGGGCAAGGACTATTAAGATTAAGGCTGCAATCCTATACACACATACCCAGGTGCAAACCAAACTGAGTTCAGTGGGGCTTACTTCTAAGTAAACATGGGTAGGGTTGTATGGCACAGCTCCTTGTTTCTTTCATTCTGCAAGATATATGCTATTTCTTTAATAAAAAGGGATGCATTTTAACTGTATAGAAAGATTTTTAGAATACATAGTTAGGAATACCAGATGAAGGCTGAAGATAGATTGTCAACATTTCGGGCAAGGGAAAGAGATGAATAGTTTGGACATGGGAATAATCCATAAAGATGAAGACGTCAGTGCAGTGGAAGCTGTAGCAATATCTGACCCTGTCCATGTGCTGCATGGCCAGAGAGTGGTATAGTGGTTAGAGTCTCAGTGTAGGACTCGCAACATCTGGGCTCAAACCTCCTCCCACCTATGAAACTTGCTGGGTGACCTTGAACCATTTGCCCTCTTTCAGCCCATCCCACCCCACAGCATTGCAAACATGATAAAATCAAGGAGGAGAGACTCATGCATGTCTCCCTGAGTTCTTTGGAAAATGGATAGGATAAAAAGGCAACTGGTAATGTAACAGTATATCTTATTATATTATATTATAGAATATATTAACAGTATATCATATTATTATATAGAATATAATAACAGTATATCATATTATATTATATTATAGAATATATTAAGGGGGTCCACAAACTATGGTTCTACAGCCAAAAGTATAGAACCAAATATGGTTCTTCTGAAAATAAAATGTTTGAATTAAGATATATTGGTAGGGGATAGGTTAGGTGCGATGCTAGAATTACATAAAGAGAATGGCGTGCAAAGATTTTTATGGGCTAAAGGGCTTCATAGAGATGTTTTACAGAAATGGAAAGGATAGAGATGAACTCTTGCCAGTGATCCAGATTTCTGCCTATGCACTGAAACAATTGAAGGTGCTTCTCTGTATATTTATTAGTCATTGTAAGACTACAGATGTACCATTGCCTAATAAAGGACTCACAACAACCAGTGTTTGGTTTGCCAAAACTGTATGAATTATTAATCAACACGTCTTTTCAGTAATGCTAAGATGTATATCTTCAGTTGTGTGAAAGGACCTCCTTATACTGGCTTTTTGTTGACATCTTGCTGTAAATTTTGACATCGTTTGGCTCTTTAATTGTAGAAGGTTGCTGACCCCTCATAATCTCATTATTGTTTTTGTGGCATTCCATGTTCTGTGACAGCTGCCTTAACCTATGGACTTGAGCAAACCTTCCTTCCTTCCTTCCAGTTTGTTAATACTAACAGTTTGTGATTGCAGTATTGCATCCCTGCTAGGAAGATTTGCTTAGCTGATAAAGATAAGAATAAATGTAGGTTATATGCAAATAATAATTCTGTTTAAGAAATATGAACACATTTCATCTTAGCATTCTGACTGTTACAGCCCCATTTCTTTCCTTGGTACTATACTAATTATTCAGATAAATCGAACCCTTATTGAATGCTGGGGGGACTGTCTAATCATCCCCTAATGGCCAAAAGAGATGGTGTGAGCTGGGAAGCTCCCTGGAACAAATCTCACCCCAGCCACGAACCCACAGGAGGTATTAAACAGTTCACACTCTCTCATCCTCAACAATACCTTTACAATAGGGGAGGTTAATACTTGCCTACCTTATAGGCTTGTTGTTAGGATTAATGAGCTAATGTATGTGACATTGTTTTTCTAAAGTAATGGATAAATGCTAAATATTATTTACTGTCCTTCATAGGTGCTGAAGCACACAAATGCAATACGAAAGAAAGGCCTTTACAAGGCAGGGCATTGCTACAGAAAAAGAAGAGATGGATTTCTTGTATTTCCCACTTTTAAACCATAGTTGAGAAATCATCACCTTGAGATGAACTTCCAAAAAAGTTAAAAGCAGAAAACCTCTTTGGCGTTGATGACATGTTCCTTGTGATGTTACAAGCACTATCAAAGCAGGCTTCTAGGATAACTGCATGAATTATTTAACAAAATACAAAATTATTTAACCATATGGTTGCCATTCTCCAGGTGGAGATCATCTGGAATTAGAGCTGATCTCCAGACTACAGAAATCAGTTTCCCTGGAAAAAAGAGCTTTGCAGGCTGGATTCCACGGCATTATGGTTGTGGTGTTGATATGTCCATATGCTTTTACTGAATTGCTTGAATATTTTATATATACCTTTATTTTAAAGCCTGTTTTAATGTTTTGATGTTTGCCTCCTTGGGAACCCTATTTAACAGGACAAGCAGCAAAGAAATGTTTTAAATAAATAAAATAAATTATACCCTGGCTGACAACCCCCTCCCCCGGATCTACTCCATAATCTCCAGGAATTTCCCAACCCAGAGTTGGCAATCCTACTTAACTAACAAACCCTGGCACTAATGTCTAAATAGACTATGCTTATGGTTCTTTGCGTGCCTATACACAGTGATTATTCAAACAGCATGCAAGATATGTTGATCAAATAAAAATATACAGGAAAATTAGTTGCAACCTTTCAACTCCATGTATACTTCTAATATGGCAGAGCAAATTGTTGACATCTATTTTATATTTACTGAATTATTTCTCTCACATCTCTGCAGCTTTCCTCTGAGCCAAACTCTTATTGTTATATTTCTCAGTACATAACAAGCATGCAGTTCAGTTTTCACTTAGGACAGTGTTTCTTCTAATTGAACAGGAAACTGAAATCTGAAGAGTAATGAAAACAATATATTTAGTCAATATATGAATAGTCTGGCATAGGAAAAACATGCTGTTGCAACCGTTAGATTTCAAGCATCTCTCTTACAGGAAGAAATTAATTGGTCCTGCCCAGGTTGTTTTTATTGGGGAAGATATTTGTCTCATGCATCTTCTTTTTCAGTGATTTCAGCTGTTTTCCTGGCATTTATTCTAAAAAGGATCATTTGATGGCTTGAATGAGGAAGGAAACAAAATCTACATGACAAAGGACAATGCCATCAGCAAACAATCCATACTCCTGTTACTGTTTCTGTTAAAAATAATCAGCTAATTAACAAAGAACTCTGAAAGCTGGAGCTCCTTGAGACTGTTGGAAACTGGTGGTAAAGGGGACTCCTCTGATAATCTAAGCAGCCATCTGAATCAGAGGTCCTCTGAGGCTGCTATACACATTGTTGTCATATTTAATTAAACCATTCGGTGTTTACCAGTCCTTCTTTAAATCTGAATTTCCTCTGTGGTAGGTCAGAGCTTTTGTCTTCAACTGTGCAGTCTGGCACCTACACTGGCTAGAATTGTATAATCAGTTTTTCTTCTGAAATTTATTCTTTATTAGCAATATTCATATATGGAACCAACAGCATGAGTGAAATACAAGTAGACTTTTTAGTATCATGCCCAAGAATGGTTGTTAGAAAACCATACATTCCCTCCCCACCTTTAGCGGGCAGCTCCTTACATTTCCACCCTCTTCTTCATCTGCTATTTCAGATCTGATCCAGTCCAGAATGAGCCTGTTCAGTTCCATGCTGCTGCTCCTGTCTCTCTTCAGAGCTCATTTCGGAGAACCTGCAGACAGCTTTTCTGTTCTTAAAGACACCTGGCACAAAGGTACCAAGTGGGATCAGCTCTTCCAGTTCTAGCATTAAACCTTGCAGGTTCAAGGAATAAGTTCCCATTTCATACAGACACAGACACTCAAGAGCTTGTGCACATGTAGGTGAAGTCCACGCATGGAACCGGGTTGACTGGTAATCTTGTAGAACTCTAATGGTACAATCCTAAACAGGTCTAGTACTTAGAGGCCTACTTAAGTCTATCCAATGGGGCTTACTCCAGGGAAAGTGTTCTTTGGATTGCACTGCTCATGTGAACTTTCTCAAGATATAGTAGCAGATTCCCACAAGCAAGGAGCTACCAAATGCTGAAGATAAAAGGGGGGCACTACTAGCCCAGCAGCCATGTGAATGGGTCCTACATGGGAGGTTCCACCCAAGGAACATACCCAGATGATTCTGAGTTTCAGGATTGGGAGACTTTCAGTTATTTTGTTCCAAGGCATGCTGGCATGTGGGTTACGTTAAACCCTGTGGGGGCGGGACCTCACCACGCCACTGGTAGCTACTGCTGTGATATCCATCGTCCACATTGCTGGTTCTCAGGAGAGAGTATATGGCTGCGCCAAAGGAACCTTTTAAATTCACTAGGGTGCTTTTTGTACTTCTCACGATTTACTGATGGGCAACAATTATTTGAGTAATACATCTCTTCCTTCAAACAGTGAGTCTCCAAAAGGTTCAGTAAATTATCTCTCTGTTTCCTTAGATGAACTTGCTAAAAACTTTGTCAGCCCAATCCAGTGGGCTAATGCCATCCCATGTCCTGAAAGGCAGTCTAACTCTGGGACAGCAGGTCTGAAATCCACACCATCACTTCTGTGCAAGCGGCAGGAGCACCAAATGCAATCACGGCAAGGGATGCATCCAGTGAGGAGCAGAGTGGTCCCCGTCCCTCAAGAGGCCCTGCTGGTGGAACGGGAGAAGGACCTCTCCACCTACAACTGGAATTCATTTGGCTTAAGATATGGCAAGAGGCAAGCAGTGAAAGCCAAAATGCAAATATGAAGACACGGAAGAACTCTACTGAAGTATGGCAGGGAGCAGGTGGAACAAAGAGCAGAAGAAAGTATTCATTGGCTCAGTATTGTGATGGATTGATTCATTAGGGTTTCAAAAGAATGGCTGAAGTAGAAGAAATGCCACCAGCCTAGGGCCCTTGATTATTAGAAGCTCACATGACACCTAATGCCAGAATTTCAGTAGAGAGATGAATCACATTTTTGTTTTAAATATGAATTTGTAGAGTGCCGGTCACTGTTATTTTCAAAATGTCAGATATCATAATCATATTAAAACTAGAATTATGTTTTCACTAATTTCAGTATTGTGTCTTTTTGCTTTTAAAAAAGCAATCCAACAACAAAGTTGAAATTACTGATGCGCAGAACACAGCGTAAGATTTAGTAATAATTATTTATTTAGAAAATTTTCATGCGTCCTGTCCAGACAGCTTGCCTGAATAACGGAATGAAATTTAATTCTGAGTGTTTAGTTTGTGATTTGTACTGTAGGATGCTTTTCTTTGGCATTTTGAAAAAAGAGAACCCACCTGCCAGAAAACTGAGCTCCCAGCAAGGAAATCTCAGCACGTATCTGATAGAAAGTATTTCTGGTGGACTTGGACATGACACAAGAACTATAATTAGGCTCTTGGGAGTGGCAGTGACTCTCCAGGGCCCCAGGCAGGGTCCCAGGCAGAGGAAAGTCTTTCTTGACACCTGCTAGTTGAGATCTTTTAATTTGAAATATTACAGATCAAACCTGTAGTCTTCTGTGTGCAACCTGCATTCTCTGTAACTGAGGCATAACCTCTCCACACGCTACAGATTTTCCCCATGTGAGTGCAGTGATAAGCATTTTACTTGTTTTTCCTGACCACTGATTTCTCCTTGAACAAAGACAAGAGGAATAGTAGAAAAGCAATGCTGATGAATAGGCCATGGAAGTATAAGCTTGAACGCCTACCAGTTTCAGAGGGCTGAGGCACAATTAACGCTGTAAAGTCTTACCTTACTACTCATCTGTTTCCATAATTTATTGCCTGGGAAGTTGTAACGGCTTTCTCACTTTGTTGTTGCTGCTCCATATTCTCCTACTGAGGACTAGGATCATTTTACTGCTGTTTCTGGTTAAGATATTGGTGGTAACATAGAGTTTCCAGTTTTTCTTCTGGCAAGCTCTCCTGTGTCTTTAGTATTGGTACAGTAGGAAAAAATCAGCAAGTGAAGCATTTCCAACAATTGCATCTGTATCCAAGAAAATAATTAACTGGTTAATTTCTGATTGCCAGGTACCAGGAGCTGTGGTGGCAGAATAGCTGGAATCCTAGAAACATACACTCTGTGGTCCATTCTAGATTGGAAAATGTGCAACCTCCTTTGTAACTAGAAAAGTAGGCGACTAGCTTTGAGCCAGTCATCGTAGGGCAACTGTAATAATTAAGGGTTTACTGAAGAAGATTCATTCACATGGCAGAGACTGGTTGGGAAAATTAATTAGTCCAGTAAAACTAAGTGGACAGTTTTTTAAGAAATCCAGCCATTAAAAAATAAGGCACAAATCCTGGCTCTTTTCTACAGTTCTTGCAACATAAAGCAGGCAGCTGCAACAAAGAGACACTTAATGGTGGGGTGTCTTCTTTTTTATATATTCTAGCCTACTTTTCAGTGAACAAAAACATTTTTCTAAGTAGCTTTTGGCAATTAAAACATGATACACCATGCTGCTGGGGATGGGGGTTCTCAGCTGAGTCTAGTTCGAGGCCTAACAGAAGGCTGCTTCCTGTCCTGACAGCTGACATCCCCTTCCTCTCAACTTCCATTGATGGTAGTTGGGACTTGGGAGGGGAAAGTTCTTAGCTGGTTTTGGACATGATG
The DNA here is from genome assembly GCA_029233225.1 of Lepidodactylus listeri. Lineage (NCBI taxonomy): Eukaryota > Metazoa > Chordata > Lepidosauria > Squamata > Gekkonidae > Lepidodactylus > Lepidodactylus listeri. The sequence goes on from JARCFY010000002.1 coordinate 68,874,122, forward strand.
GGAGAGTTTGACTGTATTTCATCTTTAGGGTTCCTCCATAGAAACATGATGCTTAGAGCAAGAGTAGTCAAAATTACTTGGTAATAGTCTCAAATCCTGACCTAGTTTCTGACCTAAAGGTTTGCATCGCTCACAAAAAGAGGATTGTCCAAATAATGTTAGCTTTTGTTATTATGTTCTGAGCTTCCCTGAAATGGATATGCTGCCCTGCTCAGATTTTGATTCATTCCTAGAACAATGGAGCATAAACAGGGCTTAACCCCTCCCTCCCACAATGGCATTCTACTGTCCATGCTTTGAAGAGTATGTATAAGAGGCTCCATGCAGACTCTCTTGCCTTCCAAGGTTTCCCCCTCCTATTCTGGACTGAGTGCCCCTGACAGTATCAATTCTTTGCTTATTAATTAGCGACTGGGTTTGCATAGCTATGAGCACAATGCCGACCTTGCTTTGTAGCCTTTTCAATTTCCCCTTAGGCCCCAGCTGCTAATTTCTACAAAAAGAGTTGGGCCACTGGAAGATGTAATTGAAAAATTCCTCCCAGGGACCCATATAGCTGCCTCTTCTTATTGTCTGCTTGGTGCAATCTAAGCTGAAAGAACAAACTGCTCCAAGATTGCTTCCATATGGAGTGCTTGCTCTTAATTGGAGGGGGGGGGCTGCCATATGATGTCACCATGTAGTCATCCACCTTTCAGGTATTAACCAGTTTCTCTGCAGTTTGTCTGATGAAAGATTGCACTCAGAGCCTGGTTCTGGTATGGATAGGAAGATGTGGGTTTCTGCACCTCTCTGCCACATCTAGCACCATTTCCTCCTCATTTCCCCTAGTGCCCACTATTTCTCCTTCTCTGCCAGTTTTTTAAAAGAAATATTGGTAGTAGGTATATCGCTATAGTGTCCTAAATACTATTGCAATATCTGACTTAAAAACCCAGCAAACAGCCTGCTTGAGGTAAAGGGGAAGTGGCTGACATGCTGGGAAAGCACAGAGAAAATCCCCATGTGGAGGCTCCAAGGGCCACTACAAACACCTTAGTGTTCACAGCAGCGATGAAAGCAAAACAGGAAATCATTCCCATGCAGAAGCTCCACAAGACAAGATGAAGTAGACAAATGTGCCCTGAAGTGGATACTTACAAGTCTTACTAACCCACTGTCAAAGAAGGATCTGAGGATTAGTTTCTTAGCAGAAAAGAAAACACAAAGCCATTAGGAGGCATTGGCTATACTAGGCCAAGTAGGGCAGCTGCTCTCTCCTTCCACAGTGGTTTTACTGAGGCAGAACCCAAACGGCACTTCCACTTTGGGGCCTTTGCAGGTGGGGGATTCAAAAAGACTGTCAAATTTTCACTGTTCCCTGTTGGGGCACGTGGCTGTGCTTGTTTTTAAAAGCAGTGTTTCTAATTTAAAGTTCACCGACATCTTTAACATGAGATAGTACAAAAGTAACAAAGACAAAAGGCAGAGATGCAGACAAAATATCTTAGAATTTCTCTACCGTATTTGAACTGTCTATTCACTGGCATGACGCAAGGCAAACTTGTGTGAACTCCCCCCCACTCTCACTTTACTGCTAAATTATTACTTAACATCAAAACAACTGGGTGCTATATTTCCCGCAAGATATTCATAAAGGAGACTTCATTTAAAGTGAAATGCATCTATTATGTGAAATAAATATGTCCATACAATCCATCACAGGAAAATGCAGAAGTCAAATAATTAATATACAAAATTACTATACAGAAAGTCCAACACTTTTCCAAGGTAATTTCCCCAGTGTTTCAGACCTCTGGTCTTTTCTCAGAAACAAAGAACAACTGCTGAGAATCTCATTCCAGCTCCTTACAAGGAAATGCTTTTCTATTATTTCAGTGTTGGGCAAGGTCTCCTTAGCTCTCACCAGCACCCCTAAAGGCTGCTTTAATGTGTCAGGAGCAAAACATGCCTCCTTGTATCCACATGCAGGGGTGGGGCACTTAGGGGCACATGCCCCATCACTCACGGCCCAGGCCCCACAACTCTTACTGCCCCTGGCTGTGCCCTTACCTGCCAGCCCAGCATGGAAGTGGAGGCTGTGCAGCTGGAGGGGAGTGCTTGTTAGCCATCTTGCCAAGCATTAATCACACCAGCCCACCGGCTCTTCCTCTACCAGCTCGGACAAGGGGGTAAATCAGGCAGGCAGGCCTCACTGCAGTCATGTGACCCAGACATGGGCTGGCATCACATGACTGGGTCATATGATTGCATTGAGGGCTGCCTCATCCATTGCTCATCCAGCTCTGTGGGGGTGGCAGCAGCTGCTGCCTGGGGGATTTCTGCTGGGCCAGGTAATGGGAATGGGGCTTGGAAAGGAGGCATTTGTGGAAAAGGGCCACAGTCTCTTGTCTGTTGGGCTGTTTGGAATTTGTCTTCAAACCCCCTTTTGGGACGCTTCGTTCCTTAAGCAGGCAGGCAAGATTACTTTTCCATACATCCATCCGTCTCTGTTGAATGTCCAACTGTTATTCTTGCCTCCCCCACTTCAAGTTTCTTGTACAGTATTATTTGCGGTGTCATTTTCTGTAAGTTTTGTATAAATAAGTCTCATATAATATGAGAGATATTTCTCCCTTTAGTTGCTTTTTTTTTTTTTTTAACTTGCTGGCTGAGCATTTTGTTTGGAAGGGAGGGCAAGTGCCCCACAGGATTTCCCAATGCCAATGGTTTGGTTTCCCAAACCAAATTTTTTTGTCTGCGTCCCTGCCCATATGACACTGTGCTCATTCTGAGCATGATCTATGGTGCTATTAGGGCTTCCCCCTTTAATCTGGACAGGGGAAAAAACTTGTTTTTTCTCTGGTTTAAAGGGGGAACTGCACCCATCCTTTTAGCCTTTTAAAGGACCTTTTCCCCTTCATCACTAGGGCTCAAACGACAGGTGATAGCATCCTCATGGCCACCACAAGAACTCAGCCATCATTTCATAGTCATTTTAAAAGGCCTCAGGGTCCTGATCCTGATTGGGCCCAGAGTGGACAGCTCCTGTCCCCTCCCCACCAGTGCAGCTTTTTCAAGTGCCAGAACACCTGCTGGAGGGGTGCAGCTTATTTGGCACTTGATAAACTGCTGGGGAGGGGGGACAAGACTGCTGTGCTCTGGTAACTGGTTTGACCCTCAGGTGTAGTGTTACAGTGTAGCTTAGTAGGGAATATGAGGAGAAGGGGGGTGGGTTCTGTACCATTGGGGGATGTCCTGACAAAAATGTATGTCACATGATCACATCCGCCTTTCTGCACAACAGGAGATAAGGAGGAGCAGGGGATGAAGAGCAGCAGCAGCAAGCTGTGCAGGTACAGGGGTGTGTGGGTGCCATTCCCACCTGCTCTCATGCCACTGGCTGCTGCCCCCAGGGCTATGCTTTCATGCTCCTGTCTGAAAGCAACCTGTGATAGCTTATTTGAGTAGGATATAAAATACACCTAGTGGCCAGAAAAATATCAATGATACATTTAGCACCCAGTTTAGTACAGTAAACCTTCCAAATGCCCACACTTTGAGGGAGATACAGAGAAAAATCAGCAGTGAATAGCAAAAGGTTATATTATCTGTCCTGAGTGGGAGTTTGTCTGGAGGAATGACAAGCAGCTGATAGTCCTACACAAACTGGAAAGTTTGGCATTCCCTGATAAGAACATAAGAAGAGCCCTACTGGATCAGACCAGTGGTCCATCAAGTCCTCCATCCTATTTCACATAGCACTGAACCAGTTGCCTTGGAGGGCAAACAAGCAGGGCACAGAGGCCAAGGCTTTCTCTGATATTGCCTCTTAGCACTGGGTTTCAGAATATGGTACAGCACTCTGAATATGGAGGTTCTGTTTACTAACCTTGGCTACTAGCCATTGAGAGACGCATCTTCCATGCATCTACTTAATTTTAAAGCCACCAGCGCTTGAGGCCATGACTACCTCGAGAGCCAGTTTGGTGCAGTGGTTAGGAGTGTAGACTCTAATCTGAGAAAACTGGGTTTGATTTGCTACTCCTTCACATGCAGCTGCTGGTGTGACCTTGGGTCAGTCACAGTTATCTCAGAGCTGTTCTGGAAAGAGCAGTTCTCAAAAGAGCTCTCTCAGCCCCACCCACCTCACAGGATGTCTGTTATGGAGAGGGGAAGGGGAAGGAGATTGTAAGCCGCTCTGAGACTCCTTTGGGTAGGGAAGGACGGGTGTAAAGTACTGACTTAGGAGATGCGTTGAGTGATAGTTTATTGAGAGGTCAAGATACGGATAACAAACCGGACTCGCAGGTCCGCTTATATTCCCCTTCATGACCGCACCCATGCACACACCCAACACCTATGATTGGTTATTTACATGCCCCTGCCACCTATAGGTCTCCCTACAGATTGTGGGCTTCCCCACTGGTCCCGACTAGGATCTTCTGGGTATATTGTCCAGGGAGTGAAGCTCAATGGCTTCTCCTGGCCATGTGTGTGGTCGACCACGTGCACGGTTTAGCGGCCGGGACATAACAGTGGGGTATAAATCCAATCTCTTCTTCTACCTCCGCTGAAAGTGAATTCCACAATTCAATTACTCACTGAGTAAAGAAGTGTTTCCTTTTGTCTCTCCCTTTCCAATGAAATTTTGTGAGGCCCACATGGGAACCTAAACAAGTGTTCTGATAAAATGCAATAAAAAGATCCAGGTAGAATTCCAGATGAAAAACACATGGAAGAAGCCACACAGGGTATACAGGAAAACAAGGACAGTTCAAGATTTTGTGACGGAGCACAAATTTGGTGAACTATTGCAGCTTCTGATATCAGTAAAGGAGGATAATGCAAAGAAAGTGAGAAAAGAGAATGAATGTGTGGATAAATGAACAAATGAAGGCCAAGGCAAATAAAAGTGTCTTTACCTGGCTAGCACTGAAAGTTCGTCTGAATCACTGACTGAATTCTTGAAGTTATTCATAATAACACATCTATTGAATGCATTTTTTTTTCTTTGACTACCAGATCCAAGGTTTCTGTCCAGGTGTTTAGATACAGTGAGGCTGAAGCTGTCTAGTGCTGGAGGATGAGAAGTATGTCTACCAGCCCAATCAAAGTTTTTGACCTTGCATTTACACAGAACTACAACCACACCAGGACAAATCACCAATCAGATTTTGGCCATAGTTCAAGCTGCTGTGTTCCAAATCCCATTCCCACTTTCTCAGTTGTCCTGGTCTGTCTCCTTCCTTAATCTATTCAAGAGATTCCTTTAGCCCCTTAGTGTTTTATTAAGCTTTTTACTGTGACTCTAGAAACATTAGTCAGAGATAGCAAGGGGTCCAAGGAGTGAAAGAACCCCCAAGTGGTGGTGGTGGGAATGAGTGTGGCAGCAGGAAACAGTTCCAGTTCAGCTGAAGAATTCTTTTAGCCTCCTTCCTTCTCCACGTGAGCAACAGCCATAAGGCACAGTGCAATATGCCTGTTCCTGTTGATACTGAAGGCCAGACGATGTGTTATGTGACTGGGGGGATCCTTTAAAAGCAGTTCAAGGAACTAAGGTATGGGTGAAGAAAGATTAACTCTTTCCACTGTGTCATTTCCACCACGTAACCTGGACCTATCTGGTTGGCTTCAGCCCAGCAGACAAAAAAGACTGGCAAAGAGAACTACCTTTCTTCTCCTCAGACCCCTGCAGGGCCTAAACACAGCCTGGGGATTTCACCGCTGTCTCTGAAGTATTAAACCTCCTTCTCTCCCGAGGTTATTATTTTAAAATGCTTCCTGTATTCTGAAGTTTCATGAAAGACATTGCTCTTCTCTGGTTGGATTTAAGTTCTGAGTGTAAACAAGGCCTTCTGAGTGACCTGGAAGGAGACTCTTATCTGCCATCTCTTTTCCTTACTCTTTCTCATGTCCCCATCCCAGTTAGGAAATGCAAGCAAGGACTGTGGATTTTGACCCTCTAGCTAGAATGCCTTGGACTGAGGGCACCAGGGTGGCCAGTGTGACGCAGCCCATAGATGTAGAGGGTGGGAGTCTCCCAATTCCTGTGTGGGAAAAGGCAGCCCTGATTCATGTTATAGAGGTGGGTTAGCAGTGATCTTGCTGTACAAAGCCACAGAGAAGCAGGCCAGTCAGCCAGAAAAGAAAATAGAATGGAATTGAAATGATCAGAAATTCTGGTCAAGGGGGAGGCAACACTGGCAAAGGTAATAGGGGTGCACACCTCCAGGTAGTGGCTGGAGATCTCTTGGAATTACGAGTGATTTCCAGTCTACAGAGATCAGTTCCCCTGGAGAAGATGGCAGCTTTCAAGGGTGTGCTTTATGGCATTACATTCCTGTGGAGCTTTCTCCCCACCCAAACTCTGCCACCTCCGGGCTCCACCCACAAATCTCCAAGAATTCCCCAACCCAAAGTTTGCAACTCTATTAATTCAGAGGAAAGATCTGAATGCAGAAAGATCTGCAGTCTCCTGATGGGTGAAAATTCACATGATCAAGTTTATACTTTGACAATGAAGGTTATGTGAATCTGTTTAGTGCCCAGCATGTGGTAGCTGTGATTGCTTTAGCACATGCCCAGTGAGCAACTCAGCATATGGTTATAGGTGACACACTCCCCAAGCAGTGAAAGTTTCAGGATTACCTGGATTAGTTCCTTTTGGGGAGAGATCACTGTAGATTTATGGCATTTTTGTAGTATTCGCTTTATTTACAAATGTCTAAGAGCACCGATGGAGGCAAAGAGGTAGCAGATCTGCAATCCTACATCAGATCCCAGGGAAAGAAATCCTGCACCCACAAGGAGTTCACAGCAGCATCTGCTTGCTTATCTTCTTTTCTCTCTCTTTAACTGTCCCTTCTTTTCATACAATCTTAAACTAGGAAGGGGCCTCACTTGTACTGTATAAGGTTGCCAGGTCCTCCTTGGCCACTGGAGGGGGATGGGAGGGTGGTTAGAGTTGCAAGGTCCAAATTGGGAAACTCCTGGAGATTTGGGGATGGAGCCTGAGAAGGACAGGAACTCAGTGGGGTACAATACCATACAGTCCACCCTCATTTTCTCCAGGGGAACTGATCTCTGTCTGGATGGAGACAAGGAGTTGAGCAACTCACAAGGAGTGAGTTGTGAGCAACTCACAAGGAGTTGAGCTATAATTCCATTTTCTCCAGGGGAACTGATCTCTGTCTGGATGGAGACAAGGAGTTGAGCAACTCACAAGGAGTGAGTTGTGAGCAACTCACAAGGAGTTGAGCTATAATTCCAAGAGATCCCCAGGTCCCACCTGGAGGCATTCCTAACACTTAAGGCCCATTGAGTTAATGTCTTCAGTTGTTAAGACACCTTTCTTTTGCCATGTAAAACAGATATTCTGATCCACACTTACCATAATCCAAGTGAGCAGTGACCCACGAAAGCTCATACCCTGCCACAAATTTTGTTACTCTTTAAGGTGCTATTGGACTCTTTTCTGCTGCTACAGGCAGACAAACATGGCCATCCATCCTGATCTATCATAATCCAAGTCTGTATAGGGCTGCCAGCCTCCAGGTGGGGCCTGGGGATCTCCCGCTTTTACAACTGATCTCCAGCTGACAGAGATCAGCTCCCCTGGAGAAAATGGCTGCTTTGAAGGGCGGACTCTATGGCATTGTACGATGCTGAGGCCCCTCCCCTCCCCAAACCACGCCCTCTCCTGGCTCCACCCCCAAAGTCTCCAGGTATTTTCCAACCCAGACTTGGCAACCCTAAGTCTGTACCACTACATTTAACTATACTATTGGGCAATTAACTTTCAACAGCTTGGTATAGCAAATTAAGTGTGCCCAGGAAACCATAAATGCATCTTTACCTCCTCACCGGCACAGCTGTTCAACTCTTTGAACATTGTTTCAGGTGGGTAGCTGTGTTAGACTGTAACCAAGCCAAAAGAAAAACCTGTATATGCAAAAGAATCACACAATAATACATAAGATTGTAACATTTATATCAAAAGGATTTGAAAAGAATGAAACAATAAACATGCCATACAAAACATACCCTCAATATTACAGAACAATGTCACGTTAGAAAAATATAAGATGCTCGTATAATAAAAATTCCATATGTGTATTCAACAAAGAACAGGGAAAAGGGTTCTCAAAGTTCTTCACCAATGGGAGGTCCCATTGATATTTTTGTTGTTCAGTCGCACAATCGAGTCCGACTCTTTGCGACCCTATGGACCACATCACGCCAGGCCCTCCTGTCTTCTGTTATGCTCCGGAGTTTGCTTAACTTCATCCCACTGATATTAGCACAGAAGAAAAGTTCCAACAGTATTTAAATGAGCACAGAAGGCAGGTTCCAACAATGCTTCACGTGTCTGCTAGCTAAAGATTCCTGCGTATCGCTGCTGCTTCTTCAAAAAGAAGAACCTATAATACCTAAATGCAAAATATACAAGCAATAAGATTAAAACATGGATGAAGGGGAAGCATGAAACATGAATTATAGAGGCTCCAGGAAACGCAAAGCACCCACCCACAAAGGAGAGACTACCAGTTTAGTCTCTGCATAAGTTACTGCTTCAAATCTCTGCAGAAGTTAGTGCATAGAGTAATGACGCCTGCAGAAACATAGGGCTCCAACAAGAGCCAGGCCCAGTGTCGTACAGTAGTTAGACTAGGATTTGGGAGACCCCAGTCCAGATCCCCCATCTGCCATGGAAGCTTGCTGGGTAACCTGGGGACAGTCACACACTCTCAGCCTAATCCACTTTAGAGAGTTGGTGTGAAGATTACAACGAAGGACAGGAGAACTATGTAGGCTGCTTTGGGTCCCCATTGGTGAGAAAGGCAGCATATAAATGAAGTACATTGTGGAAGCGTATACCTTGGGAACATCTGTTGGTCTCTAAGGCCCTACTGGTCTCAAATGTTGTTCTTTTAAAACTGATTTTCTTTCTTTGTTTAAAAAAATGACCAAATGAGTTATGATTCACATTAATCTTTTTAATTAAAAGTTTTCTGAAGCATGTGGGAAGGGAAAAGACAGGTGAATTAGCATTCATATTGCAAATAAATACATTTGTTGAATGCATAGTGAAGGGGGAACCAAGTTTGCTCTGTGAAAGAAATAAACAGCAATAAATCCTGTTTCAAGGTATGTTTGCATGCTTGGGAAGTGTCTCTGGAAACGGTACTGTCTTGTGTCAGCCTGGTTCTGAAGGAGGAAAGCCAGTCATCAGATCCTGCTACCCTGTACTTGTCACTTGTAGAACCATAGGTAGGACATGAGCTGAAGAACCCTGCAGGTCTCACCCTTTCAGCTACTGGGACTCTTTTACTGTGAGAGCCAAAGAGCCACACTAGAACTGATAGCTGCAGATCTTTGTGTTTAAATCCTGATCTGCTGCGACTGAGCCAAAAGTGGTGTGTGCAGGTCTGCTTTATAGAACAACAGCAGTATGTGGGTGGAGAGTGCAGAAACCTCCCCTCATCCAGAGCTCTCCAGACATTTTTTTCCAGCCCTTTCTCTGATGAGAAGGGCTGCAGGGGATACATGGAAGGGGGAGTGCGCTTCTTCCTCACCCCCAGCACCATTTTGCTCCTTAAATCAGAAACACCCCACCCATCCCTTGCATTATACATGATTACAGCAGATCCTGGTTAAAACATGGGTCTGCTTCCATAGTGTCTAACTTGACCCTAAAAAAAAAAAAAACAACCCACCAGAAATCCTCTTTGAACTTCCTGCACACTAACTGTGGCACATGAGAAAGTTAATGCAAATGTACATTTTGGCCATTGTAGCTTTTAGATGCACACACATAAAGGACAAGATGGCATAAGTATTGTGTGTATGTTATGTGTTTCCCATGCCTCTCCTTGTCACATAAAAAGTCTCACCCAAAGGTTCCTGAAGCCACCACAATACAAGCCAGTGCTGAGATCTGGAGGAGCTTGTGCTTCCATTGGTGTACTCCTCTCTCATCATAGCCCAGACCAGTCACAGTGCTTTTACGTTAAAAGACCTTTGTGCCAGCCCCTGCTTGACCTGTCTGGCCTTTAACCTGTTTTTTAAAAAAAGAGTTTGGGAAAATCTCTGCTCACAAGCTTTGTGCCCAAGGCAGTGTGTGGGAAAATGAATACAATCCATTCAAAAGAGCCATAAACTCTCAGTACATGTTTTTACTCCAGAGACCTGGTAATTGCTTCCAGAGGTGGAAGGTTGCCTTGACTCAAAAGAAGGAGGGACTATTTGCTGTTTCCTTGACATAATGACACAAATATAACTCCAATTGCTACCACTGTCCCAAAGCTTCTGTCAGGAGCTCCATTCCTCCAGTCATCAAAATCTGATTTAAGATTCATTGCTTCTCCCATGACAGGCTGATCCAACATGCTTTCTGACACCTCAGTGTACATGTCGATCATCAACATCGTTGATACTGATCAACATTATCAGCTTACCCAGGTTGCACAGCAGAGCTCCAGGCAAGATTTTGCTCAATATAAACGGCAATCAGAATCTGTGGGTGCTGTACAGAAACTTTCTCTGTGTTAGGAAATGGATCCTGGCCTTGAAGGATAATTGCTCCAGTTGTGATTTAAATATTTCCCCCCTCAGGTTTTCTTTGGTAATTTTACTTATAACATCCTGTATTCATCATCGAGGGCACTCCCCACAAGCATTTGCTAGTAACGGATGAATCAGTTGGGTCTCCAAGCCCACAGCGAAAGCTGTATGGCCAGTTTTATTAGTTTCCACTTAAATTTTCCACTTGCAAAACAACAATGGAATGTCATATGTTGCTTTTTCAGTGACAACCCAGTTTTTCCACAGAAGGACACAAACTGTGTACGTTCCAGGTGGCCAGCCTACATAAGAAACTGTTCCGTGATTTGACTCTAAAAAGCAACTGCAGGGGAGCCCGACCTGGATCAAGGACATTGCTTTGAAACAGGGTTGCAATCTCAGGGCTGGGAAGTTCCTGGAAGTTTTCAGGTAAAACCTGTGAAAGGCAGGGTTTAGGGAGGAGAGGGACCTCAGCTGGCTATAGAGTTCACCCTTGAAAGCAGTCATTTTCTTCCGAGTAATAGATCTTTGTAGTCTGGAGATCAGTTGTAATTCCAGGAGATCTCCAGGCTGGAAACTCTATTTTGAAAGCAAAGGCCAGTGTCTGCATTTGGATGCACATTCCAACTCACCCCTGTAGTTCCTAAATCCAAGAATATCCCAGACTCTCTGTGATACTTCTGTGGCCATCCAGCACCATGGGGTGAAATACAATAGAAATAAAAGGATAGATTTCACACATTTCTAGAAAAAATGTCTTAGTTGTTTAAGCAATTCTACTTACTGTGTCCCTAATCTTTATTTTCTAAGGATTTATTCATACAGACAGCCCTCAGATCTGTTTTTCCAGTACAGTGAAGCAGGGACCAAACTTTACAGAACCTGTGCCATGAGATCAGTCCAAAGCACCAGCTAGCGTAGGGCTGTGAGGAAGGAGTGCAGGCAGCAGAGCAAGCGGTATAGGATGGGGCATGTGGATGCTGTTCCCGCTCATTCCCACTTTGTTTGCTGCTGGTGCCATGACAAGGGAACATTTTCGCATACACATCTGGAAGCAGTCATGCATGGCAAAGCTGAGTCCAGACACAGTGGAATCTCTAGTCTTTTAGTAAAGGAGAGAGAACTCCTTAAATGATCTTGTGTTACCTCCTGCTTAATACAAGGTAGAACTGTTCCCCTACAGGGAATTACTTTAACTGCTTTAAGTTTTTTCATTATTGTTTTATTGATGTTAGGCTTCCTCTGAAGACAATGCCATTGGAGTCCATATTCCAAGTGTGAAGCATAGAGCTATTTTCTAAGAAATTCTATTAAATCAAAAAAGCAAGTCTGACCTACTCAGGGGCAGTGTTCCCTCTAAGCTGAGTTAGTGTGAGCTAGCTCACATTTTTTTAGCCTCTGGCTCACACATTTTTGTCTTAGCTCAGGAAGGATGGCTCCAGAGCACACTAATTTATGCAGTCACCAAATTACTTGCTCACAACTTTAATGCCAGTAGCTCACAAAATAGAATTTTTGCTCACAAGACTCCACAGCTTCGAGGGAGCATTGCTCGGGGGTATATTTTTAAATATGTTCCACAGTATGTCTAGTGGGACCTTGACTTCTCTGGCTGAGCAATGTATTTTGAGTGAATGTAAGAGATTGCGTGTACACACACGCATTTGCATGCGCCAACCAAGCTGCCCTTTGCCAGGAAGCAAGGTCAAGGTTAGCACCTCAATAGTGTCCCCCCCTCCTGGTGGGCAAGATTTATTTCCTCCTTCCTACCAAAGAAAATCCAGCTCAAGCCTCATTCAGATGCAGAAAATTCTGCTATAAAAGCACAACGGGTTTTGCTTCTTCCTTGATACAAGGAAAATACAAGGATACACAGCTCTGAAGGTTCCACCACGGAAAGGTAGCAGCACAATGCAGCACTGGTGTACCTTTGTGGTAGTTGCCTGGTTCCTATGCTTACCCAGCAATGCCTTCCGAAGGTAATGTCATTTCTTTTTACATGATGGTCAAGACTTAGGGCACATTCACAGATGCCATTTCAAAGTGCTTTCGAGCCCTTCTTCCATTGCTGGTGTGCATGTGTGAGAAACAAAAAAAAGGCAGTTTAAAATGCCATGGAAGAAGGCATTTATAAATGCACTGTAACTTTCCTGAGCTTCACAGTATGCTGTGATTTTGATCCTTGTAGATGGTGTGCTAGAGAAGAACTTTCTTCTTGCTAGGAGAAGATTAATGCTTATGTTAAGTATTCTGCTATACTGGGGGTCACCAACCTTTTCTGTAATGTGTGCTATGCCTGAGTAATGAAAAATATCCCAAGCTAACCCCCCTCCCACCTGGTTTGTTACCAAGTTTTATTCTGTCCTAGAAACAGAATTTGGACCATGAAGAACTCCAAAATGAAAGCTATCAGCTAAGCCGTGCAGAGAGAAATCTGATGAAATAAAAGCCTTAAAAAAAAAGCCCAATGAACTTTGGTGATCTTTTCCTGGGTGTTCTATGGGATGCATGAGCTATCCTGAAACAGCTGGCAAACTACCAGTAGCTCCTGAGCTACCTGATGGAAACCCCTGAGCTACCCTACAGGGGCACAAGCAATAGGTGTGAGGGATATTGTGTTCATGTTTCTGTGCCTTCCTTTGTATTCTGACAGCTGAGAAACTATAGCACATATGTGCAAAATACTGAACATTTAGAACATGGATCAAAATTGGCATTCCATGTCCTTCAACCTTGGCTAGCTTCCCCCCCCCCCCCGATACTATTAGCCACAGATCTTTCTTTAAACTTAGGGCACTCCCCAGATTTGCAGAAAAATCTGGAAAAAATTTTAAAAAATACATGGGGGATGGTTTTAAATCCCCCCAAAGTAAAGTAGCATTCTCTGTGCAAGTGCAGAAAATGCACTTACCTCAGGCAGGCAGCAGAACAGGAGAGCCACGCTGCTCCAGTGGAGGACCCTTGCACTTGCTCTGGCCAGGCCACAGAGCTCCAAAGCAGGTAGTGAAGCCTGGAGCTGTTTGGCAATGGGGGGAGAGATTTCCCACCCCCCACAAATCTCCCCCCCCACTGAACCATAAGGAGGGCATCAGCAACACTGGGGGGAAGGATTCCCTCCATGAGTATCATGGGTCCCCACTTTTCTATATACTATTTCTCAAGTGCACCCCCATTTGCAGATACCTAAATCTTTGAATTGGGGCCACACTTGCAATAAACAGATTTTTCTGCAAACTAGAGTGAACACACTTACCTCCAGCAGACATCTTCGGAGCCCAGAAGCTGCACTGGGCCCAGCAGTGGCAGTGGCACAGCCTGGGAGCTCTGCTGGGTCCAGTGGCAGCAGCCCAGGAGACTCGCTGGGCCCAGCAGCAGCTGCCCGGGTTGGGAGCCCTGCTGGGCCTGGTGGCAGTGGCTGCAGAGCCCTGAAGCCCTGCTGGGCCTGGTGGTGGCAGTGCAACCCAGGAGCTGTGCTGGGCCCAGCAGCAGCTGTGTAGCCCAGGAGTGATCCTCAACAGATAGCTCTGGCATACTTTGTATACCAGTCATTTCATACCTAACAATAATTACAAGTAACAGTTCCAGCACTGGTGTATTTGGGAATAGCAAGTGTCTCCTCTTCACTATTGATTTTTATGGAGTATTTAAAAGTTCACCGTCCATAGTATGGGGCAGGTAACCCTTTTCTGAACCTCAGCCTCTCCCCCCTGCTCTTCCTAGAAATTCGTATATCCCCCATGAGGGACACATGCAGGTATTAGTATAACCTGAATGCCTAGATGGAGAACCATGCAGTTGAGAGGCTGAAGGAAATGACACAGAACTCAACCATGTACCAGGAGGAATGCCTGCATATTGATGGACTGGTGAAAAAGGCCATTCTCACATCTACTGATCATATATATAAATTGAAAGTGAGATAAGAGACAATGTTTTCTATTCAGAGTAGATGTCTCTTTACGCTGATGATCACCTGGAGTTTATTACTTATTTGCGGAAAAGAAACTAATCAATATATTTTCACCATAACCACCATCAGCACTGCTCTGGTTAACTTTCAGTTCTTTATATGAAGACAAAGGAGCTGATCAGCAAGGCTGTTTTGGCTCATCAAGCATTTGTACAGTTGTTTTGTTCTAATTTGGGGTTTTCCCCGATACCCATTTGAGCACTGCTTTTTTTTTAAAAAAACTTGGGAAAAATCCCCCCCCCCCCATTTCTGCTTACCTATGTGTTATATGAACTTCTGCTGAATTTCATCCTTCCAAGACAGAGCAGAAAGGGTAATTAAACTCCAAGTGTTGGAATTTGCAAGTTCAATTACTTCAGTCATGAAAGAGTTAACCTGTTTGTTTGTATATGGTAATTCTTAGTTAGTTAGCTTAGAACCAATGAGCTGTCATGCATGTATATCCTGCCACAGAAAGAGAGGTCATATTCATAAAGAAGTGACCTTTGGCCTGGCTATTGGTTGATCAATAATTTGGTGATGTTACCTGAGCTCTTGCATGTAGGGATTGGGGTGGTGGTGTCTTTTTTCCTCCCTGTGTCCTACCTTCAGAACCGAGAATTGATCATGGAGTAACCAGTGTCTAGATGACATATAGCTAGTCAGTTAGACTGTTTATTGTTTTTATCCTCTCATGTAACCCTTCCAAATTTCTTAGTAAACTTTCTTTAAATAATTTACATGTGTGGTTGCTTTTACTCTGCTAAAATTACAACACGAAGGAACTGCTTCTGCCTGTTCTTGTCCCAGAATTCCACCTTTCTACCATATTATAAGAATAATTTTTATGAAGGAAATCCTTAAGAGACAAAACTCAAATATTCTGCGGAGCTTTTCAGCACAAACTTTTCACTGACTAATTTGGAAATTATGTAGTTGGTCCCTGCTGTCTACATTGATTTAAAGGAAAAGCAAAAATAAAACTCATAAATCGGTAGTTCGGCTGTTCAAGACCCAAGTGCCGCGTGATGGAGTGAGCTCCCGTCTCTGGCCCCAGCTCCTGCCAACCTAGCAGTTTGAAAACAAGAAATTGCAAGTAAATAAATAGGTACCGCTTCAGTGGGAAGGTAACAGCATTCCGTGCACCTTGGCGTTTAGTCATGCCGGCCACATGACCACAGAGAAGTCTTTGGACAGCGCTGGCTCTTCAGCTTGGAAACTGAGATGAGCACTGCCCCCTGGAGTCAGATTTGAATGGCTTTAAGCAAGGGAACCCTTTACCTTTTTAAAGCTAAATTTAAATTGAAACTCATATACGCAAAACCATTTTAGAGGTGGCTTGCTTCATTTGCAATCTTCTTGCCAGCCTAAACCCACTAACAACACTCTCAGAGACATCTGGGAAAAGCCACACACACAATTTCCTAGGTCCCACATTGGTGGAGGCTTTGAATCCGGACGTCTATTGTTCCTCCATATTCAAGCTCCCCTCTCTGCCTGACCATGTGCTCTGGTCATGCAGCGGGCACCATTACCTGGGAGCACATGGCAGGCCGGTTGTTACACAGAACATACTACGTTACACACACCCAACTCAGCCAAGCATGCTGGACTTCTCTCAGTCAGTGGAAACTAGCAAATGTGTAAAATGGTATATGTGGGAGGAAAATATGAGAGATTCGCCTGGGTGTAAAAATAAGACACAATAGTTGGCTCTAAGAATCAAAGATAGACTTACAAATAGGATAACAGATCCAGATTTTGATGGAGGTGGCAGGGGAGAGAATATATACATTTTAAGGACCTATGAAGTATTTTTCCTTTATATCTGAAATATTGGGAGTGTAAGGATTACAAAATTCTATAGTTTTGCTACAGGAAACATAAGGTGACAAAAGAATTCACCACCAAGGAATATTCTTTAGTTACTATTCTATACTTCTCGAATAAAATAACTGAATTTAATTAGCTAAGGAAAGTTGCTTCCCAAGCCAATCCAAGCATTTGCTGCCATCTAGAGTAACTGAGTGGCATAGGAAAGCTCTAATGTGTGGTTTGGTATTGGAAAGTGCCACAATTTATGATGACCCCATAGGATTTTCAAGGTAACAGAGAAACAGGAGTGGTTTGCCATTGCCAACTTGTGCATAATAACTCTGGACTTCCTTAGTGATCTCCCATTCAAGTACTAAACAGGGCAGACCCTAGTTAGCTTCTGAGATCAGGTTAGCTTGGGCCATCCCGATCAGGGCACTATGTGGATTATTTGTTTGTAACAAGGCAGGTTTATTGCAGCAAAGCCTGAACATAGCTTCAAACCCATGTTTTGCATGAACAAAGCTTTACAGAGTTTGTTCAGCTCAATACGATTTTTTGAGCAAAGCAGAATGCAATACACAAAAAGAAAAGGAGCTGGGTATTCATTTTTTTTAAAAAAAGGTTTCCCTTGCTTGAAAGCTAGTCGGATCCAACTCTAGGAGGTGGTGCTCATCTCCATTTCCAAGCTGAAGAGCCATCGCTGTCCGAAGACTTTTCTGTGGTCATGTGGCCAGCATGACCAAACGCTGAGGTGCACGGAACACTGTTACCTTCCCACCAAAGTGGTGCCTATTTATCTACTTGCAATTTCTTGCTTTCAGACTGCTAGGTTGGCAGGAGCTGGGGCCAGAGACGGGAGCTCACTCTGTCACATGGCACTTGGGTCTCAAACTGCCGAGCTACAGACCTTCCGGTCTACAGATCAGCGTCTTAACATCTAAGCCACAATGGCCCTAACATTCATTTTATTATATTGTATTTATTATTTTGATCTATGCATTAGGAGATTTATAACCGCCCTTCCTATACTCACCACTCCCATTTTCATATTTTTTTGGCAATGATGCTATCCAAAATAGATCATGAAATGGAGCCATATAATTTGCCAGGCATATGCCTATTCAGAGGTCTGCAAATTTGGCAGACCAATCATTTTTTCTAGTAGTCAGAGGCTTACTTGCTTCCATCTCCAAACAGGCAAAGTAAGAGTATTCCTTTTGCACCCATTTCCTGGTTGCGGGGTTGTCAGTGGAGTTATGGTGGGTGGGTGTAGTATGTGTGTGTTTCTAAGAACTCCTCTCCTCCTACCAATGATGCATCCAGCACAAGATGCAGCCTGACACTAATTGAAAAGAGACAATCCCTGTGTTGCTGTTGACTTTTTTTTAAAAAACGCAGTGGTGAATACTGAAGGAATTTGCCTGTGAGTTGCCATTATTTAACTTCCAATTGCTGCAAATGACCCTGCAAAATTTGCAGATTCCTGCCCATATTACAGAACAGTACTGTGTCTGATCAGTGCCCACTATTTATAATTCTCTTCTTCATTCCTCTCAGGATTTCACTCAAGAAAATGCCCTCTATCCGACAGACCATGCAGGAGATGGGTGTGAAAGGATCAGACGTCTTCTTGTCACTGAAGCATAATGAACACTCTTTTGGCATGGGGCCCCATAACAAAACAGCACCCACCATCCTCACCAACTACCAGGATGTGAGTGTTTGATATGACTATGAGCCAGCAAATGAATGAGGCCAAGAGTTGTTTGTATAGGGATCTATGGAATGTGCTGTGATGAAATTTGAATCAACAGCAGTACCATGATTTACCTCATGTGATCAAAAGATTTATGTGGGCTTCAGGTTCCTGAAACCCTAACACACCTTTTATTCTCGTGAAATTTATGTGGTTGTTTAAGAGCTCTCCTGATAATTCCTTTTCTTCGAATATTCCATCTTTGTTCAGATGATTATCACTTACTTAGGCTGTGGTCACATTGTAATTTTGATTGGATTTCACTGTTGTTCCCTCTCACATTTAAAATTGCTGATCAGACGGCCGCATCCGCCTCCCGCACTGAAGTGGGCTCACTTGCGCAATCCTTCCGGTTCCCTAGCGAGTTTTCCGACACCAGGAAAATCAAGTACTTTCTGGGTATTTCCGCTTTGAATCCACGATTTTGCCGATCTGGACAGCCAATGATTGTAATTAGGTCATCTGACCGTCCTTCGTGTGATGAAGTCCCCTCCCTACAACTTCCGCCTTTGTGCGCATGAGCAATCCTGTGCTGAATAAATTCAATGTTTAAACATTCAAGTGCACATATAGACTCCAGCGCTTGGTAGTATGTTGCTGGTTCATTTTGTTCACTGTTCGGGGGGGGGGGGGAGTACGGTAAGTCCAGGTGGGGGCGCATGCGCAAAGCAAATTTTTAAAAACTCACACTGCACCACCCAAGCAGCAGCACAGTTATCTAGACGGTGCCCAGAGCCTCGTCACACAGTGCTTGTGGTTCTGGGGGAGGGATGTGTGGTCATCCCAACCCCCCCCCCCCCAAATTCCCGATCAAATTATAGTGGGAACAAATTGGGATAAACTTGCCATGTGACCACAGCCTCAATTTCATTTCTGGGAATATAATCCATACCACTGTGGCTGTTGCTAAATATATTTCAGATGCTCTTAAAATTCAGACTGCTGACATTATTTAGAGTTAGGATAATCAAAGCCATTGATTTTTCAGTGTGTTTTATTTCATGTTATTTTAAAATGTGTACATTTTTCTTTTTTTTAATTCAGGAATAATATTATGTTCTTTTATATTATTTTTGTCTAAAAGCCAAGAGCTATGTAGACTTTCTGGAAAAAGTACTATTATTTCTCTCTAATACAATATATCTTCCAGGTGCAGTATTATGGTGAAATCCTCATTGGCACACCACCCCAAACCTTCAAAGTAGTCTTTGACACTGGTTCTGCTAACCTTTGGGTTCCATCGTACAAATGCTCCCCATTGTTCAGTGCTTGTGGTAAGTTATGTAGAACATCACAGCATACTTCTGGAACACCTGTTAAAAAGTAGTATGGATATCATTCCTAATATAATAGCAGCCTCAAAACATCAGTAGATGGCACTGTTAGTTGATTCCACATCAGTTCCTCACCTTTGCTCAAATCTTGTTTATAAATATGGAGATCACCAAAACAGAAATCCTCATCCAGAACAACGAGAATGTAGTGGAAAGTTATGTGATCACTGCTGTGCTTGAACAGCAATTGTATACAAGCTTGTGCACACCTACCATGTGTTTTCACTTTGGCATAGCTGTTCTATATGCAAAAGTCGGACACTACATGCAATTTGTGTTCATGCAATTTCAGCAATTATCAGCAAGCTGTAGTCATAAGTGAGAGGGTGGGATAACACAACGGTTAATGTCCATGGGTTAGGACTAGGGTTATCTCAGCTGGCAACTCCTGGGAGAATTTGGAGGGTGGAGCCTTACCATAACAGCACCCTGCAATGACATGACATTATTTCCAGCCTTGTAACTGGAAATGATGTCACTGCATCACTGGAGGCTCTGACATTCATTCAAAATTCTGTGGTAACCATAGAGTTTCAGGTGAATGCTAGCATGTCTGTTGATGTGGGGATATCACTTCCAGTTACAAGACCAGAAATGACATCATGGTGCAGCAGGATGCTTTCCTGCCCCCTGCTTTTCCCCATGCCACTCAGAGTGACGGTGGGCAACAGAAGTTCCCATGGTCCCAGCTGGGACCCTCAGGTGGGAAACAAAACCCCACTTGCTGGGTTACAAGCTGCTAAAGAGACATCATTTTTTCCTGCCTTTTGGAAGGAGCTGCTGCTAGTGCACATATATAGACAACAAGTGCCACACATTCTGCCTTTCTTTCCATGCACACTGAGAGCAGAAGCAGCCAGGCAGTGAGATTAGATCACTTGCAGTACAATCTTAAAATACAGTTATCTATATATCTAATAGCCAAGTGCCCCCCCTGCATGCGGATACCTAATTCCGCGTGGGGGGGCACTTGGGGGGGAGGATTTTTTTCTACACACGGGGGGGCACTCCCCCCGTGTGCAGAAAAATCCTAAATGTTAAAAAAAACTTTTTTGGGGGATATTTAAATCCCCTCAAAAGTAAAAGCATTCTCTGCGCAGGCGCTTTGGCTGGGGGGAGGGCTCGGTGGGCCTTGCCGCCGCTGTTTTCAGGGAGGGATGGGGGAGGAGGCTCAGCACACAGCCACCACCACCGATTTCCAGGGAGGGAGGGGGAAGGGAGGAAGGAGAGGAGGCTCGGCACGCAGCCGCTGCTGCTGCCAATTTTGGGGAAGGGAGGGGGAGGGAGAAGGGAGGGAGGAGGCTCGGCACGTGGCTGCCACCGATTTTTGGGGAGGGAGGAGAGGAGGCTTGGCAAGCAGCTGCCGCCACCAATTTTTGGGAAGGGAGGGGGAAGGGAGGGGGGAGGAGGCTCGGCACACAGCCGCCGCTTTTTTCAGGGAGGGAGGAGGGTGGGAGGAGAGAGAGGCTCGCCTGCCCACCACAAGTATCCTACTGCTGGGAGCCCATGGGGGGGGGGCGAGCGGCGGGCCCAGCAAGATGAAGAAAATGCCCCCTCCCCGCAAGTTTCTTGCGGGCCTCCCCTTGTACCCTTCTAAATCCATGGAAGTCAACTTACCCCTGTTTAGGATTGTACTTTAAATGGTGGAAAGAAAAGTGCTTGGCTTTTTCCTCACTGTGGTACACCTCCTATGGAATATGGCTTGTGTTTCTTGTCACTGGCTTTCTTGGTCTGCTACCCTTAAAACTAGTGACGTCACAATTCTAGTTCCTCCTCTTTCTGGCACATGATTCTGCTGTCACCTTACTTCCAGTCGAGTTTGCAGCTCAGTGGGCTCCAGGTCCTGTGTTAGAATGTCTGACTACAAAGAAAATGATGATCAGACAAAAATTAAAACTAGAGTTGAAACAAACTGGCCCCTTTGACTTTCCAGTGTCATATTCAGTATTAATATTCTCTAAGGAATATATAAATTCCAAAGGTTAAAGTAAGCATTTAAGTTGACAGTTTCTAGCACTTTGACCTTCATATATTTTATACTTTAGCACGAAATTGTTCATTACATCTCCCATTTAGTTTACCCAGTCAAGTGAATACCTTCAAAGAGAACCAACAAATAGTCATGATTAATTAGAAGGGAGGCTGTTATCCAACTACCAAAATGTACTTGATTAATTCTCTACCTTTGAGTCAACTAACGATCAATAAAATTTGAATCTTTAAAAAAAATCAGGGTAGAAAAGATCTCTCTCTGACAAATTAAAATATAAGGTTTAGCCAGCATGGTGTAGTAGGTAAGAGCTGTGGACTCTAATCTGGAGAATCGGGATTCTGCACTCCTCCACATGCAGACTGCTGGGTGACCTTGGGTCAGTCACAATTCTCTCAGAATTCTCTCTGTGCCACCTACCTCACAAGGTGCCTGTTGTGGGGAGAGGAAGGGAAGGCAACTGTAAGTTACTTTGAGACTCTTTAGGGTAGAGAAAAGTGGTTTATAAAAAAACAACTCCTCTTCTTAATAATAATAATATACTTTAATGTCATTGTACATAGTACAATGAAATTAAAAAGTGCCATCATTCAGTGACTCACAACATATAATCATGCGCACTCACACAGACATTCACGACTGCTTCTCCCTTGTGATTTACATAGCAACCAAACCACTGTTTCCCCCAGATTTCGGTCTCATGCAGCATTCAGGGCAATAATAGCTCTCAAGTAAAAACTGTTTTTTAGTCTATTTGTCCTTGTTTTGATTGTCCTATATCTTCTGCCCGAAGGCAGCAGTTCAAACAAGGAATATGCAGGATGTGACAAATCCTGTAGGATGTTCTTCACTTTTTTCTTCTAGTTAGAACCTACCACTCATTCATTTTTTAAAAAAATGCTCTAATACAGTACCAGCAAGAACCAACCTAACCTCAGCAATTTAAAAAGTTACTTTGACTTGTGGCCTTTCTGATTAAAACAGGCCCTATTAATTTTTACTAATTTACCAATTACATTTTTGTAACCTTAATCAAAAGAAATACCAAACAACCACATTTACTTTTATTTGAACTGTATTAATGTCTGAATGTTTTGTGTTTGTTTTAAGAAAACTCTGAGTATTATATCATGTGTGCTTTATGTTAAAACATTTTGTTTCCATCCTAATTATATTGTGTATTCACTGCTGATTGTGAGCTGTTTTTACCACTCTGATTAATGTAAGCATAATGTGCAGTATTCCATTTCTTTTCTCAGTTTCACACAACCGCTATGACTCCTCAAAATCAAGCACATACCTTGAAAATGGAACCAAAATTGCCATCCAGTATGGACAAGGAAACATGAGGGGTTTCCTTAGCCAGGACATTGTCACAGTACGTGCTATAAAGGGGCAGATGTTCTCTCTTCCTTCAGCTCAGCTGCCTTCTTGCTTCTAAAGAAAGAAAATGTGTGCAATGCTTTCCTCTCATCTGCTTTCCAGGTTCTTTTGTAGCATGACAAATTAATTAAATTAATTATCTAATTATCTAATTATAGCTGTAAACTAGTGATGCCATAATCCTTGCAAATAATATGCTTGAAAATCGAACTTATCTTGCTCACAGTGTCTCTTTTCCCTTGAGGAGAGCACCCCATACTCTTGAAGTGCTGATTAGTCTGTAGTTTACAAGAAATGTGTCCAATGTATTTGCATAGTTGGCAGCCAACCAGTAACTTCTATTAATGTGTGCTCAGAAAGCACTGGATTTCTAGGGTCAATGCAAATTAGAGTTTTCTCAGCCTTCTAATTCAATTTGGGAAGCATCAGAAACTACAGTTCTCAACAATCCTAACAGGTAGTCATGCTGGGAAGACTGGGAAGAGTAATTCTGAGGACAGACAGGGGCCCACTATGCACTATGCTTACTCTAGAGAATCCAAGCCAGTCAAGCCTTTAAGCCTGACTTTGGATTTGTGTGCCTGCCCCATGCCCCATTCTTTTTTCTCTGGTATATTCAGGGCTCCGTTGGGGCCGGCGCGCGCCGGAGCGCCGCTCCGGGAGAGAGGCGCCGGGGGGGCGGGCACTTAAAGCCCTGCCCCCCCGGCCTCCCCCCGTCAAAGCCCCGCTCCCCCCGGGAAGGCCCTTCCCTCCTCCCCCCCCCAATTGAGACTCCCGGGGACGGCGGCGCTCCGCCGTCCCCGGGAAGGCCCTTCCCTCCTCCCCCCCCCAATTAAGACTCCCGGGGACGGCGGCGCTCCGCCGTCCCCGGGAAGGCCCTTCCCTCCTCCCCCCCCCCAATTAAGACTCCCGGGGACGGCGGCGCTCCGCCGTCCCCGGGAAGGCCCTTCCCTCCTCCCCCCCCCAATTAAGACTCCCGGGGACGGCGGCGCTCCGCCGTCCCCGGGAAGGCCCTTCCCTCCTCCCCCCCCCATTGAGACTCCCGGGGAAGAACCCCTCTCCCACCCACCCCCGCAAAGAAACCCCCTCCCTCCCACCCACCCACCCGTCCATCCCTGCGCAATGTCAAAAAAAACCCCTCCCACCCACCCACCCCCCCCCCCGCGCAAAGAAACCCCCTCCCACCCACCCATTCCTGCTCAATGTCCCCAGGAAGGAGCCCCCATCCCCCCCTCACCATTCCTGGGGGGGGGGAGGGAGGGAGGGAGAGAAAAGCTGGGCCCCAGTGCCCAAACAAAAGGGGGGGAGAGAAGCGCCTTCTTTCTTTCTTTCTTTCTTTCTTTCTTTCTTTCTTTCTTTCTTTCTTTCTTTCTTTCTTTCTTTCTTTCTTTCTCTTTCTTTCATTCTTTCTTTCTTTCTTTCTTCCCCCCCCCACCTACCTACCTACCTATCTTCCTGTTCCTTTCCTCCCTCCCTCCCTCCCTCCCTTTCTATCTATCTTTCTTTCTTTCTCCCCCCACCTACCTACCTACCTGTTCCTTCCTTCCTTCCTTCCTTCCTTCCTTCTTCTCTCTCTCTCTCCCCCACCTACCTACCTACCTTCCTGTTCCTTCCTTCCTTCCTTTCTTCTCTCTCTCCCCCCACCTACCTACCTTCCTTCCTTTCGTTCCTTCCCCCCTCCCTCCCTCCCTTTCTTCCTTCCTTCCTTCCTTTCTTCTAACAGTCTTCCAGTGATGTCAGGGGTGTGTGGCCTTCTGACACTTCCGGTGACATCAGGGGGTGTGGCATATGCAAATAAGTTATGCTAATGAGCTCCTGCACCTCTTTTTTTACGAAAGGACCCCTGGGTATATTTATCCTGTATTCTGGTGTATTTATTCTGCAGCTGCAACCAAAACCCGCAGTATTTGCTTAATTGGGGTAGGAATGTCACTTGTGACGTGTTGGGGGTGGTTCCTAAAGGTTAATTTACCGTATTTTTCGGACCATAAGACGCACCTGACCATAAGACGCACCTAGTTTTAGAGGAGGAAAACAGGGGAAAAAATATTCTGAACCAAATAGTAGGTAGTTGGGGGGGGGAGAGAAGAAAGAAAGAAAGAAAGAAAGAAAGAAAGAAAGAAAGAAAGAAAGAAAGAAAGAAAGAAAGAAAGAAAGAAAGAAAGAAAGAAAGAAAGGGTAATTAGTTAGGTAGGTAGGGGGAGAGAGAGAGAAGGAAGGAAGGAAGAGAAAGAAAGGAAGGAACAGGAAGGGAGGGAGGGAGGGAGGAGAGAGAGAAAAGGAAGGAAGAAAGACAGAAAGACAGAAAGAAAGACAGAAAGAAGGGGTGTTTCCCTCCCCCCCTTGCTTGGGCCCAAGTGGCTTAACCTACCTCCCACCCCTGCAGCCCGGGAAAGGTGAGCGGGGGAGGGAGGGGGGGGTAGGTAGGGGTGAGAGAGAGAGAAGGTAGGTAGGTTGGTAGGTAGGTAGGTAGGGGGAGAGAGAAGGAAGGAAGGGAAGAAACAGGAAGGTAGGTAGGTAGGGGGGAGAGAGAGAAGGAAGGAAGGAAGAAAGGAAGGAAGGAAAGGAACAGGAAGGAAGGTAGGGAGGAGAGAGAGAAGGAAGACAGACAGACAGAAAGAGAAAGAAAGAAAGAAAGAAAGAAAGAAAGAAAGAAAGAAAGAAAGAAAGAAAGAAAGAAAGAAAGAAAGAAAGAAAGAAAGAAAGAAAGAAAGACAAGGTGTTTCCCTCCCCCCCTTGCCCCAGCACGCCACTCGGGCCCAGCTCTTCCCTCCCTACCTTTCCCCCCTGCAGCTCAGGAATGGTGAGGGGGGAGGAATGGGGTGGGAAAGGTGAGCGAGGGAGGGAGGGGGTTCTCCCCGGGCCAGTGGCGTGCTGGCCTGGGAAGGGTGAGGGGAAGAGGGAGGAGGCTGCTTCCCGGGGCGGCGGCGCTTGCCGTGGCCCTGGGAGTTTGTGCGGGGGGGGAGGGACGGGGGCTTCCTCCCGGGGCAGGCGGTGCTTGCCGCAGCCCCAGGAACTTGACAGGGGAGGGAGGAAGGGAAGGAAGGAAGGGGGCTTCCTCCTGGGGCCGCAGCACTTGCCACGCCCCCGGGAGCCTGACTGGGGGGGAGGGAAGGGGGCTTCCTCCCGGGGCGGCGGCGGTGCTTGCCGCGGCCCCGGGAGCTTGACTGGGGGAGGGAAGGGGGCTTCCTCCCCGGGAATTTGTGCGGGGGGGAAAGGGGGCTTCCTCCTGGGGCCGTGGCAAGTGCCGTGGCCCCAGGGACTTGACAGGGGAGGGAGGGAGGGAGGGAGGAAACGTCGCTTCCTCCCGAGGCCACGGCAAGCACCGCGGCCCTGGGAGCCTCATTGGGGGGAAAGAGGGCTTCCTTCCGGGGCAGCGGCGCTTGCCGCTGCCCCGGGAGTTTGTGCGGGGAGGGAAGGGGGCCTGAGGAGGAAGCCCCTTTCCCCCCCCCAAATCAGGCTCCCAGGGCCACAGCGCTTGCTGCGGCCCCGGGAGGAAGCCACTTTCCCTCCCTCCCTCCCTTCCCTGTCAAGCTTTACAGGGGAGGGCGGGAGGGAGAGAAAGAGGCTTCCTCCCGGGGCCGCGGCAAGCGCCGCAGCCCCGGGAGCCTGATGGGGGGGGAAGGGGGCTTCCTCCTGGGGCCGCGGCGCTTGCCGCAGCCCCGGGAATTTGTGTGGGGGGGCTTCCTCCTGGGGCCGTGGCAAGCGCCGTGGCCCCAGGGGCTTGACAGGGGAGGGAGGGAGGGAGGGAGGGAAAATGGCTTCCTCCCGGGGCCGCGGCAAGTGCCGCAGCCCCGGGAGCCTAATTGGGGGGGAAAGGGGGCTTCTTCCCGGGGTCGCAGCAAGTGCCGCAGCCCTGGGAGCCTGATTGGGGGGGGAAAGGGGGCTTCCTCCTGGGGCCGCGGCAAGTGCCCCGGCCCCTGGAGCTTTACAGGGGAGGGAGGGAAGGAGGGAAAGTGGCTTCCTCCCGGGGCTGCGGCAAGCGCCGCGGCCCCAGGGGCTTGACAGGGGAGGGAAGGAGGGAAAATGGCTTCCTCCCGGGGCCGCGGCAAGTGCCGCAGCCCCAGGAGCCTGATTGGGGGGAAAGGGGGCTTCCTCCTCGGGCCACAGCGCTTGCCGCATCCCTGGGAGTTTGTGCGGGGGGAAGGGGACTTCCTCCTGGGGCCGCGGCAAGCTCCACGGCCTTAAGGGCTTGACAGGAAAGGGAGGGAGGGAGGGAAAATGGCTTCCACCCAGGGCCGCAGTGCTTGCCGCAGCCCCGGGAGCCTGGATTCGCTCCATAAGACGCACACACTTTTCTTTTGGGGGGAGAAAAAGTGCGTCTTATGGTCCGTAAAATACGGTACTCAATTGCCCTATTGCAGCTATGCAGTAGCATCAAGTGCAAGTGCCTTCCATTTAAATCCTCCTGGTTCAATTCCTTGAATGAAAGGGAACACAAAGGAATGCAGGCAAAGTTTAAAACAAACATTCTGAAATTGACAGCTGGAGAAAAAAAATCATTGGCAGGAAATGCTTCAAAAGTTTGACTAGAGGTAGCATGCGTATGTGCAGTTAAAAGTTTTTAAAGATGCATGCCCTCAGGAGGAGGCGCTGAACACCTGGCCAGAAAGGCAGTGGCGGGCACACCATGAAGCAAGTGAGCAGCTGGGCATGCGTTGTGCTGGCGGTGCCTCCCCCTAGCATGCAACCAACTGATTGACCAAGCCTGTCCCCCTCACCAGCCCTGCGGCAAGATTCTGGCAACTTGGTAGTTGCCTGCCTTCGGGCTGGGTTCCTGCTTGGCACTGGTGGCCAGGCTTTCCAGAGCTGCTGTGGGCAGGCAGATTTGCTAGCGGAGCAGGAGAAGGCATTTCCCTATCATTCTTTCTAACTAAATACTATAAGCTTAACCATGGCTACTGAACTGAAATGACTAAATTGCTGCACCAAGGCACCAGGCCCCTGTAACATCATTGATAAGCAAGTCATGTTATCCACCAGCCTGAATGGTCTAAAAATACCATCACTGTCATGGCCACCATTCTCTCCCAATTGCCCCCATTCCAGGGAGCATCCTTTCCTTCATCTCTGATTTTATAGTAGACTTTAAAGGCTCTCAGAGCCACCAAATAAGAAGGGAGCACTCACTGGAGAAGACCCTGATAATGGGAATGATTGAAGGTAAAAGAAGAAGGGGATGGCAAAGGATGAGATGGTTAGACAGTGTTACTGATGCAGAGAACATGAAGTTGAGCGAGCTCTGGAGGAAGGCAGAGGACAGGAGGGCCGGGCGTGATGTGGTCCATGGGGTCGCAAAGAGTCAGACTCGACTGTGCGACTGAACAACAAAGATCTAGAACTTGAGTGAGAGGCAGGTTCTCCTTTCTGACTTTGTGTTTTAGAGGCCTCTGGAATGTGGCTAGAAGTCAGAGACAAGATACCACTTTTCTCCCAAGCCTTGAACTCTAGTAGAATTATTTCTACCTTTCATCATCTCACAGTCCAGTAATATCAAATATATTTATGATCATACTTCATTAAGGAAGTACAAATGACAAAGTCAAAGACTGACTGATATCACCACCTTATGTAGACAGATTTTGGAGCAAGCCATCAACAGCCAGAGCACTTTGGCTTGATATCATCCTGTTTTCCTCATGGAGGGTGGCAGGAGAGGAAAGTGTGCTGAAGCTTCTAGATCATCTACATGCTGTGATCTCCAAATCCCTTCTCAAAACCCACTTCCTCGATGAAGCCTTTGATACAACCCTTTAGCCTAATCTGCAGCTGAAAATAAGACCTAAATGTTTGTATCAGAAATCATTCTTCCCATTTACTTTCACTATTTTCCTATCCTCCCTCTACTGCCTCTGTTCCAAATTATTTTCACTTAGGTAAAATTCCCTTCGCCCTGGGCCTCATTCCCACCCAAATCAGTGTCTACAAGGCTGTAATTTTAAAAGAAAGTCTGGAAGTTTGGAAGTTCTGATCACAGAACTCCTGGGTCATGCCAGGTTAGGGTCACCAGACTGCAGCTTGCAACCCCTGGCAGCATTCTGGGGGTGGGGAATGATCAGTGTTTTTGCAAAATCCTAGATCCCCCCCCCCCCATGTCATGACATGTCAGTGCACTGAAACAATGCCAGCTGGTGCCCCCCATTTCCTGTTTCCAGAGTTTGCCAGGCGGTTTCTTGCTATAGCAGGAGACGTGGCAACCCTATGCCTGATGTGGCCCTCATTTGCTCCCTAGCACTAACCTTTCATCTTTGTATTCTTCCCTCTAGGTTGCTGATATTCCTGTCTTCCAAGAGTTTGCAGAAGCCACAGCCCTAACAAACGATCCTTTCATCTATGCCAAGTTTGATGGGGTGCTTGGTATGGGATATCCCAGCCAAGCCATAGACGGTGTTATTCCAGTGTTTGACCGGATTATCTCTCAGAGGGTCCTGAAGGAGGAAGTGTTCTCTGTCTACTACAGCAGGTAGGTGTTGTTAGGAGAAAAAGCCTACACCAAAGATTACTAACAGTACCATTTAAAAAAGAATGACACTCTTCAATGGGCTTAGAAGAGTGTAACTCAGTTTAGGATTGCACCATAGGATAATTTAGACTGGTTTGAATAGTAGATTCAGGTTGTGGTCACACACCCTAAATAATCCACTTTCAATCCACTTTCAGTGCACTTTCCAACTGGATTTTTACTGGGTGAACTGGCAAAATCCAGTTGGAAAGTGGATTGAAAGTGGATCATTTAGGGTGTGTCACCACAGCCTCAGGTGGGTAGCCATGTTGATCTGAAGCAGTAGAACAAAGTTTAAGTCCAGTGGCACCTTTAAGACCAACAAAGTTTAATTCTGGGTATAAATTTTTGTTTAAGCTTTATCAGGGGTCTGTTGGGGCCGGAGAGAGGTGGAGCGAGGCGGAGTGAAGCTCCGCCAGCTCAGAAGTGGCCACTAGGGCAGCCACGGGCCGAATCAGATTCTCTAATCTGATCCAGCCCGCTGCTGAATTGCCGCCGAAATTCGGCGGCAATTTTAAAAGCAACTGGAGGGGAGGGGGTTTGAGGGAGAGGCTCCAAACTTGCAGGGTAGCTGCTGGGGCCTCTTCTCGAAATACCCACCAAGTTTCAAGAAGATTGGACCAGGGGGTCCAATTCTACGGGCCCCCAAACAGGTTGCCCCCATTCCCTCCATTGTTCTCTATGGGAGGAAAAAAGTTAACATTTTTTTCCACCATAGAGAACAATGAAGGGAATGGGGGCAACCTGTTTGGGGGCCCGTAGAATTGGACCCCCTGGTCCAATCTTCTTGAAACTTGGTGGGTATTTCGAGAAGAGGCCCCAGCAGCTACCCTGCAAGTTTGGAGCCTCTCCCTCAAACCCCCTCCCCTCCAGCCCCTCATATACTCTATGAGTTTTTGCCATTGATTTCAATGGCCCATAGAGTATAATGGGGATGAAACTGACATTCCCTTTCTGACACACTTCTGGTGATGTCAGGGGACGTGGCATATGCTAATGAGTTATGCTAATGAGTTATGCTAATGAGCTCCTGCTCCTCTTTTTCTACGAAAGGACCCCTGAGCTTTATACCCAGGATTAAACTTTGTTGGTCTTAAAGGTGCCACTGCACTCAAACTTGGTTTGAACAGGGTTTCTTGTTATACTTTGGATTCAGTGATAGGGGATAACACATCTAAAATTTAGATCCTAGGGTTGCCACTTAACCGGTACTGGTGGGTAACCTCCCAGTTATATTCCTTGATGTCGGGTGAGGGAACTGGGGGGGGAACAGCACTTGGAATTCACTTCCTGTTTCAAAATAAGAAGTGGCATCTTGATGCTCTAGGAATTTCAAAAAAATTCTATGGTAAATCCATAGAAATTTTTGAAATTCTTAGAGTCTCATGACATAATCTCCCTTTTTGAAACAGGAAATGAAGTCTCTGCTGACCAGTGCTCCCAGTGATTGCCAGCTTTGCATAGTTAAAGAAAATTCAGGATTTGGAATAAAAGTAGACATTAATTTGAGCCAGAACTCAGTGCTTGAATACCAGAACTGGCTTGCTAGCTAGGCGGGGTATAAATCTAAATTAAAAAATAAATAAAATAAAGAACTCTTCTCATAAAGAAATGAGAGCCTCTGCCCTCAGCAGCTACAGCAAATGCACCTGGGATTAGGGACCAGTGAATATATCTTCCAAGGCCACCTGAGCCCCAGAACTTACTTCTCTTTTGCATAAAATGTAAGTAATTTTAGGGCATTTATTTTTTGAAAGGTGAATAAAACTGAGAACAGCATGGTCCCAAAAGGTACCAGAAAGAATTTTTTAAGATCCTCCCAGAGTGAGAACTGGGGGCAGTGGCAGAACTGTATGGAAATCCCATTACTGAAACCAAGACTCTATTCTACCTTCTGAGTGAGATTAGTTTACCCTGACAAGAACTCCATGGAAGGACAGAGTGCATTACTGGATCAAGCAAAGCAGAAATAAATCTCATGATAATGCTTGACAATTATATAGTGCTTTTTCTAAATGCTCAGTGCTTCCATATATTATAAACTGGAAAAAGTACAGAAGAGAGAAATCAAGATGATTAAAGGGTTGGAGCCCCTTTCCCATGAGGAAATGCTGAAAAGTCCATGACAGCAGGGGGAAGGGACATGATAGAGGTTTATAAGATTACGCACAAATGAAACAGGAGTAGGGAGTAGGAGGAAAGTGCTAAACTTGCCCCTTCTTGGGCTTGTTGCTGAAAGCCTCCCTTATTGTTTAAAACAGAGCCTTCAAGTAAGAAGAAAAGCCCAGCTCTTCCCGAAACACAACTACCTCACCAACAACACCCTTTGCAGTCCAATTTTAGGTGGTAGCATTGCTTTAGCACTCTTAACACAAACTAGCATATAAACTTTTATTTTGAAGGGTGGCACTGATACAGACACCCTGGAGTAGGGCTCTGCTTTACCTTAGTTCCCATTTAGCCCCTCATGAAGCAAATTTCATATGGATCAGTCCCTCTACCCACCACCTTGTTCACTAGTCTCATTTAGAGGGCACAATAGAGAAACTTATTCTGTTTTGAGAGCCTGTTTGGTGTAGTGGTTAAGTGCGCAGACTCTAATCAGGGAGAACCGGGTTTGATTCCCCACTCCTCCACTTGAAGTTGCTGGATGATCTTGGACAAGCCATAGTTCTGTCTGTGCTGTTCTTGAAAGAGCTCTCTCAGGCCCACCTACCTCACAGGGTGTCCGTTGTGGGGAGGGGAAGGGAAAGGAGTTTGTAAACTGCTCTGAGATTCTGAGTGAAGGGCGGGGTATAAATCCAATCTCCTCTTCTTCTTCTTCTTTTGGTTTCTCCCCTCACCAGAAATTCTCAGTTGAACACAGGGGGAGAAATCATCCTAGGAGGCAGTGACCCCTCTTACTATACAGGAGACTTCCACTATCATAGCATTAGCCAGAAAGGCTACTGGCACATTGATCTTCAAGGGTAAGTAACACCACCAATGTTCCCTCTAGGCTGAGTTAGCATGAGCTAGCTCACAGTTTTTTAGCCTCTGGCTCACATATTTTTGTCTTAGCTCAGGAAGGATGCTTCCAGAGAGCAAACTAATTGATGTAGTAGCCAAATCGCTCTCTCACAACTTCAATGCCAGTAGCTCACAAAGTAGAATTTTTGCTCACGAGACTCCACAGCTTAGAGGGAACATTGAACACCACTCTAACATTCCCTTGCCTTTCATATCTTCTTTTTCTGTTCAGTTCTTCACAAATGCTCCTTTTGCCAATTCAAAACACCCAGCATGGGTATTGTTACTTTGATGTGAAACTGTCTATGTTGCTACTGAAAAACCTTTGTTGACCAAAATCTATATACTAATTCCCAAGGCACCCCTGGGCAATCCCCAGATGTGCAGAAAAATCTGAAATCTATAAAAAAAACTATAGGGGGGATACTTAAATCCCCCCCCCCAAAAGTAAAAGAATGCCCTGAGAACTGCCTCGCTGCCATTGCCGCCGTGGGGGGGAGGGGACATGAGAAGGCTTGGTGGGCCAGCGGCTGTGAGCCGCTCAGCCCTTGCTGCTGCCACTGGGGGGGAGGGAGAAGTCTTGGCGGGCTGGCCAGGCCTCGCCGCCACCACTGCAAGGGGAGGGAGGGAGGAGGGAGAAGTCTTGGCGGACCAGCCAGGCCTTGCCACCGCCACTGCGAGGGGAGGAGAGGGGGGAGGGAGAAATCTTGGCAGGCCGGGCAGGCCTCGCTGCCACTGCGAGGGGAGAGGAGGGGGGAGGGAGAAGTCTTGGCGGGCCGAGCTCAGGCCTCACCGCCAGTGCTTGGGGGGGGAGGCTTGGCATTGGTGCTGGGGGGGCAGGGAAGAAGGCTCACCTGTGGGTGCTTCTTCCTCCTCCTCTACGTGGAGCTCCTTCCCCCCGTGAGTATCGCAGGTCCCACCTCTTGTGTACATATAATTCTGCTTCTGTGTATGGTATGTTAACACAGAGACAGAACAGGAAGCACAGTGCCAAAAGAGTTTCCCAGTGCCAAAAGAGTTTCTTACAATAAAATTGACCGGTGTGTGTTTTTATTTTTTTATTTTTTTAACTGTCATCACTGGATTGCATGTTCTGCTATATGAAAAGGTGCTTGCATGGATGTTTTTGGAAATACGCAAGCTAAAACATTTTGGAAGCACTCTTTGTCAAAAATATGTTGGGCAATTAACACACAATGCAGTCTTTTAGAACCTGCTTAAGATTCATCTGCTTTCTTGGTTATTTTTTGTGGCTGCTGTTGTTTCCTATTATAGTCATTTCCAATATTTTTTAAAAAGCTGCTTTCTTTAACTGGAAAACCCTACAAAAACTTTCAGCATCCATCTATAGATGGTTTCCCCCCCAATTTTAAAACTTGTTTTATTCTTTACACACAGAAAATATGTCAGAAAATTAAATGAGATAAGCATGCTATCAATACAGTATTTTAACTCACAATTCTGTGAGATGAGCAGAATATGAATAGTTAACATAATCCCGGTCTTTAAGCATTTCATAGAAACCAAAACTAGTTGTTCACCTGATTCACCATTTGCCTCCACACATCATATTGTTTAAAGGCTTTATTCTAAAATAAGCTGTCAATTTAATCATACAGAACGTAACTTTAACTTCTCTGCTCACCCTTTTTTACTTCTTCCAGTGTCTGGCAAAGACTATAGAAGCAGTTGTATTCTATATAGGACCAATTCGTGAAGAGAAGATGGGATACAACAAATTTTAACAATAACAGTTTTGGTGTACAGCAATCATACAGCTTATACCAACTGAAATGCATGCTACTATTACTTTCCAGTATTTTACAGCTCATGAACAGTCTGACTATACATGAAAAAGCAGCATTATCTTTGCCACAAAACCAGCAGTTCTTCATGGAATTATAAATTTTGGAAAATCTGCTTGGTGACAGGTGCCATTGGTTTACCATTTTAATTATGTTCTCTCTCAAAGAGAGATTCGCTGAAAAGGCTGAACCTATTATAAACAAGTAATTTCATTAAACTGGAATTACCTGGTGACCTAAATCAATATGCCATTTTTGATAGCATTTTCCCCTCTTACAAGCTGAATTTATTAACATATTATAATGTTGGAAATAAGCTTTGATTTCCCTTGTACAACTAACTTTTCTAATTTTATTAACTCTCTCAAGACAATTCCTCTCGATTGTGTCACAAGAAAGCTTTTAATCTGTAAATATTGAAATATGGAAATATTTGTGCCTCCTTTTTTCAGCACAACTTCAAAGGGTACAATGCAGTTATTCACTATGTATGTGGTCCTTTTGAAAGTGGTCTCAATGTTTAAAGGTTTTAGGGTCATGGTCAGATATACAGTTTTTTATTTCTAATAACTGAAGATAATAGGGAGGCAGAAGGTACTATTTTCTGACAAAATTGTGACCAGGTATGCAGCAATACATCAATAATTGAGTTACCATGCCTGTGAAATTTCCACCTCTCCATTTTTTGTAGCCAAATCAAGACATCTAATGGAATGTTAACTTATGTTTGCTCAATACTGGTTAAAAAGGAATCCTCTTTCAGTGATATCCATTCGGTTAACCTAGACAGTCAAGTTTGTTTGTTTAGTTATTTATTTATTTAATTCGGTTTATACCCCACCCTTCCTGCCAAATTGAGCTCAGGGCGGCTTACATAAAATTTCACATAAATATAATTAAAACCTATCATGGGAACATAAACATAAAATAACTTTCATTTAAAATATTCCTAAAACGCTGGAATATAAAATGCTGATAACAAACGAGGGCAAAAGTTATTTATAATACAACTTAAGGTGACTGTATGTTCCGACGGTATTTGTGCCAGCTCAGTTCACTTGACTTATTGTGCAGGGGGCACAGGCTGGAGATGAAAGATGGTAAAGCCAGGCCACAGGGGCACTCTTTGGTGTATAATGTGGCTCTTTAGTGAACAGCCTGATGGGAGAGCTCAGTCTTGCAGGCCCCGCAGAACTGTAAAAGGTCCCACAATGCCCTGATCTCTTCCGGAAGCTCGTTCCACCAGAACAGAGCCGTCACCAAGAAGGCCCTGACTCTGGATGTAGCCAGCCTGGCATCCTTGGGGCCTGGGAGGGCCAACCAGTTTTGTGTCCCCAAACGCAGTGCTCTCCGGGGAACATGTGGGGAAAGATGGTCCCTTAGGTATGCTGGACTCTGACCATATAGGGCTTTAAAGGTTAAAACCAGCACCTTGAAACGAATCCAGTATGCTATCGGCAGCCAGTGCAATGCCTTCAACATAGGCTGGATGTGCACCCACATAGGGAGACCCACCAGCAGCCTGGCCGCAGCGTTGTTCACTAGCTGCAGCTTCTGGATTTGAGAGAAGGATAGCCCCATGTAGAGAGCATTGCAGTAGTCCAATTTCAAGGTGCATACTCGAAGCATACTCTACGAATCTAATATAAGGATCAGTAGCCCATCTTCACTTTTTTCCTTGTTAACGGATGAAGCAATTTCTGCTCAGTGAACATGTATTAATTATGCTTATTACATAAATATGGAGTTTCCTCACCTCAGTGAAACTGGTGAAATTAACATGTAGTACTCTATGAATCTAATATAAGTCTTCTGACAAAGATTTATTGAAACGAAGAATACAATCCGGAGTCTTCATTTGATTTAGCTGGACACAGCTGTGTTATTTGGATTCAGCTGGACTCAGCTGTGTTATTTATAATTTTGGCTTTAATAGCTGCTGTTAATAAGTTTCATTGATGTTTGTAGAATAGAGTGATAATGACATGAGCTGTGATAATGGTTTATTGAATTGTTAAAATATACCAGTAGTTATATCTATATATTTGTTTTGTTTGCGTTTGAGTGCAGTGCTTGTTTTCTAATTAGATATGAGGCAGCCACATTTCACTGCATTTTATTTATAGTTCTAATTATTTCAGTCACACCATCATTATCATTACCTCGGGATTTTAGAAAGGTACATACAGAGAAAAACTGTATGAAAACTGAAAGGAAATCCAATTGTTATTTTGCTTTCTCCACAGGGTGTCCGTAGGAGGTGATATGCTGTTCTGTCAAGATGGTTGCACAGCAGCTGTAGACACTGGGACTTCCTTTATTACTGGTCCAACTAGTTCTGTGTCAGTCCTGATGAAAGCTATTGGAGCTACCTTGATTTCAGAAAAAGATGTAAGTAAACTGAACAGCTTCTTCCACATGGAATACTGTGTACAGTTCTAGTCACTGCACCTCAAAAAGGATATTATAGCATTGGGGAAAAGTGCAGAAAAGGGCAACTAGAATGATAAAAGGGTTGGGACACTTTTCCTATGAAGAAAGGTTAAAGTGCTTGGGGCTCTTTAGCTTGGAGAAGCGATGGCTGAGTGGGGACATGATTGAGGTTTATAAGATTATGTATGGGATAGAGCAGGTAGAGAGAAGTACTTTTCTCCCTTTCTCACAATACAAGAACTCATGGGCACTCAATGAAATTGCTGAGTAGCTGGGTTAGAACAGATAAAAGGAAGTACTTCTTCACCCAAAGAATGATTAACACATGGAATTCACTGCCACAGGAGGTGGTGGCAGCTACAAGCATGGATGGCTTCAAGAGGGAATTAGATAAACATATGGAGTAGAGGTCCATCAGTGGCTATTAGCCACAAGGTATAGATAGGAACTCTGGGGCAAGGGATGCTCTGTATTCTTGGTACTTGGAGGGGGGAGCAACAGTGGGAGAGCTTCTTAGTGTCCTTGCCCCACTGGTGGACCTCCTGATGGCACCTTGTATTTTTGGCCCCTGTGTGACAGAGTGTTGGACTGAATGGGCCATAGGCCTGACCCAGCATTGGCTTCTCTTATGTACATAATCATCTGCTCCAGTGGCAGGGCCGGGAAACAAAGGTCCAAAACTGAGGGGGGAAACCCTTCAAGTTTATTTGCCTTATCATGTATGCAAAGACTCTCTAGCTGCCCTGGAACTTTAGAAACTAAAAGGTACAGTCTCAGAGTCTGAAACTGGCAACTTTTCTACTGCCCTTTCTTCTTGTGAGTAGTTTGCTGGTTGACTCAAAAAATGCTGGACAGCTTTTAGTCAGAGGATATGTATGTGTAATCTTGATGCATTAAAATCTGGGTAGGAGAGACAGAGTTGCTCTGATATTGGACAAAATAAGCTTCTCTTCTTGCCTGAAATATGAACTTTTAAACTCTTCCCCCATGAGGAATGATGCCTAAACACCTCCTTTTTCTTTGCAACTCATTTCTTCTCTTGCAGTATGTCGTTGAATGTAGCAAAGTCCAGCTGCTGCCTGATATTTCCTTTATCTTCGAAGGCATACCCTATATGCTCAGAGGCTCTGCCTACATCCTCCAGGTGAGATGTTTTATAACAATTTGCAATAAGTGGGATAGACATAGAAAAAGCAGGCAAGGTAGGAGCTAGGCTAGATGCACTTATTTGTACTTGATGTCCAATATTTATTGAATGCATCATGGTAATTAGCAAGGAAATGTATGTACCCTGTATCAAGGAACATATAGACTGATTCTGCTTCTTGAGAACATAAGAATTTCATTGCTTGATCAGACGAAATATCCATCTCATGCAACATTCCATCTCCCTCAATCACCAGCCAGACATCTCCATAAATTCCCAAGCTGGGAAAGGTG
Source organism: Lepidodactylus listeri (assembly GCA_029233225.1). Lineage (NCBI taxonomy): Eukaryota > Metazoa > Chordata > Lepidosauria > Squamata > Gekkonidae > Lepidodactylus > Lepidodactylus listeri. Next base: position 68,912,086 of record JARCFY010000002.1, read on the forward strand.
GTGATAGTCATCAGCTCTTGTTTGTTCCTAGCACTCAGTACTATTCTTACATAAACTCCTGGCTTCTTAAATCCTGATATATAATTTCCTTACTTATTTTAAGCCACCTAAGTCTAAAACTGACCTAGAAAAAGAAATGCTTACAAGTGTTGGAGAAAGATGATACGTAAGAGTTGATATCTTTTAGAGAGAGAGTCTATTTCTTGTATTAACAACTAGATTAACAACTGGCAGAAATCAAGAGATGAAACTATTCCCATCAAAGTATCTCCACGTTGAAAAGATAGATTACTTTAGTACTGCACTCATTACTCAAATATTCTGCCCATTAAAAAGTGGCAATCATAGAAGTATGTGTATAAACTGAGACATAAATAGCAATAATGTGATGATGTGACCAAGCCATCTGAAGGAAAACTTCAGTGGAATATGTAGGAACAGGAAGATAAGGGCAAAGAGACATCTCTCAATTGATACTTTTTCATGCCCATGATCTAACAGTCTAAAAACTGGGGTGCCTCAATTTGCAACAGTCTACCTGGAACACAGGGCTGCTAGAATTGCTTGCCAGCATTTAATATGCAAGGAAAGAGCAAGGGGAAACTTTTATCAGGCTGACTCTGCACCAGCCAGAACAGCTATTTGGGGGGGGGGGGGGGGGGAGAAAGAGAATGTTCTGGAAAGCAAACACAGTGATAGGAAATGCTTAACTTGCTGGTGCTTATCAAGTGCTCTTAAGGGCATAGGAGCCCTGTGAGAAGGAAATGCTGGGCACCCTTACAAAAGGATGATTTCTCCATAAACTTTTAAATACTTCCTTATGGCCACAATGGGGATAACAAGCACTTTAAGAAGGCTGGGACTGGGGTGTAAATGCAATTTAATTTACTCACTTGCAAGAAAAGCGGTTAGAATTCAAGCATTCGATTGCTCAGCCAAAGGTTAGTAGTGATCATGGAGGAAATTAATCTGGAGTATTTTACTGGCAGAAAAGCAATAGCAAGGAAGTTTCTTGACCATTTATCTTGTACTTTGGCCTTACTCCAAAAACTGAAACACTATATGTGTTTCCAAAATAAAAGTGAACTACAGTCATGAATCAGGGGCACAAGAAGTCTGATATCTAGAAAGTGAGCAGGATTCAGACAAATGTCTGTGAAAACTGGAGAGGAGCAGGTACTTAAGATCCATGATAACTGGTCCCCACAGATGGGAGTTGGGAGACATGGAGATCCAGTGGGTAGACCAAATGGGGAAAGCAGTTCACAGCTGACGTTAGGGCATGAAACTATCCTATTAACTCATTTCTTTGTTTGGATGGACAATTTTCTCTGCAGCATTCCAGTTACGGGAGTGGTCTCTGTGTTGTGGCTTTCTCAGCTTTTGACATCCCACCTCCACTGGGCCCCCTGTGGGTTTTGGGTGCCAGTTTCATTGGCGAGTACTACACTGAATTTGACCGGAAGCACCACCGGATTGGCTTTGCCAAATCCCTCTGACACCAGGAAAACCCTAATTTGGATCATGTTGTATTTAGAGGAGAGACTACTTAAAACTGTGAAACATGATAGCTTACTAATATATCGCTGCAAATACATGAAGAGAAAGTGTCAATATGTATGCAAAACCTTTTTTCATTTATCTGCTATATAAGCAGCAACCACTTCTGTCACAGAACCCTCTTTCCCTGTTGTCCACTGAAGTCAGATAGTTGAAAGGTTGTATACCCTGCCTTTTAATCTCATAAATTCTGCCCTGCAAAAGAGAATATCTATTGGATACTTTTCAGTTTTTAGCAAAGAGTGCAAGTTGCCATAAGTGGCAAGTTGCCATCTTCTGTGAGATGTTAATAATTTCCTTGCATTTTTGTGGTTATTGACATCAATACAAAAGACTCAGGATGAGGTTAATACTACATATGACACCTGGCAGAGTACCACTGATCTCTAGCTGTAGGATGATGAAGCGAGATACTGACAACAGATGAAGGCAATCCACTGCCCATACAGCTTTGAAAGATAGTCACATCTACACTACGCTGTGTTTAAATATTTATGAAACCTGTTTAACTTAGCCATCAGGCTTTCTCCTAAAAGATCTGGGGAATTGCAGTTTTTTGTGGGTGCCAGTAAAGGAGATACAGAGCACTACATTTTCCAGAGTGCTTGACCTGTTACATTTCCCACCAATCATACAAGGTTAAAACTGGGTTATATTTACTGTGTCCCAAATTTGAGAGGTTCAGTACATAGTACTTATGACCATCACATTAGCTTTGTGTCCCAAATGTTGGGACACAGGCATAGAAGTCCTTGAGCTATTATTGGGAGCATCTGCAAAATGGTTTTCTATACTGTCACATCACTGCTTTAACAGTAAGCCAGAGAAGCAGGAAGTGGGAGAACAGATACCTTTACTTTCAAGTCTAGAGGTAACCATTGCATGGATTACCATGGCTAGGTCGGGGTGAGACAGGTTTGGGACAAATTGCCTGACCTGATGAAGTTGGAAGAATGCCAGTCTGCTAACATTTGTAACCTGGGCCTCCACTGACAAGGAGGTATCCAGGACCACACCCAGATGCCTGACTGTGCTGGTATTCGAGCCGCATGGTCAAGAGCCGGAAGATGGTACTTTAAACCGGAGTCTCACTCACCCAGCCAGAGAACCCCTATCTTTGACAGATTCAGCTTCAGCCGACTCTGCTTCAGCCACCTCACCATGGCCTCCAAACCCTCAGCGAGGTTTTCTGGGGTGTCATCCAGCTGGCTGTCCATCAGCAGATATAGAAGAAGAAGAGTTTGGATTTATACCCCACCCTTCACTTGTAGTCTCAGAGTGGCTTACAAATTCCTTTCCCTTCCTCTCCCCACAACAGACACCCTGTGAGGTAGGTGGGGCTGAGAGAGCTCTGAGACAACTGTCCTTGAGAGAACAGCTGGTACAGAGCTACGGCTTGCTCAAGGTCATCCAGCAGGTGCAAGTGGAGGAGTGGAGAATCAAACCCGGTTCTTCCAGATTAGAGTCCGTGCATTTAACCACTACACCAAACTGGCTCTCCTGGCTAGCTGGGTGTCATCAGCATATTGGTGACAGCCCAGCCCGAAACTCCATGCCAGATGGGGGAGGGGGCACATGTAGATATTGAACAACATCGAGGAGAGGATAGCCCCCTGAAGGATCCTGCACCCTGTCACCCAGCGCCACCCTCTGTCCCCAGCCATGGAGAAATGAGGCAACCCACTGTAGGGCTGTCCTACATAACTCCTACATCGATTAAGATGGTGAACAAGCAGATAAGTGATCTGCTGTGTTGAACACTGCTGTCAGTCCGAGTGATAACAGCAGCACCAACCCACCTCAATCCAACTGCCTATGGAGATCGTCCATGAGAGTGACCAGCACACCCCAGAGGAAAGCAACTGAAATTGTTAAATTGGCATGGGGCAAAGAATTAACACCTTCCCTCGCTGTGACTCCAGTATGAGTTGGGGTGCAGCAGAGCTGCCATTTAAAGTTTAAAAAACAGCAGGGGTCCATTAATGTGTCACCTGTCACCATGTGTAGCTTGGATTGTGAGGTCTACTTCAGTAACTCAAACACTTCGGTCACTAAACAGCCCTCTGTTACAATAGAGGAAAGTATTGTTTCCACTGTACTATTCCTAGAAGAATTAGCTCAGCCATCTGGCCAGCTGGGGCAAAGACCACTAAAACTCTGATGGAACTCTCAAGATGCCTGCACATGCGTTGCCAAAGTGATCCATTTTTGCTTTTTGAGTTGTAGAGAAATAATGTGCAGATATGTTTGTAGCTTGTCTTAGTGATGGATTTAACAAGAACTGACAATCCCAAAAGTATGTTGCCTCCCATTATTTTAGGAGGAAGTAAGACAGAATCCACAGGGATGTAGAATGGTATGATATAGCACAATCTTGGCAGAGCTCAGAAGGGAGGGAGACCACCAAGGAAGACTGAAGAAGAAAGCAATGGCAAACCACCCCTGAACATCTCTTGCCTTGAAGACCCTATGGGGTCGCTATAAATTGACTGTGACTTAACTTGATCAGCAGGAGCCTGATCAGTATGGAAGAGAAAATGGCAGTTGCCACACCATGAAGAATTGATTATCCCAACCAACAGCCAACCCAGTTCTTTCGGGCCTGACCAAGAGATGGATGTGGGTCCAAAGTACACACAGTTGCTTTTACAATCTCAAGTGATCTAGGGTGTACTTCTCCTTCAAAATTAAATTATAGCCAAGTATTTCTGTCACTCACCTTGCTTAGCTAAAGCAGCTGAATAATCCCGAGCCCAGCCTATTAACACCTCCACTATCAAGTGACAGGATAATTTCCTGCCTGCCATTGTACAGAAGCAGGTGGTTCTGGAGAAGAGTCTCACTTGTGACCTGCAACTGGCAGATATTAGCACTTCAGACTGGAACCAGCAAGGCAATTAAGTTAAATTGAGCCTTGCAAAGAAGCAAGGACAATTATAGCCATCCTGATTAAAATAATGAGAGTCATTCTACTTGATCAGAAAAGGTAATCACTCCCTCTAGCTCTGTATTGCTTATTTGGTTTCCCATTCAGTTAGCTGAATGTTTAGGGAAGAAATACTTTCTCCCCAGTTAGAAATCAGCCTTCCTTAATTTGAAAAGTAAGTCAAGCAAATTTAAACATGCATCTCCTTCCCAAATGTTTGTAATATTTTATCAACTATTTTGTTGCAACAGTTAAATAAGGCTGCCTGCTTCTGACAAACAACTGATTCAGAAACAAACTTGTTTCTTACCTCTTCAGATCACAGGTGGGGCTCACTGGATCAAATGCTTCCCCATAAAAAACCACCACAACACAGAAAAACAGTATGTCAAGCTGGGTTGCCAACTCTAGGTGCGAAATATCTGGAGACTTTGGAGGTGGTAGAGCCTAGGAGGGGAACGTTTGGAGAGGGGGGGGGACTCCAGTGGGATAGAATGCCACAGAGCCCACCCTTCAAAGCAGCCATTCTCCCCAGGGGGCTGATCTCTGTTCCTGGAGAACAGTTCTAATTCCAGGAGATCTCCAGGCCTCACCTTGAGGCAGGCAAACCTATATGCCAGAGAGAAGTGTTGGGGGCAGATTGTTTTTATTGCCCACCTTCCTCACTAAAATTCAAGGTGAATTATATTGTAAAGAAACAAAATGTAATCATACAGCACGTAGGGCTGCCAGCCTTCAGGTGGAGTCTGGAATTCTCTAGGAATTACAATTGATGTCCGGACAACAGAGACCAGCTCCCCTGGAGAAAACAGCAGCTTTTGAGTGGGCTGTATATTATATCCTACTGAGGTCCCTCGCCTCTCCAAACCCTGTGTTCCCCAGGATCCATGGCAATTTGTAATGATAGATTGGAATGTATTTCTCTGGCCTGGTGACAAAGAAGACATAACACTGCACAACCAGTCACCCCACCTTAAAGAAAAGGATGCTGTTAGTTACCTCCATGCTTGAGAGGAGATGGATGGAACATAACAACAGGTACTCAGTTAATTACTCTCAGCATTCCACAATTAAGAAGGGCACATTTACACATTGATCTCCAATTTTGATATATTTATTTGCTTCACTATGTTTCCCTCCAGAATTAAATGCAAACAAATGGTGACCATACAAACTAAGCTTGTTATTCCTGTTTGATCCTTGCATCTGTTAAATCAGGGGTGCCAAACATGTGGCCCACTGGCTGAAACTGGCCCCTGCAGAGCTCCTATCTGGCCCATAAGCAACTGCCTCTCGTCTACTTCCTGCTCCCTGCATCACAGCTCACTTTTGCCCAGCTGTCTCCTCTCCTGCTTCACAGAGGACAGAAAGAAATCCAAGCCTTCCTCCTCTCAATTGGATGAGTGTTCCTCCCCCTCATCCTCCTCTGGGGAGGAAGTGAGGCGGAGGGAAAGAGCCTGAGGAGGGGAGTCCTGTGGCACTTTTAAGACCAATAAAGTTATATTCCAGGTATAAGCTTTTATGTGCAAGCACCCTTCTTCAGAGGGAGCCAGCCAGCAAGGAAGGAAAGGGAGAGAGGGGGTGGGGAAGAGAGAGATCCCCCTTTTGAGTTCTAACAGATGGGAGGGAAGAAACTTAACAGCATAGCTTGCAATCTTTATTAGTGGAAGGGAGCAAGAGTCCAGTAGTACCTTAACAACTAACAAAATTTGTGGCAGGGCATGAGCTTTCATGACTCACTGCTCACTTCAGATACAACAAGAAGGTGAGTCCATCTGTCCTTATATGTTGGAGAGTGAAGTGATTTCAGACACCAAATGACAATAGCAGGCATTGGTAATGAGAGAAGAAACCTAGGTCTCAATTCTGTCCAGGAGGATGCATTGTCTTCAGCTTCATTATTAGTTGCAATTCAGCAGTCTTTCTAATCTCCTTTGAAATTCCTTTGTAAGAGAACTGCTGCTCCGGTCAGCAACTGAATATCCTGGAAGGTTAAAATGTTCCTCCACTGTTTTTTGAATGTTGTGGTTTCTAATAGCAGTAGAAAGAGTAAGAATCCAGTAGCACCTTAGAGACTATTAAAATTTGTGATAGGGTATGAGATTTCATGAGTCACTGCTCATTTCTTTAGGCTTATTTCCATTTATTCTTTGCATCCTCCTGGACTGAATCTTCCTGAGACCTAGGTTTCCTGTCTCATTACCAAAGCTGATATCTCCATGCATGGGCGTCAACTACGGGGGGGCTCGAGCCTCCCCCGAAATTTCCCGGGGGGCGCTCAGCCACCCCCGGCAAAATCGAGCGCCCACCCGTGGCCAGCCAGCTGGCCGTCGCCACCTCTCCTTCCCCCCCACCCCCGGTCTGCCCTCCTGCCTCCCTGGGGCGGCGGGGGGGGGGGGAGAGAGGCGGCGGGGACATGGTCCCGTGCTTCGCGCGCGTGGCAATCAGCCGGCCAGCTGGCTGCCGCCGCCAAGACTGCGCTCATCTGCACCGAGCGCGAGGCGAGCGCGGGTCTGCCTCCCTGGGGCCGGGGGGGGGGGAGGAGCGGCAGGGTCAAAGAGTGTCACCGGCTACCTGGCTGCAGAAACTCGGCCGCGCAGAGCCAGCCTTGCGGCCGCCATCTTTAAAAAAGGCCCCGAGAGGAGTGAAGCCGGGAGCATCGGTAGTACGGAGAGCATCTAGGGACAAAAGCGAGCCACAGGCGCTCTCGGCCGCTCCTCTGATGAAAGAGTGGAGCAGAGTGGCACCCGGAAGGGAGGGGAGGCGGCGGCGGCGAGGCGAGCCAAAAGTTGTGCCTGCTGCTTGCAGCTGCTGAAGGAGAGCGGCCGCACTCCGAAGAAGGAAAGGAAGGGCGGGACAGAGGGAGGGAGGCAGCAGCAGAGTTTCCGACATGGTCCTGTGTGCGTGCGCGCGCTGCGTGCGCGCGCACGAGAGAGCCCCCGCCCCCCCCCGGATTTAAAAAGTCTACGCCCCTGTCTCCATGCCTGCCACCCCTCTGCATATCACACCTATTCCAATCAAGCCATTCAACATCTGAAATTGTCTTTATAAAGTTTATATTACATTTTATGGCAAACATTGCCCAGCCTGACAAAATGACATTTAGGTCAGATTCAGCCCTTGTAACAAATGAGTTCGACATCTCTGTGTTAAACATCTTAATTATGTTATATGTTAATTGCTGCTCACCCTCTACCTGTATGTATGGACTGGTAACTTTCATTTCAATGTATCTGGAAGTGTGCATGCACATGAAAGCTTATACCTTGAATAAAATTTTATTGATCTTAAAGGTGCCACTGGACTTGAATTTTGTTCTGTTGCTTCAGACCAACATGCCTACCCACCTGAATCTACCCTGGATGTAGTCAAAGATAATGAGCCAGGGCTATCCTGAGTGTGATAACGAATTGTGTCTCTGTATTAGGTTACAGGTGATGTAAAGTGCTCATGACAGAATGATGCCTCAGCTACATCTTTAGCATATTTTAGTTATTTATTTTAATCAATTTTATGCTACCTTTCCAACTGAACAGGGGCTCCAAGGCGGTGAACATGAAAACGTGATTTAAAACAATTCAATGAAAACATCTGAAATCGTCTGTATAAAGTTTATATCTCTGGAACCTTGTGTTACATGTTATGGCAAACATGGCCCAGCCTGACAAAATGACATTTATGTCAGATCCAGCCACACAGCACTAGAACCAGTGAGGATGCTGATATCCATACCAGTATCCATTAACAGCAACTCGTTTTTGTAAAAAAAATTGGATTAGACAAATTCACAACAAATATAGCATGAGCCACGATCACTAAATGCATTGTCTGTCTAGAGATTCAACACTTATCTGACTACCACATGTTCAATGCAATCAACAGTGGAAGGGTTCCCAAAGGCCTCTGGCTGGCTACTATTCAAAACAAAATGCTGAAATAGATGGACTTTGGTCTGAACCAGAATGACAGTTCCTATCGATACACACGGGCATTTTGCATATTGCTGGTTTAATCGATTACTGCTTTGGGGAAAAACTAATCATCTAGAAATGTGGGAAAAGGAACTAAAGGAGGTATCTTTTTCCGTGAGTAACTTCCACACAAATCGTATTGGCCTGTGCTCAGTCAGTGGTTGGCCTCCCTCTACAGTAGGTATTTTATAAAGTGGTTAGTGCATACAGTCTGAGCAGCTAGATGTACATGGCATGTTCTCCTTCACAAATGCCTTGAAGACATGTGCTGCTAAGGTTTTTATTTTATTTATTTATATTTATATCCCACCCTCCCCGCCATTTCATAGGCTTAGGGCGGCTAACAACATATATGGTATACATTGCCCGTATCATTGCTGACCAGGGCCCTTGCACCTTTAAAAGCTACCTGCTGGGGAGGGTTTGTGGTTCGGTAGCACAGCACTTGCTTTGCATACAGAAGGCTCAGGTTTAATTTCAGATTCAGTAATCCCAAATAGCAAGAGTTGAGCTAGCAGCCTTTATTCTGTGTTTTACAGATGCATGGCAGCCAGAGATTAGACAGATGCAGTTTTCCTGTCACTCCAAATCCTTGCTAGGATAAGCAGCACCTGTTGAATCCCTCTCCCTCACACCTGGCGTTTAGCTGCCTGGTCTGTTTTGTTTCCTCGGCTTTTATTTTTCATCCTGAACCTATTTAGCTTTAGCTGGACTGGATGGTCTTCCACACCATCGCATTGGAAGATGTAGTACGAAAAGTATACAGCCCCGCCTATCATTCATAACAGCAGCTGTCTTCAATACTCAGGGCTCCCTCTGTTCCTAGGGAGGAAAGCCAGCCTCGCGTTGGTTTGGAATCTCAGATGTTACGATTTGTCACCAACTGCTGTCAAGAAAGCCTCCCGCGTCACGCCCCCTTACCTAGCGGGCCAGCTGGGGCGGCAGCAACCTTGACGACTGGAGCATCTTTCTCTGCTCTCGAGTAAGTCCTACCTTCCAAGGATAGGCTGGACTCTCGGTCTCTGCGGCCACTGAGAGCGATCGCTCGCGCTGACATCACAATCCGGGCCGCGCGGAGCGTTCCAATAAGATCCTTCTGCTCTAGAAAAGGAGGCGATGCGAGCGTGACTCATGGATTCCTCTCGGGGCTGGCTCCTCCCTCCCCGCCCTTTCCCAGCCCCTACACATGGGCGCCCTCGCAAGCCTCCCGTTGCTGAGGGGGAGGAGTTGCTGGCTGAGGCAGCTCTGCCGTGCCTTCCTTTCCCCTAACTCTGTCCCGCATCTGGAGAGAGCAGACTCGTATTCAGACTGCCCATGGGGCATGGAGGAGGAAGAAGCGGAGGAGGAGCAGCACGTCTGCACGAGCTACCCGGCCATCCCGAGTATCAGCATTGCGGTGGATGAGACGAACGTCCTGCCCGGGGCTCTGCAGCTGATCCACAAGCTGAGACCACAATGGGAGACGGCGCGAGTTAAAACCAAGGTACAACCACAGCACAGAGTTTCGTTGCAGGCTGTTGCAAGCACCCTCCTGGCGTTAGCCGGGTGGGAGGCCGGGCTCCGAGCGTGTCTGAAACCAAAGGAAATGAATTGGAAGAAGGAGGGCCGAAGGGAGGATGGGAAAGAAGTGCAGTGCAATGAATGGAGAACATTCAACAAGTCTAGACTGGGCTTGGTGCTAGAAGGCCCACACCTAATATTTTAAAAAAACCCTCCATAGGTGCACTGTACATTAGATCTTTCCATGTGGATTAGGTTCTCCCAGTAGCACCATCATGTATATGCAGTCAGAATGGATCTTTCCCACCCTTTCAGTGTAGGTTTATGGATCAATCAGGAACTGAATCTGTTCCAGTGGTCAGAAATGCAGATCAAGGTGACTGATTAATTGGCATGGATTATAAGGGTGCACACTATAACCCATGTGGCTTCCAAACATAACATACTCCTCCAATATCCCCCCCCCCCGACCCTGGAGAGGTCACAATAAACTGATACACAAGTAAATAGGTTGTATGCTCAGCATTGTGCTTCGTTTTAAGGATGGGGCCTATTTAGTTGGATGGGGCCTATTTAGTTTGTGCATGAGCCAGTGAAACCCAGTGCTTAGTGTTGAGGGGTTGGCAGTTGCAGCCTCTTTCTAGCCAAGCCAAAGTTCTCTTTTCTGTACTTCAGTTTCCACATGTGTAAAACAGAATGGGAGTCAACATGTTTTTCTCTTCCCTGTCAACCAGTTAATCTTAAAGCAGTTCCTTCATAGGGCTTCTTGAAGTCTGGGGGCACACTTGGTTTTCCAAAGTGGGATACGTCTGGGATCTGTGTGCAGGTCAGTGCAGACCCATCCACCTGTCAGCTTGTCAGGAATAGGGCATAACAAAAAAGGAATTTTGTGGCACCTTAAAAAAAGAGCTTTTTTCTTTGTGGATTGTAGGCCTTTTTGTCACATGCACAGGAAAGTTAAAAATTGTACTGTTGGTGTTTCATGGTCTTACTGTTGGCACTCTTGTTTCTCTACACCTATATATAGTCTGCCACATGAGGACATACTTTGTGCATCTGATGTGATTTTTTCCACCAAAGGATATGCTGCAATAAAGCATGTAGTTCTTAAGGAGTCACAGGATTCCTTTTTCAGTTTTAGTTTGAGTTTTGTATAGATGTGCACAGATGGTATGTTATGTATCTACATCTTTTGGCCCGACTACTGCCTAGTGGTAACTCTCTATCCTCATCTGATCAAGTTCACAAAAGCTTATTCTGCCACAAACCTGTCAGTCTTTAAGAGGGCACAGGACTCCTTTTTGGTTTTACTGTAACAAACTATAATACAGGTACATTGGCCCCACTGCTGGACCTCCTGAGGGCACCTGGTGTTTTTGGCCACTGTGTGACAGAGTTGTTGGACTGGATGGGTCACTGGCCTGTTCCAACATTGGCTTCTCTTATGTTCTTATGTTCACATCTCCTGGGGAATAATGAGTTTACTACAGCCAAAGCAGTATATCGGTACTGTTTTTTGTATTTCCAAATGGATGAAAGCAAGCCCAAAAGAGCAGAAAGCTGCCAAGAAATTATGCCTATAGACTGCTTTCAGATCCCCAAAAGAGTGGTTCTGTAGAAGTGCAGGTCTTGGGAGACTCCCATTGGTACTCCAGAAAAAGAGAGCTTGTGGTAATTAGTGCATATAGAGCCATGCACTATTTCTGTGTGGCAACATTTGACATTGTATAAGCACAGTGCAAATCTGAAAAACGTATTTGCTGTTACTGTTTAGACAGTGGCAGGCACACAGTTTTGAATGAATGAAAGCCCCCTTTTGTTACATGCAGAACGCACAGTCCCTGGCTCAAAGGATTTAGTGGCACATTCTTGCCCTGAGTCTCAAAGTGCAGCTTTGCTCAGATAGACATAGAGACTTCAGGCAGCATGTTGGGTCTCTAAATAAAATTGGGGTGCTGCACAATCTACCCAATTAAGATGGGGGAAATGGTCTTCAATTTGCTTCAGACATGGGCTGAAGAGACCAGGGAAATGTGCCATATGGATTCTGTTCTGAAATCAGGGCCAGATTAAGACATGCTGAAGCCCTAAACTGCATCAAGTTTAAGAAGCCCAGTAGCATCACCAACAAATAGTAATGGGGAGGGGGTATTTATTTATTTATTCAATTTGTATCCCACCCTCCCCACCTTCCGGCGGTCTTCAAGGCCCCTCATAATCTGAAGCCCTAAACTGTAGTTTGCTGAGCTTCTAAGTAAATCGAGTTCTGTCTGGAATAGTTGGCATACTTTCACAATGGCATTGAATATGCTTGATTTTAACACCTGGCAGCACCATCCTAAGTAGAGTTAGACCATTCTGAGACCATTGACTTCAGTGGCCTTAGAAGGGGGCAACTCTGCTGAGGATGGCACTGTCACTTCCTAGGAGGCTTGGTCCTTACACAGTTCACAGGGTGTTCACAGTTCACAGGGTGCTCACAGTTACAACAGCAGTAGTTTATTCCTTTGTTAAAGAGGTGATATACTTGTCAGTTGAATGTAATGCCTGCATCACCATTTGAGTGAGGGAAGAAGAGCTGGTGTTTTGTTCTTTTCTTTTGTTTTGCTTCCATGCCAAGAAGAAAAATAGCAACTCTCCATTACTCCCTTGCATTGAGTAAGAGATTGTGGAGGATGCTGCCTTCGACATGAACAGACTGTCCAACTATTTTTGCCCCCCAAAAGAACAGCTCTTACATTGTACTGTAAAACTGCCAGTCTTGTCTTGCAAGCATCTGAAGCATTGCTGCTTGGATCTTCCAGCTCCAATTTAATACTGAAGTGCCATAACAGTCCCATAAAAGTGTTGGGTACATTGAATACCAGCTCCAGTAGGAAGCTGCAGCTACCGCTAAGGTATCTTTTGAAAGCTGTCTCGTTCTCTAAGATTGCCTTGGAAAGGGAGACAGGAGCCACAGTTACCTGTAGGGGGTGCCAAAGCCTGCATACAAATGGTACTGCGGACCAGCAGAATTGGTTACATTTTGAGCTCTTCCAATTTGGCTTGGGGCCCTAAGCAAGTGGATTCTCAGCAAGTGTGTGGAGTTGGTGGCAGAAGGATCATTACAAATTTATAAATTGTCAAGTCTAATTAGACAGAAAAAGCAGAGTGAAAATAAATGGTAAAGGTCATCTGCAGAGAGCCAGGAAAGAAAGGGCTAAAATTAGACCATAAGCTCTTTAGGGCAGAGACTCTGCCCATCTATGCATGCCCAAGACTCCATCTCTCTGTGTATGTGGAAAACAGCCCTTCCCCAGCATTGTCAGACTCAAAGTGAAGGCGTATCATGCTTTTCTTCCCTCCTTCCTCCCTATAACAACTTGGGGTATAGAGTAGGGCAATGCCTTGCCCCCAACCCAGGAGACTTGGGGGGAAGCAATTGGTTCTCAGTCTCTTGTTTCTTGTTAACTGTATTTCCAACAAATAGCCAGGTTTTCAGGGCCAGGCTTGCAAATGGCCCCCACCTTCTCTCCTGTCCATCCATTGCTGCAAATGTTGCTATGAATAGAAAAAGGGACAGGCCTGTTTTTCCAGCTCTGGCCCAACCCTATGGTTGCCAGGTCGGTGACGCTGTCCTGGTGAAGAGTTGTGGGGGGATGGACAATGACGGGGGCTGATGGTACTAAAGCAAGCGAGAGGAAAGACAAAGCTGGCTGGAAAGTGAAAGGCTGAATGCCCCATTCAGAGTTCACAGGCCTAAGCTTGTAACCAATAATGCCATACCCATAAGTTGACAGTGTTGAAGTTTCTATTTAGATTGCCTGACAGATGTAATCAAGGCTTAACAGATTTATAACAGTTAATGGATCTGAAAGTGGTGACAGGTACATCCCAGCCCAATGGATTGTCTTCTCCACTTACAGCTTTGTGAGCTAGAGGTCCATCTTCATGGACCAGAGAAAACAAGACTCTTGAACATCAAACCTTCAGGCATGTTTTCTTTTGCCAACTGTAGTATTCAAGACTCCTGCTTCACACCAGACTATATGAAGAAAAGGATGCACACCTGTACTGTTCCAGTATTAGACTGGGAGGCAATGGACTAGTCGACACAGAAGTGATCAAAAGAAATGGAGACCCATCCGAGATTAGGTGACTCTAATGGATGGACCCCAAAATAACTGGAGCTCTGATAGCTTCAGGTCTGGCGATGCCCCTGGTTAGAAGGCAGGGTGGTCTTATGATAGGCAAAGAAAGATGCATGTAAATTTGAGGGAAGGATAGGGCTAGGGTTATGTACAGTGATTAGTGACAACATGCAATCTCTGTGTCCTGGTAGCTGTACACTTACTGGTTTCTAAAGACGTTACGGGATGAGAACAGAAATCTGAAACGTCAGATTCTAAAAACTCAGCAGCAGCTACTGTGTTTGAGGTTGACCATACAGCTAGCGAGATCTAGAGGGCTGTTTTATAATCACCAAATTATAGCGTTGGGACAAAAGGTGGAAATCAAACAGTATGGAAATACTAGCTGAGATTCCAATGTCACCTGGTGAGAACGAATGTTTTCCTCTAGGATGGCAGGGCTGCAGGTCGTTCAATCATATTTACCCAGGGCAATTGGGGACTGATAGTTAAGCTGCTAAAATTCATGTCTTGGCATGCAAGGAGGATAAATATCAGCAATCCTATTAAGGCCCACAGGAAAAGCTCTTGGGAAGCTTTATGGCAAACAGAAGTTTAAAACAAAGCCAGAACTCAGATCATCAAAATGGGGGTATTGCAGAAGAACAGTTGCAGGAATGCATGCGCAGGGCATGATTTTTAATTTGCATAGCCTTGTCTGTATTCCTGTCCGGGGGGGGAAGGGGCTGTGGCTCAGTGGTAGAGCATCTGCTTTCATGAAGATCCCAGATTTGATCCATGGAAGTTAAAAAATCTAGTAGTAAGAGAGAGGGTGAAAGACCTCTGTCTGAGACAGCGGAAAGCTACTGCTGGTCTGAGTAGACAGTACTGATTCTGATGGACCAGGGGCCTGATTTAGTAACAGGCAACTTCATGTGTTCCACCTTTGTCATGCTGGAGTATAACAAAGATATATATGGATTTTTGAATATTTGTCTTCTGGGGACTGGGTCCATGCAAACATTGAAAACAGCTCTTTGGTGTGTGTAACTCAGATGAAAACCTGATTCCTGTCCTGGCAATTATAATCATGGCGTCTGTTTCCCATAAAATGCAGGTAGCTTTCACTAGGGCCAAAGCAGTCGCTGTTAGAATGGCCTGGGGGAACACCTTCAGCTCATTGTTACCTCTTCTCACAGGCACTTTTTGCTGTGTATTTTGACAGCTGTTGATACCATACCTCCACCACCACCAAGTATCTGCTGGTAAGGTTTCCATCATAGCCTATCTAAAAAATGCCCAAAGATCACATGTTGACTTGGTATTTGAGAAAGTGTGCTTTGCACATGAAAGCTCATACCTTGAATAAAACTTTGTTGGTCTTAAAGGTGCCACTGGACTCTAAATTTGTTCTGGTAACAGTGGTGTTATGGACATGGTAAAAGAGGGGCTGTAATGTTTTTTAATGATTTAATGGGAAATGAAGAGATAATTCCATGTGCTGAGGCAGCCATCCAAGTTGGGCAGAGGCCAGAACAAAACCCTCTGTCCGTCTGTGGAGCCGTCAAAACAACAGCAGGGATGTCCTTGTCAGGGACATCTCCATTCATCTGGAACTCCAGTGCCTCCCCCCGGCTTGTTTATGCCCCTGGAACTCAAGTTGTTTGCTTAAGGCCAAACCTTTTGCCATAATTCAGAGATGGCTCTCTGAATTAAGAAAGATATATACACTGCTTTCACAAATTCTCCACCACACTAGATTCGTACTACTAGTGCTCAGGAAACATAGTTTTGTAATGATTCACCCAGATGTACTTTTTTAAAAAATAACTTTTTGTTTTTAAATAACTTTTGTGCAAATGAATATGCATATGTAATCATGTCCCCTCTACCTACTTCCTCTTATGATCATCTCCTCTTTGCTTTAATACATGAAGCTGCCTAATATTGTATCAGACCATTGGTCATTCAGGCTCAGAGTTGTCTACTCAGATTGGCAGTGGCTATCCAGGGTCTCAGGCAGAGGTCTTTCACATGATCACATCACCTGCTCCCTGATTCCTTTACCTGGAGGTGCCAGGTGAAACCTTCTGCATGCCAAGCAGATGCTCTGCCACTGAGCCACAGACCCCCTCCTCATCGCAGAATGTATACACTTGATCGTGCTGATTTGTGCTCACAGCAATCTGTTCAGGTAACCCTCCACAAGCATGCTGCTGTCGAGAATGGGATGGGGGTGTGAAGTGACTGGCCGTAGGCAGAGTGGTTGTGTGAACTGAGCCTTGGTTTGTCCACCTTTTCTTTCCCAGTACTTAGTCTGAAATGCTACCTAGGCACAGTAAGCATTAGTATGTTCTAAAGCCAGGCTGGTTTTCAAGTTTTGTGAACCTAGTCCCTCATTTTGTAGGTCCTTGCAATTTCTTCTATTTGAATTAAACTTGCATTGTCTCTGTGATCATCAGGGGGCAAAAATGTGCTAGAGTGGCATTATAAAACTCTGCATTCAGCCCTGCCAAATGACTGTCTTTAGCATTCCATTTCTTCTCATAGCTGCTCCACTGCTGACCCTGCTGCTAACAAAAAAGTATGTCTCTAAATGGTATCCAAGACTTCACATTGCAGATCTTATCTCTTTCTCTGAAGCCTGAGCTTCCCAGAGTTCCATCTCAGAACCATGTTTTAATGCCAGAACACAACCTCAAAAAAGGGTTACTAACACAGAATGTAACTGGGTTGTCCTAAGAAATACATTGCCCTGGTTTCCAGTCTTCCCTACTCCGTTCCAGGTTACAGTCTTCTCATGAAACTGATGAGTGAATTTGTCACACTTAAGCAGTCTTGGGAAGCAGCAACATAGAAAATGTGGGAAACTGTATTCCTTCCTTAAAATAGAGAGCATTAGGACTAACTGTGCACAACCGAAGGAAGATGATCAGGAAAGGCAAGGGCATCGTTTGAGCCAAGGGGATAGCTGTGGATGACCAGTGCTTGTTTTTTAGGGACTGAAACACCAGAAAGAATTTCTTGGCAGCAAAGTAATTCAAAGATCTGGCTCTAACAAATTTGATGTGTGAAGCAGAGTGCTACAGTATTTATGGAAAAATAAATAGATACCATACTTCATAAAAATATATATATTTGCTACATTGAGGTCAAAATAGCTTAGCATTCACTGATTTATAAAGTGAGTGTACTTTTAAAGTAGTCAAAGTGTTTAATATACTATAATCCTCACAACAATCCTGTAAACTAGGTCAATACTGTTTATCCCTGTTTAGTAGCTAGTAGACTGAAAACCAGTGGCTTGCCCAAGATCCATTGAGCATTTGGCAGATGTGAGGTTGGAACCAGTGGTGGTGGATTATCTCTTTAAAGCAAAAACATTGTGTGTGAAGCAAATGCAAGGTGTAACATCTTCAACACAAACACTACAGCCAAAGCATGTCTTCTTGGTCAGTGATGATTGTTGCATTGTGGTTCCTTTAGTGGCCACTCTGCCAGTGAAAGAGGATGACTCATGCTGCTTGAATACAGTCAAGCTTCTCTGTTATTGCTCTTCAGTTCTTTCATGTGTTCAGCTTGGTTGCATGGAACACAGCTCCATTTTCCCTAATAATACACTTGTAATTGCCACAGCAACCTACTTCCCTGTATTTTCTACCCCTGATATCAGTACTACATACAACAAGGAACAGGCAGGTTTTCCCTCATTAAATCTGGAATATTTTCTGGCTAGTTAAATAAATGTTCTCCATGACAGCAACAAATGGGTGTCACAGCACTACCAGCTAACTATCTTCTGTTTCTTCATTTCTCAACCAAGCTCTTCACTGATGGTATCACCAACAAGCTCATGGCTTGTTACACAGATGAGAACATGAGGGATGCGGTCCTGGTACGGGTCTACGGCAGGAAGACGGAACTTATTGTGGACCGAGCTAGTGAGCTGAAGAATTTCCAAGTGCTTCAAGATCACGGCTGTGCCCCCAGTCTCTACTGTACCTTTGAAAATGGCTATTGCTATGAATTTGTGCAGGGGAAGGCGCTTGGACCCGAACATGTGCATCAGCCACAGATATTCAGGTGTGTGTGAGATGGGAGAGGTTTGTGTACCATATTTCTCTCCCTAAACAGATGAATAATTCTGATCACTATCAAACCTGATGGTGTTTAAGGTATTGTACCAAGGACTTTCCCGTGTTCCCAGTTCTGCTCTGTTGTGCTAATCTGGAAGTCTGAGCAAAGTCCTCATCTGGCATACACTCCCTCCCCGAGCTCCTCAGTTATAATATGATATCAATTCTGATAATGGCAGAACATTCTGTTGATTCAAGAGCATCTCCTTAATTCTTCCAGGACCATATCTCTGTGTACCTAATTTAGGCTCAGCCCAAATTAAAAGTGAAGCTTCAGTAAGTAAATACCGAGGTAAAAACTGGGGGTTATTTTTAGTCATTGCTTCTATTTATCTGTACCTTTCTGTCTTACTGAGTTGATAATTACAACAATCCTATGAAGTATAATTCATGACAGTCCTATCTGACACTTAAACCATTACTCCATATTGGCTGTTCATCACATTTGCTTTCACATTAAAAGGAAATCTACAGAATTAGCTAGGCCCATTGTTACTTTGATTTGATGGAAGAAATTCTCCATTATAAGGAACTCCCATGCATTGTGCAGCTATTTTCATTGATGAGATTTTTCAGACTTCCATTTTGTTTGGAGAAGTCTGTTATTGCTTCTGTGAGAACAAATGATGCTAAATTTGATAAACATACTATAGCAATGAACTGAATTAAGCAGTAACATTTAATTTAGAGTGATGTGATGATTTCATACTCTTACTGCCAATTGAATCCTTAAACAGCTGTGCCAGATATTACAAAATTATCTTTTGGGCCATGACTCTAGCAAAATAAGCCATCTCATGGCCTAGTCATCATTTTTAACTTTATAGGTGTTTAGTGCCATTGATTAATAGCCTTGAAGATGATATCTTTAACACATCTACAAAATGAAGCATTTTCCAAATACTTGCCCTTTGTAAATAGAATACTTTTGCTCCAGTCAATTTCCCATTCTGCCTGCTGATAACCTTTGAAGTATCTGTACAAAGTAGAGGTTAGCTGTCTGATTCCTGATTTCCAAGAATATAACAGATTATCAGATCTCATATTATTTTGGACTAGACAAGTGTCTGAGTAATAAGTTTACAGAACCTGCTAATATTGAACCTGTTCAGTTTTGTTTCTGCTATTTGTTTCTTGTTTGTAATCAACTGGCCACAAATCTAGTGCCACAACCTGTGCCTACTATAGTGTACTGATGCCTGAAATTTCAAATAGAAGCAACAATATTTCCAGCCTTTTTAACTGCTTTTGTTGTTACCATTTGGATCATAATCCAGTTCTTGATTGTTTAAATCTCAACATTCCGTATTAGCAGGAGAAAGACTGGTTGAAACAGAAGCTGAGCACTTGATGGGTTCTAGATATCCTGATTCCGTTATTCCAACTGGACCCACACAATTCTGGCCAATAAAGAACAGTTATTGGGACAGGTGGCAGGAAGGCAACAGTAATGCATTGCTGCTTTAGAGAGAGAATAGCAGCACTTCCTTCTGCTTGGTCAGTGCTTTCCAAATGAACTCCCTCTGGGCGTTTCAGGGACACTGACCTACCCAGACTGTGGTCTACTGGTGTTCCTGTTGAGCAAACAGAAGATGTAGCAGTGGCCTTGACCAGCGATCAGTGACCACTCAGTTGCTGTGTGTGTCCTTTGGCTGCTCTCACTGACAGAGGAGAGGACAAGGGAAAATGACCTTTGATATATTAGCATTCTGGCTTCTGTCACTTATGGTAAGGTATGCCAAACCTCAGGGTTAGAAGACCGTGTTCTGCTGAGTAAATGTATTGCTGTCAAAGAACCGAACCAAGGCCAGCAGGACACTAATAGTGCAGACCTAAGCAAAGTTACACCCGTCTAAGTCCATTGAGGTCTGTGGTCTTAGAACGACTTAATTCTGTTTAATACAGCACTTCCCATTCTACTTGCCATATTCAGTAGAGCCTCAGATTCCAAATTCCAGTGATAATTCTCCCACCTTACCTGCCCTCTTGCTATAGAGTGTGCATGTGTGTTTTAAGTGCTGTCAAGTTGCTTCCGACTTATAGCAACCTTATGAATTAATGTTGGCCAAAACGTCCTATCATTAGCAGCCATTCTCAGGTCTTGCAAACTGAGGACCATGACTTCTTTTATTGAGTCAATCCATCTAATATTGGTTCTTTCTCTTCTCCTGCTGCCTTCAACTTTTCCTAGCGTTATTGTCTTTTCCAGTGAATCTTGTCTTTTCATAATGTGACCAAAGCATGATGGCCTTAATTTAAAAGTTTTAGCTTCTAGGGATAGTTCAGGCTTGATCTGGTCTAGGATCCATGCATTTGTCTTTTTGGCAGTCCATGGTATCCGTAAAACTCTCCTCCAACACCACATTTCAAAGGAATCCACTTTCTTCCCATCAGCTTTCTTCATTGTCCAGCATTCACACCCATACACAGTAATGGGGAGTACTATGGCATGAATTATCTTGCTCTTTATCCCCAGTGAGACATCCTTACACTTAGGGATCCTTTCTAGCTCCTTCATGGTTGCCCTTCCCAGTCTCAGTCTCCTTCTGTTTTCTTGGTTGCAGTCTCCCTTTTGGTTGATGATGGAGCCAAGGAATAGAAAATCGTGAACAATTTCAATTTCTTCATCATTAACCATAAAAGTTGTGCTATATAATGGAAAGTGCAATTCCAGTGGCATCCAAACAAGACTGAAGGCACCAGGGGAAGTGTTATCAAGTTTGGGCTGTTTTAAAGGCAGTTCCACATTTTACAGGAGAGTCCACATCTCAAGAGACTTGACTGTACACATCCCTTATAGGGAGGAAAACAATCCTGGGTTGTTGGCATAACGATCTACTGAAAAATGGTTCTCCCTCCAGCTCTCCAATGAACTAATATCCAGTAAACTGCAGTTTTGTCCAAAGGTGCTAAGGTAGATGCTGCCAATCAGCATCATTTTTGTGGTATCTGAACCAGACCAGGATTGGTCATTTTTAGACGGCACCTTTTCTTCTTTCACCTATTTGGAATGGAATGAGAAGTCCCTACATGCTGAAGTTAGGAGCTGTGTTTCTTTTGCAGAATGACTTTTCTTTTGACAAAATTACTGCAGCCCACAGCGGTGCAGTGACCTGTTTCCAGAGTGTTCACCAGGATGGTGTACTCTGCTAGCTGCGTGAGGGCAGGTGGAGAGAGAGAAGAAGCAAATTACTATCTTTTCACTGATACCTGTGGAGCAGATCCAAGTTACAGGTATTTTACTAAGAAACTTTTAGGTTTATTTTACAGGCAAAATCATAAAATCACTTAGGTGACAGAGTTCACACACAGCATGCTGGTCTTTCAGAATGGGCATTTAGCTGAAAAACACAAGTAGTTTTAACTCCTATCTTCCAGTTGCTGGCAATGGAAACAACAGCTTAGATTTTTTTTTTACAAATGACCACTGAATATCTATATATTTGATTTTCTTTTAGGCTAGTAGCCCAGAAAATGGCTCAGATGCACAGGATTCACACCAATGGGAGTCTCCCCAAGCCTTGCCTGTGGCAGCGACTCTACAAGTACTTTAACATTGTGAAAGCAGAGTTTTCTAGAAAGACACTGAATTCCAGGTAAAGAAAGACAATGCTAATCTCTATTGAAGGAATTTGTTACCCAATAGCTTGAATCCATTTTGTTTGGTTTTACGTAGTTTATACATGGGCTGCAGGGCATCCTGCCCAGCTGTGGGTAAAGGGAGAGAACCCATTAGCATTTGGGAGATGGCCAGGTGAAAGGCAAAACCGTTACGGGATTCTTCCTCACCTTTGCCACTGAAAGTTCACGAGGCCTTTCCTTTTCAACCTGATTGTCATTCTTCCATCAAGCTATGGCAGGGTCATTCTGCCTAATGCCAAAAGCCAGGGTTAGGTTTGTTTTTTGTTTTTAAACCATGTGATTTAGCAATTCAGGCTCAAAATAAGCAATGTCTTGAGGGCTGATGTGATGGTATGATTCGGTTGTTGGTTAGCATATGAATCTCAAAATTGATGAACCTACACATCAAGGCTTTATAAAAAGCATGAACATTTGATTATAGAAAGTTTAGAATATATACCAGGTTTTTTTGGGGGGGGGGGTGCTTCTTGTGGAACTGCTTACACTCGTGTCTTCTGCATCTCTGAAATAGAAATACACGAGGCGAACCCGCGATACTCGCGGGGGGAGAGTATTCCTGCCCTCCACCCCCTCCCCCATTCACCGGATGGCGGCACAGCAAGGCCTGAGGCCCGCCAAGCCACCTCCCACCGCCTCCCCCGTTGCAGATGGTGGTGTGGGGAGGCCCGCCAAGCTGCCTCCCACCCCCTCCCCCATTGCAGAGACGGCGGTGCAGCGAGGCCCGTTGAGCCGCCTCCCTCCCCCTGTCCTGTTCCCGAGGCAGCGGTGCAGCCCAAGGCCTGCCAAGCCGCCTCCCACCCCCTCCCCAACAGCGGCCAAAGCATTCTCTGCGCATGCACAGAGAACGCTTTAACTTTTCGGGGGATTTAAATATCCACCAAATATTTTTTAAAACTTTTCGGATTTTTCTGCACACGGTGAGAGTGCCCCCCGCGTGTAGGGAAATCTCCCTGCCCCCCCAGGTGCCCCCCGCATGGATTTAGGTATCCGCACGCAGGGGGCGCCGTCGGAATTAGTATATAGATATTGCACTTCTGACATGGCACTCCAGATGCCTTTTGACATTATTACAGACATCTAAAAGTGCATCCCTGTCCTTCTAATAGTCTTGTGGCACAGGGGCAGCGTTTCATATTTAGAAATTGTTATTAGAAACACCTCTATCTAGTGCATTCTCCAATGCATGCTGAACTGAACAACCTTAATTTGGAACATTGTTTGTTCTTGCCCAGGTCTTGTTTACATGGTTATAGAGAAATGCAGTGCAGCCATCTGTTCCAATGCTGCTTTTGGCTCTTCTGTTCTACAGATATCATGGGTGGGAATAGGCAGCCAAAGCATTACATTGTCCAAAGAGCAGTAAATGTGTTCAATGAAATCAGTAAAAGTAGGTGCAGTTCAGTCATCCATGAAAATAGGTTGAACATAATGCTTGTGTATAAAGGTTTAGTATTCTGTTGGTCTTTAGCTGTTGGGTTGCAGTTTTTTTTCTAGTAGTCCCACAGCCACCCTTCGGAGAAAGAAGGCAGAGAGAGGAGGACTGGTCTAGCTGGTGTATGAGAGAAGAAATGTAAACATAATGTAAATGTAATATAACATAATGTAAATCTATCTCAAATGTAAACATTATGAGATAGATACAGAATTCTAGTTTCCTCACAGATTTTGTCTTATAATCATTAGTTTTTTGAGAATGGTGGGGGGGGGCATAGTGGTGATAATACAGAATCAGCATTTCTGTCCCAGAAAAAAGGACGTTTGCATTTTTCTTTAGTGAGATTTGCAAGGCATCTTATGGTTACTGTCTGCAAGTGAAAATGGCACAATTTTTCCTCCTTTTCCTTCCCAAGCATTCATCAAGAAGTGCCTATTCCCAGTCTAAAAGTGCTAGAAGAGGAGATTTGCTGGATGAAGGAGCATCTCTCTCAACTTGGATCTCCAATAGTATTCTGCCACAACGATCTGTTGAGCAAGAATATAATCTACAATGAAACGGAAGGTTTGTTACAAATACACAGGGGTTTTTACCCTGGAAAGAGCATTTAAAGTACACACTAGGGGAGCCCAGAAGTCCCTTTTAGGAGAATCCTTTCCAACAATTATGCCTTGGCTTTTTCAGGTCATGTCCACTTCATAGACTACGAATACACAGGTTACAACTATCAAGCGTATGATATTGGGAATCATTTTAATGAATTTGCAGGTGAGCTGATCTCCCCTCTTCTCCCTTTTATTTGTCTGAGGAGAGAAACTTAAACTGTTTCTGTACCCCTAATTGTCCCAGGATGGTTTCAAATGCAGGAGGGTTCATCATGCAGGCCCTCAGGTTCCCAAATATTTGTTACACCCCTGGATGAAATTATTATTGGAGGCCCATCATTGGTGCCCTGCACGTTTGTGGCTGGCTGATTTCTTTTCTAGGGTCCCTAGCAGGCCTAGAGAAAACTGCCTTGTCGCTTTAACAGAGGTCTAAAGGAAAGTTGTTTGCCTCCTCACAATGAAATCCTCTAAGGGCCCATTTTTCATTTTCCTTCCAAGCCATTTGGCAACCCTGAGCATTGGAGAGATTAGGGCGCCAACTGGCCTGAAGAAGCATTTCCTGGCATGGAGGTAAATAACACTACCAGGCAAATGTCCTATTAAAGGGAATTGTCTTTTTGTCAGAGGTTTTTTTATCAGCTGCATGATATCTAGCTGAGCTTCTGTCCACTGGTATAAACACCTGGGCATAGCGAGGCACACAAGCCAAAGGGTCCTTTGTCCATTGCCTGCTATGGCCCTTGTGTGAGACACCAACAGGATTCAGAACTGGCTCATAATGCAGCTTTGGGGGGGTTGTTTTCTTAATTTTAATTGTTGATCATTTAAATTACATTTAGGTTTTCTGAAAGCCACTGGGTCCCTAACAGGGAGAAAAGCAGGGTAAGAAATTGCCTGAATAGAAAAGGCAGCAGTAGTAGCCAGTGCAGAGGAGTCATAATTAAAAATGGCTGCTGCTGAACCATGATTGGGAGGCCCTCTGCCTCAGTCTGTTACTAAGTTGGGAAGTACTGGCAGGGTGGTCAGTTGGCCTGGAGGAAAGTGTCCCGACTTCTGCATCATTTTGCTTTTTGAAGTAAAAGAAACTTGCTGGAGAAAAAGTGTAGCCTCACCAAAATAGGGCAAAGTAGATGATTTTACAGTTTACCAGTAATTTGAGTTTGTTGCAAGATTACCTTCCTCCTCTGATTTCTAGCTCAAAGGGCAGACTAAAAGCAAGCTCCTTTAGAAGGGCCTACATGTAATTAGCTCCGTCTCAGCATTCATTTTGTACCAGCTGAGCTTTTATAATACAGGAAATCATTGTGTGGCTAATCATGTCTGTTTCAATCCCTGCTTGTACCATCTGTTCCCTTATGGATCATAGAAGCTAAGCAGGGTCAAACTGGAAGACTTCTTTTTAAAAAACCTGCAGGATTTGGTGCAGACAGTTCTGCAGAACTAGAACTATATTAGCCAGGTGGAAAACTGGCTTACTTGTTACGTGATCACTGTGTGAAGCAGAAGGGAGAAAGGCATTGGGGGCAGGTAGGAAAGGAGGGCACTCAAGAATTGGCTAACTCTGCACAACACCCAGCCATAATGGCTGGGTTTAAGGGACTGTCAGCCTTCCCTTCTCCAAACAGTTTTGCTGCTTACATTCTAGCCTAGTGCCTGTCCATTTAGAAGCTGTGCAACTTGAACAACGCAAGTCAGTTCAATCAGTTTCAGTTCAGTGTGATGAACCAGTGGTGCAGACAAGCCTTACAATGAGAGATGTGCAGTCACTGAATGGATGTTATTTGCCGGGGGGCAAACTGACTTGCATTGATTGAGCCGACTCGCATCATCACTCTGGTGAGTCATCCTTGCTACCCATCTCATATTCTGGCAACTATCAACTTCTGTTCCCAGGGCTGAACGAAGTGGACTACAGCCTGTATCCCTGCAAGGAGATCCAGCTCCAGTGGCTGAGGCATTACCTCCAGGCCTACAAGAAAATGAGTCAGGAGGAGCCAGGAGATAAAGGCAAAAACAGAGTACGAAGTGGATCTGTGTCTGAAGAAGAGCTAGAGACCCTCTATGTACAAGTAAACCAATTTGCCTTAGTGAGTATCTGCACTGTGAAGGAAGGGTGGGTAAAAAGGGAAGGAGTTTTCTGAGTAACATAGGCTGTTGGAGGAAGGGTGTGCAATTCGTGTCACCCAGAGGATCCATTCTATGTTTTTATTAATGTAAGTGGTTTGCATCATTACATTACCTATGGAAAAGCATTGTTATTACAGCTTGAACTCTGTGATTTCGCTTTAACCTATTGTGTATCGCTCTGACCTGGATAGCCCAGGCTAGCCAGTACTCCGAAGCTAAGTAGGGTCAGCTCTGTTTAGTATTTGGATGGGAGACCACCAAGGAATACCAGGGTTGTGACGCAGAGACAGGCAATGACAAACCACCTCTGAACATCTCTTGCCTAGAAAACCCTACGGGGTGGCCATAAGTCAGCTGTGACTTGTCAGCAAAAGAAAAAAAAAGTGTTCCTTTTCCCTCTCAGCACTCCATAGCACATGCTCACTTTGTATCACCAGAGGCTTCTCTGAACGTATATGTGCCCTCCTTTCTCACTGAGTGTACCACCACAAAAATCTGTACCCCTATTTCTCAGTCACTGGCCATCCCTATTGGTTCCTTCTGTTCCTTTGTGGTGTTCCCTTCTCTCTCAGCAGTCATCACAGGTGCTATTCATCCCTTTCTTATTCTTTCCTGACCCACAGGTTTCTCAGTCTCTCTTCTTGTTGTGTTCCTGTTTCTTTTGCTTATCTCTATTCCGGCTTTCTGAACAGCCTATGAGGATCTCTGAGTAATTCATATCCTGAGGAAATCTCAGGGTATGACCACACATTGCATTTTCCCCAGGGATTTTCCCCAGAGAGCCAGTTTGGTGTAGTGGTTAAGTGCGCGAACTCTAATCTGGGAGAACCGGGTTTGATTCCCCACTCCTCCACTTGCACCTGGCTGGATGACCTTGGGCAAGCCATAGCTCTGTACCAGCTGTTCCCTCGAGGACAGCTTGGGAAAGAGTTCTCTCAGCCCCAGTCACCTCACAGGGTGTCTGTTGTGGGGAGGGGAAGGGAAAGGAGATTGTAAGCCGCTCTGAGACTCCAAGTGAGTGAAGGACGGGGTATAAATCTAATCTCTAATTCAGCACTTCCTGGGTGCACAGGCCTAAAAAGGGATTGGGACCATAGCACATGGGGAGAAGTGACTTAGACCCCACTGGCACCATTTTCTTGACCTGAAACTGCCCCAAATAGCCATTTGCTCAATTTAGAAACTATAATCTCATCAATACATATGGAGCCCCAGTAGATGAAATAACAGTTCTATAGGGCCTTTTCAGGTTAGAAAATGGTGTGTGGGGAAATTCTAAGTCCCCTCCAAATGCACCATCGTTGTGATCCAAACTGGGGCCATGTATGCCTGAGAAATAAGGAGCTCCAGAACTTGTCTTGACCTGACCTGCTAATATCACCAGAGGGGAAAGGTAGTTCGGCTCAGATGCAGGTGAGCTATGCAGCACAGCAGGTAGGAAAAACTGGCACTGATTCTACTTCCAGGAAGAGGAGGAGTAAGGCAGGCATTCTTCCACTCCCTCTTTTGACAGGCAACCTTGAGCTATTCTCACATAAAAGTGCGAAAGGACTGCAAACATGTATATGGAATTCATGGGGACCCCAAGTAAGGGTGGTCAGTCGGCACAATTTATATTTATGTAGACATGCTATAGATCAAAGGTAGTTGGTGTATTTAAGATTCTGGAGAAAGGGAGATCCATATTATCCAACAAGCCACCTGTCCTGATATGCAGTATCTAGAGTTTCTTAACTGACCGAATCCAACTTCTTCTTTTAGAAAAAGGATCAAGTATCTCACAAAGATCCTCAGAGAAAATACCTTTTGTATTAAAGGTATTGTAGAAGCAGAGAAAGAATAGACATTAAGGGTCTCTGTTTTTCAGTACTGTTTCAAACTGTTATGGTTTGAAAAGCTCACTGGATATTTTTTTAAATTTCAGAACTGATAAACTCAATTCTATCTTCCTATCTGCATTCTTATTACTAAATTAAATTCCCAGGAATATGGAGTACAAAATGCATGCTATCTATGGTGGTACAAATCAGAGAATTGGGTGTGTGCTGTTTCTCCCACCGCAACACTACAGCAGTATGGAAAACCGCACCTCCTCCAAATGTTTTCTTTTTAACTACAGAAGGTGTGACAGTCTGTATAAACTACATAAAATGATCATTGTACCCCACTTGTAAAGTTCCAAGGAGTACTATCAATTGGTACCATAAATTGTTCCATGCAGAAGGAACAAGTGAAGACTAGTCAGGGATTCCCTGAGCTTAATTTTTAAATAGAACTGACCCCTCCCTGAGGTCCTCGTGCTTCATATGGGCTGTCCACTTAAAGGGAGATTTTGTTGGATGTCTTTATAAATATATTTTCATACTTTTATTTTAAAAATTGCAAATGTCAGGAAAACAGCAAATGGGCTTCACTGATTGGAAGAGGGGATGTGTGTTGGTGATTCCCCCCCCTCAGTTCAGCAGAATGAGCCTTTGCCCAAGCCTGCTTTCTCAGAGATCAGTTCAGTCCCAGAAAAGCAACATTACTCTGAATACTATGAGAGCATTTTCAAACCACCCATGCTGCTCTTAAAATGTTGAGTCTGTCTTTAACCCAAGTTTGCAGTTTGCCTCTCTCACATAACACAGCTGTGTGTTCTTGCTATTTTCATCTTCTAGGCATCACATTTCCTGTGGGCTTGCTGGGGCCTGATCCAAGCCCAATTCTCTACAATAGATTTCAATTTTGCCAGGTGAGTCTGAATGTCTGCATTGATGAAAAAGGATCTGAGGAGACGGAGGTAAACTTGAGGATGTCACTTCTCCCTGGAGAAAGGAGATTCGGGAACAATATGCCACTGGCTGCTTTCATGCAGAAGGAAGTGTCCAGGAGACTCTATCCAACTAATTGATTTGAAGGCCTGGTATCAGTTCAATGTCTTCAATTCTGTTCCGCTCTCTCAACATCATGGGTTTAATCATGAGTAGCGCCAGGGTGGATTCATCTAGCAATAAGCGTAGCATAACTTTCATATAGAGCCTCTCAAAACTCTTTTGAGCATCAGCTGTCTACCAGTTTTTTAAATGTCTACTTTTCAATCTCAGCCTATATCCTTACATTGTAAAATAGCAGTTTTCTTTTGCAGGTGTATTCGGAGTCTTCCTTCTCCATATGGGCACCATGTTAGGGCCCTTAACATGATTGTAGCTGGTAGCATGAAGGGTCATATTAAAACTGAGATGTGGTAGGGTTGCTAAACAATAGCAATTTTGCCAGTGTGCTAGAAAAGGTCATAGATGGGGGTTGTTAAAGGCTGTAAATAGATGTAATCATGCTAAATTCTGAGAGGTGGCCGTACCGTTGGTAGAGCAGCTGTTGGCCAAGCCATAGTGGTGATCACACGAAGAGCTCACAGTCTCCCTTCTAATCAGATTTCCTAAAATTTGTCCTTCTCCCTGTCCTATCCACTTCCTCATTTTTCTCCACTAATAATATTGGTTATCCACCTGCCTTGTTTGACTCCACCCTGTTGCATGGGCTAATGGTGGGGTTTTAAAATAGTTTCATTAAGTTTAGTTTGTTGCACTATCCATACTTTATGTATAATAATATATATAATAACATATATCACTCTTATTGGTGAGGGGGAGGATCTGGGTCAGATTAGAAAGTTGGGCTGAGTAAAATTAGAGTTTGCCCACCACTAGAACAAGAACCAGATGTGTGAGCAATTGGTGGGGAGTGTTCATGAGGCAGCAGTAATTGTCAGTTATTACACTAAAACATACATGGTATGTTGAGTGGTGTGACAGAAATATGGGAGTATGAAGTGCAGGGGTGTGTGTGAAGCTATAAAGGTATTGCAAACAAGATCTTTATTATATATACTAATGATCACAAGACATGGTAAAAGTAATGTTGGGAAGAAGCATTGTGTAATTGGATATAATAACGGTCTTTCTTGTGTTGCTCCACAGGTATGCAGACATAAGATTTAAACAGTACTTTAAAACAAAACCTGTAGTGACAGCCCTTAAAATGTCAAAGTGACATGAAAGTGGAAAGCGTCTTCTGGTTTGCAAGATTCCATACTTATTTTCTCCAGACTAGAGCATCTGCCACCCTGTCCTCTGAGATCAGTCTCTTTTGCAGTTGCTTCAAGGTTGAGAGGTCAGACATCATGAAACTGGGATGTAAAAGAAAATTGCACCTGCAAAGGCAAAAATTAAACCAAGCTCCTGGACCATGGCTGTGCCACCTAAGGATTACCAGACAACTTTACTTTCAGAAGGTGATGTTAGGACATGGCTTCTGGCAAGAGATTTTATTCATGGATTCTGAAGTATTAAGGAATGTTTCAAGTGCTTCCAGTCTTGAAGAGTGGGGCTGAGAGATTTATGTAGCCTTAAAAGTCAGAGCTGGATGGAGTCGTCTTTGTCCCATGGTTGAGGGAAGAACTTAGAGGTGTAGGTTTTAAGCACATACAAGATTCTGCTCCGGTGCTCTTGGGCTATCTGGAGGACTGTGAACCTCTCTGCATGCACAGGAACTGCTTGAGTTCTCCTCAGATCCTCTGCACATACAGGCAGGATGCCCCCCCCCCCCCAGCTTAAAACTATCCAAGCTGATTTTAGACCAAAGCAGGACCAAAGCTGGTCTCTTTAAAGACATAAAGGATAAAACTTAAAGAAATATTTGGAGTTGTAAGCTAGTGAAGCAATCCCCTGGACCATTAACTGGTAAAGAGATTGCCTATGCTAATTCAGCATCCACAGTACATGCTTGAGAATCTGAGTAGGCACTGTACACAGTTTGTACCCCTGTGAAAAGGATAGCTGTTTTTGTTTGAAACCTAATACAAGGGAAAGGCAGACTCAGAGACACAGTGTTGAGCTACCATGGTTGCCACGCGAGGGACAAGCTTGCCAAGGCCTTGCTCTCACATCTGCTGCATTTGCCAGTGCTGCAGGGCACAAAATGGGTTGTGTTGCTTAATGAACCTAGGCTTCTAGCTGGTTTGTAGTGTGCGGTTGGTCAGCCTACCCCAAGCTGTAGCCCAGGTTTGTGTCAGTGTGCTACTTCAAAACTTTGAGATGTACAGCTACACATTCCTCTGTGAGAAATTTTCAAGACAGTTTACAAGGATAGTAAGCTAAATGCTTGACAGAAATGTAAAGGAAGAAAACGGTACCAGCAAAGCTGAGGGCCATAGTTTTTTGATCCAGGATTGCATACTGCTGGGTAAACAGAAGTGTGTGCCCAGTGTTGTGGCAAACTGCAGTGCAGACAGACTCGGAGAACCATGTGACCTTCCCTGACTCGTGATGATCTCATGGTTCGTTTATTATTGCTAGATTCTGAGGAACTGGAGTCAACTTGAAGCATTCCTTATAAGCTGTGAACAACTCACATGGTTCTTTGTTTCACAAGGAAGCCACTTGGGTTTCTTAAGAACGAGGACTAAGTCTACACACACACACACCTCTCTCCAGCAGGTTCTCCATTCAAAACGAGAAGAGGACTTGGCTCCTTACCAATCCCAGCCAGCTCTATGTCAAGCTCTGCCTTCCTTGAGGGTGGAGAAAAACGAGCAGGGTGCACTGGGAATTGGGGCAGGGAAGTGCCCTGACTTAGGAAGTGCCCTGTCCTTGGGTCAATATGACTGTTTGTGCTGTCAGAATCTACTAAATGTCATTTTTACTACCTGTGCGTATTTTTTCATGGGATTTCTTTTCTTTATTGTGCTATGAATGGAATCAAGAGCACCCAATGTCATATGGTCTCCATGCTTTGCTAGGGGTTTTAATATCACCAGTGATCAAGTTTTCCCTGAATATGTATTTTGAAGCAAAGATAGAAGCAGCCTCCTGCAGTCTTTTAATTGCCGTGCTATTATAATTAACTTCCTTACTTTCAGGCTTCAGCTTTCAGGATCCGATTCCCTGTGGCTTTTCCAGGCTGGTGTACTGATGGAGAACAGCTGTCAGGAAAAGGCCATTAAGTACCTCCTAGAAATTACCTCAGCCCAAGTAGGGGGTAGCCTCAGTGTAAAAAAACAAAACAAAAACTACACAGAAGGATGAGAAGTGGGGCAGAGACTGAAGTCTGATTGTTCCTGTTCTAAGGGTCCTTAACAGTCATATGAACGATTGTTACAATTTAGGTGGGAAACTGAACCTCCCCCCATCAGTACCTTTTGCAAAGCAAACGTGAGTGTGGGGTGAAATTTAAGTTTCCGCAATACCTCTGGTGCTCACTGTGGATTTTCTGACTTTGAAATTCAGTCTTTTCTCCCATTCATGTGGTCAGTTTTCCTATCAGCAGGAAATGTTCTCTTTTTTAAAAAAAAATCCAAACATTAAAAGTGGAATTTGATATAGTAAAGCAGAACACCCAGATATTTGATTTTCTTGGAGCCATGGCAGTGAAGGGCAACTTGCACCTTAGGGTGTGGGTTTAGACTGACATGGAAAGCAATCTCACGTGGGAAATTGGGAGTGTGACTTTCTCGCCTCCCCCTTCCTGCAGTAGCCCAGGATCAGCATTCCGAGGACCATTTTGGGCTGCAGTGGGAGGTGAGAAAGTTGCGACAGGAATTGTTTCATTTAATTCGTTCCAATGCTGGTGCTTAGAAAAGCAGTTCTTGAGTTAGTGCATGTCTAAGTATGTTTTGTGGGCACAAGCTGTGATAGGAACTGCTCTCATCCCTACAGTGCTCTTATGGAACTAAAATATACAATGGTCTCTAAAAATTGGGTTGCTCAGTATGTTCAGATCAGCAGACCCTTGCAAATTCACATTCAGTGTGGGTTCTATGTTATAGAAAGAGCAGAAGCAAACGTATAGTGGCAAGATTTGCGATCTTTTAAAAGGTGGTATGCAGGCATGATCAAAAGTTCAGTGGAAGTGGTGGGCTCTTAATTAGAATGATCTGATTTTTTAAAAAGGTCCTTACTTCTGAATATTAAATATTATGTTTTATAGTAACCATGCTGTGTGACCATCTCACGTTTCACTGCAGGATGTCATAGTATGCAGACATTGGGCTGAGGGCCACAGGAGCTTTAGCTGCTGCATGAAAGCTTGTCAGTCCCTTCTGTGCTGGAATGAAAAACTCTGGGTAGCTTCTGGGCTTTGACTGTTGTGCAGCTGTGAGGCATGATGAGAAAATGTTTGTCACAGCCTGATTGTGCATCTGAACAC
Source organism: Lepidodactylus listeri (assembly GCA_029233225.1). Taxonomy (NCBI): domain Eukaryota; kingdom Metazoa; phylum Chordata; class Lepidosauria; order Squamata; family Gekkonidae; genus Lepidodactylus; species Lepidodactylus listeri. The sequence continues at coordinate 68,945,282 of JARCFY010000002.1, forward strand.
ACCACATGTGAGAGCTAATGGGTTTGTGGCTATTACAGTAAGCAATGTATGCAAGAGACAGGTTTCCTAGTTTAATTGTGTCATGGAGGAAGCAGTCCATAGAATATACCTCTTCTGGATGGTTTCTGAGCCATTGCGAACTCACAGGGTGAAATGGTGGCCATGGGGATCTCTGTAAAATGGACACCGCTATCACAGGTCCCCTGAGCATTGGAGTGATTATCTCTTACTTTGCAACTTGATGATGCTTTGTCTGGAGGCAGCAGAGCCTTTTAGGATGTAGCACAAGTTCGCAACCACTTTCTGCAGTAGTGACTAGGCCATGGGTAAAATGGCTGTCCTGCATATGTTCCCCTCTCATGTAATCTACTTAAGATATATCCCATCATCACTCGAGCTTTCATGCCATTACTAAACAGTTTCAGCCTTGTTTGGCTTTTTACATTATAGACTACTGGCTTGGTTTAGGAGACCTGGCAAGCTGCCGTTGGCCCAGCTCTGGGGGACAAGCCACCTGTGCCTGGGCCCCCATTGGAGGCAGGGCTTCGGAATCCTCCCCTTCTGCCCTCCTACCAGGTTTCTGTGTCATTCACCTGCCCAGCGTCATCTCGGTCAGCTCTTGTGCCATGGTTTACAGCTGCCAGACATTGATTCCTTCACTCCGTCAGGGGGGGAGGTGTTTCCAAGCCACAGTAAACAGACAGTCTCCTTAGGGACTTTGCACTAGTGGGTCAGGAGAGCAAAGCTGGCTCACTCAGGTGTGCTGTGTTTGAGTGGCTGCCACCATGCCTTGAACCACTGAGGTTCAGAGTTGCCAGCCACTGTTTTACCAGATGGAGTATGATTTTTGACTGGCCGTACAATTGCAAAGAAAAATCTGATTCTGGCCTTTGCTTTTGCAAAGAAATAGGGAGAGAGTGACTGAACGCTAAAAAGGATTACTGGAAAGAAAGCAAGATTCTTTGAGCAGGGTGTGGTAGAGCAGGGACTGAGGCTGTCGTGGGTCTCAGGATGGTTATTTGAAATGATGGGTTGAATTGATCTTAATTTGAGATGATGCAATTAAAGACTGGGCTGGGAATGCCCAGCACTCAAAGCCAAGTACCTCCCAGGGTCAGATAGTATACAGATTTTGTAAGGGGTGTGTGTGTATTTTTAAAAACAGGTCTGCTTGCTTCAGAGGCGGCAACAGTGGGCTAAAACAATTGTGTACATGCAGTGGGTGGTGATACTTCTTGCCATCACATCCATGTGACACCTGGAGAGCTATGATCAGACTTTAAGGCTAAGCAGTTGGGGTGGGGGAGATTTGGCCTGGGGCCACATCGCTCCTCTACCTTTTTTCTGATCTCGGTCACCCCTCCCTGGAGCTGTATGAGGGAAAACATATGGGTGTGTGTGTGTGTGTGTATGTGTATATATGTGTGTATATATATATATATATATATATATATATATAAAGGTTTTGCTGTGGGCAAACAGCAACTCTAGCAAAGAGCAATTTGTAGCAGGGCAGGGGGAGGTGCAAGGGGAAATAACCCCGCTCAGAGCTTTGATCCAAAGACCCTTCCCCCCCCTTCTCTCACTCACTCACTCTCTCTCTCTCTCTCTCTCTCTCTCTCTCTCTCACACACACACACACACACACACACACACGGTGTCTTGCATCAGATGCAGTTGGCCCTTAAATTGGTTTTTAAGATAGCTTAGAGATACAAATAATACCTTTTAATTTTTTTCTTCTTTAACTGGTGAGACATAGCCCCATTTTAATTCCAAGTCCTGCTATGTGGGTATGTTTATTCCTGCGATGTAAAATGGCGGGTCTTGTATGCCAAGAGCCCTAACCACTGAAGATCTGAGCATGCATTTAAAAAGCCAGTGCAAAGTCATTACGGAGATGAACAACACAAAGAAGATATGTAAAAATGGGCCAAACTTTTCCCAAGACCTTTCTAAGCACCCCCAGCATTTTCAGCTAAAGTACAGCAGTTTCACCTATTCAGAATTCTTCCGGAGCTGAGAAGGAAAGTGAAGAGTCACCTCTGGGCTTCAACTGCAGAAGGAATACAGCTTAAAGGCTTTGGGGGGGGGGGGGGTGTTATGAATTTCACAGAACTAAGAAGAGCAGAAATCTTGGCTCAAAAACATCCTCTTTATTGTACCAAGAAAGGAAAAAGAAATGCATTATAAACAAGTATGTTGAAATATACAGCTTAAGTTACTAGTCTTATTAACAAAATAAAGCTCTATCTATATGTACAGACATTTTAAAAAGAACAACAGCAGCCACTTGCCAGAGCACAGTTTGGGGGGGGGGGGGGGGGGGCGGAGAATGAGAACAAACAAGCCGGTTAAAAAAAAGGGGGGAAGGTGCGAAACTGACCCTTTCCTTTGATGCTTCTGCTCATGCAAGAAATGGTCTCACTTCTTCCCCATTAGTCTGTTACAACGACCGCTGTGGTATTACCTGCCCTGCCTTCTTCACTCCAATGAAGTTGTCTTGGAGTCTGGGCAGATAAGATGCAGGGAGTTCCACATACGGGATTTTCAGCAGGGCTATTTTTTAAAAAAAACAGCTGGTCACAGGACCCATTCAGATCAGGACTGACACACAGGTTTAAGTTTTCCCCATAGTATTCTCCCTAGTAGTAGAACCCTAAACTTCTACATGGGGCTCATATATATTGCACTGAGGCAAATATACGTTTGCCTGATGGGCTAGTCTGTCACTCCACAGAGTGACTTTTAGTAGATGGTACACCAGGGGGACAGCTACCCCCTCCCATGTCACAATCCATATCTGAAATGGAGCCCTGCACACCAGCTATTTCCAAAGGAAACTGACTGGAACTCCCAGCATTTTGTCTTCAGTCTCCGTATACATGAGAGTTGGGAAGGAAGAGTTACTGGAGAGCTACAAAGAAACCTCTAAAACCAGTCAGTGGGTGCTGAAGCAGCCAGAGTTGACAAGAGGGCAAGAAAGCCAAAATGTGGAGGGGTCATGGTGTTGGTTTTTTGCTACAGAGACAACAGAGGAGCACCCTGTCACTTTCAAAGACTAGCATATTCCTTCAGATATATGTATTCTTAAGCAAGCATCCACTTTGTGGCTTGCAAGGGCAAGTGCTTTGCTTGTTGGAGGCAAGGGGAGATCTCCACACTGTGCTCCTTCCAAGTAGCCGCTTGGTTTTTGTTTGTTTTTAAATGTAGGGAGGACTGAAATTTTGGTCCCTGGAATGGTTCATATGGCAATAAATGGAGGTTTTCTTTAGTTTTGTCCAAAGAGGGTTTTGGCAGGGCTTTTTTTCCCCCGGGGAACACACCAGAATGAAGGTCTGGAACCTCTTAGACAAAATACTTTTAAAAATGTATACAGACTGAAAACTTCATTTCCCTCTTGAGAGTTCCAGCACCTCTTTTAAAAAAAAAAAAAAAAAAAAAAGCCCTGGGGTTTGGGTTGCTTTTGCAATGATTCGCAAATGACCCAAAAAGTTTTTCTTAATTTAATTATTTTCAATTGAAAAATGAGATGTTGCATCAGCACCTCTGTCCCTCCTTCCTACTGAGGATGCAAGTCAATAAACCTGTTCTATCATTTGTTGTCTTGATGTAATTCCACCTTCTGCCAGCAGAGGGTGCAACATTCCCATATAGAGACTTCTAAGCCTACTTGTGAGGAGCATTCGTCTAGGAATTGTCAAAGGACAATTTAAATGTTAAAGAGGGCCACCTAGATGTTACTAAATATGCTGTTAGAGACAGAGGCTTAAATCAAATGGAGCATTTCTGCAGGTGGAAAGATTTCCATCCACAGAGCATGACTTTCTTGCTTCCCCCTCCCACGGTAGCCCCAAAGGCCCCTCAAATGCTGCTTGGGGACAGGAGGTCAACAGGCGCAGCCTTTCGGGGTGCAATGAGAGTCGGGAAGCAAGAAAGCGATATTCCATGGGCAGAAATTCTTCCATCTATGAAAATGCTTCCTCCCCAAAGTACGGGGAAGGGGAGTATTGAATGCAAACAATTGGTCACACACACATTTATACGGCTTATAAGTACTTTTGAAAAGTCATGACCTTGTACATGACCCTACCCCAGACAGAACCCCTCTTTACATCTTTTCACATGTGGCTACTAAACACCCTCCAATGACTGATCAATGATCATTCAGCTGTTTCGA